>CM070682.1:31194016-31943758 GCA_036346265.1 Melocanna baccifera | reverse complement strand
TCTTGTTAGATTTGTTATTTAAAATAGAAGACTCGGCTGTTCTTCTCCTCATATCCTCTTCTCTTTTCTCCACTCCTCTCCTCATCTCCTCATCTCTCTTCTCACTTCTCCTCCTCCACTTCACCTCGCCAAATTTCTTGTAAAAATAGAAGGCTCGGTCAACTCTTCTTCTCCTCATCTTCTCTTCTCTTTTCTCACTTCTCCTCTACTCCTCCTCACCTTTCCCCACCTCTTCTTCGATCCCATCTATCCCAGCCATGGTAAAATTACCCAATTTTTTTTAACTCTGGTACAACTATCATAGATGGTTTTTACCAAAAATCGTCTGTGATAACTGATTATTGCATACGGTTCTAGTTTCGAACTGTCTATGATAACGGACGATCACAGACGGTTTTAGTTCCAAACCGTCTGTTATAACGAATAATCACATACGGTTTTAGTTCTGAACCATTTATGATACGGTTTTCACAGACAGTTTAAAAATTGTCTGTAAAAACCTCTATTATCACTGACCTATGAAGTCAGACGGTTCAAGAAACCATATGTGATGACCCTTTTTGTAATAGTGTTTGTTGCATCATACGTACCTACGTCACTACAGACCACAATACAGTGTTGCATTGAGGGCAATTGTTCTATCGGGGAAAATAGGGGTTGTTCTTTTTAGCTTTGGATTATAACTTATGGCTGTGGTTTATAGCTTTTAGTTATTCGTGAGTGCAAAGTACAGAGTAAAAGAAATCCACGTGTAGTTTTGGCCGATGTAAATGAAGTGGTTACAATGTGTACTATAATCAATTTATAGACCCTAGTTTGAAAAGACACTTTATTTAAAGTTAGTTACTGTAAAAAAAACTAAAAACAACTTTTAAAAACTGGAAAAAAAAAGAGATCCAAAGACTTTGGCCCTCAACAAAGTGTTATGGTGTAGTGTGTGTATGTATAGCAAGTAACCAAGGGATCGGGACAGAGAAAAACATTTTACCCTTTAAGGGGCAATCCTCCGTTCTCATCAGCCATTTATTTTGTCTCGAGATTCACATCATTCTATCTCTAACTATATTATTTATTTCCTAAAATATATATGCGCTTATTTTGAGATAAAAAGAGATAAATTAAACGATGGATGAGATTGAGGATATCCCCTTAAGAGATAAAAATTCACTCCCTCGGGGCTGGCCGGTATAAGTTATAAATAGCCAGCTACTCGGTTTCTAGCTTCTAGCAGCTTCCAAAGGAAACATTGCAACCAAACATCGAAAATGTACAAGAGATCAAATAAAGAAGCACCACACCAAACATGAAAACATATGTAGCTATCATACTTTGCCGTCCTTCACCTAAATATAACATGCAATAATGCTTTGCTAGGTTGACAAGAAGCGTCGACGCATGCATAGTTGATCGCGTATACAAGAAAATTAAACAATACCAAAGAATTGAAACCAAGTAAACGTTGCGAGTATCAAGATGGAAGAATGATCCGGGCTTTTCCAGATGAGCTAGCTCTTGAAATATATGCGATCCATAGCTCTAGCTAGCTAGCCTTTTTTTATTCCTTTTTCTCCTACGTACGCTCAACGAATCAACGTTATTCCACACTCAATATGAAGGAAGCCGACGGTGATCAAGCTGAGCGGCCAGAACATGCGCGGTGGTGACCGCCCGGCGCCCGTGGGATCTGGGATGAGCACGAGCCACGAGGGGGAGACGGGAAGTTGAGCAACACGGGCTGGTTCTCGATGTCGATTGTCGGAGGAGGATGAACCTGCGCCGCCACGGAGAGAGCCAGAGAGGTCTGAGAGGAGAGGCTGAGACGCTGATTGAGTAACGAGCCCTAGAGTCATACTAGAGTTTCTACTGTGTGCCGTCCACCGGACCGCGGTCCAGTCTCAAGTTGCGACTGTTGGGCCAAAGAGAGAGAAATAGGATGAATTTAGCCTAATTATTAGTATATATATATATATTATATCTTATATATAGTGAATTTTTTGTTAAAATTTTTAGGTATTTAGTTGAATATTCATGAAATATTGTAGATCCACCCTTGTATAGTGTAGTGCGTGTATATATAGCAAGTATTATCCAAGGGATCGGGACAGGGAAAAACATTTTACCTCGCAAGGGGACATCTCTTTTCTCATCCACCTTTCATTTTGTTTTGAGATTCATACCATTTTGTCTCTAACTATATTATTTATTTCATAAAATATATATGCGCTTATCTCAAGATAAAAAGAGAGAAATTAAACGGCGGATGAGATAGAGGACATCAGGTAAAAACCCACTCCCTCAGGACGGGCTGTTAGTAAGTTATAGATAGCCGGCTACTCGGTTTCCAGCTTCTAGCACCTTCCAAAGGAAACATTGCAGCCAAACTTACAGAAGAATCGAAAATGTACAAGAGATCAAACAAAGATGCACCACATCAAACATAAAAACATATGTAGCTATCATACTTTGCCGTCGTTCTCCTAAATAACATGCAATAATGCTTTGCTAGGTTGACAAGAAGAGGCACATGCATAGTTCACTACTACAGAAAATCATATCATAGATGATTCAAAAACGTCATCACAGACGATTTTCTGAACCATCTGAATTTATGGGTCAATGATAATCGAAGGTTATCACAGACGGTTTGAAAACCATCTGTAAAGTAAATATCACAGACGGTTTGTAACTAAAAACCGTCTGTGATAGATACTATCACAGACAGTTTGTAAGAAAAAACCGTCTGTGATAGTCCAAATTATCACAGACGGTTTTTCAGTCATAACCGTATGTGATACCGTCTATGATAGTGTACATCACAGACGGTTTTACAAAATCGTTTGTGATTTGGCATCTAGTATTAGGCTTTCTGTAATAGTGGTTGGTAGCGTATACAAGAAAATTAGCTTTGCTCCAAACGACTTAAGCTTATGATTTTTTTTGGCTTTCGGCTTATGTAAACCAAAAATCATTTAGAACGTGTCGGCTTTAAATTTTAGCTTATTTTGGTTTTTAGTTTTTTTTATCTTTTTTCTCCTTATTCCTTGCATTGCCTGTGACAATATAACGGTTTTTTCTTTTTTTCTATTTTTTCTTAGAAAAAGCTAACAGTCACTCTAGTGCAATTTTAACCATAAGTCATAGTCATAAGCTTAAGCCATGCCAGTTGTAGCAGGGCTAAACAATAACAAAAAATTGAAACCAAGTGAACGACTTGTAGATATCAAGATGGAGAAATGATCTAGGTTTTCCAGATGAGCTAGCTCCGCCACACCGCATTAGCTGCCATGTGAAACGAAGCAATAGAGTCAACAATTCATAGGGGGACTTTTATGGAAAAAATCAAGGACTTGTACATATTTCCCGAGAAAACGAAGGACTTTTCTGAAATATGGAGGAGCCATACATAATTCTGAAAAAACTATAAGGCTTAATCACGTAAAAGGAGGACTTTCTTGAAAAATCGAGGACCCATACTTAAGTTCAGAAAGGTGGAGAAGTTTTTCACAAAAGCGCAGACATGGCTGGGCCTTTGGGAAAAGTCAAGAATCCGTATGTAATTTCAAAAAATCAAAGGGCTTTTCCACAAAATTACTGATGTCGTGGTGCTGCCCAGGGTGTAGTCGCCCAAGCTTAATATAGGAGCATATTTGATCGCATAGCTCTAGCTAGCTAGCCATTTTCATTCTTTTTTCTCCTACACTCCGTCCCATCCAAGGGCGGAGCTACCCTCGGTACAAGCCTTGGGCTAGGCCAACTATACGTAGGCCAAATTCATCTAAATTTTTTAGAAGGGCATGTGGCTGATTTTTTTGTACTAGACAGTTATTTTGGTCTTTTAATCTTAGATCTCATATTATAGTCTACCTAGCTCGAGACCTAAATCTACCACTAATACCATTGATCTACTACGGCATCATGTTGTTCGGGGCTACAAAAAAGCTTTTGACAGCTACCTAGGTGATGGTCTATTGCAATTTGCAAAAACTGTGCATTTGGTATTGACATCTGACAACCAAATATATTCCTTTCTTGCTAGCCAGTGGGTCCTCGGGAATCTAAATATGTTATAGCACCTTCCATGGGCCCACTTATACGTCACTCGGCCACACCCTTCTTGAACTTGTGGACAAACGAAGCGGCTTGGTGCAGCGGCAGAGTCGTTCGTGCAACACATATTCTCTAGAATATGGTTCTAACACGGCATGCTTGGCATATAGTTGCTATATAATTTTATGATACTACATAATAGCACCAACGCACACATGAATATATTAACATGACAGTCACCAAAAATTCCAAACAAATGATGGTATATACTCTATGGTTCTAATATATATTGATAACTACAATACCTTAATGTTGAAAAACGACAATAATGTTACTGATAAAAACCAGCTAATACCAAGTCAAATTTATAGCGCATGGACTAGCTAGGTGTGAGAACTACAGTCAACTATAAAAAATCATGTACCTAAAATAAATGAAAACGATGGCATAGACACATGATAGTGATTTTTAGGGCTGTTTCGTGAAAGGACAATAGAGCTAGAAATTTTGTGATGTGTGTGTGTGTCTTTTGCTTTTGCGCTTGTCAGTTAAAATGGAGGTGCTCTACGTACCGGTCAATATATATGTCAATATATTTTCCAAGAGTACTCATAACATGTCAATATCTTGAAAAGAACAATGTCAGGAGAATAATTATAAAAATACAAAATTACAGACCAGTAGATATACATACATGGGCAAACCTGATTAATAAGAATATAACTGCTTATGTCGATAAATGAGGAAAATAAAATTCAACCACATCTGTCTTATTTTCTTTTAAAATTTAAGTTAGCCAAATAGAGGTAGCTCTCTTTTGAAATCCTGATGATTAACCATCTACCTGTCCATATGCAACACCTCTGCAGGAACCAACACTTTGATATATTTGTTAAATAACGAGTGATTGGGCAATCCTCTAAATAAGTATCATCATCTCGGAAAAAATCATCAATACTTATAGGAGTAAGAATTAACTTGAGGTTGAACAAATTAGAAATTAATCTTGGCCTAAGATATATTTATGGTCAGGTTTATTTGATTTTTTAATGCAGTATAATCCCTGACTTTTTCTTTTGCGAGAATGTAATGAAAAATTATAAAACCCACTCATCTCAGAGAAATAGAGCTATTTTAGCAGATGACATTTTAAACCAACAGGAACAAAGACAAAGTTCTTTTAATTTGTCCAATAGTCGCGGCAAAATGCCTGTTCAAAAGTTGATTGGGATGTGTCAAACAAGTTGATGAAGATATTTATGCACATTGGCCAACGCAGCCATCTAGGCAAATATCGGCTTAAAACTGGCAACATGCTTCGCCAGAAATTATCTCAGGCCCATTGTCATGCCGATCAACGCTATGTACGTGGTACTCAATTTAAACTAGCAACACGTACAGGGCCAGAGCAGTTGGCCAATGTATGAAACAACTATAAAATGGGTCGAGCAAAGTTAAGGTGTCATTTGAAACACGATAATTTTCCTTGATTCCTATAAAAATTGTACTATTTTCTATTAAATTTATGTGTTTTAAACAGGGTAAAAAAAGATACGGGTGTATCTTATTATAATTTTCTCATGCAATATTGCACATATGAAATACAAGTAAAGCGATTTAGTAGTTTTGAGTTATCAATTTAGTGCTGGCAAAAGCTATATACATACATACATATGGCAACTTGTAATTAAGGCATGGTAGCTCATAATTTATTGTAGGACTAATATAGTACAGAGGGGGGGGGGTCAGATCAACTATTAGGGATGATCTGATCGGGCCTAGCAGTCAGACCACTAGCACCACGCCGGTATGACCGGCCTAACAATTTGACCAGCTCCCCTGTTCCAGAAATAAAATTTTAGTCCAAGCTGATGCAACTTTGCTGCAACTCCAAAAATACAAGTCCAAATGAATTGCAAATTTGCACACACCTTGTTTAATGTATCAGGAACCTATTCTATGCAAGGATCGCAAGAATTCATGATAAAATTTTGATCTTTATCAAAATCAAGCAAGATTACATCAAAATCAAACAAAAATCAAAAACAAGAAATATGATTTACTCGTGGGTAGAAACTGGTCAAAATACCTCTGATGTATCTCCATATATCACAGCAAATAAGAACACCCAAGGAATCAAAGCAAAAACATTGGATCAACAAATCACTCGGAGAAATCAAATACAAGCTAAACCGAGCAATTTTAAAAACTTGCCAAACTAGATGCCTATATGGATGGAGGTTGATTTTTATTATACATCTTCATCATTTACTCGTCATTGGTATCTACCAAGATCAAGAAGGAGAAAGAAGATCAAAGCCAACTAAAATAAGAGTAAATCAACCAAAACAAGAGGGATCCATGAGAGATGAATAAAATTGATATATTGCTACTTGAGCATGAAAATTTTATGGCCACTCCACCTGGAGAGCACACAATAGCACTCATAATTCTCAAACCCTAACCCCTAGAACACTTAGCTTCAATAAGTAAAGCTCGAATGGTTGGGTGGTTGACTAGCAAGTCTCCATCCCAATCCGTTAAATAGATAAGGCAACTAGCTCTATCTAACCCTGATAGATACTATCCATTTAGCACATATGAAGAAACCCGCTAACCTCACACAGCACAGATTTTACTTACACACTACATTTATGCACACTTTTTAAAGCACGTAAGACCGAATTCACTAAGTCCTTAACCTTTGATCCAATTTAATCTTCTCAGTTTCTTTTTGACCTAAACTGTTCTCCCAAGCACCACTCTACTATCGCGATTTTGATTCAAAATATTTTTCAGTATTTTGGTCAACTTACTAAAATACATTTTGTTGACCTAGTCTTCATCTTGCTTTGCAAGTAATCACCATGCTTACCACATATAGGTACACAACTTGCTTTTCACTTGTCGATAAATCTCTTCCATTTTGGTTTTACTAGACCATGCCATATTAGGACCGACCAAGTTACATGGTACAACCTGTCACTCTAACTTTTCTTCAATATTTTCTATCTTTCTCGTGCCATGCTTGAGCTTAGTCATGTCACCTGATATCCTTGATTGTTTTGGGCCTTGGCTTCTTCATGAGCATAGCCTTGATCCTCGCCATTGACTATAGTTGACTACGAGCCTTCCTGCATATCCAAAGACAAAAAAATTATTCTTGGACACAAGTCCTCACAGCTTAACTCATGTTAGTTAAAATATACATCATGCAATACATACGCACTGATCTAGACCAAATCAAATCATTCCATGACCAAAATCCAAATTTCAGCCGAATTGAACTAGCGGCCAGTTAGGCCAGCGATGCGATCGATCATGCTTTGGTGGTATTGGCTGAACAACTAGCACCGATTGGTCTGACTGCCACCTCTGGTTAGTCAAACCGATAGGTCCGCAACTTGTCCAGAAAAATTACAAATTTACAAAATTTAAATTTTCACTCCTCTAAAATAGTAATAATTGATCACAACAAAATTCCAAACCTTCTATTATCGTCCTTCATTTGTTCAGAAGATCATGCTAATAATACGTACATAACGCCGAACGGCAAGGACAAAATATCAGGTTAGAAGAAGCTAGAGTGTAGTGCTTACTGCTTATTGATTGTCGCGCGATAAGTATTGTTCATTAATCTAAAATAATGCTGAGTGCCCGTGTTGGAATTCCCTAGCTAAAGCTTTCAATAGGAAAATGGCGTTCATTTGTTTGCAATGTCTAGTGGGGTTAGATGGGCAATAGATGAATAGAAACCAGTTGTTTAGTTACCCCTATAGCTAGCGCGTGATCTTTTGGTTATGTTGGTAACGATACACGTGTGGTACTTCGCTAGTCTTGTTTATGGTTGGGTTCCTCTTTTCCGTAGTGCAACTGCTTGCTTAGCATATCTAATTCTTCCTATGATGGAAGCAACTAGACATTGCCTTTCTTTTGATAGACCGCAAAAGGTGCAGGGATGTCATGTATATTAATAACATATACATCTTCAACTACTAACCAAGTAAGATTGAGCTTAGCTATAAATTCTTGTTCTGTATGACAGTGTTATATGCTGATCTCCTGACTTGTCCATAGGATTTCAAGGATGCCATTGCAACGTATCCTAACCTTAGTAATATGAGGTTGGTACTAATTTGGCTATTTATTTTTTCATCGGATAAACTACCGTTGTCAATTCTTTACAGGCTTGAGGACCTCAAGCTATTGCTCCAAGAATCAAGGCAAAAAGGGCTAGGGAAAGGCGGCATGATACTGAGGTACTAGGGCTAGGGAAGGCAACAAAATCGATACTCACAAGGCTCGAGGAACGTGGCATGCTTGGGGGTGAAGGAGGATGTTGGGTGCGGGGGACGAGGGCAGCTGGAGTCGGGGGAGGCGATGATAGGCTCGGGAGAGGTGGTGACGGGCTCGGGGGAGGCGGCAACAGGCTTTGGGGAGGCAGCGTCAGGCTCAGGAGAGGAGGGCACCGGGCATGGCGGACGAGGGCTACCGGAGTCGGGGGAGACAGCGATGGGCTCGAGGGACATCGGTGTTAAGTAGGGGCTAGGGTGTAGCATTTGTACAGTGTAAACCCTAACGCAATTTATATAGGGGAATAATCACAAATGGTTCTATTTACGAAACATCTATGATATTTATTATCACAGATAGTTCTAAAATAAAACCATATGTGATGTTCAATTATTACAGATGATTATATTTTTGAACCGTCTGTAATAATGGAACATCACATATGGTTTTACTTTATAACCGTCTGTGATAATACTCTCAGGGAACCATATATATATCACACATTCTCATATACATAAATTCAAATTCACATATACATCACATATTCTTATACACATATAAATGAAAATTCACACACACACATATATATATATCACATATTCTCATATACATAAATGCAAATTCACATATATATGACACATTCTCATAGACATATATAAATGCAAATATGTAATATATTACACATAAATTTTTTATTCATCATTCCACTTATTTATTTCCTTTAAAAAATAGTCCTTCATGATAATTGACGCATATGTAGCTAGTTTCGTCATATTGTTTTCCCTCAACCCTTATGTTATTTTCGAAAGGAGGCAACTCGTCAAATTGATTGTATTTTCCATCATCTACTACATTCTCTACTCCGATAATTCTTCTTTTTCTATGAAGAACAACATGGTACTATTTATTTGTCTGGTCGGTTACATAAAAAATTTAAACAACTTAGTTAGCGAATACGAATAGTTCATCTTTGTATTTGACACATTTGAGGTACACGATAGTGACATCATACTTGTCAATTTTCACCTGCGGAAGATGGACTGAATAACACCAAAATAAGAGGATCTTGAAAAGCACATAGTTGAGCTCCCAAATCTCATGTATGAACCCATACTACGAGTTCATCAACCCATCGGTACTGCACACATCTATATAGACATCACTATTCTGGTTATTGCCTTTTATATTCTAAGCTTGTGTATAGAATGTGTACTCATTTATGTCATATCCTTGTCATATTACAATTGTAAATGTTAGCCTTTTTGCTAACCATATCAGCATATCACTTGACGAGCTCCTAGCGACTCGCTCCTTCAACCATTGGTTGAAGCGACTGTTGTGTTGTCTCGTGATCCAAACATCTAGTTGCTCTAAATTTTGTTGCCGAAGCACATCTTTGTGCTGGTCAATATACGAGGACACTTTAGTCATGTGTTATAAGACAGTAAAATGGGTTTGAGTATACGTATCCATATCTAAAGTGATTACTTTCCTTCTAATGGTCCCGATACCCTTGAGCTTCTCCTCATCGCGAGATTGAGGCACACCTATCAGCTCAACTTGAGCCACGTAATCAACACAGAGCTCAATGACCTCTTCGGTTGCATAACCTTTGACGATGTTATCCTCTAGCCTAGATCAATTTCGTATATAGGACTTGAAAATTCTCATGAACCTCTCAAACAAGTACATGTTACGTAGGAATACGAGCCCATATATTTTTTATCTCCCACATAATATGAACAATGAGATGGACCATGATATCAAAAAATAACGAAGACAAATACATCTCAAGATGACATAGAATCGTCACCACCTCATCTTTCATAGCATCTAGTCATTCGGGATCGATGACCTTCTAAGCAATTGTGTTAAAGAAATAACACAGCCTCATAATTGTCTCTTGGACCTTAATCGGTAAAATATTTTTAATTACAATAGAGAGCATCTGTGTCATCAACACATGATCATGAGACTTCATACCAATTAACTTCAAATCTTCCATCAAAACAAGTTTCTTTATGTTGTCGGAGTAACCAGATGCAACTTTAACACTATGCAAGCACTGACACAGTTTAGTTCTCTCAGCCTTGAACAGAGTGTAACAAGCAAGGGGAAGGTACGTTCGTCCTTTATCGGTCTTTGTCGGTGCTAATTCAGGCCTGATGTCCATATCAACCAAATCAAGTCGTGCATTGACACCATCATTTGTTTCATCACAAATATTCAATGAGAGACCAATCAAGCTATCATATACATTCTTCTCTACGTGCATGACGTCGATGTAGTGCTGAACTTCTAGGTGCTCCAATATGGTAAGTCGCCAAATATTGATCTCTTCTTCTAGATATTCTTCTTATGGATCCTTGATTTATATCCCTTTTCAAGGACAATATCTAAATCCTTAACCATATTATAGATCTCTTTGCTGCTTAAATGCCTTAGAATTGAACTGTCCTCCTCTCCGTCGAAGTGTTTCTTTATCTTGTGGTACGGGTGAGCCCTCCGAAAGAACCTACGATAACGCATGTACATGATTTTGTGTGAGTGTTTTAGCCACACACTGTTGGTACCATCTAAGTGTGAGTACAGGCTTTGGCCCCTTTTGTACTCTGGCACAACATATTAGCAAGGGCAGGATAATCATTTATCGTTCAGAACAACAAGGAGCATAAATTGAAATTATCTTGTTTGTATGCATCCCATACTTGTACCCCTTCAGTCCATAGTACTTTTAGATCTTCCACCAATGGTATTAGATACACATCAATATCATTTTCAGGTGGCTTCTGTTCTTGGATAAGTATCGATAGCAAAATAAACTTTCGCTTCATACACAACCAAGCAGGGAGGTTGTAGATGCAGAAAGTCACGGGCCAAGTGTTATCCCGGCTACTCATGTTATCAAAAGGATTTATTCCTACTGTACTCAATCCAAACCTTATATTCCTCGGTTCTGCACTGAAGTCTATAAATTTGCTATAGATATTTCTTCATTGGGCGGAATCAGTAAGGTGTCTTAACATTCTATCCTTCTTGCGCTCCTCCGAGTGCTAACGCAAGAGTTTTATCTCCTTTGGATTCACAAAAAACTACTTCAAACGGGGAATCATAGGAAGATACAATGCTATCATATTATTGATTCTTACGCTTATATCGAGATGCATTACACACCGGACATACATGTATATTTGCATACTCTTTACGATAGAGGATACAGTTGTTCGGATATACATGTATTCTTTCTACTTCCATCCCCAATGGACTAAAAACCTTCTTGGCTTTGTAAGTGGTTTTAAGCAACTCATTTTCCTCTAGAAGTATGTCCACTAAAAGACCTAGCAGTGCTATAAAATTCTTGTCGGACCAACCATTGCTTGCCTTCGATTTCAGCAGTTCAAGCATGGCTGACAACCTTGTGTACTTTAACTTACAACATATGAACAAATATTTCTCCGAGTTCTCCATCAAGCCACAAAATTTAACATACTCTCTCTCATCATAATTTCCTTCTGCATCGTAAAGCATTTGATCTAGATTGTCATTGTACAGCCTATCCGAATTGGAACCACAATCGACATTATCTGGCGGCATATTATTGACTTTATCGGTGATGTCATTATTACTACCTTCCTACGTAATCTGCTCTTCACCATGACTGGTCTCACGCGCATACCTCTTTTTGAAACCCCTTCGAATCAAATGTGTTTCAATCTGCGCTCGATTCTTAAACATCTTTAGATTCTCGCAATCCATACATGGACAGTACATATATTCCACCCCATTATTCAACATATCCTCTTCGGCAGCTCTTGTAAAATCAGATACGTCATTAATGTACTCTTCACTCACACGGTTCTCA
This sequence comes from Melocanna baccifera, assembly GCA_036346265.1. NCBI lineage: Eukaryota > Viridiplantae > Streptophyta > Magnoliopsida > Poales > Poaceae > Melocanna > Melocanna baccifera. Next base: position 31,931,556 of record CM070682.1, on the reverse strand, counting down.
GCGTACATCCAGCTTTAGTCCTATGTTACACATGTATATAACAATTTAGTATTAAATATTAAATTAATTAATTAGTATACTAGATATGTACCACATGCATTGAGGCTTTGCTTAACATAAAAACTATTATCCCTAGAACTAGTTATAACCCACCATTTTGACCAATTTTGCCCACATAATAGGTACTGATATGCATGGCCAAGTAGAAATAAACTATAACTTGACTAAACTTTAATCCCTAAACCATACTAGATGTAAATAATCTTCTCTCCACATGAAGCTAGTTAGATCTAAACCATTTTCAATTCTTCTATCACAAAAAGTTATATCTAAATTATAGTGCAACTAGGAACAAATTACTAATCATTGGTGATCAAGAATTTGATGGATCTTCAATCACTCTAGCCAAATAGTTTTCTTTCACCAAATAGCCTCGCCTCCAGCTCAAAGCAGTAGCCTAGATCTGAAATTTAAGATAAAGGGTCGACGGGTCTGCGCGCAATTAATATAGTGGAATTATCACAAACGATTTTTAATACAAACTGTTTGTAATGTCTTAGTTATCACAAACTGTTTATAATACAAACCATCTGTGGTACTTCACAGATGGTTCAAAGAAAAAAATCATATGTGATATTTGGTAATATCATAGAAGGTTTATGGTAAAAACTGTCTATGAAGTATCACAGACGGTTTTTACCATGAATCGTCTGTGATATTACATCTTCACAGATAGGTTTTAGTGTGACAGCAATACAGACGATCTCTAAACTAAAACCGTTTGTGATTGTATTTAATAGTAATGATTTTAGAAAGCTGTCTGTGATGTGGTGTCTAGTACTAAGCTTTTTGTAGTAATGGATGGAGGATGTGCTTCCTCTCTGGACAATATGCTTCAAATCTTACATAGTGCTATTATTAATTAAAAAAGATACTACTTAGCAAGGACTAAATATCTTTTCATTAAGAAGAGAATAGGCACCAAAATTAAAATTGAAGAGGACTTGAACCTAAGTTGTGGGGTGTGTATACCCACTGTCGACCCACACCTCCCACTAGCTAATTAAGCCAGGCTTAGTTCCAAAAAAGATGGACACCTTGGAAAAACTAGATACCAATTTAATTAAGAAGAATAGGCATCCAAATCGGGGCCAAACAGGACACGAACTTGGGTGGTGGGAATTTTAGAGATAAAAAACGATGACTTTTAACTAGGTTGCAAAGTAATGGATTAATCCTCACGAAGGGAGGTTGCAGGGAACCATGGGCCTGCATGCATGCATCGAAATGTTACAAGGAAACTTTGCGCATCAGTGCGTCGCGTTATTCCAGTAAGGCTGGTGGGGACATACGTACAGAAATCTGAAGTGTTTTGGCTTGTTCGAATCCTGGGCCTATACACCTCGCAGTAGTCGTGGAAAACCATATGTAAAAAGAAAAACGTGTCCAACTAATAAGAAAACCTCCTGGGACTCTTAGGGAGTGATCGTTTTGGTTTTTAAAAGCTTCAGCTTCTAGTTTTAGCTTTTTTTTTCACTATTCACTACACTATCCACTAACTTAGCTACAGTAAAAAAAAGCCAGCTACAGTGAAATTTCAGCCAAAAGCCATCGCTAAAACGATCACCCCCTTAGGCACACACATTGGAGCTGAACCGTTGGTTAGCATTAGATTAAGGGCTGTGATTGTAACGCCCTCATTTCTAGGGACGCCCTATTCCTCCTATAGTTGTCTAGCACTGTTTCAGTTGTGAGGTATTGTAGACGAGCGTATATCATTGCCGACATAAGCTTAAGATCAAAAACCAAATTTTATTACAAGGTAATGACCTAACGGCTGGGTCTTACAGCGGGGTAGCTGCCATTAGACTTTACATATATTACAAAAGAACACCACAGATGTGCCCGAGTGCAGAACAACCCTAAAACCAAACATCAACTTCGTCGTATGAACTATCAACTTGGTCTTTATAGACCTCTTCATTCTCTTGTGGAACATTTTCTGTTAATGTTTTTAGCAAGTATGCGTACAAATCACCATACTCAACAAGTCACATGGAGAAAACACTACTTAATTACATGCAAGGATTTCCAAGGGATGAGATTATAATTATTCTAATATTTTAATAGATGCAGTTTATAGTTGAGTTCCAAATCTACCATGATTAATTAAGTAGTATATTTAGTACTACTAAATCTTATCAAGGTAAATGTGCCTATCAAATTAAATTAGGCTTTATCAGTGGGTAGGACATAACTAATATGATACCATTCAAAATATTTATTGTACAAGAAATAATAGTGTATAAATAATATAATAAAAATACTAATAAATAAATAATTAAAGGAATGTAGGTTCAATATGATAAAAAAACATGTGATTTGAATTGCGAATCAACGTATTCTATATGTTCATATTCTTCTGGTTCTCGGGCTTGAACTTGAGCTTTTTCTTCCTAGGCTGGTTGATTGGCGACGTTGAGAGCTAGTGCAAGCAGAAAACAATTTAAATCCGTGCTCGAAGGAAAGAGCTAGGATTAAAAGAAAGAAAATAAAATCCAAAAAATTCAAATAAAATAGGTTTAGGGTTTTTAGAGGTTTGGTATGGGAAAATGGAGCTCAAAAATGGGTAGACAGGCTCAAAATGGTTAAAATGGATATATATATATATATATATATATATATATATATATATATATATATGCATTTTTAGTTTGGTGAGCGATATGAGTAGGGTTTACTATTCATTGTGGATTTCCACTGTTCACATCGGATTCGTCTACTACAGTACAAAGTCGGTATTGTTCATTTTCTTCCGCCGTTCATCGCGGCGACGGAAAACAAGGGAGGAGAGCGACGACAACTGGCGGTGCTGTGGTGATTTGCAATGGGTTCTAAGGCCATGGGTGGGTTGCTGGTGACCCAAGGATTCCATTTTTGGGGTTGGGGGTGGCTGGAAGTCTGGCGATCACCGACGGTGGTATTTCTTCTATGTTGGGCTTTTGAATGGCATATGGTGTGTGACAGTGATGTGCCGCTCTACCCTTCCCATGCATGCTCGAGAAATCACCTGGAAGGGGGAAGCAAGAGTGAGATAAAAATCTCAGCAAGTAAATTGTTTAACAAGCTAATTAAAATATAATGTCGTTAAGCATCAACATTTATTTTCCACAGTGACCACAAATATTGCTTTAAGCACAATTACTACCAACAATAATAAAACATTAGCAATAAATCTTGTTTGACTACATCATAATCTCAACTAACTATCACTACCATTGACAGGAAAGTATTAACAGTTTTACCTCACTATCTTTATTATTTCTCGCATCCACAACTACCATCAACAGTTTCTACAAGAGAAAGGAATCTCATACCACAATTTCAACCCCTACCATACCAAAAGGGGTGAACCTCATTCCATGACCACAACCACATTCCTCATACCGCAAGTGACTCTCATGAGCCAAATCCACATCACAACTATGAAGTTGTTTTCATTTGCAAAATAATTTCACCACAATACATTGCATAAAAATGCATATGATCTTCCCACAATGCAATGCATATGAATGCTCATACTCCACTTCACCCTTACCCAACAAGGTAAGAGTGTGCATCGTACTCTGACAGTATGCGATCTTTGTCTGCATCTGATCGTGCTATAAGCGGCGACATCCACAATGCAAATGTCATGACATGTTATGAATGATATAATAATCATAAACCATAAGAATCTAACCACGAAGATTAGCAACATAATCATCATGAATACTTTCTCAATATCCACATGCATCTCATTAAACACAATGCCAAAGCTTCATAAGATCATTACCACATGACCCACAATTTATTTATCAAGAATACTACCACCACAACCACAAATATTCACTAAGAATACTACTGTTGTGGCTACAGACCAAACAGAGAGAGAGTATGGTAGTGGAGAGTTAGGTGAACAAATGACCTCTTGGGTCTTTCCCAAGACTCGATATCATATATATACATGTACCCTCGTAAGGAGTGTCTTTACAACCGTAGCTTCACACCGAAGCCTTCCTTATTATATAGTTCTCAACAGGCTAGCTGGGTTTAGGTGGGGGCTACCCCTACAACAGGAGCCTCTCATGGTGAAGGGCTTCACAGGCCGAAGCCATGCCGCCGAGCCCTTTGGCGCCTCCGTCCTGCGACTGTGACTTGTATGATATTGGCGCGGGTGACTTCGCATGGCGCGCATTGTGGCTCGCGAGCGCGGTGGAGTCGGTGTTGTGTGGGTCGAAAACCTTCTTTGGCGGGTGAGCCGCTCGTGGCGCGCGAGACCTCGCGGCGAGCTGAGCTGCTCGCGGCGAGGATCTTGTCGATGTGGGAGAGATATGTGGGGTGGCAAGTTGAAATGGCGCGCGCGCGCGCATAAGCGATCGCGCGGTTCGACTCCGTCGATTGCGTTTCCGATGGGAAAATTTGGTATATATATCGGTGTGGTGGAGCCTTTGTGCTTCCCGACGCTGCGCGACGTGCTCCATGCTCTGCGATGGTCTTGCTCTCATAAATAGGGCTTAAATCGATTCGGCGCCTATTTATGAGAACAAGATCGCCTCGAGCTTGGAGCAATATCTTTGTGGGGTGTGGTACGGTGCATCTTGGCGGTCATGCTTCTTCACCACGAGCGTGCGGTGGCAGCTCGGAGTCGACTCGGCGTGTCTGTGTTGTCCCGCATCTGGTGAGTGCGCCGCGTCGCATTTGGCGTGTTGCATCATCGGCGCGGTTGGCCATGCCGTGACCGCGCGTGCCGACCGAGTGACTTACGCGTCGGTGCTCTTTGCAACTGGCGTCCGTGGAAGGCATGGGACACATTAGAATAGCAAAGCGGTTGTAGTAAGATCGAAGAGGTATAGTGTGCAACAAGCTCCGGGGTTGTCCCGAGCCATTGGAGCAGAAGGGGCGCCCTTGTGGCGCGGCTTGTGGAGGCGTGGCTGCGTCGTGGGGGCGAAGATCGCGTCGAGGCGGGTCGAGTCGTTCGGCTGAGGCGAAGGCTTCACGAAAGCGGGTTGGCGGGCCCTTGGCGGTGTCGCATGTGGCTGCGGTGGAGACACGGCGGCGCAGCCATGCGCGCCGCGTGCAGCCCCGCGGGGGTGTCGTACGCATGTGAGCGGCCGGGCCACATCAGCTTCCTCCGGGTGCGCCTCCGGACGCGTGGGCGACGCGTCGACTTCCGGCGATTGCGCTTCTAGACGCGCGGGAGGTCTGTACAAATACATACCAAAGGGCGCGGGTGCCGAGCTAGCCGAGATGTTCTTTGATCTCGAAAATATGCCTTCTTCGATCATGAACACGTGGTGAAATGTTGGCGTGTTGATGAGCGGAAGGAGGCCTATTTTGAGCGCAACCAATCGGCGATCGCGGTCACAGCGCATGCAGGGAAGGAGGCCGCTGCGTTATGCTTCGCGCGGCATGCCTTGGGTGCTTAGTGCTGGCTGATTCCCGCGTTGATCGGCGTAAGCTTTGCTTGAACGGACTGCTCCGCTATCGCACCTCGCGCGGGTGCGTGTTGATGCTGGGGGCAAAGCCGAGACTGCGCCGCGAAGGCGGAGATGCTGCCAGTTATACTGCCTAAATTGCCGAGCAGACATGCGGCGAGGCGCGATTGGCGCGCCGTGCTCTGCCGGGGCCCTTGGTGTGACCGCCGCTTGATCGGGCTCCGTGCACACGGGATGGGTGTGCTGGTACAGCAACGATCGTGGGGATGTGGGCGGTTCACCTCCCAGCAGTTATGTTTGTCAATAGCGTAGGGGGCACAGGGGTATTAAGTACCCCTTGCATTAGGCTACTTGCCTTTTCATCGCCTTGTGTTCTATCTCCCAATCACGTGTCCCCATCTCTTGGCCTCTTTGCTTCCTTCTACATCCCGGAGTTCCAGAAGAATGACGGCACACCACGGGGCGCACGCGCGGGCGGCTGACGACGGCGCCGTCTTCCAGCGGGCATCGCCGCTCGAGGTGAGGTACACCCTCGAGGGGTGCTGCTCGCGACGGTGAGCAGTGGTGGGCGGCGATGGAGAGAGAGAGGCGGCACTCCTGCGTCTGGGCTCGGCGGCGGTAGCGGAAGAGGCGATCCGTGGCCTTCTTACGGAGGAAGTTGTCGGACCGCGGGATGTGTGGCTGCTGCGGCGGCGAGATCGAACCGCACCTCGACATTTCGGAGGCGATCGTGTTCGTCGTCTACGGGCCGCTGGTTGCGCATCCGCCGCCGAGCTTGTCGGGGCGTCTGCGGGTCTTTGGGCTTGGTAGCGCGGTGCGCGAATGTGATAGCCCGGCTTGCCGTGTATAGTTGGGGCTGCGCGCGCGGGGCGTCTTGGCGGCCGCGTCCTTGCTCGCGTTTCTTCATGATGTCGGTGCGCGGTGGAGGATCGGGAGGCGGGCGCTGCCCGCCGGCAACGTCGATCTCGCATGCTGCGCCCGCGATGCGGAAGATATTTCCGCGAGTCGAGTCGGGCAGTGGGGCGGTTGGACCGCGGCGGTGGTTTTATCAGCGTGGCGGCGGTAGTGGCCTTGAGTGCTCGGGGCAGCGGTGGCGGTTAGCGCCATGCCGGTGCGCCCCTAGATGCGATGACGAGTGGGTAGCACGGAGACTTGTTGGGATCATCGCCGCTTCAACATGCGCGACCTCGGCGAGAGTACGTCATGTATGGCGTGGCGCCGCTTGCTGCGAGTGGCGCCTTGCTCCCAAGGGCCGGCGTGACAACGTCCGCCCCTCGTGTCTTCCCTGTTGGGGCCCTCCGGTCGCGTAAGTTGTGTTGGAGTTTGTTTTCGTGTGGTGCTGCGTCGAAATTGTTGTTTTACAATGTGCCCGGTGCCCTTCGCGAGTATTTCCACAGGGGGCGCGGGCGTGCGGTGAAGTGCGTTCCTTGGGCGTACGGCGGGGAGCACACACTATGCGTGGCGCGACCGCGGAGGCGAGTGCTGGGGCGGTTGAACGCGTGTGCGAAGCCTTAGGTATTAGGTGCGGTGCGCGTTGTTCGGTCCCCAGCCCACCTCGGCGGAACTCCGCGGGGAGGGGTTGTAGCGGACGAGGTTCCGCTCGGTGGAGCTTGCAGAGTTGGAGGTAAGAGCGAGTGTTGCGTCGCCACCAGCCGGTGTTGGGACGGAGCCATTGCTCCTGAAGGATGTTGGGCGGGCCGTCGCGCGGCCGTGGGATCTCCTTCTGCGGCGGTTTTCGGCGGGACCGCCTTCTGCTCCCGGCGGCGACCCGCACCGGTCGCCGCTTCGGCAGGTGGGGTTTTGTTGTGCGAGCGGGTCGGAGCCCTATGGGACTCCGACTCCGACCTGAAATCGTCGGTGCCCCGCGCCCGATCGAGTCGGCGGCGGCGGCGAGGGTTTGATGGGCGAGCTCCGACACGAGTTCCGGTTGGCGAGGTAGGCGAGCATGCGGAGGTCCTCGTGGATTCGAGCGGGGCTGAAGGTAGACCTTCCTTGATTGTGACTGCTAGATATTCGCGGTGACCCTCGTGCGCCTTGGACGCAACGTTGTTTCGAGCGGGCGGCTGCGGAGCCGAAGATGGCTTGTTGGGAGGCGTCTGGCGCCACCGAGGCTATTCTTCTGCGAAGCCGCCCGATGTCTAGCGAACTTCGTTCCTCGAGCAGGGGTGTTGGCGGCATGGCGAGGGGCCGCCGATGATGCGGCCGCGAGTTTAGATCGCGGCGCTTTGCGATCGGCGGGCGACTTGCTTGAAGGGGTGCTCAAGGTCTCTCAAGCGAGGTAAGTGCACGACCCGAGCAGCCCGTAGCCTTCGGGAGGTGTCGCGGTGCTTCCTTGTGTAGACCTTCGCCCTCGGCCCAGGCGCTACTGAGCGGCCTATGTGCGAGCGGAGGCCTTGGAAGGCGGTGCGCGCTGCCGAAGGGCCCGCCGCGCATCGGAGGACGCACACTCCGCTAAGGATGACCGCATGCGGCTCTGGAAGCGGAGCAGCGGCGGTGTCTCATATGCCACGGGCGTGTGGCATCGCGCGGCGGCGGCGGTGGTGGGCGTGGCGGACTGCTCTGCGAGTTGCCTCGCCGGAGAAGAAAACGGTGCCTCGCTGCGTCCCTAAGGGAGGCGGGATGAGGCAGGTGCGCCGGCAGCGGCATGGGAGGCTATGCTGGCCCGGGAGGTACCCTTGAGAATCTCGTTCTTTGAGTGCGCCCGCTCCTTCGGACGAAGAGCTTCCACGACTCTTCGGCGGATTGCGGAAGCGGCGATCTCGCTCAGCCGGCTGCGATGTCCTTTGGCAATCACTGCTCCTACATGACTGCCTGCCTTCTATGCGCTCTTCTCCAACACCGGGGCTGCCGCCATGTTGATGAATTGGGCGACCCGCGGTGGAGATACTGCTGGAGCGGGGTGATGTCTGGCGCCCGTGCGTGCCGTTCGGCCCGCCGTTCGGTTTTCACGGCGGATGCAGGAGTACATCGGGAGGCCACGGCGAAGGTGGAGCTGCGGCGGAACATGTATGGCGAGGAACCTTGGCGAGTGGCAGCGAAGTTGCGCGGCGCGGCGATGGCGGGACCGGCGGCCCAAAGCGAGTGTGACTCGGGCCTTATGCGCTTGGTGTGTGTTGTAACCTTGCGTACGCCATGCCGCGAATGAATTGCAAACTGCTTTTGCTTCGTTGATCGATCTTGCCACTTTGCTGCTGCTGGTTTCTAACGTTGTAACTCGGCGCCGCTTACGTCGCTGGTGGCGGGCCGAAGACTCTCTTGACTTCTGGGCGAATCGATCCTCGGCGGGTGAGACTTCGACGCGAAGGGTCGTCCCAGCGAAGCCAGACGAGTAGTGCCGGCCCGACGGGTTTTGTAAGAATATAGTAGCGGTGTGGTGGACGGGTCGGGAAATTCATTCTTGCTGTTGTTTATGGATGCGTCTGCTTTGTGTCTTCTTCGTGGCGGGGTTTGCTGGTTGGGGCAGACACCTCGGGTAGACGTGGAGGTGGGGCGTACCTGCTATAATGCGCGAGCGCTTCGTCCCCTACCCTCCGAAGTGGTGGCAGTGGAGCTGGCACCTTAGTCGATGTAGTGGCGCGAGTGCTCCGTCCCCTACCCTCCGAAGTGGTGGCAGCGGAGCTGGCGCCTTAGTCGATGTAGACGCGCGAGCGCTCCGTCCCCTACCTTTCGAAGTGGTGGCAGCGGAGCTGGCGCCTTAGTCGATGTAGTGGCGCGAGCGCTCCGTCCCCTACCTCGAAGTGGTGGCGGCGGGTGGCGCCTTAGTCGATGTAGTGGCGCGGCGTTTCGTCCCCTACCCTCGAAGTGGTGGCGGCGGGTGGCGCCTTAGTCGATGTGACGCGCGGCGCTCGTCCCCTACCTTCGAGTGGTGGCGGTGGGCGACGCCTTAGTCGATGTAGGCGCGGCGCTCGTCCCCTACCTTTGAGTGGTGGCGCGGGTGGCGCCTTAGTCGATGTAGTGGCGCGGCGCTCAGTCCCCTACCCTCGAGTGGTGGCGCAGAACGGCGCCTTAGTTGATGTAGGGGCGAGCACTCCGTCCCCTACCTTCGAAGTGGTGGCAGCGGTGGCGCCTTAGTCGATGTAGTGGCGCGGCGCTCCGTCCCCTATCGCTGCGTTGGGCGGGGCAGTGCGCTTGAGGAGGGGCGGGACCTAGCCTCGTGAGTCCTGTCACAGTGGTCAATGGAGGACCTCACGGGTGGCCTTTGTTTCGCTATATTTTCGGCGCCGATGGGACGGTGAGGCGGGATCAACGGAGTCCGCGCATGGTGCGTGCGGCTGCAAGGAGGTGTCTCTTGGCGTCGTACCTCGCTCCGAGCCCCGCAAGATGGGAGGACGCGTGGAATGGGGCAACCTTGCCGCACCACGTGCCCCTGGGGCGTTGATGGGACTCTTGGGCGTACTGTCTGCGGTCTTGCCTCTGGGGTTCTTTAAAAGGGGCGGGTGGCCGAGTGGAGCGGCACTCGCCTTCCATACACTGCACCCCATACTCGTTTTGTTCCAACTTTGCTCAATAGCGTGGGGGGCTCCAGAAGGCGGCTGCGGTCGCGGGGTCGGGTGTCCCGCCTCTACTGGGGGATGCACTGCCACGATGTGTTTTCCCCCCACCTGCGCGCCGAAGAGCCGCGGGTGGTGCGGGGTAGTGGGCAATTCACTTGTACTTCATCCGGGCCGCTCCTAGCTTCAGTAGTAGACTGTTATGGCACGCCGGCGAGGCTTCGTCCCACCCTGTTATCCCGTACAGGTGCCTGCTCTCTCCCCCGTCTCCTCCCCTAGCTAGTAGACGCTTGGGGTGAGGAAAGGAGGAGAGGGGGGCCAGCTTGCGGTGTTGTAGGGAGCCACGCTGCCCGAGGCGGGCGCCGCTCGTTGCTTCGGGCGGCGGGCTCGGGAGCCACAGGCGCTCCGTCTTGAGGTGCAGGTCGCGAGCGTCTTCACCGGGAGCGTTTGGTTGCTCGGCCCTACTGCGGAGGCGCTGGCCATCGAGCTCCTGCGCCGCCTACTTGATCGGCATGCAGATGTACGAAGCGCGGGCCCCACGTTGAGCTCCTGCGCCTCGCTCCTGTACTCGCGACCGTCTGTCCGTGCGGCTCGCACGGTTTGCCGAGGTCGCGCGGAGCCTCGGGGGTCCGTGCGCCGTTGTATGTGGACTCCGGCAAGTGCGTGGGAATACCATCCACGTCTTATTTATACTCTGGAGAGTACGCACGGTGAGAACACCGGCGCGTGCACGGGACATCTGCGTGTTGTTTAGACTCAGCAGAGTGCGCAGGGAAAACATCTGCGTCTTTGTTTGTACTCCGGAGAATGCGTGGGACTATCAACCACGGTTACTTAAATTCCGGAGGGTACGCCCTCGCGTGCGCGGAACTTCCGCGTCTTGTTTAGACTCAGTAGAGTGCGCAGGAAAAACATTCGCATCTTTGTTTGTACTCTGGAGAATGCGTGGGACTATCAACCACGACTTACTTGAATTCCGGAGGGTACGCCATTGCGCGCGCGGGACATCCGCATCTTGTTTATACTCAGTAGAGTGCGCAGGGAAAACATCCGCGTCTTATTTATACTCCACAGAGTGCGTGCAGAGGCGGACCTCACCGCTACGTCTTATTTATACTCCGTAGAGTGCGTGCGGAGGTGGACCTCATCGCTACGTCTTATTTATACTCCGTAGAGTGCGTGCGGAGGCGGACCTCGACGCTACGTCTTATTTATACTCCGTAGAGTGCGTGCGGAGGCGGACCTCGACGCTACGTCTTATTTATACTCGGTAGAGTGTGTGCGGAGGCGGACCTCCGTGGAGTGCGTGTGCAGAGGTGAGTCTCCATGTGGTGCGCGTGCGGAGGTGAGTCTCTATGCCTGCGTGTGCGGAGGTGGGTCTCCATGTGGTGCGCGTGCGGAGGTGGGTCTCCGTGCGGTGCGTGGGAACATCAACCACGTCTTTATACTCCGGGGAGTACGCGTGGTGACAATACCAGCGCGTGCGCGGAATCCCGCGTCTTGTTTATACTCGGTAGAGTGCGCAGGGAAAACATCCGCGTCTTATTTATACTCCGTGGAGTGCGTGCGGGGTGAGCCTCGCACATTTGTGTGAGGGCCACGAATAGCCTGCAAGCGGCGAACTTTATGAAATCCCGTTTGCGCGGGTGGCGAAAGTACAAAAGGGTTATGAACTAACCACGGGACTCGTTGTCGTGGTGATGAGATCACGAAGCCTCTTGTGCTTAGGCTGCGCGCGGCGTGTATGGAGCGCGCGACCTAAGGACGCGGTGGGTTCCGGGCTTGGGCTTGGGTTCCATGCTCCAGTGCCGAGCCACGTCTTTGTCGCCGAAGATGGTGATGACACCTCGCGGGCCCGGAAGTTTTACACATAGGAAGCCATGGTGCGGTCTTGCCGAAGGAGTTAAGAGTTGGTCGCCCGAATGGCGTTGTAGAAGTCTTGGATGTCGGCGACATCAAAAGTGACGTCCTGGTCGCCACGTTGTCATCTGACCGAAGGAGACTGTAAACATATTTAACCCAACGCCAATAGGGGTGGCCTCCGAGGCCCCGCGGGATTCGTGAGGGCCTAGGCGACTCAGAGGATCGCCATGCTTCGAAGGCACGTGCGAACAGGGCGTTCACGAGCTGCCCCGTCGACCGGGCGCGCGGACATCACACCCGCGCCGCGACACGGATGACTAGGGGATCTCGATGGGAACTCCACGCCTTGGCGTCGGCGGCGTGAAGGTGATTGCGTCTTTGCGCCCAATCTGGCGGCGCTGGTGGTATGCCGCCACGTGGTGTAGCCTCGCCGCGTAGGCTTTGCGCTGTCGCTCGAGGCAAACTCTAAGGATGAACCGCGGAGATGGCGTTGATGGCCTGCGCGGGCGCCTCCGGTGTATGGATCGCGAGGGCTTTCACGGGCTGCTTGCACTGGGCTTGCGTCCGGCGGAGGCCCTCCTAAGGCTGCAACTCCTGATCGCAAATCCTCGGGGCGGCCGGTGGCTCTGCGAGCGTGCGCGACGGCGGTGGCGCGTCTCAAGATCCTGTCTCTCGCGGCGCTTTGGCGAAGTCTGCGATGGTGGTGTGCGAGGCGGGTATCATGATTGCCTTGACCATGCACCTCGCACCACTGTGGGCGCTGTTGGTCGCCGTACTCCGTTCGGGCCCAACCGTCGCGGCCCCGTCCTCGGCCTCGCCCCCGACCTCGTCGGGCCCTAGTCCCGCGGTTGGCAGGGGCGTTGTCCTCAGAGTCGGCCTCAATGTCAAAGGCGTCTTTGGGTTTGCGGGGCGTCGGCGGGCCGGGCCTTGTCATTGGCGTGTCCTTGTGCGGGAGGTGTCGCCGACATCTCTGTCGGCGCTGCTGCTCCGCGAGGAACTTGCTTGCGATGGGTCGGCGCTCTTCGCGACGCTTCCCACTGGGTTGACGTCAGCGTCGTTGTCCTGGCGCCGCTTCACGTCTTCTTCCGCCCGAGCATATTCCTCCATCTTGTCGAAGAGTTTCGCCACTGTCTTGATCGGCTTGTGCGTGTTGTATTCGGCCAGTGGCCCTGGGCGGAGACCCTGCACCGCTGCGTTGATTATTGTTGTCTCGTTGACGTCTTTGATCTGGCAGCGGACCTTCGCGAAGCGTTTGAAATACTCGCGGAGCCTTTCTGATGGTTGTTCCTAGATGGAGAAGAGTTGATCCGCGTCGACACGCTCAATGTAGTTCCCCTAGAAGTTGTTATAGAGGCGGTCGCGTACCTTCTCCCATGCATATATGGAGTTCGGCTCTATGGTAAAGAACCATGAAAGCGCCACTCCTTGTAACGCGAGCGGGAGCCCCTTCGCCTTGGTGGTGTCGTCTCCGCCTACCGCCTCGATGGCGGTTTCGTACATGCGCACGAACTCTCGGGGGTCTGTGTCGCCTTTGTACGATGTAACAGAGCTGGGGAATTTGAAATCCTCCGGCCACGGTACTTGCTGCAAGCCCGGCGATAACAGGGATTCCGGGTCCACGCATTGTAGCGAGGCGCGGCTGGAAGTTGGGGCATCGCGGCTGTCCACCCTCTCAGGCACAGGCTCCGGCGCGACCACCGGTGGGGCGGTGGAGTCCGAGCCTCTTGCATGCTCCTCACGGCCCCCCTGAGATCCGCCAATTCCCGCTGGAGCGTGCTAAGGGCCGCCAGCAGGGCATTCTCTGTGGCGGGTGTAGATGGGGCGGCGGGCGCGCCGGGTAGTGCGGTCGAGGTTGTCGCGGCCGCTGCTTGTGCTCTTAGGTTGCTCCTCGCGTCCGCGCAGTGGAGTTCAGTGCCGACGGTGGGACCGCTTGGCACTTCCACATCGAGAGCAGAGGCGGTGGTCGCGCCCCGACGACCGTCGAGGCTACCACTCCCTAACGCCCGGCCGGTGTCGTCAAGGTTACTCGTCGCGCCAATGGCGGGTTGGGGTGCACCGGATGGGTTGGGGTTGATCGTCACGTCAATAGCGGTGGGGTCAATGGCGTCGGTGGCGGCGGAGTCGATAGCGTCGATGGTGGCGGGGTCGACGGCGTCGGAGGTGGCGGGTCGATGGCGTCGGTGGTCGCGCGATGAGCGTCGTCATTTTCCTCCCCGATCGCCGATGCTGAAGCTCTGGTGCTGACGCGGGGCCTCGCCGCGGCCGCTTCCTTCTTCCTCGTCGCCGATGACGAAGCTTTTTTCGGTGCCATCCTTCTTCTTGCAGTCTTGAGGCTTGCTTCTGTCCTCCCCACGGATGGCGCCAACTGTTGTGACTACAGACCAAACAGAGAGAGAGTATGGTAGTGGAGAGTTAGGTGAACAAATGACCTCTTGGGTCTTTCCCAAGACTCGATATCATATATATACATGTACCCTCGTATGGAGTGTCTTTACAACCGTAGCTTCACACCGAAACCTTCCTTATTACATAGTTCTCAACAGGCTAGTTGGGTTTAGGTGGGGGCCACCCCTACAACAACTACCACTTAGGCCACAATATATTCATAAAGATTACTACCCCATAACTACACTTGTTTCATCAAGAACAATTCCACATACCCACTATTAACCATCAAGATCATAAACTATTGAATTCTTAAAGTACTTTCACATAAACCACATTAATAAGGCATGTAACAATGACATAGCAACTCAAATTAAGAGAAATACTTAATGTGCAGATAGAATAATTAACAAGCTAAACATGTAGCATAACCGCTACGTTTACTTGCCTCTACTGGCGAAACGACGAAATCACACGCGTTCAGAAGCAAAACCGTCTGTCCAAAAAAGTATCTCTCAGCACACATTACAACAATGAAAATGCAACTCTCGAAGACAAGATATCTCTAAGCCCCAAAATCCCACAACATCCTTCCCCGCGTAACAGTTCTACAATCTTCCCATTGCAGCAGCGCTGCTTAACATTTTTCTATCTTTAAAAATATAAAACTAATCACAGCAAAAGATATATATTTGAATTTTTCACTTAAATACCCACACTTTTCATGTAGATCATTTATTTTTATCTTGTCATTAACAAGATGATATCTAATGCACAAAACAGAGGACGTCCTCTGTTCTGAAAGTCTGGACAACCGACTTATAACGCGTCCCCAGAACAGATCAAGTCTCTAAAAATTCTGGTTCATTTACAAAATCTATATTACTGAATTCCCTACCTTTTTCTTAATTATGACCAAAAATTTAAAAATCATCTTCTACCCCTAATTCCCATCTGAACAGCGGTCTGTCCCTGTCTGTAACCCTGACGGACAGTGAGATTCCAGACCCTGGTACGTCTAAATTATGAGGCCAAAAAATCTGGAAAAAAAATACAGTAGATGCGTATCGCCGTTCTCTACGTTTTTCCTTTTGGGGAGACCCTCGGAAAAAATCGTTTTAGGGGTCTAAACCGCACGAACAGTAACATCATGCGAATCAATCTACAGGCAGGCAGCAGGGATTCTCTAATTGGGGGGTTCTAAATCCTAATCCCCACCAAAAATCTTGGGCTAAGAACCCTAAAATAGCAGAAATCAAAGGGATTGGGATGAGGGAGAATTACCTAGGGATTTGGGATTACCCCTATTCTTCCTCTTCTTCTCCTTCCCTTCTTCTCTTCCTTCTCTTCCTCTCCTCATTCTTCTCCTTCCTCTTCTCCTTCTTCTCCTTGCACAAGGGCAGCACCAAAGGGGAGGGAGAGGGCGCAAGGAAGGTGGGGGGTGGCGGCTTGGGGTGGGAAAAGGGGAGGAAGGGCTCCCCAAGGGGTTTATAAAGGGGATGCTAGGGTTTGGGGGGAGTACGGGCCCCCGTTTGGGCTAGCTGGCCCATAGCGGCTGGCCCACCTCTCCGGATAGCCCAAATCTCTAAATTAATTATTTTAATTCTCCTTTTTATTATTTTAGTCTATTTCAAAAAAATTATTTTCACCTTTCGCGATTTACCGAAAATCCGGGCGACTCCGCGATTAATTTAAAAAAACTGACGCCAAAATGACGTTCAGGATATTACAGAAACATTTTCTGTTAATATTTTTAGCAAGTATGAGTACAAACCACCATACTCAATAAGTCATATGGGAAAGTATTACTTAATTACATGCAAGGATTTCCAAGGGATGAGATTATAATGGTTCTAATATTTTAATGGATGCAGTTTATTTGTAAACATTATTAGGCGAGAAATAATGAGACATAAACTTCTTAACAACTTTTGGGTTTTAACAACTTGATTACCAATTCTAGCAATTCCAAATTTACTTATGCCTCATTGTTGGGATTACCCATTAAACACAACTTCTTTCACCGGAAGCACAACGTATTGAAATACTATTTACAATTGACATTGCAGAGCTAATCAGCTTTACCTACAAGATCTTTTAACCATCATGACTGAGTTAAGAAAATAAGACTTTTCACCAATCAAATCTTTATATAGTCTCTACCCAATAGACTCTTAGCCTACACAAACTCGGGTATCCAATAGGCCAAGTCGGAACACACCCGTACGATTTATGAGGATCTATCGTTTGTTAGGTATGGTACCGTTTCCATACCACACCTCATCCACTTCTTCTTTTCTATAGATATTCAATCAATTTGAGCAGCTACTAGACCAGGTTTGACAAGTTAATGCTTGTGGTTGAGCGATCACTACGTTCTTTACATGGCATAAGGTTCTAATCCTTATATTTTCACTGAGGCAACTTCAATCCAACGCTGAGCCGATACCAATTCATACTGCAACCCTTTTCGGTCCAAACCTCCATCCTAGAATAAGGTCATAAAACCCAACCATCATGTGGCTTTCCACGATATCTCCTTATCTTAAAATCACTTTTAAAACTCTACCAGCAAAGTGCCATTTCTCTTAGTAGTATAAAACAGTTGAGTTCCTAGTCTACCATAGTATATTTAGTATTACTAAGTCTTATCAAGGTGAATATGGCCATCAAATTAAACTAGGTTTTATCAAGTAGTAGGACATAACTAATATGATGTCATTCAAAATATTTATTGTACAAAAAATAATAGTGCATAAAATAATATAATAAAAATACTGATAAATAAATAAGTCAAGGAATGTAGGTTCAATATGATCAAAAACATATGACTTGCCTTGCGGATCAATGTATTCTATAAGTTTGTATTCTTCCGGGTCTCGGGCTTGAATTTGAGCTTTTCCTTCCTAGGCTGGCTGATCGGCGACGTCGAGAGCTAGTCCAAGCAGAAAATAATTTAAATCCATGCTCGAAGGAAAGAGCTAGGATTAAAAGAAAGAAAATAAAATCTAGAAAAAAATCAAATAAAATAGGTTTAGGGCTTTTAGGAGGTTTGGTCTTGGAAAACGGAGCTCGAAAATGGGTAGATGAGCTCGAAATGGTCAAAATGGACATATATATATATGCATTTTCGAGTCTGGTGAACAGTAACGAGTTGGGTTTACTGTTCATTACAGGTTTCCACTATTCATGCCGGATCCGTTTGCTACAGTACCGAGTCTGCACTGTTCATGTTCCTCCTCCGTTCGTCGCGGTGACGGAAAATAGGGGAGGAGAGCGACGGCGACTGGCTGTGCTGTGGTGATTTGCGACGAGTTCTATGGCCATGGGTGGGTTGTTGGTGACCCAAGGATTCCATTTTTGGGGTCAGGGATGGCTAGAAGTCTGGTGATCGCCGACGGTGGTGTTTCTTCTTCGCAGGGCTTTTGAATGGCTTAGTAGTAATTGGAGGGCTTTTGGGACAATAGCATTAGGGTTTGAGCATCCTTAGGGGTAGGTGAGGCTCTAAGAAGTGGCGGCTTGGGCAGGGGATCACCGGTTTGGGCTGTCCACGGCGGGCTCCTATGCCAGAGCAATAGGGGGTTCGAGAGGTTATAGCAATGCTTCAAGGGTGTTCCTGGGAGCATATAGAAGCTATGGTCGAATGCAATTGGGAAGTAATCGACTAGATCACTGAATTGAAGAGTAAGGCTTACATCAGGCTTTTCGGTGATCACTGGTAGTGCGATGAGCTTCTGAGCAATTGGGAGTGGGTGGAGCTCACTGGGCGCCTGTGCTCAGTCCAAGGCCTTAAATAGGGCGGATAGCGGTTTGGCGCCGTGCCCTGGTCTGCCTTTGGGAGGCGCGGCACAGTCGACTGAGGGGGAGGTATGGGTTGCCTCGGGGATGGCATTGCGGTGGTTAAATGTGCAGAGGTGCGTCAGGTCAGCTGTGAGGGGGGAGGTTGGTTGTGAGACGAAACCGTGTGGTGGTGGTTTGAATTTGTTCTGGCGGTGTGACACATGGGCAGGGAGGTAATTAATGCTTATCAGAGGCTTTGCAGGCGAGTTGTACGATCTCCGACCGACTAGCAATGGCGTGGCAGTGACGGGTGAAGCAGCGACGCGGTGCGGCGACAAAAGTCGAGCGATGGTAGCATTTTCAAACGATGAGCAGTGTTGGCGCAAAGAATGCAGAGCGGTGAGGACAGCTTTAAGAATGAATTCCCATCGTGGATGGCTGGGATTAGTAAGGAATTGGGCTGGGATCACTGGAACCCAAAATCAATGGAAAATTTCAAAAACTTCGAAATTTCGATTTTGTTTTAGTGATAAACATCACTAGGACGTTTTTTCTAAAAAATCATCCAAATTTAGATGTGCGTGAAGATTCTCCTCCGGCGATCCCTTCTTCCTCCTCTCCAGCGACCCTTTCCTCCTCGCTGGCAAGTTCGAGAGGAGAATCCCACCCCCCGCGTCTAGGGTTCACCGTTCCCCCAGGCATAGAGGGAGGCTGAGGGGTGGTGGGGGCGACAAGCGAGGTAGGAGGGTGGTGGGCAGTGCTGGAGAGCGGCGAGGCAGAAGGTACTAGCTACTAGGTTGGCGAGGGTTGCACAGCGGGGAGGGGTAGGGGCGGTGCAGCGAGGCGGTGGGGGCGCCGCCAACCGCAGGTGGTGGAGGAGAAGACAGGGGTGGTAGTGGGAGGCGCGCGAAGTTGCTCTGGTGAGAGGGGGCAACGTGGGGTGGGAGGCAGCGCAAAGAGGGCCACGACGAGGAGGGGTGGCGCAGAGGGGGCAGCATGGGGTGGGAGACAGTGTGGTTAGAGGCAGCGCGGAGGGGGCTGCGACGAGGAGGGGGCAGCGCATGGTGGGAGGTGGCGCGGTCGAGGGTGCAAGGTGGGAGGCAGCGGAGTCTAGTGTTAGAGTTAGGGTTAGATGATTATATAGTAAGAGAGGAATGAAGAGAGTCTTTTGATCTTAACCTAAAAGTTAAAAATTTTTAATAATTACTTAAGAAAATATCTAAATAATTGTTAGACACACCCGAGCACATGGTGACATCACCCTACACGTCAGGCCAAGTCGACGCACGAGTCCAACTTTCTGCTACATACATGGCACGTACCCTCATTCGTTGCACCTGCGAAAGTCACACCAATAAGCTACCCGGCTAGTCAAACCACTGAAGCCACGCCGTCAGTGGCTAGTCCACATGTGCATGCTCATGCCCTCCCATGTGCCAAATTGAGCTCCAGGCTCTACCGCGACGTAGGAGCCTTCTCTCCGACTTTCGTCGTCGTCTAATTAATCCCCAATTACTGGCATATGACGTGCGTAGAATCGTGCTAGCCTAGCTAATCAACGTCGTTCTCGAGCAAAGCGAAATCGATGTGTGTTAGTCTACTGAAGCAAGCAGGAGAGGGAAGACAGAGCAGCCACACACACTCCGACGTGTACATGGCAAATTCGATCGAACCACCGCTAGTTTAGTTATTATTAATTTGTTATTATTATTATTATTATTTCCCAGTGATAAATTAGTTAGCACCTGCTGCGATTAGAAGCCTTAAAAAAGGTCAAATAAGCATGTGCAACATGCATGAAGAGCGATACGATAAACAAGAAAGCTGTTTTTCCTTTTTTTTTCCCCTTAATTTGCCAATGGGATGATTGATGGGCTGCTATATTCCATCTAGAATCATTCATGGATTGTTACATGTATCAAGATTTATTTTTTCAAGTTGGGTATATCTAAATATATACTATGGCCCGCTCATTTGGGCTAAACTTCTCACTTCTAATTTATTTTTCATTTTTCATAATTTTTTTTTAGTTTTTGGTATTTTAAAGCTTTTTTATCGGTTCTTTTTTTCGTATTCGTTTGTATTATACGTGATGTTCTAATCTGTTTTTTATTTTTAGTTTTTTTAAATTAATTACGTCAAATAAATCACTATCAGTTATAATATAATTTTAATTAATTATAATATAATTTTAATTATAAAACACTAAATTTCTGTTCAACCAAAGAACCTCCGTAGCATCCGAGACTACCGATGATTGAAATTAGCTAAATTTATTTCTTTAAGAAACCAGGCACGCTGGGATCCGTTTGGGTAGAGAAATTCTTGTGGCTAGGCCAGTCCCGTCCAATCGTGCAGGTTCCGGTTGCCACCGGGGACGGGGAATTCACCGCGGGAGGTCGCTGACATCGACATCCAGATTTATTTCCGGAGGGTGGAGCACGACTGGAGCCAGCCGCGCCACCATACGCGGCGGTAGATTTTCCTTCCTTTCGCATGAGTTGCAGCAGCTAGCAACTCGATATTTCTGATTCCTTTCCGTGGCCGTCAGGTAAACCAAACAGCGAATTAAGGCCCGTTTAAAATAGCATTTGCTAATGGTTTTTTTTTTTGCTGAAACGAGTGGTTTTTAGCTGGAACAAGTACTGTAGCAATCGTTTGCTGACGTATTCAATTAAAAAATAAAATAAAAATAAAAAAGTTTTCTATATACTAGAGGCAATACAAAAGAAAAAAAACTGTGTTGAAAAGCCAACATATTTTGAAGCTCAATTAGCTGTGCGCTGCCGTATACTTTGTCCCCTCTCTCTCCCACTTTCTGGGACCGGTGCCTGCTGCCTTTATGGCCCTCAAAAATATCAAGCCCTAGTTGATCCGCGCAAATTACATCACATCGGCAACACCTCCCTGCCAACAGAAAATACAATACCGTACGCAAGAAAGAAACTTTTTACTACAGGTAAGTGCTAACGCGACATCCACAAATGTACGTTGACAACTGGGGGTCACGGTGACAAGATCTATCTATTCGTAAGTATTTCAGACAGCTGACGTACTAGTTGCGCAATTATTTCTTGTAAAATTAATGAGAAATTCATGCGCTCCGAACAAAACAAAAAAAAAGAAAAAAACAAGAGGGCTAAATCTCAACCACACCCACTCCTTAAGTACCAAACCCCCTGTAAACCACACCACCATCATAGTACTACTACTAACCATCCCAGAGCCAAGAGGCCTTCTTCTCCTGGTGCCGCCATGGCCGGCGCCACCAAGAGCAGGGCGGGCAAGAACAACGCTGCGCCGCTCCTCGGCAAGTACGAGCTCGGCCGCCTCCTTGGCCGCGGCACCTTCGCCAAGGTCTACCACGCGCGCTCCCTCGCCGGGGGCGAGGCCGTCGCCGTCAAGGTGCTCGACAAGCCTGAGCTCGCCGCCACCGGCATGGCCACGCGCGTGCTTCGCGAGGTCTCTGCCATGCGCCGCCTCCGTCACCCCAACGTGCTCCGCCTCCACGAGGTGCTCGCCACGCGCTCCAAGGTCTACCTCGTCATGGAGCTCGCCCCCGGCGGTGACCTCCTCTCCAGGCTCGCCTCCCTCCAGGCGCGGCGCCTCCCCGAGCACGCCGCGCGGCGAGTCTTCCTCCAGCTCGTCTCCGCGCTCATCTACTGCCACGCCCGCGGCGTCTCCCACCGCGACGTCAAGCCGCAGAACGTCCTCCTCGACGCCGACGGAAACCTCAAGGTCTGCGACTTCGGCCTCGCCGCCCTCCCGGACTCGCTCCGCGACGACGGCCGCCTGCACACCGCGTGCGGGACGCCTGCCTTTGCCGCCCCCGAGGTCCTCCGCCGCAAGGCCTACGACGGAGCCAAGGCCGACGCCTGGTCCTGCGGCGTCATCCTCTTCGTCCTCCTCGCCGGCCACCTGCCGTTCGACGACTCAAACATTGCCGACATGTGCCGGAAGGCGCACCGCCGCGAATACGCCCTCCCGCGGTGGGTGTCGCAGCCGGCGCGCCGCCTCGTGGGCTGCCTGCTCGACCCTAACCCGACCACCCGCCTCGCCGTTGCGGAGCTCGCCAGCCACCCATGGTTCAAACGGTCACTCAGCCTCGACTCGCAGCTCGGCAGCCTCCTCGGCGGCCAGCCGGAGCGCGAGCTGGCGTTCCAGGCCCCGCCGGCGCTGAACGCTTTCGACATCATATCCATGTCACCCGGGCTCGACCTGTCGGGTTTGTTCGGCGAGAGCAAGCGGAGCCGGGAGAAGCGATTCATGACGACGGCATCGCCGGAGCAGACGGTGGAGCGCCTCGGTCAGGCTGGTTCGAAGCTCGGCTACTTCATGGTGGGCAAGAAGGGAGTCGAGCACCTGCCGCTAGGCGTCTTGTCGGGGCTCGTGGCCATGTCCATGGAGATGTCGGAGGTGGCACCGGCCATGATGCTTGTCGAGCTGAGGCTGGAAGGAAGCGACGGCGACGAAGTCGAGGCGTTTGGGTGGGAGGAGCTTAGGGTGGAGCTAGGGGATGTGGTCATGGCATGGCATGGTTGCGAGGATTTGTGAGATGTTGAAGGGGGTGATTGCAAAAGCGAAGGAATTCTTTTGTAGGATGGAGGTGTATGTATATTAATATCATGTCCTAATTAGATTGTTTGTTCAATCTAGTTGTGATGTTTGTGATTAGATTGTTAGCCGAATGATCTAGATTACATGTGATGCTAGCTTGAAGGCTTGAATCTCTACGAATAACACCCTAGCTATATGCATGACTCACGTCTTTACATAGTTCATTCAAGTCTTTACATAGTTCATTCTAAGTGTTTCGAAAGGCGATTATAACTACTATAGAGCCTGTTTGCTGATGGCTGTGCCTGATGGTTTTTTGCTGCAGTTGATGGCTTTTTGGCAGTTTGCGACAGAGATTGCGAAAAGAGATATATTCGCTTACGATTTTTGATGATGTAGATATTAGTTTTTTAGCGTGTACTATAATTAACTTGTAGACCCTATCTTAAAAAATACTTTATTTAAAAGTTAGTTACTGTAATAAAAATCAAAAACGATTTTTAGAAACCGTAAAAAACAGGACTATAGAGACCAATATATTGGTACCAACCAGATGTAGATTGGATTATTCACTGCTCGGGCAAATTTGAATCTTTTTGCCCACTGTTGTTAGATCACAGTTTTCCGGACAATAGACGGTGTTTCCTAGAAGCACAGAAAATTTCAGGCGATTAAAAATTAGCAGAACAGTTAATTAATTGCTGTAACAAATAGTATTCAAGTCAAATTAATCCATCTCTCCACGCTACACTTTACATTCGGCCTTGTCGTCTTCTTCCCTGACAGCTCCCGAGCCAGAAGGAAACCACCCAACTGCAGGTCTGCACTGTACCCACCTAGGCAACAGCACTCTACCTGGACTGTAGCTCCATTACTGATAGCTATTGGGTCAAGGTCTCCATTATGCATATATAGCTGGATATCAACATATATATACCAGTGTCATAATCAGGGGTCTCATTTATTTTTCTAGGATTGCAAATTGAACGCAAGGAATTAATTAATTCCCTGTCTCACCGCTATTTCTCTGTCCTTTTTCTTTGTTGTGTTAGCCAAGCTCTCCTTCCATCGTGCTCCTAGTTCCTTTGTGCCTGTCCCTTAGTGGGTACCAGATCATTGTCCATGTTTACAGCCATTTTCGTCCAACCGATTAAGGTGCTGCTAAATGCTTTGCTTAAGAATACGCCGTCCTAATTAAAGTTGAGGAAAGCCATAATTACTGTTCATGACACAAAAGGTTGGCAGACAGATGCCGACGAGTAAACATCTTGGTAAAGTGGAAGTCGTGATCAGTTAGAAGCAATTGATTCCAATAACTTTATAGTGTGAGGTTTTTTATCATCTTTAAAAAGGTACCGCGAGGTATCGGTGTCTTTCCATAAAAAAGGGTATCAATTAATTCCATCAGTTGATTTAAGATTTATTTAACAATGATAGGATCCACATTGCACATCTCTCGCCATCGCATAGTCGACCGTATCCCTTCCCTTTCCGCTCGACCCATCCATCTCGAATCTTCGCTCGTGTCGATTCGAGGACAGCACCAGCCACTAGGTTTTGCTCACACGCATGGGCGAAGCCAAGGGGGGGTTAGTAAGGCTGAAGCCTCACCTCCCCGGTGAAGTCAGAGCTGCACCCCACCACCCTCGGCGTCAGTGAAGCTCACGGCGGTGGCCGCTCCTCAGGTCACCCCACCCCCCAGCGGCCCAGCGTGTTTAGGTCCACAGGCTTTAGGCCCAACAAAACACAACAAAATAACAACAAATCACAAATCACACAACAATTTGATCTAGGAGACGGAGACCTGTCACGTGCCGAAGTGCCGAACGGTCGGGCGGGCCGGATCTGGGAGCGGAGCGGAGAGGGGAGGCCGAAGGCGGGGAGCCGAGCGTCGGAGGCGGGGAGCGGAGGCCGGAGGCGGGGAGCGGAGGTGGGGAGCGGAGGGCGGAGGCGGGAGCGTTGGGGGGAGGCGGGGAGTGGAGGCCGGGCGGGTAGAAGCGTGGAGCGGAGGGGGGAGGGCTGGGAGGCGGGAAGCGGAGGTGGGGAGCGGAGGCGTCGAGCGGAGGGGGAGGGCCGGGAGGCAAGGAGAGGAGAGGCCGAGGGTGGAGGCCGGAGGCGGGGTCGCGGGGAGCCGGGAGGCGGGAGTGGAGGGAGGCCCGGAGGGGGCAGGCCGGGAGGCGCCAAGTTGGGGAATGGGGAGCTATAGCTTGCAGGGGCGGGGACGCTGGGGAGTTGGGGAGCTGCGGGATAGCGGGGGCCGGGACCGGGAGGTGTGGAGAACTAGAGAGGCTGACTGGCCAAGAGGAGTCGGTCGGGTGAAAAAAGGGCCGACCGGCCGAGCTCAGTATTAGTAAGTATGTATAATGTATATAGAAATATACTAATATAGAATCATAGATAGTTAATAGTTTAGATAGTTTAGATCGATAGTAATTAATTTGTTTAGATGGCATAATTAATTTAGAGTTTAGATTTTTAGATAGTTTAGATAGCACAGTAAATAATTTGTTCACTTATAATCTTTCTTATGAATGTAATATGTAGATAGTTTTGTAGATAGCACAATTAATTTGTTTAGATAGCACAATTAAGTTCCTTTCTTATCAATGTAATTTGTTCACTTATAGATATATGTAGATAGTTTAGTCTTTATCAATGTAATTTTTATAGTTTTGTATTGATAGAAATTAATACTTTATTTATAGATTTTGCTATAATGGAGAAGCATTGATGATGGTAAAATCCTAAACCGCTTTCAAGGCGTGAAGTCGCGAGAATGCATTTGCCCCGTGATTCAAATTTGTCTTATGATTCAAATTAACTTAATTCTGGTATGTTTCATATCATCTAAATTTTTATTGCCATTCATAATTTTCTATTATATCACTAATTTTGATATGTTTCATATATAGGTGACTTCTCGCTACTCCGCACTCACGGCAGAATAATTATATATTTTTGGATATGCGCTTTCTATTATCGAGGTACCTACTTTGTATTTCTCTGTTTTTCATTATTTGTCTCTATGCAATTCTGTACTTTCTGTGTGCATTTAAAATTCCATATGAGTAAAAGACTAAATTTGTGTCAACTTAGTTTAAATCTACAAATAGGTCAGCCCCCCTCAATTTTATTCCTAGCTTCGCCACTGCTCACACGCAGCAGTCCCCAGGGCCTCGTCTGCATGGCGGTGGCCCTAGGGACTTGCTCGCACACTGTCGGCTGTGGGGCCTCGCCGCACGCCGCTAGCTGCAGGAAGTCGTTTGCACGCCGTCGGCCGTGGGGCCTCGCCGCACGCCGCCAGCCGCAGGAACTAGTTCGCACACCGCCGACCATGGTGCCTCGCCGTACGGCACCGGCCCCAGGGCCTATTAGAACACAACACCAGAATCACACATGCGGTTTACCCGTGGATACACACTTTTACAGGGAAAACAATGAACAACAAAGAATATAAGAATTTGCCGAAGCGTAACACAGCTTGCGCCATTTTTTCTTTTCTCTGTTATTCACTCCTCTTACCTTAACAGACTGATTACAAAGAATATAAATAGACACTCTGTGATCCGGTTCTACCGTCCACGACTCCACGACTTGCGCACATCTCGTGACTCTACGACTTGCACACATCATGCACTATCCAGAAGACCCAGTCTCGCTGAGATCACATCCAGGCTTCTATGACTTATAACTGCTCCCTGCTATAGTAACTTAAGACTACCACAATGATTTCTAGATTGCTATAGTACTTTTACGAGTGCTACAGTGATTTCATACTGTTATAGTACTTACGAGTGCTACAGTGATTTCAGACTGCTACAATGTTTACGAGTACTATAGTGATTTTAGACTACTATAGTGCTCTCGACTGCTACAATACGCTATGACTGCTTCGACCACGCTTAACACAACTAGCATGAGTCAATATTAGCTCCAATAATTTTCCCCCTAATCTTGACTTGTTAAACTTCACAAAAACGAAGTCCAATCTCCTGACACATCTCCAAGGAGTTTTCTCTTCTTCTTGCTAACCATGCCGTCGGTAACACACCTCTCCGTCATCTTTCACTTGTTCACCATCAGTGACATACTTTACCGATGATTTTGACCTCATCCTCAGTTCCAATTGTCTTTCGTCGATAACATAACTTGACGGCAACAAAGACTCTCATCAAAGCATACACACATGAGAACTTAGACACAACTATAAGGACTCACATACACATGCATCATGTACTGACACACCTACGTGCACAACCATGACATGACTATGC
This sequence comes from Melocanna baccifera, assembly GCA_036346265.1. Classification (NCBI taxonomy): domain Eukaryota; kingdom Viridiplantae; phylum Streptophyta; class Magnoliopsida; order Poales; family Poaceae; genus Melocanna; species Melocanna baccifera. The sequence goes on along the minus strand of CM070682.1, from coordinate 31,904,730 downwards.
GCATGCATATAACACACCTCCTACGTGCATGACCAAACAAATGGCACATGCAACACTTCTACTGTGCCATATACAAAACAACTCAAAAATGCAATTGCACACTAATACTAGTACACGGACTCAACTACATGCAGAAAACAAAAGATGATAAAGACTTCTTGTAGGCTTTAAAACAGCATTGGCTCTTCCTTTGCACCCACTGGAGTAAAAAGAGACACCTCCTCCTTCAACTCATGGCACTCCTTTACAAAATATCCTTACTCCTAGCAATTGTAGTAGCGTACCTTAGTCTCATCAAAAGCACTCTTCTTCTTGACGAAGGCATAGCTCTTCTTGGATCGGGCCTCCCACTCACTTCTTGTCAATAGCAGGTGCTGATCCCCTCTTAATGTGCCTTCAAGAGGTTGATCAACTCTTCGATCGTCATTGTCTTGAGGTCACCAAACTGCTCAATTGGGGAGACTACTGGTAGAAACTTGGCAGGGGCTGCACGAAGAAATTTTCTTACTGTGTAACTCTCCTTCATCTTGTCACCGAGCCCTCTAATTTTGTTAACAATTGTTGTCAATCAGATAGCGAAGTCGTAGATCGACTCCGACTCCGTCATACGTAGCACTTCAAACTCGAATTTAAGGGTCTGTACCTTGGCTTCCCTCACGTACTCGGCCCCCACGTGCATGGTCTTTAACGCCTCCCACGGGGCTTTGGCCGTCTCTTTTTCAACCAGCACCAAGAGCATGTCTTCAGGGACACTTTGGTAGATGGTCGCCAATGCAATCTGGTCCTTGTGTGTGTCAACATCGTTGAGCTTGATGGCATCCCATACGGCTTAGGCCTTCATATACACCTTCATCTTTATCGCCCATGTTGCGTAGTTACTCCTTATGAGCACAGGATAGTGAAGCCATTGTGGAACTCTTCTTCGTTGGTGCACTTGTTGATGCTGACGCCGCTGGGTCGACGATCTCCATTCTTCTTGGCATGATTTTGGGCATTCACTAAGCTCTGATACCAATTATTAGAACACAACACTAGGATCACACACGCGGTTTACTCGTGGACACACTTTCATGGAGAAGACAATGAACAACAAAGAATACAAGAATTTACCGACGCGTAATACAACTTACGCCTTTTTTCTTTTCTCTGTTATTCACTCCTCTTATCTTAACAGACTGATTACAAAGAATATAAATAGACACTCTGTGATCCGGTTCTACCGGCCACGACTTGCACACATCTCGCGACTCCACAACCCGTGCACATCGTGCACTACCTGAAAAACCCGGCCTCGTTGAGACCACGTCCAGGCTCCTATGACTTACGACTGCTCCCTGCTACAGTACCTTAAGAATGCTACAGTGATTTTTAGACTGCTACAATACTTTTACGAGTGTTACAGTGATTTCAGACTGCTACAATACTTACGAGTGCTAATTTCATAGTGCTACAGTAATTTGAAGTGCTACAATGATTTCAGACTACTATTGTGCTCTCGGCTGCTACAGTACGCTATGACTACTTCGACTACGCTCCACACAACTAGCATGAGTCAAGATTAGCTTCAACAGAGCCTCACTCGCAAGCCGACTGGTTTATGAAAATTTTCATCCTTTTGTTGTTTGGGGAATGACTAATTTACTTAAATATTGCTAGCTGTTAATGTTCTGAATGCTTGTATGACTGAACATTTCTTTACTGTTTGCAGTTTCCTCATCAAAATCTTACATTACAAGCATCTTAGCCTGGATTATTCGTTGATAAAAGGGGGTGTATTGGGATGTGTCTTTATCATTATCAGCTGACCTTGCTTCAGTTGGCTCCAGTTCTGGCTTGAATTATTATCTATTGTTGCAGCAGAATAGTGGGGAACCAAAATGTTTTGGTGGTGATGAAACTAATGATGTTCCTGTCACTCTATTACCTGATTATACGCTAAAGCAGCTATTTCCATCTAGAAGAGCATTGGTGTTTGGAGGAAAAAAGAAGATAAGCTAAAAATGGTTCAACCATGCATATGATGTATTTCTCTCGGATCCTCATGTTTCATTTGCTGGGATCGTTGTTAAGGACCCACCTTTGATTTAATATTGAGTGTTGACTACAGCTTTGTTCTAGTGAAACCTGTCGTTGCAAACATTTTCATTCACATGCATGTTGTGCTCTTCATTGTCACATTTCAAGAATATACACTAATTAAATTCATCTGATTCCCAGTGTTCTGATGTATCATGAGATTTTGCAAGTCAATAATATTGTGCACTTTCCGTGGGTATATTACCATGAACAACTTGATTGTCCTGTATGGTTTGCTGCATAATGTTTCCCACTTTCCATTTATGAATCATGAAGATGTATGGTGCATGCATATGAGAATTGTTTATATTTTGAATTTTGAGGCCCTATATTAGATTTGCAGGTCGTCGTCATTTCGGTTCTCCAAGCAAACAGACGAAGATGGTGAAGGAACCCCTCTTAGATCGTCAGAATCATCTCGATCACCACATTGATGTCCGTTTGCTGATCATTAATTTACACAAGTCGGTGTATATGTACAGGAGCTTGTACTCAAAAATCATTTATTTTATTTCTTGGGTATAGTGTAATGTAGAGTCGAGCCTCCCATTTGTTGTCAGTGGTTAGCACTGGAGTGATAATGTTTTCTATTACTGTCGCGCTATGCTGGGCATTGGGTGATATACTGGATGGTTAGGTAGGCCACTGAAAGGTGTTATGTTAATACTACAGCCTTGTTCTTGAAACGGGTGAACGAGTAGTCAGTCGATCTCCTCTAATTGTCAGGGTGTCATGGCTCTGTGGCAGTTGTTGTATTCCGCTCCCTTGGTTCAGCAATTTCGATACGCCAACAAAATTTCAATGCACGCGCCGACCAATTGCACCGTCTGTCCAAAAGCTTTTAGTTTTTTTTTCATGGCATAAATCACTCAAACTAATGATAATACTAGTACAAGGGAAAGGGGGAAATCATACCAAAGTGTATATGGGGAGATAGCTCTATGCCAACAGCCGGTGCAAGTGCAACATAGATTTACTTATAAAATGATTTGCAAAGTTCTGACAGATACTGCATTCAAGCATTAGATAAACATTATTGGTCACAAAGTTTCCCCTAACTTTCATATACATTTTTTTTGTAGGTTCCACTAACAGGTAAGCTCTACAACACCTGATAGCCTGAGGAAGAGTGAAACAGCTACACAGGTAACCATTTAGTTTCCTCCAAGCCCAGGAATAAGGCAAAACCAGCGTTCCAAAAGGCGGCCTAGGTGGCGTGTAGGTGGTGGGCGGCAGCCGGCTGCTGTGCTTTGGTCCCTCGGTGGGAGGCTAGGTGGCTGGGCTATCAAAGGTGGGCATAGGCGGTCAAAGGTGGATTCGGCGTGGTGGCAAGCCAGGTGGGCATAGGCGGCCACCGAGGATGTCTAGGTATGCGTATTCAGCGAGATAAAAGAAGGGGAGGAAACAGTATTTCATAACAGAGGTGCAAAAGCTAGGGTTGTGACCTGCGATTTGCAAAAGACTTACAGAGCCACCTCCACCTCCAGGGATTCCAACGCGCCGGCGTCGCCGAACCGCCGGACTTGGTCGAGCTTCTCCCTCCGCCTCGCTAGATTATCCCAGGTGTATAGTGTGTTCCTCCCCTCTGCCTCCCCTCCCCTCCGCCTCTCCTCCCCTCCTCCTCTGCCTTCCCTCCCCTTTGTCGATCTGCTTGCTCAACTGATGGCGTGAATGAGGACTAAGGAGAAGAGAGATCGGCCAGTGCAACTCAGTCACTCAGGAGAGGGGAGATCGGCGATGGCATGACTGAGGAGACCGAGAGGGGACTCAGGAGAGATGCCGACTGAGGAGATGCTTGGCGCACGTGATTGTGGAAGTGGAAGTGGGTAGTGGGGCAATCGGCGATCCGGTGATGCCAACTGAGGGGATCAACAACTGGTTGTCGGCTGGGGAGACTAGGTTGTGGCCGAGCGCACGGGGAGGAAGAGGAGGGGAGGAGAGGTCGTTTGTGGCCGAGCCACCGAGGCCGACTGTGTCAGTGTCGGTGATATGCTTTGTAGCTGAGCAAAGCATATTAATGCTTTAAGTTATTGAGTGATTAAGTAATTATTGGTTAAATAATTATTGAAATTACTGACAATTTTCTATTTAAGTCTTTAAGTGATATTGATTAATGTGCTCATTTGGTGATGCACTGCAGACTGCAATACCCTTTTATTAATGCTTTGCTAATTACACTTCTATTCATGCTTTGCTAATCTCTAATTCTTTATGCTATGTAGCATGTCATCTGTTGCTTCGGCGGCAGAGCTGAACACCACTGAAGATAGCCTCAACAGGAAGTTGGGTGACGAGGATGGAAATATAGTGTGTTGGTAAATTCAAACAACTTGGACAAGATAAAAATGCATTTTGTGTGATAAGGTTGTTTCGATGAGATCTATAGGATCAAGCAATATATTGCACACAGAGTGGGAATGTTTTGAAATACCCCAAATCCACAAAGGAAGATCAATAGAAGTGCCAAAACTCTATTGCGGAGGCAAGGAACAAGAAATCTCATGAGGATGAGGTTAGGGATGATGTGACCATTCGAGGTGGTGGTGAGGATGATAAAAGGCTAAGAGATTGGAGGATCGACACTCGAAAGTTAGGCCCTATGGATAAGTTTATCAATCTAATTGATCCTTAAGGTAATAGTTTTAGCACTCAAGAGATCAAGCGGCAACAAAAATTATGAAGGCAATTTGGAAAGAGAGGCTTCATAAGGTAAAGCAATATGTGGCGAGGTAGCTTTACGTATCGTATATATTGCAATATACATAGTGAATTTGTTGATATCTCAATATACATTTGCCATTAAATATTAATTCATCTATGTATTAACCTTGTATCATATTTTCATTTTTACTCTCTAGATGTACCGCTCAATGCCATAAACAATGATGAATTCAAGAAAATGATAGAAGTCGTTGGTCGATTTGGCCTAAGATTCATAGGTCCTTCCTAATACGAATGTCGGAGCCATTGTTGAAAGAGTTGGCGAAAACAAGTGGTTTGTTGAAGGCACATGAGGAAGAGAGAGTCATGACTAGGTACTTTATCATGACTGATGCTTGACATACCAAAGGAGGAGGAGCATAATGAACTTATGTTGCATTGCTCATTGAGGACATGTTTCCTAGAATCAAAGTAGGCTTTGAAAGATGCACACATAAGTGAGTACATTTTGGAGTACGTGGATGCTTGTATTGAAAAAATAACTCCACAAAATATTATGCAAGTAGTAACAGATAATGCTTCCAACAACATGAGGGCAAAGAAATTATTAAGGGCCAAAAGGCCAACTATCATTTGGAGCTTATGTGCAACACACACCATAATTTTGATGCTCCAAGGAATTGGTACCATAGCAAAATATAAGAAGACACTTGATCAAGCAAAATCTTTGATCGTTTTCATTTATTCACACCACAAGACATTGGCCTTAATGAGAAGACACACAAAGAGGAGAGATATCATAAGGTCGGGAGTGACTAGATTTGCTTCGATATTTCTTACTTTACAAAGTTTGATTGAGAAGAAGGTTGAACTAAGGATGATGGTGCTAAGTGAAGAAGGAGAAGAATCCACTCACACTAAAAAGGGCAAAGACATCGCGGCAGCGAGGACACTCATTAGTAGGTCCTTTTAGAATGGTGTGAGCAATATGTTGAAGGCATAGACTACTTTACCACCTTGTTATTTCATATTTGTATACTTCTATTGTGTGCTATTTCACTATTAGATAATGCTTATATTTTGCATTGCTTATTTGCTTGAAGGTTTTTGAGTCATTGGTCAAAATTCTTCGTATGGTTAATGGGGATGGTCCATCCACGCCCTTTCTTTACAGAGAGATTCTAGAAGCAAATCAAAGAGTCTTTGAACAATGCAAAGAGTAACTACAAGTTGATAATTGAAACTATTGATGGAAAGATGAATGGAAGGCTTGATTCAGACATCTCTTCCCCAAGAGGGAAATGTTGGACGAGGAGTTCGGAGCATATGTAAATCTGAAATAAAATGGGTGAAAATAAAAAGAACAAAGAAAGGGAGAGAGAAGGTGATGTGCAGTCATGGCCTCACCTCTTTGTGTTGTTGACATAAGGGGTGTTCAAAATGGCAGTGGTTTATAACTTTTTTAATTGTAGCTAGTTTATTTTTTTACTATACCTGAGTTGACTTATTTGGTATAATTAAATTTTAAAATAGAAAAAAAATATGTTAACTCATCACGGACAATGCAAAAGAATACAGAAAAAAACAAAATCAAAAAAGAAAAGAAAAAAGCAACAATAAAAAAAACTCATAGCGGCAGCAGAAGCCAACCGCAGAAGCGGTTTTGAGCGGGCCCTAAAGGTCATCCATGGCCCTCGTCAACCTCAATGCCAGGATCCATCTTCCCATTGCTATCGCAAGCCACGGGACCTCAAGGGCGCCAATCCGCAGCCCATGGCTAGAGTGGGGATGAGGGGACGGGACGCGAGGGGGCGGCATAGAGGAGATGTAGGGTTAGGTCACTGGATCCGGGGAGGCAGAGCAGAGGACACGCTAATGTGTCTGAGACATGGACACTATCGAGCTTGTCTAACCGGTTACCCTTGAAGCGTGGTACCTCCGCTCTCTAGCTTGTGACCCATAGGGCAGTACCATGAGGTACCTGATGTTCTCAGCCGTTAGATCTTAGTGCAATGGACGGCTTTGGTGCATTCTAAGGATGATAAAAAAAAAACTCAAATTGAAAATGCAATCGAGAAATGGAAATGGAAACTAAACTTTGTCAGCCAATTAACATGGTGCATAGAATGGTTTATTCAAGACTGAATAAGAACAGAAGTACAAAGATTCCGCAAAAAAAAGTAGTAGAAATGTTTACATGACCTTTTGGAAGGTGCCAGTGATTGTAATGCATATATATTCAGTTTTACGACCTCTTTATTTTCAAGAGCAGCAACATCTCATGAATTAATGCATGCTGAACTTGTTGCCAATAGCACTGATCAATAGTGAAGGCAGAGTCATTACAAATTCAGAAAGCCTATTTGAACCGTCTTCCTGAATTCAACTAGTTGAACTTTGCTAATACTTAAATATCTGCACACTGCGAGCTACTAGATGATTGCTTTTCATCTCAGTAGCTACTAGCTAGATACACAGGTTAGATGGCGACGAAAGCAGATGAGTATTGCATAAGATCCAGCGAGCGAAATAGGACAGATCTTGACATGGACATCATGAAAGGAACTTGCAAGTAGCTTAGTGACAAAACAAGTAACTTGCATGGCTAGTCTACCTCCTAATTGTCCAAACATGAGATGGCTAGCTACTACAAGTTTTCCATTCTAACCTCATTAAGCTGTAAAGTGGTGAAAAGGAAACAAGTGTTTGACTATGCTTGGCCGGTTAGTCCATGGAAAGAAATCAGGTGTAATGGAATAACATGTTCAAGAAAAAGAAGGCAAACATTGGTGTTTGATTCTCATAGACAGCTCTGAATCGACAGAAATTGCAAAGAGAAACCCAAAAATATTCTGTTCTTTTGATCTTTTCTCAGTAGCTCTTTCATCATGATTAGTGCTTTTCGTATGGGAGTATTACCAGCAGAATAGATGACCTTAAGCTAGGCCATTTTTCTTAGGAGAGGATAATGATGATAAGTTTTGTAGCAAGGAGATAAGTTGTCTATATATAAACACAAGGGCCTAAATTTGAGAAGATTCTGGGCACATCTCAAGGTCATACATAACTAGTAAAGGAGTCTGATCTGGATAAGGCATTGCTTTTGGAGATCCTATTTCTTCCTGTCAAGCTAGGCATCGTCCAAAGTCCAAACTCTGTGAAAAGGAAAATACCTAACATCCCAACATATTAGTCCAGAACCTGTTGTCCTTTTGCTCCCATCAGCTCTTGGATTGTAAGGTCCTCTGGATACTGGCTTCTATAATATGTTTTTCTGTAGTAAACGTCTTTTTGCAGTAACTAACTTTCAAATAGAATGTCTTTTCAATGTAAGATCTACTAGACAATTGTAGTAGACATCTGTATTGAGTAGTGACTTTTTTATATCGCCAAAATCGCACATAAGTATCTCTTTGTACGGCTTCTCTATAAGCTATTATTATTCAAATGCTAAAAGCTAAAAACCACAAAAACCAATATGAACGCCCATAATGTTTTGTCTAGCTTTCTCACCTCTCATTGGTTGTGAAGAAGAAAAGATTCACCTCCAGTGACCCCAAAAGTGCAATAGTAGGTAGTCACAATCACAGAGGAACAGTTCCACAAATGTTGGTATATGATTAGTGATAAGCATTGGACCAAATTAGTGATAAAACAGTGAACCAGTGATTCTCATTACTAGTTACTAATGCAGATGCTTACTGTTGTATAGCATATACATAACACCAATGCCATATAAAGATTAAAAGACAGAAGTCCAGATTAATCCAAAGCCCATTATGGATTGGCCTGGTCTAGGCTCATTTGGGCCCAAAAATTATATGGTCCGGCCTATATGCATCAACCAGGTGGCAAAGATAACACGAGAGAAACATGTCATAACTGTATAACCATAAAATGCTATCCCATCGAAAATGTTACAAAACCTAAAAGATTATGTTGTAGATAAATACTAAATCTACTACTAAGAGGTTTTAACTATAAATAGATATGTTTATGTACATAGAGAATAGATCTCATGGTAATAAAGAATCCATTCCTTTGTCATCTTCTCTAATTGTTTTTTTGCCAATTCTCTGTTGATTGGTTGTGTTAATTGTGTCAGAGGTTATTATCATTATTTCTCAATGCGTTATCAGCGCGAATCGCTCCAACTCACAAGGTATGCAAGCATCTAATCTACAGCAAGCAATCTGTGATTTCATTCCAAGTTCTCGGTAGCAAGCCGATCTATATGTCGTGTTAGAACATGCTAATCTCCTGCTTGCCAAATTAACAAGTGCAAGACAATATTGAATAATCAATAATCAATTTGAGACTGAAAACATATATTTTTTGATCATCGCCATGGAGGCCAGCACCACCATCGACAAGCATGCCGCACGCCGCTCGAAGCCACCGTTGGCTGCATCCTCATCCGCACCCAAAGTCACGCCGCCACCGCCGCTTCTTTCCTCATCGGGCGCCATCGTTCGATCGCCTCAGGCGCTCATGCTCAAGCCGATGTCACCGTAGCCAAGTCGTTGAGGCCACCGACATTGCCGCCACCGCTCAGATGGCGCGCGCCAACGAGTGCCGTGTCCGAGCAGATGGCATGTCAACGCCGTTGCGCACCAACACCGCCACCACCACCCGCTTCAAGCCCGCCGAGGTCAAAGAACTCAAGGAAAATTATGTTTGGAACCACACGATCCTCTTAGGATCTACTTCCATATATATATTCACAAGTTACATGCACGATCCGATTAAGAAGGAGATTGTGAGGTGAGGGGCGTGAGACCCGGTTCCCTTCTACATACATGCATGAGGATTACAACGTTACAATTCTTAACACTCCCCCTCAATCTCAGCCTGGTGATGTCAAGTTGAGATTGCGACTAATGAAGCTAAAAGGAGCTCGAGACAGATCCTTGGTGAATATGTCGGCAAGTTGGTCTGCTGACGATATGAACTTCACCTGTAAACCTTTTCTTGCCACTTGTTCCCGAACAAAGTGAAAATCAACTTCAATATGCTTTGTTCTAGCATGGAACATAGGGTTCGTAGTGAGATACGTTGCACCGAGGTTGTCACACCACAGCAAAGGTGGCTTCCACTGATGAATTGCGAGTTCCTTCAGCAGAGACTGAACCCAGATGATTTCAGCCGTGGCATTGGCAATCGCTTTGTACTCAGCTTCCGTGCTTGATCGAGATACTGTTGCTTGTTTACAAGAGCTCCAAGATACCAGATTAGGACCAAGAAACACTGCAAAGCCATTGGTGGAGCGCCGATCATCAGGGCATCCTGCCCAATCAGCATCCGAAAAGGCACTGAGGGTCAGTCTGCTAGATCTCTGAATTTTGAGCCCCAAATCGACAGTTCCCTTGATGTAGCATAGTATTCTTTTTACAACTGACCAGTGAGAATTAGTAGGAGCTTGAATGAACTGGCATACTCGATTGACAGCAAAAGAGAGATCAGGTCGAGTCATTGTCAGATATTGAAGTCCCCCAACAATGCTCCTGTAATGTAACTGTTCCTTTTCATTCAGAGGGTCACCTTGACTCTTGGAGAGCTTTTCTGCAGATGCCATAGGAGTGGAAATTGGCTTGCAGTTGTCCATGTTTGCTCTCTTCAATAGCTCCAGAGCATAGCGCCTTTGGGACAAAAGAATGCTATCTCTCTGTGGTTTAACTTCAATCCCAAGAAAATATTGCAATTGTCCAAGATCTTTAACTGCAAATTCAGTTTTCAGTTGCTGAATCAATTTGCTTGTCGCTGTAACAGTTGAGCCCACAATGATGATATCATCTACATATATCATCATGTAAAGAGTGACCTCTCCATGATTGAAGATGAATAATGAACTGTCAGCTCTGGAGGGTTTAAAACCCAATTCCAGCAGCTTACTGGTCAGTCTAGAATGCCAGGCACGTGGAGCTTGTTTGAGGCCATATAGTGCCTTCTTGAGCTTACACACATAATTTGTTGGTCGAGTGTGATCAGTATAACCTGGAGGCTGATTCATGAAGACCTCTTCTTGCAGAAATCCATGAAGAAATGCATTTTGTATATCAATCTGATGTAGATGCCATCCTTTAGAAACTGCTACAGACAAAATGGTCCGGATTGTAGCAGGTTTCACCACTGGTGAGTATGTATCAAAGTAGTCAATGCCATACTGTTGCTTGAACCCCTTTGCAACCAATCTGGCTTTCAATCTATCAACAGATCCATCAGCTTTTCTTTTTATTTTGTATACCCACCGACTGTCAATCAAATTCATTCCTTTCTGAGGTGGCACTAAGTCCCAGGTATCATTTCTTAACAGGGCCGAGTACTCATCATCCATGGCAAGCTTCCACCCAGGATGATCAATTGCTTTCTGCAGGTTCACAGGCTCTCGCTATACTGCAGACTCTGGAGAATCTGAAGCTGAAAGAGCTGTTGTCAGATTTGTTTCAGTCACGCCACAGCTAAAACCCCCACGGCCTGAGTAGCGAATTGTTCCATCAGTGAACTCCTTTGGCTTGAAAATGTTGTTACGAAGCCTTGTGAGCATTGGATGCTGATTGGTGCTAGTGATCTCGGCTGCATCATGTGCTTGTACCTCGGATTGCTCACCCTCCATAACTGGTGTATCATCCTGAGCAGAATTTTCTAAATCTGCAGATGGAGTGCTAGTAGCAGTGTTGTTAGGGTTAGGCAACAATTCAGATAAGTCATTACTCACAGGTAATTCATTCACAACTGGTTCATTTTGAGACAAAGAAACAGTGGAAGAACTTGATAGTGTAAGAGCATCTTCATGATATACAATGGATTTAGGAGCAAGAGGTAACAGTTTGGGGTGATTTGAGCTTTTCAGTGGCATGATGTCAGTCTTTTGTGAGAAGGGAAAAACTTGTTCATCAAAAATCACATCACGAGAAATATACACCCTGCCACTAGAAGGATCAAAGCACTTATATCCCTTGTGTGAAGAACTATAACCCAGAAACACACATTGTCTAGTTCTGAATTGAAGTTTTCTTGTATCGTAGGCTCGAAGGTTTGGATAACAGGCACAACCAAACACTCTTAGCAGAGAATAATAGGGTTGGACACCCAACAGTTTGTGCATAGGTGTATCTTGACCTAAGGTACGACTGGGTAACCTGTTGATCAGATAACAGGCAGTTTGAAAGGCTTCATCCCAGAAACGAAGAGGCATATAGGACTGAGCCAAAAGAGTAAGGCCAGTTTCAACTATATGCCGATGTTTTCTTTCAATAACTCCATTTTGTTGATGAGTGTGTGGGCAGGAGATGTGATGAGCAATGCCTGTTCAGCTGAAATACTGGTGAAGTCGATGGTATTCACCTCCCCAATCAGATTGGACACATTTTATCTTTGTGTTTAAAAGAGTTTCAACATGTTTCTGAAAGTGGTGGAAGACGGGTTCGACTTCAGACTTGCACTTCAGAAAATACACCCAAACAAATTTGCTATAATCATCAAGGAAGGAAACATAGTATTTGGCATTGTTTACTGATGGGAGAGCTGGTCCCCAAACATCAGTGTGAATTATCTCAAGAGGTACTGATGAAGTAGACAAAGAGGAATTGAAAGGAAGCTGATGTGCCTTACCATGCTGACAGGCATTACAAATTAAAGAAGTAGAACTACTTGGAACTACAGCAATATCATTATTATGCAATACAAGACGAGTGACAGGGGCGAGGGTGGCCTAGCCTCCGATGCCACCGGGTCTTGAGTGATCTTGGTTGAAAGGAAAGCACTTCTAATTTTCTTGGTTGGCAAAGTGTAGAGACCATTCTTACACCCTCCTTTTAGCAGTGTAGTCTTCGTGGCTTGATCCTTAACAAAGAATGAGTTTGGGTGAAATTCAATGAAGGCATTATTATCAGTAGCTAGTTTTCGAACAGAAAGGAGGTGTTTACTAATTTCAGGAACATGAAGAACATCATTCAAGAGAAGTGGATGGACTGAACCAGGAATGAATGAATCAACAATATGAGTAATAGACAAACCTGAGCCATTGGCCACTTGGACCTGATCTGTACCACTGTAGCGCTCCTTGGTGGTCAGGCGCTCGAGATCAGCAGTGATGTGGCCTGTCGCCCCGGTGTTGACATACCAATCAGGATCAACAGTGTATCCTCCTCTTGTAGCAGCGGATGCGGCCCGTGTAACTTCTTCAAGCTGGTAGTTCTGGTCGAACCGATGCCAGCAATAGGAGGCGTCGTGGTTGGGTTTTTGGCATATCCGCGTTGTTCACCATTCTTGGAGTTGTTGTAGGTGCTTTGATTGGAACCTCCTTGGCCGGATCGGTTGCCACGACGAGCAGGCTGATGATTACCGCTGTTTCGCTCGCGCCCGCGATTGGCACGGCCACCACCACGTCCTCTGTACGCGGCGTTGACGGAGATCTGGTGCTCGGAGATGTTGTTCTCGAGGCGCATCTCGTAGCTGAGCATGTGTGCGTAGACGTCGCTGAGCGTGTAGGAGTCGGAGCGAGTGGAGATACTGGTCACAAGGGAGTCGTACTCATTGCCGAGACCGCGCAGCATGTACGCGATCAATTCTTCATCGTCGAGAGGCTTGCCAATTGCAGCGAGGGTGTCGGCGAAGCTCTTCATCTTGCGGTAGTACACGGCGATGGTCATGTCATTCTTCTTGGTGACGGCGAGTTGCATACGGATTTGCATGATCCGTGCCCTCGATGTTGCCGCGAACGCCCGCTCCAATGTGCGCCAGGCGTCGAAAGCCGTCGAGGCACCAACCAGGTTCGCCAGCACCTCCTCAGATACTGAGGCGACGATGATGCCAAGGACCATCTGATCCTGGTGATACCAGGTCATGTACTCTGGGTTGACAGCAATGCGGCGGCCGACGCCAGTCTCCTCATTCGGAGGGACGATGATGGTCTGTAACGGCCTGGCGATGGAGCCATCAACATATCCCAAGAGCGAATTACTGTTGAGAAACGGAAGAATATGTGTCTTCCACAGCAGGTAATTTTCTTGCGTCAGCTTGATCGTGACGGCGTGGTTGATCGCCGGCATGGACTGCAATGCAGGCGTGGTGGCTGAGATGTTGGAGGTGGTTGCGGAATTTGGTGAGGAAGACATGGCGAGGGATCTAAGCTCTGATACTATGTAAAGAACTCAAGGGAAATTATGTTTGGAACCACACAGATCCTCTTAGGATCTACTTCCATATATATATTCACAGGTTACATGCACGATCCGATTAAGAAGGCGATCGTGAGGTGAGGGGCGTGAGACCCGGTTCAACGTGAGACCCGGTTCCCTTCTACATACATGCATGAGGATTACAACGTTACAATTCTTAACAGAGGTGCCCACCAGGAGTTGCCGCCTTCTCTGCACCCGAGGTCGACCGCCGCCTTTGCGCCTGGGGGATGGCACGCCCGAAGCCGCAGGCCCTACGGCCGCTTCCACGCCCGACTCGCCATTGCCTAGCCTCCCTAGCGCCGCCGCGTTGCGCCCAAGGCCACCCGCTGCCGCCGTGCTACACCCAAGGCCATCCGCTGCCGCCGCAGCAGCCTTCGGCCCTAGCCACTGCCACCCAAAGCCGCCACGGCCGCCCGAGACCGGCGCTGCTACCTGAAGCTGACGAGGTTGCCAGCCACTGCTGATGCCCGACGTCATCGGCGATTGGCTCCACTTGCTGCCGCTTGGCCTCTCCGTACCCGAGCCACCACCCAAAGCGCGAGATCGCCACGCCTGGCCGCTTTCGCGCTTGGACACCCAGCCGCCGCACTTGGTCTCTCGATCGCCCGCCGGGCACTTGCCCGCTGGGCTCTGGAAGCCGCTGCCCACTAGCTGCCTCCTCGCCTCGCTCCCAACGGCCGTCCCGTTTCTCATGCTAGAGCCGCCGCCAAGAATCGGGAGCCCGGTGGCTAGGGTTTTAAGCCACCGGCCGCCAATAGGCCGCACGGGCCCATTTTGGGCCCAAAGAGCGAAAAAAATGGAGGAGAAGAAAAATTCTACCGAAAATTTTTTGGTTTCACCCCCAATGTTTTGAAAAATCAGAAGGGCTTGTTGAAAAATGCAAAAATATCCCATTTTTGACCCTGAAGTTTGTCAATATAGCGGATAGGTCCAACAAACTGACTTTCTTAATAAAAAAATTATTTTATATTATATCAGCTTCATTATAATCTTGTTAGCACTTGATATTATCATATTTTTTAGATTTATTTTCTTTAGTATTTTGTTTCTGTTTATTAGTAATTCTAAAATTTGCTTATTAATTAGCAAAAACTCATTAAAGATTACGAGAAAATTCTAAAAAATCGTAAAAACACAGTTTTAGGTATATGAGCTTCCTTAAATTTGTGAAACCTTAGACTTATTATACCTTGAAAGTATCATATTTCTTTTATGGTTTATTTCATGGTATTGTGTATTTGGGGATTTATTTAATGTGTTAGTAATTCTGAAAATTGCTTAAATACCTTAATAATTATCAGAAAATCCCAAAGCTTGTTAGGAAAAATCTAGAAAATGATAAATTATCTCCTGAATAAATAATAGTAAATCTTTACTATTTGCTCTCATTTCATGCATTTGACATTATTTACCAACAGTAAGCATATAGAAAATTGCATGAATACTATAGGACTTTGGACATCACTAAGTGGATATTTGTTCACCCCGAATGGCTACAGTTGTATCACCTAGGTTTATTTTATTGTCATACAGTCATACCACTGTCAAGCCTGACGCTGACGTAGATGGACCCTTTTGCCACTGAAAAGTAAAAACATTATAGTTTATGAGGTATTGCATCTACTCTACCCTGAAGAATGATTATATGGTTATATTGATTCGTTGGGCCTTAGGGCCTTCTTTGAAAGGATGGCTAAACCTATAAAATGTTACTGGTGTTCCTATAGGCAATTTGATAGGATCTACTTCTATTTGTATGACTAGAAGTCCGCATGCGAGTATTACTCCACTTTGCACTATATTGTCTCTAGACTAAGTTTAGGTAACCCATATGTTACTAATAAACAGGTGTATTCATAAACAAGAATATGTCTACAGTGAACAATATGGAGGTTAGTAGAATTCTTCTTTGTTATCTCTTAGTTTTATTTAGATATCATTTTTCTACATGAGTGCATCAATACTATAGATACAACTCCTACCGAACTTGATCTTACTCATGAAGAGCACTTCTTATGTTTTGCTTTAGGCTAAAATTGTGCATTAGATAATTATTTTTCCAGATGTTATAAATGTATTTGGTGTAAGTTGTTTTGTTAAAACCTTACCTCTACTAGGTAGCTGCTTAATAGAACACATTGCCAGTAGTATATCTTACCTATAGTAAAATAATTAACCATGCATGGAATAAATTTTGTAAATATTATTCTTGGAATAGTATATCTTGCTAGTTGAAAGGAATGATATGCCTCAGTTCAATAGTTCTTTGTGCATTAATGCCTAGATGGCAATAGGAAAATTGTCTTTCTTGAAAACACAAGGAATCTAGTCAAATATTAAATCTCAGAATAATTATCTTGATTAGAAAACACTATGAACCTCAAATAAGTGTGGCATAACTTACACATAAAGACTTAGTCTATATATAACCTCATCTTCCATATTATGAAGTATATGTTGGTTTCACACCAATAAAATTTTACTCTTGAAGTAGTATAATAACAATTTATTGCTAAAACTCTGGGATAATTTAAAGCAAATGCTAGAAGCAGATGCTCTCACTCAGAATTTTACGGTTGGTGTGAAAAGGGGCGGTAATTTGGGAATATGAGGAATATTAAAACCTTTAAGGCATGAGAGCCATGACAAGTATAGTCGCATATCCTAAGTCAAATCCAGAAACAAATAAGCTTGAAGCTATAAATAATCTAATTTATTTTAGAGATAACTGAAAGCACTATCCACACTATTGGCAAACGAAAATTATTTTAACCTTCGAAGGGTAATTTATTTGTCCCCAGTAATATGTTAGTCGTCGGCATGCGATCATATACATGGGAATTACACGGTAGCATGAAGTTACCACACATATGCCACTGGAAGGTATAACCATTTGCTCAAGAAAATATAACTCTCAAAATACTAGATGACCTATTGAATTTTAATGATCCCGAATGATCTAAATCTGTCATACTTATTTGACATCATAAATTACAACAGACATATAAATTGCCTCTCAATTGATCAAATAAATTCCTAGTGAATAATTGTTCCAACTAGGTAGTTAAACTAGAATAATATTCTAGCAGAATATATTATATTCCATGTAGTTTAATCGATAGTCATGTTTTATGTGGCAGTGTTATATTTATACTCTTGAGAGCAACCTGTAGATGTATACTATGCTGTCAAAATATAATGCTCTTGATTAGGTCTAAACATGTTGCATTAACACAAAACTTGAAGTTTGAGTGATCCAAATTTTAAAACATAGAACAAATAATTGGATCATAATATTGGGCAATATATAAAAAGTTAGAATATTTCTGCTATCGTTGATTAATAATCTACCAATAGTAGAGATGTGCAGTTTTCATACCACTATATTAATAAATGTCTAGCTCACTACATTAAGAAAAAACCACAATCAAGGATTAGTGTGTACTAAAAGAATCAATCATTTCTCATAAAATATCATCACTATAGCATACACCATTTGGGCCACACCAATAGCTGTGATCAAATTGGATCTGAAATTCCATCTATCATGTATCCATATTAAGGGGATTTTGAAGTATGCTATTAAGCAAGATTAAATTTCGGCATCAGGGGGAGAGAAATGCCCAAAATCTTTGAATGCCATGATATTTTCCTAGAGAAAGATCTTTGGTAGAAGACTCACGCACTAACCAAGCTAAATTTAAGTTTAGTTGATACTTTTGTACTTTAGAAGTGGAGAGACTGCTAGATTTCTTTTGCATAGAGGAGTTATATGGTATTTACTTGAAATAAATGTGTCTCTAAGTTTGGAATACTCTAAGTTGAATAGTATATCCATCTTTACGAAGTTGATTTATTGGTCAGTGATCTAAAATCTACGGAGACATCTGCGGATCTAAGGTCTAGTTACACTAGTTAAAATAATTATAAAATACTCCTTAAATACTCTATAAAAGAACTACCTTAAAGTTAAAATACCACATGAAGAGGCTCATCATAAAGATAAAACCCTCAGTAATTAGGTGTGCATATATTACAATATTAGGGAACACAGAACAACCAATAAGTTTTTGTTTGGGAAATGACGAAGTCTTTGTTAACACTGAATGATACTCAATTATGAGGATATTTAGAGAAAAGTTGTCGATAACTAGTTTGACTCTAAAATTGCTAAAGTTTCTCGTAAGACAACATAAGTCCACAACCAAAGTCCATGGCCGAGAACTTGAAGTGTTCATATCAAGTAAAAATGAAAGGAAGCAATTGAGATCAAATCATAATCATAGATGAAAGTCTAGGTACCTATTAGTTCAGACTTGATGAGTCATTATGAAATAATAAAGTGGTGAAAGCGATAGTTCAAAGATCCATGTAGAGATCGATATTCTCTTGTTATAAATGGAACAAATGTTCCATTATATAATAACGTTGGCAGACGACATGAGTAAGATATGTAGTAAACGGATTTTAAATATTCTTGATGGAATCTTTGAAAGGACTCGAAGCTCGATCCTTGAAGGACTCAATGTATCAACAAGAAAGTACATTACAACATATATATATGTATATAAAACTTATACCTGATAAACTCTTTCTCGAAAAAAGAGTATCTCTTAGAAGAGAAAATATCTCTTAAAAGAGAGAACATCTTCCTAAAGAGAAATTAAATCACCACTTGATCGAAAATACACCGACGATTATGTGATCCCTAGAAGTAGATAAGTACCTATCCAAGGCCCGAGGGAATAAAATAAGAAAACTAAAAACCAGAAATACACCACATAAGTTATCAAGACCTGAATATGCAAATATGGACTTTCTATGTATACCGCACTAGTCTAAAATCACGCTAGTGCACACAGTATAATATAGATAAAATATCGACCACATGCACGATAAAATAAAGGAAAAGACTCAAATATTAATAAATATTAGAGTACAACCTTGTGGCTAAACTTACAATTAATAACCTGAAGGGCTTAAGAAACTAGTACAAAAAAATAGAAATAAGCATTGTAGCCATTCGATATATCCATAGGCAATCGATTGGGAAGCGAAATCCGAATCCGCAAAGTCATTAAAGTATCCTTCTTCTGGTACGTCTTATTGGTATGGTTGCTCCTCTTCAACTGAGCAACAGTAGGCATAAAGTCGTGAGTACATTGATATTAAGCAAGTTGTTTGTAACAAAAGTGCAATATAATATGCAAGGCTTACCAATAGATGGTTGAACGGTTATTTTTGCAGAAAGCAGTAATTTAAAGTAAATGCAATAAATAGATTAAAAGTGAATCTTTAAGAAAAATTATAATGAATACATAATTAAAAAAATTATATATACTATAAGTGAACCGACCATTTACTCCCATGAATCGCATGTGAACCAACCATTCACATAATGAACCACCAGTAAATCAATCATTCACTTTTCACAGCTCTCCCAACCAAAATTTTAGGAAAATGTCTACCCTTTATGTGAAATCACCGAGCATTACCCATTACCGGGGATACAACTATTCGAATAGTTTTACACTCTACAGAGGTTGTACAACTTTACCCGCATGGCATGATCATCTCATATTGTCACACGATTAACACACTTCCTTTGATGTGCGACGAAGAGTTCATGACAATGCCTTTTATAATGCTCAACCTCAACCCAGTTTCACCCGCTAAGATTTTGTCGTCGAGTAAGTTAACCACCTAGTCGATAATTACCCCCCTTGCGCCCTGTGGAAATGTCTAACTGACGCCCACTGATATCTCAATGATGGAATCAAAGTTGAAACACTACAAATTAATCAATCAGGTCTATCCTGTACTAAACATGTGGTTGCACGGTAAGGCTCAGATCAATAGAACACAAAGTTAAGCCCTTAGATATTACTTAGGTGACACATCTACATCACTCGAAGTGAATCCACACACTTCCCCCTTTACTGTACGATCACTCGTCAAAGTGAAAATCAATTTTACATAACTAACACTAATGACACACCAATGTTATGGCACACAAATTTTATTATTATGGCACCAAACACAATTCAGTATCTCATTAAGTCAAAATTAATTAATTGATCATATGTGATGATGAATCCAACGAGACTATAAACATGGCTAAACATATTAATCGAACAACTTATGTGATAACTAGTATTGCATCACTAAATAATTTCCCATCTTATGGCAACAATGGTAACTTGGCATTCAAATTATCAAACGAGCGAATTATCAATTGGGATAGTAACTATCAAGTACAATGGTTTGTAATAAATTAGCAATGCATGATAAATTAAAACAAAATAGCAATATAATAGTTTGAAAACTAGGTTTAATATGATCAAAAGACATAACTTACCTTGGCCTTACTCAGTTATGAATTCTTGATCTTCTGGTTGTGCATCTGCTCCTTCGAAGACGCAATCTAACGAGAGAGAAAACGAATAAGGCACAAAATAAAATCAAAGAAAACTTAAATAAATACCAAAAACTTTAAAACTAGAATCAATAGATAGAGCTCAATTTTAGATGAATTTAGAAAAAAATAATAGGGTCAATCGGAGATAGAACGAAGAAGAACGACCTCTTAAAAAATCTAATCTAAAGAAAATACCGAAAATTAGAAAATTCTACTGTGATGTGGAGTCGGTGCACGAGAAGGCTAGTCTACGATAGACTTGGCTCAAGAAATAGTGAACGGTGTGACTCACCAGCGACTAAGTATCTAGGGCTGATGTGTCAGTGATGTGGCAAGACACGTGTGCACTAAGGTTGATGTGGTGGCTGACATGGCACTCGGGTTGGCTCGGGAGCTGATGTCGCACTGATGTGGCTGGCACATGATGACCACGTAGGATTAGGACTGAGGTGGCAATTGGTGTGGGCGGCTGACTTAGCTGGGCAGTTTGGATCGGGCGAACGGCATGGCAATTAGACGGTCCTAAAACGACGATATTCGAACGGTCCGATAATCGAACGGCAAAGCAGCGAAGATGTTCGGACTATCCGACGATGACATCGATTAGAAGGTCCAACATCGATTAGACAGTCGAGGATGAAGAGATGCTCGGACGGTCCGAACGGCGCTCTTGATCGGACGATCGCCGAGATGATCGGACGGCTGAGAAGAAAGAAGCAAAGCAGCTCACCAGCGACAGCGGCGAAACGAAAGCGAAGACGACGGCGAGGCATTCGGGCGAACAACGGCGCCTACGACGGCGCAAGTGCGAGGGCGATGGCAGCTCAGAGGTGCAGAACACAAGGTAGGTGGCGCGCTTAAATAGGCTTGGAATCGGGAGAGTCATGGTCGAATACGACGATGAAGTCGAGACAAACACGGCAAGCGATGGTGGCGAGAGTTCGTGATGGAGACGATGAACAATGTGACTACCACCCAATGATCGATACATGGCATCACAAGTGATCGGACGGTCGGTGGCTAATGGCACACATGAACAGTAACGTGCGACACTAGATGCTTGACACGTGGCAAGGATAAGATCAGACGACTAAAATTGGATGGGCTGGGTGGGCTAAATGAACAATAATGGCTCAGCCCAGTACTGTTTCTAGAATTGTTTAGGACTTTTCTAATTTTAGAAATTCAAATAAAATCTAAAGAGCTCTAGAAAATAGCAAATAACTCTAGAAAATCCAAAAAAATTTCAGAAAATTCCTTGAGACACAAGAAACCCAAGTAAAATATTTTTAGCATATTTTAATATTTTATTTTATTTATATTAAATCCTTTTAATTAATAAAAATCTATTTTAAGCTTGTATTAATTCTAGAAAAATTTAAATAGTGAATTTTATTTTAAAAGCTTCAAAAAGATTCTGAAATCAAGATGTTACATAAGTACATGTGAAGTGCGTCTCCTACTAGAAGCTGATGAAGTGGTAATATCCTTTATTACCATGAAGGCGTCATATATATTGGTGTTAATGATAAATTTATTAATCATCTAAGTGCTAAAATTAAGACTGATTATATTGTTTCTGTGATGATATGATCATGCTTTTAGTTCTATAGAATAGACTTTTGATTGTATAGTACTACTCAGATATGGTTGTTAAATATTAAAACCCTAAAAGGTTTTGATAAGTTATATCCTAAAGAAATGTGGCATTGCAATTGATTACCCCCATATGCTAATTAGGATAAATTTTACTTGTGTTGCACATATAGATAAGTGGTATTTTAAAAAAATTAAGTATATTGCCTCCAAATTGTTTTATCATCTCTTTATCTAGATGAATAACGAGACAAATATTTAGAAGACTATACATTGTGGTAACCTAGTAGTTATACTCGTAATATTATGATCTGTATTTATTTCTTAAAATATATTAAAGGCATTGAAATAAGAAGACTTCACCAGAAGTGATCTTTAAGGAGAGCATATGCTAAACCTTTACAGTTATACGTGAGATTCAGAAAGTCTCAACTGTAGTCTAACCTAGAAGGTATTAACTTGATGATCATTACCTTAAGTTTTTAGCACCTATCGATATAAATCTAATCGATAGACATAATAAAGATCTTGACGACCGTAATAAACCCTAAAGTTAATTTATAAATCCTGAGGATAATGTACTTTTTTTCCCTAATGAGTTTTTTCTGTTGAGTTTCTTAATTAAAGGTTTTTAATAAGACAGTAAGTGTGACATGAGAAACATATATGATGTACTTTTACTCTAACTCTTTTTTCCACTGGTTTTTGAGATGAGTTTTTAACGAACCATGTGCATATTGTGATATTCATCTGAAGGAGAGTATTACGAGACCTAGAAGGTTATGTTGTAGGTAAATATCAAATCTATCTCTAAAGGGTTTTACTTATAAATAGATAAATCTATATATATAGAGAATAGTTATGATAATAATAAAGACTTCATTTTTTTTACGTCTTCTCTGATTATTCTTTGTTAATTCCCTATTATCATTGTTTCTCAGCAGAAAAATATCCGCGACTACCATTTCCTCCCACTCCGCTCCATCAGCAGCCATGAGGATAGCCGTAGTGGCTCCAGCCGCGACCTACTCCTCCTCCCTAGAGCGGCCGCCGGCTGCCTCCGCGAGGACGACGGCGAACCGGGCGCACGTCTTGGCGGCCTCGATGTCTTCGAGGGCGTCCTCCTTCGTCGCGGGCGGCGGGCTCGCGGTGGCCGCGCGGCCGAGGCGGGCGGGCGCGGGGGGCGGCGCGCTCGGGTGCAAGTGCCTGTTCGGGCTCGGCATGCCGGAGATCGTAGTCATCGCCGGCGTCGCGGCGTTGGTGTTCGGGCCCAAGCAGCTCCCCGAGATCGGGCGCAACATCGGCAGGGCCGTCAAGAGCTTCCAGCAGGTACCGATTGAAGCCTAAATTTCGGCGCCGTTGTTGAACAATCTTGCAATTAGCGAGGATGGCATTGCTTAGGAATTAATTAGGAGTTGTGCAATTTAGTGCCCGCTGTTGCTTGTGGTGTAAAGTTTAGGGCTTCTTTCGTCGGAACATGTGTTCTTACCAACTTACAAGGATTGTTATGCTATTACTAGTACCAATTACCAATTATGCATACAATTTGGAGGATTTTGATACTCCTGGGTTTAGAAAATGTTGGATTTAGTACCCTGTGTCACTTGAAGACGTCCTGAAGTTTAGGTCTTCCCATTGGTGCCGCTTTTGTTGCCATCTACTAATTAGAAGAATCATGCTAGTGCAGAGATAAGTGGGTACATTTTGTTGATTTAGCGACTAAATTTGGAATTTGGATTGGTAAAATTGTTTGTGTCATCAGTTGCTTAAAATTTTCTTCCAGTTAGGATAATGCTGTTTGTTATAGCAGCCTAAAAGGTGGCATTTGATTCAGGCAATAAATATGGGTGTAAGAATGAGGGATGGGAAATTCTGTAGCCCTTTTTTTGTTAACATTGATGGGAGTTGGAAGGGAATTGGGAATGGGGGTTGCACTAAGATAACTTTGTTGTGTTTAAGCTGTTTTGTTGTGATGCAGTTGTTTAGGATGGAACTCCAAGGGTAATCTGTTCTTGTATAGGCTGTTATACAAGAAATTGGGCATATCCTTGTTAAGCCAATGGCAATTCAGCAAACAGTCAAACAAAGGCATAACAATTAGTACTCGATTTCTAGCTTCCTAATTGGCTAATCTAGATAAAGAAATTGCTGAACATTTCATAGTTATTAAGGCGAGCGTCGCCTAAGCGGTAAGGCGGCCCGGGGGTGATGGCGGCGGCCGACCGGATCTAGACGGATCCGGTGGCGGGAAGCCCCGATCAAGCGCGGAGAGGCCGGATCCGGCGTTGTTCGGGTGGAGGTGGCGGCGGCGGCGTCGTTGTCCGGGTGGAGGTGGCGGCGGCGGCGTCGTTGTCCGGGTGGAGGGAGGCGGTGCAGGACCGGATCTGTTGGCGAGGAGCCCCGATCTGGCGTGGGGAGGCTGGATCTGGCTGGGGCGGCGGCTGAACCAGGGTGGATCGTCCGGGGTGGAGGAGGCGACGCAGGACCGGATCCGGTGGCGAGGAGCCCTGATCCGCGCGGGAGGCCGAATCTGGGCTGGGGCGGCAGCTGAGCCAGGGTGGAGGAGGCGGTGGCCGATCCGGAGGGGAGGTGTCAGAGGAGAGGCGGCGGCGCTCGGAGAGGAGACAGCGTCCTAGGTGACGCGTCGGGGGGAGGAGGCAGCCGACGCAGTCTCGAGTGGAGAGATCGAGGGTGCGGCTGTTAAAAAGGGTTTGGTATTTTTAAAATTTAGTCCTCAGAGTTCTATAAAATTGCAATTAGGTTCTTCTCTTTAGAAATCTTCTGATTTAGACTTCCAGAGTTCCGTTTTCTTCGCCTTAGGATGCGTGTAAGGTGTCGCCTCGCCTCGCACCTTACCGCTTAAAAGTTGTGAGGGGGTGGGTCACCTCGCCTCGCCTTACCGCCTTAATAACCTTGGAACATTTCAGCTTTAACACTATGTGGGCATGCTTTCTGCCTATTGAATGAAGCAGATGATTTTGGTATTGTATCTTTGCTTTACCTGATCAGCTATCATGCTTCATTTTGTGTACGTGAGTATTCGTTGCTGTTATCCACTGTGCTATAGTATTACTTAACTGAGTGTGAATTTCCTGTTACCTCGTGCATGTGTATGTGTTCCCTGTTCCCATGTTCATTGATGCATGAACTGGCTCAAGCATGGGGCCCCATGTGGTCAAGCATTTTTTATGTTTGGTGTGCATCAGTGTAGGAATACGGGAATAAGTGTTGATGGGAAGAACTTCTTGATTGAGATAGACGAGATTAGTGAACATTTAAGGCTTTAAGCTTGGTCAGTCTGTTTCTCATGACTATTTGAAGTAGAGGTTTCCACAAAAGTAGACAACTGAAAACAGGCAAGCTCAGAGCTTGTCTGGCCATTTGCTGTTAATAAATCAAAGAATTCATTTGGTGGGTAAATTTGCCCATATGCCTAGTAGATGATCTTGGTCCACTGTCCAATATATTGCATTGTCTAGTCTGAATGGGTGTGGTTGTCCCATTCCCTCGAGTTCATGCTATCTTGTTCCTGTTATGAATAGCGCTTGTATTCATCATGAGGCCAAAGGGCCAGTATATATATACGTACAGGTGTGAGCCAAACCTAATACAACACGTACAGGTATGTCATAATGTAACTACACATAGATATGGAATATATCTCTAACACCCCCCTCAAACTTATGGTGGAACAATAACATTAAGTTTGGAGAGGTGAAAATTGTGCTGAGCTCAGTGCATGCCTTTGTGAAGAAGTCGCAACCGAATCTCTAAGGCACATATCAAGAGTAACAACTCGATCTCAGATTCGTGTCCGCATGTATGAAGCATCAACACCAATATGCTTTGTAAGCTCATGCTTCACTGGATTTTTAGCAATACTAATAGCACCCATACTGTCTGACAAAAGAGGAGTCGGTGCAGTAACAGAAACACCAAAATCCTCAAGTAACCACCGTAACCAAGTAACCTCCGCAGTCAACAATGCCATCGCTCGCAACTTAGCCTCAGCACTCGAACGAGAAACTGCTATATGCTTCTTAGTCTTCCAAGCAATGAGAGAACCACCAAGAAAACACAAGAGGCGTAAAGAGACCGCGATCGAGGGATCACTAGTCCAAGTGGCATCGAATATGCCCGAGTCAGAAAGAAGTGGAGCGAGGGAAAAAGAGACGACGATAGATAGTTCCACGAAGGTATCGTAGAACACGAAGGAGATGACTGTAGTAGACCTATGTGGGAGCAGAAACAAACCGACTCAAAATATGCACAGATACTAAATGTCGTGACGAGTAACACCAAGATAGACAAGGCTCCCAACAAGGTGACGATAGCGTAGTAGGATCGGAAGGAGCTCACCATCAGTAAGACAAAGATGAACATTAAGCTCCATAGGAGTCTCTGGTGCGCTGATCGCAAGAGATGCACGCCAAGAAGATCCCGAATATACTTTTCTTGGGATAAATAGAAACCTCGAGAGTAGAGATAACCTCAATCCCAAGAAAGTAACGGTGGACCCAAATCGACATAAGAAATCGCTCATGAAGACGCTCCTTAACAAAAGTGATATATCGAGAATCATCGCCAAGAATGATCATATCATCAACATATAAAAGGAGAAGTGTCCGACCATGAGGCGAGGTGTGAATAAAAAGAGCAGGATCATGAGCACTCGCAGAGAAACCAGTGCAAAGTGACAACAGAAGAGAACGATCAAACCAAGCTCGAGGAGCTTGCTTGAGACCATAGAGAGAACGCATTTAAGACGACAAACCGCACCCTCAGAATGTAATACCGGTGAGGCCGCATGTAGACCTCCTCACGCAACTCGCCATTGAGAAATGCATTCTTAACATCCAATCGGGAGATGGACCATCAAGTAACAGAGGCCACAGCAAGAAGAGTGCGAACAGTGGTCATGTGAGCAACAGGAGCAAAAGTCTCATCATAGTCACGACCATGCTCCTGCTGAAAACCACGTGCTACAAGATGAGCCTTGTAGCGCTCAAGAGAGTCATCAGAGCGGGTTTTAACCTTATAGACCCACTTGCATGTGATAGGAGTGACACGTAGAGGAAGAGGAACAAGATCCCACGTGCCAGTACGCTCAAGGGCAGCAATCTCCTCTGCCATCGCATGTTGCCACTCCTGATGAAGAACAGCATCTTTATAAGAAGTCGGTTCGGCAAGAGCAGCAGCAGCAAAGCCAAAACGTGCAGGAGGTCGAATAGACTGGCGATCGCGAAGAGCATAGCTAGGAGAGACCGAAGAGGACGGCTCATCAGAAGAAGAGGGCACATCAAAAGAATTCTGAACCCGCGGACGACGGGTATAGTAGAGAGGATAAGAAGGAACAAAATTAGGACTATCCTCAGGAGAGGATGCTGTTGGTGAGGAAGGTGTCGACTGGGAAGGAGGCACCGGAGAGACCAAAAGTTGTGGTGATTGGGTGGCAACTATGGGAGTGGAAGGAAAAGTTAGGAAAGAAAATGGCTCGACAATAGATACTGAAGTGGAGGAAGAAGAAGGGTGTGGATAGAAAGGACGAGACTCATCAAAAGTAACATCCTGAGAAATCCGCATCCGTCGGCCAACAGGGTCCCAACAACGATATCCCTTGTGTTCAGTACTGTATCCCAGAAAAACACACTCAACAGACTGAGTTGTCAGCTTGGTGCGCTTACGTGGTGCAAGAAGAACATAACACATACACCCAAAAAGGCGAAGACTGGAATAATCAGGAGTCTTGCCACATAAATGCTCGACTGGAATCCCACCTTGAAGAGCAGAGGAGGGCTGAATGTTGATCAAAAAAGTGGCAGTGAAAAGAGCTTCAACCCAGAAGTGTGGTG
The DNA here is from genome assembly GCA_036346265.1 of Melocanna baccifera. Lineage (NCBI taxonomy): Eukaryota > Viridiplantae > Streptophyta > Magnoliopsida > Poales > Poaceae > Melocanna > Melocanna baccifera. The sequence goes on along the minus strand of CM070682.1, from coordinate 31,876,945 downwards.
GAACATTAGAGGCAAGCATAAGAGCACGAGCTGTCTCAAGAAGATGGCGATGCTTCCTTTCGGCCACACCATTTTGAGCATGAGCACCAGGACAGGAAAATTGAGAGAGTGCCCTGCTCAGCAAGAAAGGCACGAAGAGCGCTCGACAAATACTCCCCAGCAGAGTCAGCACGAAAAACACGAATAGAAGAGTCAAACTGAGTACGGACCATGATGGCAAAAGTCTTATAAATGGATAAAACATCACTACGAGATGACATAAAATATATCCACGTATACCGAGAAAAATCATCAATAAAAATGATATAATATCGATGACCTCCTTTTGAGACAAAAGGAGCTGGTCCCTATACATCAGAATGAACAAGATTAAAAGGACGCTGAGATACTGACTCGCTAGAAGGATATAGGAGTTGAAGCTGTTTGCCAAGTTTACAACCCTGACAATGGAGAGAGGCATCACCAGACATAGACCCTAAAAGACCACGACGAAGTAATGAAGACATACGTGACCCACAAAGATGTCCCAAATGATGATGCTACTGAGCAAAAGAGGTGGTGGAGGCTGCAGCAGATGCGGATGCAGTGGTGGAGGCGACCAGACTGGCAGGGGCAGCGGAAGGAAGTCGAAGCCAGTTAAGCTCCTAAAGCCGTTGGGAATCACGGCGGCGAGGGCCAGTACCAACCAGAGTCCCCGTGCGGCGATCCTGAACACAACAAGAATCAGAATCGAGAATAACACGACAACCATGATCAGTGAGTTGGCCGGCAGATATGAGCTGCATGGTTAGTTTTGGGACATGCGAAACATTAGGAACAAAAAAAGATGAATTGGAAAGAGTGCCTCGTCTTGTGACAGAAAGAGAGGTACCATCTGCTGTCTGAACAGAGATGGGAGCAACTATAGAGCTAACAGAAGTAAGAGGTAGAATCAGATGTCATATGAAAAAAAGCTCCAGAATCAAGAATCCAAGATGATGTACCTGAGGAAGGAGTAGAAGATGGTCTCTCAACCGAAGACTGAGTAGCAGAGCCAGCAGTACCAGATGATGCAGAAGCAACCATGCGACCTAATAATTGTAGAAACTGCTGAGTGTTAGAGGTACCAGGACTTCGCTGAGAGGGGGAGCCTCCATTTCCTCGCGGGGGACGAGTATCACGACGAAAATCCTTCTTCTTCTTGTAGCAAGACTGTTCCACATGTCCATCTTTGTTGCAATAAGTGCAATGAGGTCTCCTACCAACAGCAGCTGTCATCGGTGAAGATATGGCCGGTGAAGAAGTAACAGGCGACGCAGCAGGAGTAGAAGCTGAAGAAGCCGCCAAAACTGAAGGAAGCGACGATGATGATAGGAGACCCGCACCACGAAGGCGAATCTCCTCAGTGCGTACAGCTGTAAGGGCCTCCAATAGAGTCACTCGTGGGTGACGAGCCAAAGAATCGAGCACGAGTCCGCTCAAACTCGACCGAAGGCGTGTCAAGAAGTCGTAGATGCGACGAAGCTCAAGTGAGATTGCCGACACGACAACACCGACAAAGCGACAAACATCTGGCCCCAAAGAGTCAATCTGACGCCATATCGCAGACAGCTGAGCATAGAACTCGTCCATAGTAGCATCTCTCTGCTGCAGTGACTGCTCCTGACGCACAACAGCAAGGTACAAAGAATCTCCAGATAGCTCGTAGCGGGTGCGCAGATGTGTCCACATTGCCTGAGCACAAGCCAGACCAATAATATCACTGGTGAGATGCACCTCTATACTGTTAACCAGAATAGTAGAAGTACGAGCATCTTCATCAATCCATATCTTGTAAGCAGCAAACTGAGACTGGAAAGTCTTCGTGGCAGCCTCAAAAACCTCAGTTGCCTTTGTACGAGTTTCTTCAGAAGCATCCTTCGGGAAGACAGGTACAGCAGGTGGAGTAGGACAAGGCGGACAGAGCAAGTCGCCGATAAGATACTCCCAAAGACGCTGACCCCGCTATGAAGACGCATATGCTGAAACCAATCTCGATAGTTGAGACCATTGAAGATCACCGAGCAACGAGGAACAGAAACAGAGCCTGCAGAAAAAGACATTTTTTTCTTTTTTTTTCTCTTTTTTTTTTGGACTGACCGAACCTCGGTCAAACTCAGTCAAAGACTCACCTGACCGGAACCTGGTCAAAAGGAACTCACTGCAAAGGACTCGAGTGAGTCCTTATTCTTGTCGAAGGCCCGGCCCAAGCGAAGAGGGTGGTGGCGGCGGGCCGACGCCGGAGACCTCCCGTGTAGGCGTGCCGGCGACGAAGACCTCCCGTGCAGGCGCGCCGGCGACGAAGCCCAGCCCGAGCGGTGGTAGCGGCAGCCCGACGCCGGATCCCTTGCTCGAGCGGTGACGGCGGCGGCTTGACGCCGGATCCCTCCCGTGCAGGCGCGCCGGCGACGAAGCCCGGCTCCGAGCGGTGGTGGCGGCCGCTCGACGCCGGATGGAGGAGGCTGCGGATCCCAAGAGCGGTGCGGCGGTGCAGCCCCGAGACCAGCAGCTTTGTGGCGGCGATGGAGATGCCACGGCAGCGGATCCAGAGCGGTGGTGACCGATCTGGTCAAAGACGGGTGGATCCGACGCAGATGGGCAAGACGAAAGAGAGACCAGCGACGGGAAAGAGCCGATCGGAAAAGCTGGAAAGAAAACTAGCGGTGACAGCAAGCGCGATGGGGGTGGCGCCCAGTGAAAAACCTAGGTATGACGAAACCCTAAGCTTGGGCTCTCATACCATGTTATGAATAGCGATTGTATTCATCATGAGGTCAAAGGGTCAGTATATATACACGTACAGGTGTGAGCCAAACCTAATACAACACGTACAGGTATGTCATAATGTAACTACACATAGATATAGAATATATCTCTAACAGTTCCCACACTCACTAATGCATGGGATAGCGTAACTCTGGGATCAAAGGTCTATGTCCTGTAGAATGCTTTCCATGCGGCAGTGAGAATGGGAATAGGGGACAAGTACTGGAGGGAAATAAGAAGCCGTGCTAAATATAAACTAACTTGATAGAATGTATTTCTGCACTGCACAAACTTGATTTTGAGGAAACAGGGCTATCCCCTTTTAGTGGTAGGCTGGTAGTTGTGATATGAATTATGGTGAAATTATCTAGTCATGGGTGGAACGCCAGAAGCCTGTGTTTGTATGCTCCCCCTTGTTTGTCTGTTCATGTCAGATAATAAACATTGTCAAGATAACAGAGCATGTCTGTGCAATATAGCTATACTGGGACCTCTGTGATGTACTGCACTTATTGATATCTGGTGAAGAAAATGACTAATTCTTACCCTACATGTTCACTTTGGCCAGTTCGAAGCAAATGCTTAGATCTTGTTTTTGCAATGACATTCAAAAAGAGAATATTAGCTGTGAACCAACAACATGTAGGGCCATCATTAGGGAAGGATTTGGTGCACTTCACCGCATGCAAACTTAGAAAATAAAATAGAATGCACTAATGGCGAGAACTATCACATCCACAATTCCACAATACTACTAGTAGTTTGATAACTTGTTAGTGAAAAGAAAAATTGCTTTATCCATTATTGGCTAAGGGCTTGTTGGGTGCCGCACTATCATTTGCCATGGATGGTTTAATAGTGTGTTATGCTCTATCAAGTCACACTACCCGTACACTTTTTGTAAGCAGACCATGCTATTTCCATTTTACAGCTTGTTTTCCTGACCCGTCTGTGTAAATTCGCTCTCAGGCAGCCAAGGAGTTTGAAACCGAACTGAAGAAAGAGCCCGAGGATGGCGGTGACTGGCCTCTACCTGCAACCCCGACGGCTGTTGGTGACGGCGAAGAGAAGGAGCTCGAGGCGTCCAGTAGCAAGGAGAGCACATGAGGATCAGTTAGAATCGCGAGTTTAGAAGGATTCTGTATGTAATACTGTATGCTGTGTTTCGTCAAGTAGCGGCACATTGCTCCTGTTTTTGACGTTCTTGCAGGCCATGTAGCGACATTATTTATACCCGGAAAAAAACACCGTCTGTGAAAAATACCATGTTGTTAATCTACGAGGTTAATCGTGTACAGCAATTTGTCGGCATGACCTTTTAGCGCTTGATTTTGATACTGTAATTCTGTAAAGTTCAGTGAAGTATGGCTAAGCTATTCTTGGATGTGCTGAAGTTCAGTGGGATTTCGAGGGAGGATGAAACAAACCGGACAGCCTGGTTCTAGTCCAGGCCCTGCCAGGTGGGGCCATTTGTCAGCCACTCAACGCACGTCTTGGGGCCCACTGGCAGGGAGCGAAGAAGCAGCACTTCTTCTCCCAAAAAAACATTAAAAGATAAACTCGTGAGGCCTCCATTTCCACAGTTCCACTGTCCACTCTCGAGAGAGAAAGGAAGGCGAAATCCGAAAAGATCGCCATGGCTCTCCTCGCCGTCGCCTCCGCTCTCGAAACCCTAAACCCAATCCCCGCTCGCCCCCTCCGCTCCTCCCTTCTCCGCCTCCCGCCGCCCCTACCGCGAAGCTGTCGCCTCCGTTGTTCCGCCGGGTACGGCGAGGCCGCTGCGGCGGCTCCGACGACGCCGCGGCCGGATGAGATCCCGTGGAGCAGGGAGCTGTGCAACTCGGTGCGGCTGATAGGCACGGTGGGCACCGACGTGGAGCTGCGGCAGCTGCCCAGCGGTGCCGCAGTCGCGCGGGGGCGTCTCGCCGTCTGGAAGTCGGCCACCGAGACCACATGGTAATTTCAGTCCTGACTGAGCTATGCTAACTCGTAATTCCATTTCCGCGTCACCTCTTTTATTCCCCTGTTGTTTGGATGCCGGTAACGTGCTCGGCCGTGTGTGTCGGTCTAACTCTGTGTCGGAGCCTGGTGGTGGTTCTTTGATGCCGCAAGGTGTTCGGCAATATATATTGGGGAGCAATTTTACATTTATTCGTAATTATTGGATTAGTACAAGGTGATTGTTGGGCCATGGTCGTAGGGGATTTTTTTTGGCGGACGGTTCAGCAAAGTGTTTTCCTGCTCATATGGACAAAGTGCTAATGGAATAGAGTGATGCCTCGGTTGAAAATGGGACTTTCTTTGGAGAAGCAAATGTTTAAGATGGTTTTACTTGGATTTTATCAGCTAGCTGTAAGAATTGTATATCACTTGACAAGATTCAGTAACCTATTTTTGATGAAATATGGTGATGAACAAATGAGTTGCGAACATCTTGCTGTACTGACGGATTAAGCATGAAATTGAGCTTTCCATGAAGAAATAACCATGTTCCCTTTGACTATTCAGTATGCTAATCCAAAAGCCAATACTAAATACCCACGCCTAAGCATAAGTTGGAGCTGTACCTCTTTCGTGCTATGTAAGTAGTGTTTCAACTGTCTTTTCAGAGTCAGGGATGCTGAATGTTGGTTGAGATTATTGACCATTACATTCTTAATATTAATTGTTTGTTTAGTGTTTAATGGGGATGGTGGCTGTAGGGTAACTCTAGCATTTTGGGATGACTTGGCTGTTGTGGCCTCGGAGCATGTGAAAAAGGGTGATCGGATATTTGTTTCTGGACGGCTTGTATCAGATACTGTTGACGAGGGGCCTGAGAAGCGGCAGGTCTATTACAAGGTATCATCTCCGCTAATAATTTTTCTTTGGGTTACCAGGATTCATTTTCTTGCTGTTGTCATCATCCCTTTTCTCTTGTGATTATGAAGGGTATCGTATATTTTGCAGGTTGTGGCTCAACAGTTGAATTTCATTGAGTCCTTCCAGCCAGTGCAGCTATATGAGCCAGAGACAAGCCAGGATACCCAAGGTATGGATCTCAATCAGGCTGTGGTGACATGTTCCATCTCTATCGTAAAGCTACTGTTTTCTATTCTCATCTGTTCATAGTCGTGCCAGATGGTTATCTTTCTGTCTGACCACGGTTTTGATGGACAGTCATACGGTAGTTATTTACACTTTTCACTTTGTCTTCAAATTGTCAATCTTCAACTTTAACCACTTGGAGTTTAACTTTTGGTCTGAAGTCTTCTAGGTTGTGCTTTCAAAATACACCAAAATTTCTTTTTAACATCGTGGCTGCCTTTCCCCCCTGTAATTTATAATTTCAATTGCTATTAGCCATTACCATTATGCCTTCTCATGTGTGCAGATGTAAAAATAAGAGTAAAATGCATGATGGGTTCCGAAACTTGCATGGTTGTGTCATTGGTATCCCTGAACTTGAGAACTGCATATTTAGGTCCTTGAACTTGTATAAGGGAGTGAAGGAAGATCCAAACACCATTTAATTGGTAATTAGAGATGAAATTACATTTTGCATCACTCATACTGTTGACTTTGTGACCATCTTGTGAAATCAATGAAAATTGATGCTTTTGGATTTAAATGAAGTTTTATGTCTTTGGACATATGTTACCAGCTTTCCAATAATCGTACTTAGCAAGAACGTGGTCAAAGTACAAAGTGCCCTATCATCACTAATTGCTAAATTAAGTCATATTTGGACCTATCCTGGCTCACTTAACTAATGCATAGTTTACCAATGCTGATTTATGATTGAGGTATCCATAATTTTAACCCAAACATTCCACCAACAATCTCAACCATTGATTTGCATGCTTGCACTGATCTCTACCACCCATCAACCCCACATCTGCATGATCCAACAGTGCAAATTTCAGGGATTCGTGTCCTCTGACAGCTCCTATGTACCGTCATCCACCTTAATATTGGCTGCGCACTTCTCTGTTCTAGGCGCATCTTTGCTCCATGTACCCACTCCCATCCTAGGCTTGCATGCTTCAATTCATGTTGTCCCAACTGTCTTTTTTTGAAAAAAAAGAGTCAACTTACTTTTTGATATTTCTTTGGCTTTAAGGTTATGGAAATAACTTTACAGAGTCTAATGAATTGTCTATATAGAAAAACTGCATCATTAGCCATCCTTGTTATTTCTTAAAAAAACTTCAATACTAGCTATCTTAATACTTGATAGAGCCATTGTCTGTATGCAATGTGCTTACTTACGAGTTTTTATTTATATATATGTTTTACCTGGCCTTTTTTTTTAGAATCCAATGTTGTATCTGGCCTTGGAGCACTCACCACATCTAGAATTTGTGTTTTAAGTACTGTAGCTGGAATTTGTAACAAATGAACACCTTGTTATACTTAACGCATGTATAAAATGTCTCAAGCTTTGCGTCTTTTTCAATGATAATATGGTCCGTCGATCTTGTGTTATTCCTACCAAATATCTCGTGTGCAAAGCATACACAACTTACTAGTACAAGTTTAGGGACCTAAATGTGCAGTTCTCAAGCTTAGGGACCAAAGTGACAGAACCATGCAGGTTTAGGGGCCCACATTGCACTTTAAAAATGGTATCAATTGTGAGAAGTCCCTCTATTTAAGAAATTAAGATATCTTTAGAGTTTAGACTAACGCTTTTCGAAAATTTTCATCTACAAAGCTTAGATGCATTGTCCTGGCTCCTGGGCATCTTTTGCACGGTAGAAACCCACTTCTAAAAGATTTCAGAAAAGGCCGTTAAATCTAGCTTGTTTGTGGTTACAAAATATGCAACATAAGATAATTCTCTTTTCTGTTTCAAGGAAAGAAATAGCAGGAACATTTTTGCAGTTCTCTTGACTCTTTTCGGGGTAAGTTATTTTGGGTTGTGGCTTTTGGCTTAAAAAATTTTGAATTCTAGCTGTTCGCAAGAGAGGGTATGGAGAGAGATCCTCGCGTGCGATTTTAGCTGATATAAATGAAGTCGGAGTAGTGTCTACTACAATCGACTTGTAGACCTCGCTTTACAAAGACAATCCGTTTGAAAGATAGTTATTTTAGAAAGCCAAGCCATGAACTCAAAAGAACCCACACTCGGTCTTTGAATGCTCTTGTGAATTCAGTTGATTGTTGCACCCTGAATTTATTCAGGTTATATAAATGTTGCACTCTGCATTTAAGGGCAAACTTCTTTGCAGTATGTGTGGTACAGTGGTATTATGGACATGAGAGACACTAGGCCAATTATACAAATGACTTGGTGCTATGTAGCTGTTTCTTGATGTAAGAGAAAATACATATAAAAGAAAGATTGACTCATGTTTGTTGAATGTAAGGTGGAAAGCATGGAGATTATGTTGATTCTACCTCTGGTTCAACTGAGGATAAAAATAGGGATCAAATCAGTTCCTCCTCTCGTTCAACTGAAGAGTTGTGGCAAGCCTTCTTTGCTAATCCTCTTGACTGGTGGGATAACAGGACAAATAAGGTTACATGTCTTCTTTCTTTTGTTCCTTTTGGGCCATTCTGATGCATTATCAATTTATCATTTATTATTTTTTTGTGTTAACAGTTTTGTCTTCGTATGCAAATCAGCTAACCTTTTTCGGAGGGTATATTCAATGGCAAATAAATACATGAGTGCAAACATGGAAAACACTGCTAAAAGTCTAAAACCACTAAAAAGCACTAAAATATTAGAGGGGGATAAATGCTTAGTGGAGTGTGGCTGAACATTGAAAGCAGAAACGATAACAAGATCAAATGTAGTTAGGAAACATAAAATAAAATAAGAACTATCTCCTTTATTTTTTTTCTATTTTTCTCTTGAGTTAGGGCTTAAATTTTGCCCTTCCTACTGAAAACTTACATATAGCTTCCAAAATTGAAGTGTGTAAGCAGGGCTTTGTATGTTGTACTCCAGAGATTTTTTTTTGCACCAGATATACTCTTGTTTCTGTGTGTTAATTTGTGTTACCTAAACATGTGTGCATGAGCATGCACAAAGACTGCTTAGAATTTTCTGATTGGACCAGAAGAACAAAAATGAAATCTAGAAGTTGCAACTTAGTCACTGTAAGTCCTGTGGCCATTTGCTGCTTGAGTTATATAATTGAATTTTATTGGTTTCTGTAAGTGTTATATGCTCATGCAGAATTGTGAAAACCACTCATATTGAATTCATAAAAGATCACTACCAAATGCAAGTCTAATGTGATTTGTCATCATGATACATTATAGTTTACACAAGAACCTTCTTATCATCTACATGGGTTTGGTGATTATGTACGTATTATGTGTAGTGGGACATATCTAGTGCAAATTAATAGCTTACTGGGAATCATGCAAAACTACTTTGGATTGCGTTAGGAAGAATTGAACTGAAACTATTAGTTTGCACTAGATATGTGTCCATATATAATACCCCCCCCCCCCTCTATGGCTATGAAATATTGCAATTCATGGGATATTGGCTACTTTGGTCCAATTTATAGGCTGAATCCCCAATAGAAGATACTTTCTTTTACTTTGCCTCATAATACTGTGCAAAAGGATCTTCATGTTAGGTTGTGAAATTTCATGTCACTATCTTTTCCAGCCCCCACAAGCTTTATCATAGCGGTTGGTTGCATTTATTATTCATGTATTTATTTGTTTGCATCAATAATTTGGCTATCATACATTTCTTTTTGAAGATATATGCGCTGGAGATTTGTTTGATATGTTAAATACGTTAAATTAATGACCTTAAGGCCCCCCTAATCCATACATTGATGACTGATCGAGCTTATACATGTCAACAGAAGAACCCGAGGTATCCGGACTTTAAGCATAAGCACACTGGTGAAGCATTATGGGTTGATGGGAGGTACAACCCCAATTGGGTAATCTCTCAATTGGCAATTTTGGACTCGAGAATGGGTTCTCTGCAACACAGTGAGAGAAAACCAGTCTCCTTTATGTACGCTGATGACTTCATGACAACTGACGCCGACACTGAAATCTCTCTATAAAGGAGGAAATTTCTCAATCCCCACTTGGCCAGCTCCACTATCTATCATATAGAAAGCGTGTTATTGGGCTAATTCATCCGTGCCGTGCCATCTCAATTTTTCTTTACATAGGTAGGCTCTGGAAGCTTATCAGAGAGGCGCACGGTCATCTGTTCCAGTCAGCAGTAGTAATGACAGATGCAAATGTAATGAATTAGATAGGCCTATTGTTTGAGTAATGGTGTATATCCGTTGGTCCGTTGCTTCAGTTAAGTTCATCTGATAAGTGACATGCTCCTTCACTCGGATGATGCAATGATACTACCTCATCTGTTGTGAGTTGTGACTGAAGAACTGAACTTTGGGCAATTTTTTTTACTCTGTCGTATGGATGTCTCTGACGCAAAGAGGTGGCATATTTGCTACATGGAAGCAGATATCCAGATACAGCAGATTACTATATCCAAAACTTGCGGCATGTATATCTCACTGCTAACTGCTTCCATGTACATGCACCGAACCATCGGGGTGTACGATGATAACATGCTATACTTGATGCTTCCCTGTAGCCCTTGTACATCCTCATGTCTATCTTCCTCAGATATGGGGCTCCATCCATGCTCACTTTCACAAAGGAGCCGTTGGTGCTTGCTGCTGCAGATGCTGTGTTGTTGCTGGCCTCCTTTTTGTTAGCCTTGCTCTTGCTCGCTGCTTGGAAGCAGCTCTTCCTGTACGACCTCACCGGCGGCCACCCTACCACTTGTGCCCTGCAAGAAGTAACAAGCATGTAAGAACCCTAGCTAGCTAAGACAAATAACATATTTTTGAACAAGAGATAATATGATCTGAAAGGTTTGAGGAAGAGGAGTGCTCACTTGGCTACCGGCGGTGCGGCCTCGACGTCGTCGTTCTTGTTGGCCTCATCGGCGGTGTCCTCCGCGGCGTCGAGGGTGCGTTTCTTGCCCCACGGCGTCGACGGTGGCGACGGCGTCGGCGTCTTCTGAGGTTGGGCGTCGTCAACGGTGCCCGGCAGGCCCAGCTTCAGCTCGGTTGCCTTGAGGTTGTCGGTGTCCACGACGCTCACGTAGCCCACGGCGGCTTCCATTTCCCGACGTGCAAGTACGTATATCTCCGGCGATCCCTCAGCTATTATCTCTAGAGGTCTTGTGAGTCGTGCTCAAGTTGATCTGATCTCTGAAGATGATGGTTGTGTTGGCGTGGTCTCTAGGGGAGGCTTGGCGTGCTGCGTGCATGTTTTATAGGAGGGAAGGCAATGCATGGGCACAGGCAGGCACACACGTAGACGCAACACACACCAGCTAGGCTGGGCTGTGGGGTGGCTGGGGCGCAGCCTGCCGGGTCGGTCGGCGACACGCGGGCCCGGCCATCGGCGTGTGACCGTCCAGGATCCCTTGGTCGATGGGCCACGACGCACCGCGGCCGTTGGATCCAGTGGCAGGCCATGTGGGTGGGCCTACGGCCGGTTGGACCGACCTGGCCTAGCTATACCATATACTACTACATGTATTGAAGCTAGTGTATGTGTATACATACGCTGCTTCCATGCATGATATGCACTAAATCTCTACTACTTAAAAAAATTTAGTAGTGGTTCATCCCACTTGATGGTTCATCTGTCATCCCACCTTTACCTACTCTTTCCTACTATGACGTTAGCCCTCTCCTCCTGTGATCCTACTCCCCTCCTCACTTAAAAACATGCCACTAGGTGGGCCTCCTCGGCGCATCTGATTTTTCTGAGTGCAGAACAAACTCCCTCTCGCCGCCATCCTCTCTAAGCTCCATCCCCTTTCTCCTCTGCCTCTTTAGCACACAAACTCCTCCCGCCGCCATCCTCTCCAATCTCCATCCCCACATCCCACCTCCGGAGGTCTCCCTCTCCATCGCAGCCTCCTCAATGCCCCTCTTCTTCCTCAACCTCGACACAGCCTCTTCCCCCCTCTCACTCTCCCTGTTTTCATCTCTCCGACCAAGCGGCGTCGCATCTTGATCTAATGCCTCTGGTAGCTTCCCCGCCGTTGATGGCCTCCCCACTAGATCCTTGCCAAATCCGGTGACCTCTATCACCACTGACCCTCTTCTCGGCTCCGATGGCTTCGCCACCATTGCTGACATGACAGTGTCGACAACAATCTCCTTTGGTTCCTTCCTCTCCTCTCCCTGTTAGCCACAGTCAACCTCACCGATCATCGTGGCCGTATAGGGAGTCATCATCACCTCCATATGACGCCATCCCAAGGACCTCGCGGTCGCATCGATGCCACCTTGCTCCCCAAGTCGGTCATCATGCCCTCGACAACGGCCTTTCCTTCCCCTACCTCGATCTAAGTACTATTTCCCCTCTCTTCCCTCATACGAATTTTATTGAAGAATTTTTGGTTTTATCTTAAGGTTAACATAGGTCAGCACCTCGCTAGATCCTCGCCAGATCCGGTGACCTTTGTCACCACTGGCCCTCTTCTTGGATTTGATGGCTTCACTACCATCGCTGACATGATGGCGCCGACGATGATCTCTTTCAGTTCCTTCCTCTCCTCTCCCTGTTAGCCACATTCGACCTCACTAACAGCCGTGGTCGTGCAGGGAGCTGTCGCTACCTCCATACGATGCTGTTCCAAGGACCTCGTGGTCGCACCGATGCCACCCTGCTCCCCAAGTTGTCCATCGTGCCCTCAACGGCCACCTTTCCTTCCCCTACCCTACAAGTTAAGTACACTTTCCCCTATCTTCCCTCTTACAAATTTTATTGAAGAATTTTTGGTTTTATCTTAGGGTTAAAATAGGCCAGCACTTGCTTTCATTGCAAAAGGAGGAATTTTAGTGAATTTTATGTTTCTATTAATTCTGAGTTCTTGGTAGACTTTGTTACCACTATTTGATGATCATTATGATGAACACTTACTGCACTTACTATACTAGAATAAGTATGCAGATTTAGTTTGCATACAAAGATCCAAATGCTAAGCTATGGGTGGAGCATGATATTCTTTAGTTTGACTTTTAGTAGTTTGTGAATTTGCTAGCATTCAAAATCAACTGTTGTATATCTATATACGAAGCTAAGTAGCATGTCTCTGCACAGAATTTGGTTACCTATAGCAATTTTTTATGTGCAATGCACTTAGAGCTCATTAGCCTTTTCTACAAATTGAAACAAGAAAACAAAACATTACCTTTTGTCAATTTTTTCTTTTAGCAATGCAGTGGTGTTTATTTGGTACCTCTTTGATGCACTAAGCAAATGTTGAATGGTCATGAGATGTACAGGTCGATATTATTAATAGCTTGCTGACATTGTTTGGCATAGTTTGTTCTGGACTAGCTCCAGATTACCCCAGAACTAGGTGTGCATTTCTTGTAGTAGTTCTGTGGTGAGTTTAAAATTTGATCAATGTTTAATGTATCATCATCTACTGTAGGTAATTGCAAGAAAGTGTAAAGGTACATTTCTTTTAGGTACTACGAGCTAGCTACTTCCTCATTCCTCAATTGTTGCATGTTTCAGGGAAAGTTTAATTAGCCAGGTCAAAGCTTGTACATTCATATAAATTCATGAATTGCTGTGTTGTGGCCTTTTTTTTACTAAACAACAATAGGGGGTGCTATGTTGTGGCTGTTTGCTCCTTGCATATACACATAATTCAAGTATTTACCATGAAATGAATAAGGCTAATTTGCTCTATGATGTTGTTTTATGTGCAAAGGTACATGCAGCTGCATAAGGAAGTGGAGCTCTCAACCCTCGAAATGGGTAAATTTTTACCTCTTGAAGCTTGTTTATGTATTAATTTAGGCCTCCAATCAGTTAATTTAATCTCTAAGAAGCTATGATAAGAATGTGCGATTGAGATTTAGCAGTAAAAGGGGCTGATTTTTCTTTGGGTAAAGATGTGTCATATGCTTGGCAATATCGATTGCTTGTTATGTTCATGTGTCATTATATGGTATTTTTCTGCTTGTCAAAATTTGTGTATGGTACTTTGGCACCTACTAACTTAGTTTGTTGTGGCTCTTTCTTTATGGTGTCATGGTTATCTAGCTGCCCTGATGAGAAAAACTATTTCATTTATGTTGCATAATTGTTCTTTGATTCTTGAGTTCTTCATCTGTTGGGCGAAGTGCTCATTGATTATTGATAAACAAACCAATATTGCTTATATAACAGTAGGTTCTACATAAGTTTTAACTTAAAAAATAAGTATTGTTGGCTTCTCTAATGGAATAATATGTCTAGCCATCAGTCCTCTAGCTCTTAACATGTAACATGCTCATGAAGAGTAATATTTGGGCCCCATTGTTTATGTAAATCTTACCACTGAGTTGATCGCTTAGATCAAATGTGAAACTATTTGCATGGTATTTATTTTTTCCATTACTTCCGTACTAGCAAATGAGAATATCGAATGGTTTATGTTCTTATAGTACTTGGCTCCTTTATGTATATATATGTTGTATGCGAAAGGCATGAATTATACATATAAGGTTCAACATGCACATTCACAGAGTCAATCCTGCAATTCGTGCAGTTTCTACACAAGGTTGTTCACCTCACAACTTTGATGAATGTCACAGAACAATTAATTTTGACAAGAGATGGAGAAATAAGCATGTGTTCTTAATCCTTTCAAGTTTCCCTATGTTATTACTTATTACTCCGTCAAGAAAAGCAACATCAGGTTTGCATATGGATAATGTTTGCATATAAGATGAGAGTTGCCAAATATTTCATTTCATTCTCACACTAAAAATATACGCTCATCTAATTTATTGTTTGCCGATTGCATTTTCTTGGTTTATAGGTGCATACACTATATCAGATCCCAAATTTTCCTGTCTTTTGATATAGAGGTGAGTGGTGTCTTTATTAATCAGTAATAGTTATAAAATTTTAATAATAATTAATCATCACCTATGTTCAAACACGTGGAGTTATTGGCAATTTTTATGATGTTATCTAGCCATGTATGTTTTCTTGTGCCCATGAGATCCTATGGTTGAGCAAATGAGAAGAACAAATCTGCCTTTGTGTTCCTTTTACAAATTAATTTAGGCTATTTTAGGCCACCTATACACATTGCTAAAAGTCATTTTGACAAAAAGATAATTTATGTAGGAGGAACTAGAAAGGGGACAAACATTGTTAGTTTTGTCACTTTGAAATTGTTGACCATCTTTTTATCAAATGTCCCATGGCTAGATATGTTTTGCTGGTAGTGGTAGCCTCTTTTGATAACAAATATCTATCGGCATAACCCATATGATTTAGTAAAAAACTGATAGCTTTGATTTGTGTTGGGGTAGAAGCGACATGGTGGATGATTTAGAAAATGCCGAATATAGCTGATTAGATCATAAGCTGACCACGCACCCCAACCAAATCATATCTTCTCTTTGCCATCGACATTATTATTGGTCCATTTTGTAGAACCAAGAAGACCGTGGGATAATGGACAAGAGGCAAGGAGACTGGCGATAGTAGCCATTGAAGTCTTTAATCGAGTTTATGGATGGGGCAGAATGGGAGGTTCTCTGATGTTGAAGCTTTGCAAGTGGAGCTTGACTTATGGAGTTATTTTGTCTAGAAGTTTGGAATTTAGTTATTTGCATTTTTATTGTTTGTTTCCTTTCTGTTGTTGCTTATAATGTAATTGTGGTACTTTGGTTTTCTGTTTCCTATGGAGGCAGAGGCCAGAGGATATCCTACATACCTAATGAATCTAAAAGGCATCCATTGCATAATTTTTTATGTCATTATTTTTGCTCCATAGAACATAAATTTTGGAGTCTAGATATGGGTAGTAAAACATGAAATTCTGGCAAAAATATTTCTCAAAACCAATGTCCCTTAGGAGGTGTTTGGAAGATGCTCCTTATGCAGAGTTATGTTTCGCTTTGACATATGTGAAACACAATTTATATTTATTATAAATTTTAGGATCCTATCTGATATTATATATCACTTTTTGAGATCCGTTGCAATGCACGGGTATTTGGCTAGTATCTAAATAAATTAGTAGTGTGACTCATATTTGTGTAGCTAAATTTGTTTTAAAATTTATAATATCAAATAATATAACTTAGATGCTTGAGAATATATTTACATATCTTGTAGGCTATTTAGATTTTTAAGATGCCATAAACATTAGAAATGGCAATAGAAACTTGAATGGAAATACAATTTGAGGAACCTAATTAAAATATGAGCTTTGGTGGAAGAATATCATTGAACATAATGAGTTGTTAGGATTTTTATAAACATAACTACACTTCATCATACATGGATCATATAACTGTATGCATATATTCTTCCTTCATTAGTTACTTTTTTTCAAATTGTATGCATGTATATGTACCTCTATTTAATCTCAAGCAATACGTTGATTATGTGTATGATGAATTATCTTATTATTTGACATGATATTAGAGTATTTTACTTATGTATACACCAATGCACCATGGGCAATCTATCTTGAACTTATCTTCCCTCATATGCAGGTGCTTCGCCGAACCGTGTAGAAATTCTTATATTAATCAAAGCAAAATGAGAAAAATATATACCGTCAATCGCGGTTATTTATTTTATCTTTGTTTTCATAAGAACAGATAGATATTGGCTTTGATTAATTCGGATGGATGGATGGAAGGATGCATACGCTGTTTTCCAGGTCTCAGTAGATACTGTATTTAGTGGGGCACATGGCATGTTAACGGGTTGTCGATCCCAATGGTTGTAGTTATACGTCATATTCGACGGTTCGATCCAACTAGTACTTGAGTATGTTTGAAGGTCAGGTTGGTATATTTAGGAGTAACATATGTGATCGAGGAGTCGACAGGCGTGGGCCAAACCTGGTTTGGATCCGATAACCCGGATATGTATCTATGGATGAACAATGGATCGGAGTAGAGGTGTAGCCAAGAGGGAGGCTTAGTTAGGCTTTAGCCTACCCTCTCCCTGGGCAAGAACACCAGTTATGTCATCAATACTATGTGAAATAGCACAATAAATCTTGTACAGTTTTAGTAAATAACAAACAAACTTCTTCCTAAATACACAACTAAACCATAAATCAATACAAGAAATTCATTTGTAGCACTAATATTTTATAGTACGATGGCAGCTTGAAAATGGTTAATAACGAAAAAGGGCAAAGGAATAAGGAATACTAGAAAGGTACCAAGCACTCATTCTGATGTCCAAACAGTCTTGCTAAATAGAAGTTCTGGTGGAATCATCACTTCATTTGATGGATCCAAAAGGGTAGAATACCCATTGAAGTAGACTTTGGGCAAATTATGCAAATAAAAAAAAGCTAATTATAAGGTAGGATTAAACTCCGCATGTGTAGTTCACTACATAGCTTGTCCCAATCTGTTCAGAGAATAGTTTTGGCAATGAATATTATCAAAACATATTTATGTAATAAGGTAGCGGATGAGTGGCTCAATGATTTGATGGTGTTCTACATCGAGAGATCTTTAGAAGTATTGATGATGATAAAATCATAAACCGTTTCCAAGGCATGAAGTCCCGTAGATTGCATTTACCCCGTGATTCAAATTAGTTTATTTGTGGTATGTTTTATATGATCTAAAATTTTACTACCATTCATAATTTTCTATTATATCACTAATTTTGATATGTTTCATATACATGTGATTTATCGCTACTCCACACTCATGATAGAATAATTATATATTTTTTGTATGCGTTTTCTATTATCTAGATACCTTGTTTATCTGGTTTTCATTGTTTACCTCCAATTATGTACTTTTTGTATGAATTTAAAATTTATAAGAGTAAAAGACTATATTTATGTCAACTTAGTTTAATCCTATAAATAATCCAACCTACTCTCAATTTCATTCCTAGCTTTGCCACTGGACACTGGATTAGAGCTAGTGATCATAAGAGGAAAAGAAAAAAAGTGTGAAATGATCACTCGGTGCTATGATAAGAGGTGTTGGGGAGCATCTCTTGCACATTCGGTGCTGTTTCCTTTCGACCCTATCGATCATATGGAGCAATGTGTCGCGGAATATGTGGGCACTGTCCATTGCTTTCGATCTGACGCGTCTCTCTTTCTCTTCTGTTCATTCTCGAGTAAATTGCACTTGGGGTAACGAGGTATATAGCTCTGCATATCATTGTGTCACGTAGGCAACGGGACAAGGAATTCACATAACTGAAGTACTGGAGCATTTATGCCAACATGTAACTCAGTAGATCAGCCAAAAAATGATGTTGAACCTGTCTCTCTCCCTCTCATCATCTGTTTCACTTTTCCTTTCTCTCCCAATTGAGCCTGTCCTTTTCTTGTTCTTGCTTCTTTTGGTTGGGCAAGGGTCCAACAAAGCCTAGTGGGAGTTGTTTGTTTCAAAATCTTACACACAAAGTATCGTTGCACAGTGCTATTTCCTAAACAAAGTGCATTGCTTAGTTTATTGATGACAACCAAATGGCCCCCCTGGATAAAGATTTTCCTAGCTCATAAGGTATCATGGGGAGTTGGAGCAGGCTACTATTTGGAAGCCTCATTTTCTTAATACAAGCATTCTAGAAAGCTAAAGTGAGTGCTATCAGAAACAAGCAAGCTTTGTCCTGTAGGTCAGAGCTGCATAATATTTCTCAATTTTTTCCTTCAATTTAATTCGTGGTTAAACCATTAAGTTCATTGAGTACACATTGAGTGCTGTGTAGAGTTTTAATTGTGATAAGTACATTCATAATCAACTATTTTTTAAGACCCTAATCAATTATTTGGTAATTGAGTCATGAGTCATGTTCTTTAGTCTATGTGGTACGTACTTTCACAGTTACCTATACCGTAACAATCATTAGAACTACTTGACACCTTGTTAAAGTTGTAGATTATTGATGTAGACATGATCAAAGGTACACACCATCCTGAAAGAAGGATATGCAAGTATCGGCAGTGAAGTTTGATCAGGGGCATATTGGTGTCATTGTGCCATGATGATCGACGCATTGATTATCATACTCTTGATACTTTTTTATGCGCATTAGTTTTTAGATCAGAGTTGTGAAATATGGTATAATTGTGTATAGTAGCAAGAACGAAGAAGATAAATTTTGTTGAAAGAACAAAATAATAGCGATGAAATAATCACAATGAGAGAGAAATACTTGACGAAACTGACCGTAAGTTTTTTAAGCATAACCTTAAAAGAGTACAAAGAATTGTTGCTCTCTCATAATCCTTTCAAACCTTTTAAAACCATCAGCTCATTGCTTTGTACAAGTATTTAGTGCTTAAGAATAGTTTAGTCTTTAATCCTCTAGTGTATCTCTTACTTTGAATGAGTTGTTTTGTAGTTTAGGATCTCCATGGCCATTTATGGTTTTATATAATCCTTCTTAGTCCTCATTTGAAGTGAAGTAAGAATTCTACCGACACATGTGAAATAAAATTTATATTTATTATAAATTTTAGGATCCTATCTTATATTATATATCACTTTTTTGAGATCCGTTGTAACGCTCGGGCATTTGACTAGTATCTAAATAAATTAGCAGTGTGACTCATATTTGCGGCTAAATTTATTTTAAAATTTATAATATCAAATAATATAACTTTGCTTGAGAATATATTTACATATCTTGTAGGCTATTTAGATTTTTAAGACATTATAAACATTAGAAATGGCAATAGAAACTTGAATGGGAATACAATTTGAGGAACCTAATTAAAATATGAGCTTTAGTGTATCTTTTGCTTTGAATGACTTGTTTTGTGGCTTAGAATCTCTATGGCTACTTATGGTTTTATATAATCCTCCTTAGTCCTCATTTAAAGTGAAGCAGGAATTCTACTCTAAAGGGAAGTAGAAGTCCTAATTCTATTAGGATTCGTATAGAAATTATTTTAGCACACATCTACGAAGTAGATGTAGTTTAGGATAGGAGTCACCCTGCTCATTATCAATCAACTAAAAGCTATAATAAAAATGATTAGTTTGTACTTCGTAGTACACCAACCAAACCATGTATCGGTCCAACACTAGTTTTACTACTTCTAGCAATTTGCATGGTATGGAGCTAGTACTAGAGCTTCAAGAAACCTATGTCAATAAAAACACTCAGCAGCAAAGCAAATGGTTCTGTTTTTACCTGTCCTCCATGCTAGCAACCCAAAGAACTTTCAGTTCGTTTCCTAGATCATCGATTGGCTTCCTACCCAACAAGTTAATCTCCCTTTAATCTAAATGCAACTTCATTCATACATAGAATATATACGTCTGAATCGATCTCATATCAAGAACATATGCAAACAAAAGGTAACAAACGTCTCCGGTGATTGATAGAGGTCGTGGCCTAGTATCTACCTAATCTAACGTCTTCCCTTAATCTAACGTCTTCCCTTTTTTGTGCTGAGAACTCGAGATGCTCCTAAATTCAGATGTCGACGCATAGAACTGCACGATGAGAACGACTTGTTTTGGCAGCTAACATATGTGTGTTCTCCCACATGGTATCTTCCTATTGTCAGCATTAATCCAATCCAATACAATCCAATCTAAACTACTCGTTTCTTGGTGGTAACTAATCTAGCTGCCTTGATCTAATAAACTAGCTCACCCAATGCGCTAGAATCAAGTTTGATTCCCTGTCACATTGCTATAGTCCATACATGCATGATTGGTTGCATCGATGCAATGCTTTTGCAGCAGCATTTGACTATCGCGAGATAGCATCTGTTCCTGCAATCTCCTACACCCACAAGCTAAAATAACAGGCTAGTGCTTATGTGACCCCATATGTGTGATAAGTATTTGACTGTGCTTATGCTTCATTGTCGAAGTTTAAGTTTGATTTTGTGTCTTTTGATTTATGGTTTTGTTGTCTGAGAGACAGTAGCCTGACCAGCCTGCAGAGGCGGTCTGATCACTGTGCAAATGATCTGAATGGCCTGCAGAAGCGGTCTAACGATGAGAGGTGCGATCAGTCGAGGGAGGCTGTCCGACCAGAGGTCATTAGGCAGTCTGACTGGCATGAGTGCCATGGTTAGACTGGTCTCTTGACCAAATTTGACGGCGATCAGAAAAGAATGGTTGAAAAACTTCCCTCCTTCTCCTCCGGGTTATATTACACCTACATAAAATCTAAAGAATATATAGCAATAAAAATAGAGTATAAAAAATTAGAACCTTTTAAGATCTGGCATGATCGCTTAGGGCATCCTAAGATAGGTATGACGAGAAAAATAGTAAATAACTCTGTTAGCTATAGCTTAAAAACTCTATCATTTCCTAAATCTGAAGATTTCTTATGCCCAACTGTGCCAAAGGAAAGCTCATTACTAGACCCTCTTACATAAAAGTAGAGGCGAAATCACCTATTTTCCTAGAGAGAATACAAGGTGATATCTGTGGATCCATTCAACCCCAGTCGGGTCCTTTTAGATATTTTATGGTAGTACTATATGCTTCTACTAAGTGGTCCAATGTATGCCTGTTGTTTACTAGGAACTATGCATTGGCTAAACTAATAGTTCAAATTATTATATTAAAGGCAAGCTTTTCAGATGAATGAATTAAATCCATTCGAATAGATAATGCTGGTGAGTTTACATCTAAGGCATTTAATGACTATTGTTTAGCCTTAAGCATTAAGGTAGAATACTCTGCACCACATGTTCATACTCAGAATGGCCTTGCAAAGTTATTTATCAAAAGATTAAGCTGACTACTAAACTCCTACTGTAGAATAGTAGGCTTTCCACTAGCTATTGGGGCCATGCAGTGTTGCACGTAGCAGCACTAATAAATTTAAGACCGACTATATACCATCGGATTTCCCTCTTACAACTAGTGCATAGAAAAGAACTAAGTATTTTCTATCTGCGAAAATTTGGCTATGATGTATATGTGCCAATTTCACCACCACAACGACACCATGGGCCCTCAATGGAAGTTGGGAGTATATGTTGGTTTTGAGTCCCTGTCGATTATTAAATATCTTGAACCTACTCTGGAGACATGTTTAGGGCCAAACACGTTGATTGCATCTTCGATGAAGATAATTTTTCGACACTAGGGGAGAAAAGTATCTAAATAATGATAAATGTCGAGAAATAGATTGAAATATCTTAGGCATTCAGGCTCTATATCCACGCACTATAGAAACTGAACTAGAAGTTCAGCAAATAATAAACCTGCAGCAAATTACAAATAATTTGCGATACCTTCACTGATTAGAAGGGAGTGACAAAGTCTTACATATCAACAAGCAAATGCTCTAGAGAAAGTGAAAATACCCCAAAAGGATATCCGAACCACTCCAACCTCTCATGTGAAGAAGAGGGGGAGAGCATAGAAAAATGAGACCTTAATTCTGCAGAGACGTTCATAGAAAACAAAACTCAATGAGAATAAGACATTTCCGTATATCAGTTGAAGAGAGTCAACCTAAAATTGAGAAAACCCCTAAAGGAAATGATCCTGAAGATTGTAACCCCAGTACAATTGCACATGCACAAACTAATATTGGGATTTCGGAACAACCAGACTCCGTCATTGTGGGAAATCACGAGGAGCTGGTTGAGATAAATGAAGAAATATCACAAATTTTGTTGAGTTAGGAGAACTATATAAGAGAAAAACTATAGTTGTCGACATCTATTTCACCTCAAAGATTGCAAGAAACCTTGAACTGGATCCAGAACCAAAGTTCTTAACTGAATACCAAAAGTGTTCAGACTGGGGTAAGTGGAAGGAATAAATTGAGATAGAATTACTCTCGCTGAATAAAAGAAAAGTGTTTGGCTCGATAACCGAACATCGCCCAAGGTATTCCTTGTAGAATGCAAATGGGTTTTCATCCGGAAGAGAAACAAGCATAATGAGGTGGTGAGATACAAAGCGAGACTAGCGGTACAAGGGTTCATTCAAAGACCCGGTATTGATTATAATGAAACTTATTCTCTTGTCATGAGTGGGATAACGTTTCAATATTTGATATCAATGGTAGCATGTATGAATTGAAGTATGAAGTTAATGGATGTAGTGACCGCATACCTATATGGGTCACTTGATTCGGATATTTATATGAAAATTCCAGAATGAGTAAAGATTCCAGATCAGGATAAATTGAATCAAAACTTATACAACGTCAAGCTGAAAAGGTCATTGTACGGTTTAAAATAGTCTAGTAGAATGTGGTACAATCGATTTAGTGAATTCTTCTGAAGAAAGGATATACTAATAGTAAAGAATGTCCCTGTGTATTCATAAAGAAATCCTAAAATTGATTCTGCATTATTTCAGTATATATCGATGATCTGGATATCATCAGGACGATAGAGGATATAAAAGAAGCAAGTTCCTATCTTATTAAAGAATTTGAAATGAAGGACTTGGACCGAATCAAGTTTTGTTTAGACTTGTAGTTGGAGCATCTCCATGGAGTTTTTGTACACCAATCCTCTTATACCAAGAAGGTCTTAGAAAAATTTAACATGGATAAATCATATCCAATGAAAATATCGATGATGGTTCAATCTCTAGAAGTGGATAAAGACTCTTTTAGACCAATGATAGAAAATAAGAAAATTCTTGGACCAGAAGTCCCATACTTAAGTGCCATTAGGGCACTAATGTACCTAGCTAACTGCACAAAGCCGGATATTGCCATTGTAGTAAACTTGCTAGCTAGACACAACACAGCTTCAATCCGAAGACATTGGGCTGGCATTAAAACCATACTCAGGTATCTTCAAGGTATATAAGATCTTAGATTATATTACCCCAAGAACTAAGACTTAACTATGATTGGATATACAAATGCAGAATATCTGTCTGATCCACATAATGGAAAATTCCAGATAAACTTTGTATTTCTTTGTGGTGACCATTTCTTGGCGGTCATTCAAGTAGACTTTGGTAGCTACGTCTACAAACCACTCGAAAATAATCGCATTATACGAAGCCTCATAAGAATATGTTTGGTTTAGACGGATAGTTAGCCATATCCAGAAGTCATATGTATAAGCACCATTAATAAGCCCATTATTATCTATGAAGATAATGTCACTTGTATTGCACAGATGCAAATGAGCTATGTTAAGAATAATATCACGAAGCATATTGCTCCTAAATTCTCTTATCCTCATGAGCTTCAAAAGAATGGATAGATAAAAGTATTAAAAGTTAAGTCTTGTAATAATCTAGTAAATTTATTCACAAAATCACTCTCAACCTCTAGTTTCAATAAATGTGTTTGATGCATAGATATAAACGGCTTAGAGAATTACAAGGTTTAGAGGAGTAAATCCCTGAACTATAGCCCATATGTAAGGCTAGAAAACTTATATGATCTGAAGATCTAAATGTTGCACTTTTTTCCCTTTGTGAGTTTTTTTTAAGTTTTCTCATGTAAATGTTTTTTTAATGAGGCAACAAGTGTCATAAGGAACGGATGCAATATACTTTTTTTCATCTTTTTTCCACTAGATTTTTGGGAGGAGTTTATGATAAGGTATATGCATACCGTGGTATTCACCTATGGGGAAGTGTTACGAAACTTTGAAGGTTCCGATGTAAGCAAATACCAGAATTGTCCCTAGTGGGGTTATAATATAAATAGAGAGGTATTGTACCATATAAAACAGATCTAAGAATCAATAAAGACTACGCTCTGATGTTCTCTTTCAATTGTATCTCTTATGATTGATTTGTTGTTCTTAAAGATTAATTGCGTATTTTACATTACTATTCATCTACTCTTCATGGGTTTCTAAACACTATCACCAGTCCAAGTAGCGACAGGATGATCTGGAGCCTACATGGCAGGGGCCCAGTGTTCAACCGCCGAATAAATGGGCGCAAGAATGCGAGTCCCCGACCAAAAGAGCGAGAAGACCTGGTAAATGGCGCCATGTGTGGGACACCCCTGATTTTTAGGTGTCTTCGTATTTCCACAACTATTTAGAATTTCAGATGCGTATAGAAAGATACACTACACAAGTTTAGAGAGCAGCAGAAATACGTCACGTCGGCCTACTTTTGTATATTGGCGGTGGGCCAAATGAGGTATACCGCAGAAGACCCAAATAAAATCCACGGGCAAAGCGTAAGCGCAACTTAGCTGACTTCATGCACTGCCACTGACGAAAATAAGGAAGAGTGACCCAAATAAAATCCATAATATGCTGCCAATCTTGGGTCACAGAACATCATAGTGCTGCTGCTATTCTCGTGCAATGGCTCCATGAACAACAATAGATGACTGCGCGCAAATCAGCTTATATGATACATAGCTTGTTTTTTTTTCCTTCAACTTATGACTTTTAATACAATTTATATTTTTAAGTTATTCATGAAAGATAATACGATATAATAGAAATTTATTTTGATCGATATAAATAAAATCACTATAGTATATACAATCTACTTATGGATTATGTTTTAAAAAATATTTATTTAAAAGTTAATTATTATAAAAAATTTTAACAAATAGCTTTTAGAAATCGAGAAGGAGAGGCCATAAATTGTTGAGATTGAATGGTTAGGTGCAGTCAGTCTACGACGTCCTAAATCCGTCGTCTTCGTGAGGTCCTACGGGAATCAGCTTGATGGCAGCAGCGATGGGCATCGCAAGGAAGCCGAAGAGGAAGGTGACGACAGACGAGCCAATCATGCCGGCCCGGCCCAACAAAGAAACGAAAAGGAGAGGGCCCAAACAAGAAACCAAAACGGAAGAGGAGAGGAGAGACTAGCCGACAGAAGAAAAGCAAAGCGGCGGCCGTGGAGACCACACCGATGGCGACGGACGGAACGAACAACGGCGGCGAGTTCTACCTGCGGTACTACGTGGGGCACAAGGGCAAGTTCGGGCACGAGTTCCTCGAGTTCGAGTTCCGCCCCGACGGCAAGCTCCGCTACGCCAACAACTCCAACTACAAGAACGACACCATGATCCGCAAGGAGGTCTTCGTCTCCCCATCCGTCCTCCGAGAGGCCAGGAGGATCATCCAGGAGTCCGAGGTACTTAGCCTTCTCTCTTCTTCTTCTACTACTCTCCCCCTCTCCCTCCCACGGGTAATTGTGTAAACCTGCCTAGGGTTAGGGTTTACTGAAATCTCTAAATCTGATGGATTCTTCTTGATTTTGCAGATTATGAAGGAGGACGACAATAACTGGCCGGAGCCCGACCGCGTGGGCAGGCAGGAGCTCGAGATTGTCATGGGAAACGAGCACATCTCCTTCACCACCTCCAAGATCGGCTCCCTCGTCGACGTCCAGACCAGCAAGGACCCGGAGGGGCTCCGCATCTTCTACTACCTCGTCCAGGTCTGACCAAATTCGATCCTAATTCTCAGAATTATTGCTTGCTTGGATTGCCGTGCTTCGGATGCTACAAAGCTCTAATTGATACATAGGTGTTGCATGCCGTGGCTGATGAAGTGATGCTCTTATTAGATATTCGTTGTCATTCTTATTGCCTGCAATGGTTATACTTAAAAAAATGACCAAACTCATCTACCGTAGTCACCATTTTATCATTACATGCTTAATCTTCTGTTAGGTTTGCTTAGTGGACAAATGTCATGGACGACCATATTAATAAATTCTAGATCACTGTTAAGGAACTACTAGGGATGTGCCCACGCGTTGCTGCGGGTTATGATAAAGTTATCTACGAAAATTTGTTTTAACACAGATGGCTATTTGATTCTACAATTTTCTCGGTTATCTGTTGACCATACTTAAATTGCCCAAGTAAACATCAAGTTATTTCAAACATTGTATTATTGTGATGCATAATAAACTTTTGTAAAACTGGAGTCAACGAACAGAATTTTTGTGCACAATACTATATTCTATTTTCAAATACTTTGTGTAATAATGGGTTTCTTCAAGTTGAGTAGGGAAACCAATCTTTACATCAGAGGGTTTTGAGGCCCTGCTTCAGAACCATCAAATTGTGTCTTATAAATCATGACCCAACAATGTTTAGGTAGGCTCTCACTTAGGGCTCTATCAGTGCACAAAGCATGTCCCTTTTACAGTGTTTTGTTCACACGGCGCAGCCACTATGTATATGTTGAATTGCCCTGAAAATTGCGAAGGGGCTCCAGCAGAGCGAATGAACATATGTACATATGTAGCCTGCAGGAGGGAAAGAGACAGAAAAAGGCTAAGTGGAAACTAAGATCAGATGAACCATGGTCAGAGTAAGAAATGTGGTTAAATAATAAATATAACAACCCGAACTTGTTGATTAGAGGAAGTCCTAATGCTGGTTTTAGTATATCTTAATTAATGACCCATATAAATCTTCTTTAAAGAAATGACCACTATAAATCTTTTTTCAAGAAAGCAGTCATTGCTGATTGAAAACACATGTAAGAATTGCAAAGGCAGGAGGCAGGATTGTCAGGCAAGAACCATCTCTCCAAACCAAACCAATATGCAGTCACGCATTAGCTAAATCTATATTCTGTTACCTCTAACAGGAAGTTACTAAGTACGTATGTTCTCAGGGTAGTTCCTTGCCGACCATGGCCTGTCAACTTGTCGATCCTGAGCGTGGCCATCTTCGCATCTCCTCGTTGTTGGCATGTTTGGGTGGTGCCGGCCATGACTTTGTTCTTCCCTCTCCTCCTCCGGTGCCCAACTGCCCATGCTGCCATGCATGATGCTCCACAAAGATGGCATTTTTTGTGATACTGAATTCGCTTTTAAAAAGTGAAACGTTGTCTTCATGAATAGGTGCCTGTTAACAAACCACCCTTCGTATTCAGTAAGGGCGGTTCCAACTTCCAACCCTTCTTTCTCCATGTAGGAATTCATCAAACTGAGATTGATCACTGAACTTAAGATCCAAGAGTTTGTATGCTAATCGATTTTGATCTGATGGCTGTAGTTCCAACTTACCATACTGCAGTTTACACAAATCGGAATCTATGCATACTGCTCCTAATTAACAAATCGAGTTCAGCTAGATCACAGTTAAACAAACGTATTAAGATCTAAGATTAATTAATTTGATGGAGATCATTATTATATTAAGAAGATGCAGGTTGATGCACCACATACCATGCATGTGGAGTAAATCTTTCTTTTATCTGTACTTCTGTAGTGCAATCTAACTCCCCCAGGCATATCAGTTACAGTGACTTAGAACATCCCCTGTCTAGTAATATGTTTATTTACCACTTGTCTAATCAGGAGCTGAACTTGAATGTGCAAACTAATACAGCGCACAAATACTACTAGTTCCAACTTTGTATATATATAGAAATCATCTGCAGGCTAATACTACTCCGTAATGCGGAGGCTGATTTGATAGTCAGTTTTAGAGGTAAGGATGATTAGTGGCATGTACAGAGTTAAAGTGTAATGAGCTGGAGGTGCTACCCAATCATGTTTCTTGACTATTGGTTTAAACTCTTCGGGAGGAAAACTAGTATTTTGGTTGTGCACAGCACGGTAGACCTGTAAATGAAAGCTATTCCTAACCATTTTTTTATGTTTTTTGTGTGCAGGATCTGAAGTGTTTTGTGTTTTCACTTATCAATCTCCACTTTAAGATCAAGCCTATTCAATCGTGAACTCCTTTGTGTCTCCTAATTGTGTTATGGTACTGCAAGTGTTAGAGAATGCTGTAGTATTATTTAAGATCCTATGAGTTGCTCATGATGCAGTTGGGTGTGTGGGGAACACTGTGGGTGGAATCTTTTGAGATTGCCTGGGAGTCTTGCTGGATTGTGCAAACTGCCAGTAGTGATATCTATGCTTGTTCCTTCTTTGTTAGCTGGAGTTTTTATCAGTGCAGCATTACACCCCTTTTTTTGGTTGTTTATGCTGAACCTCCCGCTGCCTTCTTGTCAGTGTCTCGCTAGTTTGTGATCGATGGCTGCCCAGTTTCTTTGGGTTTACCTGGTGGTTTTTAATCCATCAAGGCATCATACAGAAGTTGGAACTTGTATCACGTATTTACCTTCTCTCTATTAATCTGTGAAACTATGAATGTGATGTTTGTGCTGTGACTGATGTTCTCGTGCTGTGATGTTCTGAGCTAAAATTTGTCCAGCTATGCCGGAAGTCTAGATGAAAAGGCAGGCAATCATTTCATTGTTTGTGGACTGTGATTGTGGAGAAGTATCAGAGTTGAATTGACGGGCGTGACCGCGGCTACCCTCCGTTTCCTTTTTCTGGTTTACTCGTGCGCGTGCCTCATCCTTTCCTTTTTTTTTTGTTCAAGCTTGCGCAGTCCGTCGTGTTCTGCCCCAGCGACCGCACCACCGTTTAATTCGTAACTCTTCATCTCTAGTAATGGTAGATTTTACAACGTACGTACCGACGACTAGCAAATCTTAGGTGTTAGTAACTAGCAGCTCTAGGTGTTAATAACCATTAGACACTATATTAGTTACTAGTTTTACAAGTTATTTTCTACGTTAGTTTTTAACTTTATATGTGTAAGACAGAACAGTGACTAAACAGGGTGAATATGAGCTAACATGGTTAAAAGTTTTTTCTAAATCTTTTCCTCGAAATGGAAAGTAAAGCTCTTTACTTCAATAGTTATGAGAAACTATAAAAGTTAGAGATCAATCACTTGTAAGGAAAATTTTAAGAAAAACTGAGTTAAATGGATATGAACATACATGGACAGTCTGACTGGCCTAAAGACGATCAAACCTCTCCTCTGAGAATAGAGTTGAATTTCAGCATGATTTCATATCCAAAAAATGGTGTAACTTTCCCTTTAACATCACTTGTTTTTCCCACGCCTTGCTCGAGCCCAACCATCCCGTCCGGCTTCCTTGATCGTACCTTAGCCCATTACAAGCCTAGTCCCAGTCCACACCAACGACCATGATCGACTCTAAATTTTCCTACACATTAAAGACTAAGAAATCATTTCTTATTCACAATTTTACCCATGTTAGTCCAAACACACTTCAAGCACTATGAATGCATCCAAGCAATGATACTCATTCGTGCATACACTCAACTAAGCTCAATTCAAACCAACTCATACTCCAAACCTCTAGCACCAATATGAACACCGACCATAGGCCTATCAGACCACCCAAACCAACTTTAGAACTCCTGGTAACAAGGGACTCAGTCAGACTGCCCAAAGCCAACCCCGGTCGGACGACCACTATTGGTGCACTAAATTACTGTATTTTACACTCGGAAATGCTGCAAAAGGCTAGGTAAATGATAATTTAATCCATATTCATGCTCATTTATGCAATTATTTCCTTATATATTGCATGTCAACATGACAAGAAAAATACGAAAAAAGGAAAAATTTGCAAGACCATCACACTAGCTAGGAAAGTCGATGTGAAAAACAATATTGCAAAAACAAATCATCAAAGACAAGAAAAATATGCTATCAAAAGCGAGGGCGGCTTTTCTTGAAGAAGGGAGGATGAAACGTGTCTTGTACTTTTCGATTAAATATATTAATCAACTGGAGAGAGTTATTGAGCCATATCAAACATTGCCAAGTGAACTCATTCCAAACTAAATATAATGTTGTTATTTATAAGACTAGAATGCTACCTCATTTCATTAAATGGTGTATTCTTAGGTTTGTCGATGGCAAAGCAATTGAGACGCAAAAGAAAGAGGATAACCACATTAGATGTCAAAGACATGAAGGAAGAAAGCCCATTCAGTGGAAGAGCAAAAGGGAGAAGACCAAGGACTTAAACTACAAGTTTTGGATAAGATTATTCAGCCAAATTCGTACCTCCCACAAGGCCAATTGGATTCAAACTCGGATTCAACTCAGAATTCAATTCGGATTCGGTTCGGGACAGCCTGACAGGCACTTACTAAAAGAGTCCGATTTGGGTGTTCTTGTACTCCTTGGAAAGATATTTTCAAGGGCTACGCAATGGATCTGGTCCCACCATAAAATTCATCATGGATCAAAAGTTATGGCCGAAACATTGTGATGGCTGTAAAAATCTAGTTTCCTTTTTGTGAGAGTTCGTATCTAAAACCATATAGGGTTGAGTTGTACTAAGTTTGTGGACTCTATGGATGTCCTAAGGTCCTATATAAACCATATATTGGCAGCATAAGGGCTGAGATCACCTTTGAGAATAATCAATCTATGAAACTTTGTTCGAATTTATCATTGCTGCTGAAATTCCGTGAGGGAATTAGGAGTGTTCTTCAATCAAGATCGTTCAACCTTTCCGCTGGGAATTGGGTGCACGATAGATCTTCGCTTGGTGGTCGTGAAATCGGCGCAAGTGTGTTTTAGCGGATTAAAGAGTGTTTGTCCCTTGCATTGGCATTGGAGGATCATTGCGATTCATCAAGACTCCCGCGAGTATCCATCCTCGTCGAGAAGATCGGGCGACCCGTATCATCCAGTATCAGAGCGCGGTTTACTCGGTAGGATCTTATCCCTTTACTTTTAGATTGATTTAATTCTGTCCTATAGTCCAATAAACCGAAAATTGCAACAAAAAAAATCCAAACCCTAGTTTCGCATATGTTATTTTCGTGAGTTTTATTAAGTTTTGATCCATTATAAATTTTGTTTACGTGCTGATCTTAGTGTCCTTTTGCGTTGCTTAATCGTTGTTATTTTGAACCCTTGAAAATCCGCTAGTTGATCTTTCAATTAGCATCCAAAAAAAAGTAGATTCAATTTACTTTTTGAAATCTTGTTCTTGCTGTCCACATAAGATCTCTGCGCATCTTGAAAGAATATCACATCTGAAAATATCTGGGTTTCCTTTTCTTTTTTGATTTGGCCACCAGAAACCCTAGCTGCCACAAGAAATTTAGTTGAACACATTGAGCCATCTGAAATTTGTTGCGGTTTGAATTCGAGCATCTGTTAAGATCTTCCCAAATCCTTTGAACCTTGAGACTAGTCTTTGATAATTGCTTTAGGGCTGTTCTAGAATTATCTACACATTGCTGAACAACTTTGGACTTGCGTAGAATCTACGTACAATTAAACCTAGTTCGGCCTTGAGTATAAAAAAGAGCAAAAAAAGAGAGAAGCACATTGATTGAAAAAAGAAACCACGGCAGGCAAAAAAAAAAAAAAAGAAAGAAGGAAAGAAAGAAAGAAAAGAAAGCATTGGCCAAATTTGGGTGAGTTAATCTTAGTCCATAAATTCAGATTGTGTATTTAATTTCTTTGGACAATCTTGTGCCCTTAAATTCATATTATTGCAATTGGCTAGCGTCTCCTAATACTTGGGCACATAGGCAACACTTTCTAGCTTGGATTATTATTTAATTCAACAACATCGTGAAATTCAGATTGTGTAGGATAAACACTTTCATACCAAGCTCCCCTAAATATCCTTTGCCGTGCAATTGTGGGTCACTTTTAAATCCGCTTGATCATCACTTGCTATTATAGCCACCACCAAGTGTAAATTTCTTATTTGCCTCAATTCACTTCGGAAAGGTAAAAACTTTACTTGGTGAGGAAAAAGTGAGATTGAGTGAACTCTACATATCATACATATATTTGTGTTTGCTTTGCACAATCTAACCATGACAGGCGAAGAAAATAACGATAATTACATTTCTAACATCTGGCAATGAGAAGTACTATGAAACAAGAATTTGTAGCTAGCATAGCTACAATGGATGAACAGCTCAAGACAGATATACAAGATCACCGCATTGAATTCAATCATCAAATGAAAGTGTTATGCTCAAACATTGTGAATGATATTGTGCGGGTACTTCATCCACAACAAGAAAAAGAGAACTTTATTCCTTTCTATGGAAGTGAGGATCCAGAAGAGTATCTTGAGTGGGAATGGCGCATGGAGAAAGTATTTAGATTTCAAAAGCTTCCCAAAAACCAAGAGGTGATGCGTGCCACTAGAGAATTTGAAGATTATGCTTATAGTTGGTGGCATCAACGATTTGGAAACGAATTCATTAAATCTTGGTCAGATTTGAAAGCACTCATGAGGAGAGAATTTGTGCCATCCTATTATGCGCAGGGATTGCTTCGCCATTTGGAGAGTTTCACTCAAGGGAATAATACTGTTCAAGAATATTATTTTGAGCTGCAAGATGCATTACGTCGGGCCGGTGTCATTAGTGAACTACAAAAGAAGACATACTTCAAAAGAGGATTGAATTCTAAGATTGCTGCTACACTTCAACATAAATATTTTGGTAGTGTGCAAGATCTTGTGAATTGTGCTTTTCAAGAAGAGAAGAGACTTTTGGAGAGACGTATACCACAATTTTCTCCCAGTCCATACTTCAATTCTGCTCCCTCTACTAGTGTGACACATGAGAAGATGACCAAGCATGGGACTTTTCATTCGGTCAATGAGATATATAGTATTCCAAAACTACATATAGCTCCTAAGATACACCACAACCCATGTGAGGATGAGAGCCACATAGCCAAATTGAGTGAGAGTGATAAAAAGAGTGAGCTGTGTGATTCCACCATATATGAGGTTGAGAGCATCCAAATTGAGAGTGTGAGAGAGACACCAAAAGAAAAGACAGAATTAGAAGATAGACAAAGTGTGGATGCATCTGAAACTAACACATTAATATCTATTTCTAGTGTTGTTTCTCACATTGTGTAGGTTAATATTAAAGATGAAGAATTGAATATTCAACAACCGGCACCTTTGAAGCCAAATGAGGAGATAACCACGGGAAGGGATAAAGTGCTTGCTGCCCCGTGGGTGCATCCTAATAATTTTAAATACCCAGCGCCTACATCATTTGAGGAGGACGACAAAGGTAACACTATTGGTGCTGAATTTAATTGTGCAAAGGTGAGTAATTGTGAGTACTCATATGATCAACCAACAATTTCATGTTCTGAAATTTCTTTGCTCAATTTACATAATGTGGAATTGATTACTCATAAGGAAGTTCTTACTAGAATATCTCCTAACGATTCTTTGTGCTATATTATGTTTGATGATCCTAGAGAGCTATCTAGTGTGATTTATAATGTTGCTGAAATTTTAAGTTCAAAATCACTAGTTAGTACCTATGCCTACACATATAAATTCAATTTGATTAGAGATTATGGTGTAGATGATAAATTTTATGTTCACAGAATTTGCATTACACGTGATAAGCTTACAGAACTGAAATCGCATATTATGGATAAACAATCTTTTATGCCATGTTATGATCACAATGAGATTAATTTCAACAATTGCACGTACTGTTTACAAAGATTTCACAAGTCTACTTGTTCGATCTTTAATGTACAACCATGTAAAAATAATCAGAGTAGCGCAGTTGAAGCATGGAGGCTGCTCAAAATTTTCTTTCTTATGTATCAACAAATAAATCTGATTTTCCCCATTAATGATTTGTCTATAGAAAAATCGAGGACGACTTTCTTTTATGGGAGCGAGAATGATGTGAAAAATAATATTGCAATGCATGCATATTTTGGTTGCTACTATATTCATCGGTTTATGCAAAATAATGAAAATGGCATAACAATTGACTCTTACAAACACCATGCGTATGTGTTGTTCTTTTCGTTTATTACACCTTCAGATGTTCATGATGTGCTAACCAGAAGAAGTGTTGATAACAAATATATATACCATGCATACACGTTGTATTCTTTGTTTATTACAATTTCAGGCTATCAAAAGCCGAGGACGGCTTTTCTTGAAGAAGGGGAGGATGATGCGGATACGCACGTGTCTTGTACTTTTCAGTTAAATATATTAATCAACTGGAAAGAGTTATTGAGCCGTATCAAACATTGCCAGGTGAACTCATTCCAAACTAAATATAATGTTGTTATTTATAAGAATAGAATACTACCTCATTTCATTAAATGGTGCATTCTTAGGTTTGTCTATGGCAAAGCAATGGAGACGCAAAAGAAAAAGGATAACCACATTAGGTGTCAAAGACATGAAGGAAGAAAGCCCATTCAGTGGGAGAGCAAAAGGGAGAAGACCAAGGACTTAAACTACAAGTTTTGGATAAGATTATTCAGCCAAATTCGTACCTCCCACAAGGCCAATTGGATTCAAACTCGGATTCAACTCAGAATTCAATTCGGATTCGGTTCGGGACAGCCTGACAGGCACTTACTAAAAAGGTCATAACTTTCACAAACGGAGTCCGATTTGGGTGTTCTTATACTCCTTGGAAAGATATTTTCAAGGGATACGCAATGGATCTGGTCCCACTATCAAATTCATCACGGATCAAAAGTTATGGCTGAAACATTGTGACGGCTGTAAAATCTAGTTTCCTTTTTGTGAGAGTTCGTATCTAAAACCATATAGGGTTGAGTTGTACTAGGTTTGTGGACTCTATGGACGTTCTAAGGTCCTATATAAGCCATGTATTGGCAACCTAAGGGCTGAGACCACCTTTGAGAATAATCAATCTATGAAACTTTGTTCGAGTTTATCATTGCTGCTAAAATTCCGTGAGGGAATTACGAGTGTTCTTCAATCAAGATCGTTCAACCTTTCCGCTGGGAATTGGGTGCACGATAGATCTTAAGCAGTGGTGTGAAATCGCGCAAGCGTCGAGAAGATCGGGCGACCCCGTATCAAAAGCTCATCACACCGGCGGGCCAAGCATCTTTGCTCACTCGGCCTGGGGAGACCTAGCCCAGGCGACCCTCACAGACGGTCCAACTCATCACACTGGCTGGCCCAACCTACATCGCCCAGTGTGCAGCCCAACACATAATCTAGTGAAGAGTTGGCTGCCCAACCAACTCGGTCCACACCGTCTGGGCTGCAAACGAACGTGCTACATAGAGATAATTTCTTCACACCATCTTCGATCGATCCTCACTGTCTATCCACACTAGTCGGCCATGTGGCCTGCACCGATCAAGTCAATCACCTCCCCGACTCTAGGACTACTCCACCGCGCATGTGTGCTACATAGCTCGGTTAGCCAACCGACCTACATCGGCCAGCCAAGGCTATAAATAGTGGGCATCACCCCCCTCTCACACGACAAAATATCACAACACCACATTCCACCACTTCTCTATCCACTCCACACACACCATTGTGTAGTGTAGGCAATGTCGGAGGTCTAGTAGCCATGTTGTGAGGATAGGAGTTGGGTTGGCTATAAAGAGCCAAGTTTCCAAATAATCATCTTCGGTAGTTTGGTATGTGCCAGATCCCATGTACCTTTCTTACCCATGAATGAGTACTTTGTGTTTACAATATAAAGTGATCATTATCCTATTATCTATTGTCTTATTAGCAGATTATGTTTAGCTAAGGTTGTGCTACTATTTCTACTACGTTTCTTGTCTTGCTTTTCACTTGTTTGCCCTCCCCCTGAATAAGTAATTACGGGCTAGGATGACAACTACCTAAATACACGTAGTTTAGTAGTTGCCCGAGAATACAAAATGGACTTGCATTCTATGCCGGGGATCGGCGGTGATAGTTTGAACGCCTTATTGTGCAGTGTCCATGTAGGGTTTACCTCAGGGGTCTTCCCCGTAGTATCAAGTAGTAATCTCCTTAAAGGTTGGACAATTTCAATTTTGCTATCCGAATATAGGTTTTCCTGTGCCCTGACGCCAGATCACCACATAGGAACCGCAAACTCACTCCTAGGCCTCCTACTGGTTATTTAGATTATGGTTAGCCACCTACCTTTGGTTGTGGTTGGATCGGTGTGTGGTTGAAACCCATCATATTCAAATCTTGGCTCTCTGCTCTAGAAAGTCGGTTAGTATTTAGATACATGTTAATTTGATATCCTAACTCATAGTGCTTCCCTAAGAAAAATATGATACCCTAGAATACTCCACGGTGAAATGTTACAATGATATCGTGTATTTGCGGATATATTGAATTATCATTATGGCATAAGGATAGCCAATAGCCACCCATTGGCTAGTCGGACCACTCCTTAGCAAATTTGCCTGAGGCAACTGGCTAGTCAGACCGCCTCGCAAGTCAGTCTAAGGTAGACAACAACTCTAAAAGTGCAATTCCCAAAAACCAAATTTAAACCCCAACAACATTTGCATAGCAACTATAACAAATACTCATCACACACCATGACGTGATCTCCACATAGTTTCATAACATGTTACTTTTTTACATTAGTTTCTAGCATAGCAACTATAACTTCTAGCTACTAGCAACTATGAAATTCAGAGTTGGCAACTATAAGAGCATTGAAGCATAAGAAAAATATCGAAAACCTTACATATTTAATGAAACTTATCATTGTGGTGATTAGCAAAATTGATTGGTTGAATCGGCATGTTGATTAGCAGCTAGCAAATGTAGTTTATGGCAACTAGTAGCTATGAGGTTGCTAACTCATATCATTTAGCGCTGCTAGTTGCAATAATTGTATGTTTAACCTGTTGGGTTCCTAGCAGCTGACAACTCGCAACCCTAGTTCTTCGCAACTAGCAAAATCCAAGTTTGATGCTACCTATGACAAAATGTTTGTTTGCACTTTCGTAGTGCTGGCAACTAGCTACTCTAGGTGTGGCAACTTGTTGCTGAGTAACCGATTCAGTGTGGCAATTAGCAACTCTAAGTGGCACCTAAAAAAATCTAATCTGCTAGTAATTATAGTTGTCACTATCTTGATGTTGACAACTTGCAACCTTAGGTTCTAGCAGCTAGCAACTCTCGGTATTGGCAAACTATGTAATTAAAACATGTGCAATGTTTATCTTATTTTGTTCAATTCATTGTATCATACACAACGGTTTAAACAAAACATAAAATAGACACTCGGTTAAAAAGATATACTCATTTAAAGATTAAAAGATTAAACGGACACTCCGGCAAGCACAACATGCGGGAGCCAGCAGGGCCCGCCAAGCTACCCTAGCTTGGCAGGGCATGCCAGCTCTTGCCAAGCAATGGGAGCTCGGTAGGTGGGCTTGGCATGACGTAGTTCGGCAGGTGGCTAACCAATGCGACGCCTATGTAGTGATTCTCGTGGCATTCGGTAGGGTTCACACGGACCTCTGCGTCCGTGTGCACCCGTGTGGCCTTGTCAATTGCCAACGTTTCCCCATGTGCATAAAATGGCTCACATCGCTCTCTGCCCTCTCATCCAAAGCCCCACAACTGAGTTCTTTTTCTACCGAGTGAGAGAGTCAATAGAGAAGAAAGAGACAGTAGAAGAGAGTTTAAAATAGTATTTCGAGTTGGTTTTGCTATGATTTAGGAGATTTTGTAGTTGGAAAGAGTGTAGATCCAGTGAAGACCTTTTAGAAAAAGTATATTTTATTCGCATGCGAGCAATGCGCTTAATATGTCGTTAGTGTTTCATTAGTATAATGGTGGTTTGGTGGTATGGAATGTGTTTAGTAATCATATTTAGTTGATGTA
Source organism: Melocanna baccifera (assembly GCA_036346265.1). Classification (NCBI taxonomy): domain Eukaryota; kingdom Viridiplantae; phylum Streptophyta; class Magnoliopsida; order Poales; family Poaceae; genus Melocanna; species Melocanna baccifera. Next base: position 31,838,799 of record CM070682.1, on the reverse strand, counting down.
TGTGTTGTGTTCGTGTGGATAATATTTTTGCAATTAGCCATGTTTATGACGTATTAGTGGTAATAATGATGATTGTTTTGTAAATACTTGAAGAAATACGCAATGTTATTTTTACTGTTCCCGATGTCTTTGCAATTTAGGAAATATGTACATAAGTATGCACATGTATATGCATTAGTCGGGTGAGATTTAAAAAATGTAGAAAATGGTGATAAGATTGTAGAATTGTGCACTGTTAGTTGTAGTACTGTATGTATATATGTGTGTATATATGTGTGTATCTGTATACATGCATATAAGCACATGGCTGTAGGCATAATTGGTAGCTCAGCTATGAACATGTGCATGATTATTTTGTGTTATATTTAGTTGCATTTAGCATTATCGGACACCGATGAATTCTTTTTTGTATTGCAAGAATGGCTGCTAGCGATAGTCACAAGCGTGGTACGTTGTTAGATCCATCTTGAGATGGCCAACATCATTGTCAGGTATGGTTGAGAAGTGATGGAAGGTCCCACCCTCCTTGTTCTCTGGGGCCCTTGGGAGGACTAGCCTCTCGACGATCACTACCCTCCAATTATATGGCAAGTTGGGTTGCTGCCTACAGCGAGGATGATACACATGGGGCACTCATTCATGTTGGACTCATCGCTTCTATCGGCACTCCTTGATTGTGGAGGTTGGAGACCCACACGTTTCACTTTTAGCGGGACATCACTCTGCAAGATGTTGTGACCTTACCAGCCTGCCACTATGAGGTTGCCCCATTGTTCCACACGCCCCGCAGATTAGCTGATTGGAAGGCACGTCTACTGCACAGGTTTGGTCATCTTATTCTAGACAAGATCCTAGTAGTGCCACATTCATAACTGTGATGGTACAGACAATGCCCAGCAGACGTGCCTCAAGAGGTTGTAAGGTTCCACCTAGTTGCTTACTTGCTCTTCATGTTCCGGTGGATCCTGTTTACTATGACTCAAGGAGATTGGGTGTACCCTAGATAAATCCACCTTGCTGAGTCCCTGGTCAACACCGATCCTGCTAAGGTCCCGCTATACAGTTGGGGCTTAGTTGTACTATACATGACCTATAGGGGTTTGTGCAATGGCTCACAGTGTGCTACTAACGAGCCAAATCTCATCATCAGCTACACCTTATTGCAGTTGTGGTCATGTGAGCACTTCCCTGTTGGTCGACAATACTTTTAGGTGCACGTGCACCCATACCAGTTGGAGGCACGGTTCTATGGTCACGATGATGGCAAGGATCTGGTGGACAAACCCACCATGGGTACTTGTTAGACAGCTAGCGAGCTAGGATGGTCCAAGAAGAGACCACGACAAGTGTATTCAGAGTTTTACATTGCGTTTGAGACCTTGCACGAGGACAACATCATGTGGACAATGTGGACCACACAGATCATCTCAAAGAATGCGCCTTTCGGCTTGTCAGAGCATTGCGAGTAGCACAGGGACTACTAACTTATGACTTGCCACCTCGTCTTCTCCCATATGGTGGAACCCTATGCCCCCCAATGAGTCATCAGACAGTTTAGACTTCACCAGTAGGTGCTACCAGCACCGGGTCGATCAATACCCAGACTCGTTCACCTGTAAGTAAAATTGTTTGTTAGCTCTTTTTGTACAGTCCATTACTTTAACTTCTAAGTCACATACAATTTGTTTCTTTTTTGTTCCCACACTCAAACAATTGTCACATACCACGCCTTTTATTCCAAGCAAACGAAGAAAGGACTAAGAGCGACAATTGGAGAAAGACATAGCTGTCGTGGACCACAGCCTAGGAGTAGTCGGCGAGAACGAAGGTCAAGTAGGAGTGATGGTCGTATGACCCAGACATGTACCTCCCATACTTGCGTGATATGTGTCGAGCACCTATTGTAGAAGCCACGCACACCAACAAGTTGGCACTAGGCTCGGACCAACACCATGCGACATGACATAATGTGATAGTAAAGGATTTCAAGTTCGTATTTGTACTATACGATTATGCATACATGACTATTCTATTTCGTCCTTCATTGTTGTATGATTGGCTTCATCGTATCATGTCCGAAGGTGGTGCCACACTGCGCCACGAACATTCAAGCACCATGGAATGCCTCCTAGCGTCCGTTCGTAGCATGTACGAGGATGTTAAATACACATTTAGGGCCATCAACTGCGGCCATCCTACCAACATGTTTAATCGTCCATCCACAGCTTTGTCTGCACGTCCTAGCTCCTCAATGTACCACCCTAGCCTTGGGCGCTCCTCGTCCATGCAGTGTACTGCTCAGGTTTGCCAATTTTATATTTTACTGTAATCAGTAAGATACCTTAGTTTTATTGTTCTTCATACATGTCATCTTCATGCAGGCCGTTCATGCTAAAACCACTCTACTTCTGTCTTCGTTATGGAACGCCGAACCTCCCTTGTTGAGGGATGGGGCGCGACGGAGCACAACACGTTTATCCTCATCACAGAGATAGCTCGAGGCACATGCTACACCAAGCAGTGACATCGACTCACCTGTCTGAGACTGCAAGGTGCAATATGGCACGAACGCACCTACAGACCACCCGCATCTCTGGTAACGTGACCAGTGATACGATTGGATGTACGACATCTAGACGGTCCACCAATACAGTATGGACTACGCAGCATCGGGCAATGCTATAGTGAACTACACTGGGCCATAATACCCTACAGCGGAGTACCCTGGAAGTTCGTTGTCCACACAACACATGACACCGATACTTACAATTACGAGTTTTGTTGTCATTCCATAATTACTCTTCCTCTAGCTAACTGAACAGTATGAATGTGTAGGTCTTGAGGTAGAGTTCTAGGAGTAGGTTACGAGTTCATTCTCCACCGAGCACACGGTGCAGGTTTGTCTATTCAAAATCAGAGTTTGTACTACAATTGCAACTTCTGTCAGTCTAATAAAACGTGTTTCCCTTCATAGGACGCCAGCAATTGACTAGGTGCGGTAGATGTTCAGCATTCAAGAGATTGGACCCAATCAGTTGTTCAACACCCTAGTTCCTACTTGGCCACCACAATACGACTTATGCAACATACAATGCTCCTAGACAAGCTGACTTTCCCTGAGGACCAGCATTGCCGCCTTAGGAAGCAGCTAGCAGACCGCCCTTGACCTAGTACTACACCCAATTTCAACACTTTGCACTGAGCATGTCGAAATGTTGTTCCACTGACCCTTCGTTAGTGCTATAAGTGTCGAACCTACATATATACTTGTGAATGCTTTGTCCCCATTGTACCACTATGATTTGGAATTTATCGATGTGTGTCATGCAATTTTACAATAACCAGGTTTTCTTAGTGAATTAACAACACGTGCTAACTATTCTCGTTGAGTTGACAACACGTGCTAGCTTGTCTCAACAAGTTGACAACACACAACAACTTTTCTCATAGAGTTGACAAGATGCACTAACTCTTGTGGACGTGAGTGCACTACATTCGACAAAATATACTCCCAAACAGTACATACAAACTGCGGCCAGACTCCATGACCGGATCCAACACTCCCCTCAAGTTAATCTCGAAAATAGGGGAAGAGGCAAGGGAGAAGAGAGGACAGGTAAGGGACGTTATTGCACCGCTGTTAGGGATGTCAAACTATAGAGAGATGCTTCACAAGCGAAAATGGGTTGACAAGAAGGAAGTGGATTGCCAAGAAGAAGGGATCCCACCCTGATAACTTTTGCAAGGATGAACTGTGCCACCAGAGTTTCCAAGGCCGCAGTACTACTGTGGTAATCTGGCACTAATCATTTAGTCCACACATCGAGCCACCGCCACCCGGACGCACTACATACACATGAGAGAATGTCACATATTAACATATCACATTACATGTTTTATTTCACACATTCCTAACCTTCTCCATGCATGACGGTAGGCGACGGAATATTGTTACTTCTTCCAATTGATCGATGGCCCGGAATGTACGGCAGGGCATTTATCAAGAAACAAAATACATGCTCAACTATCCGATGGTACTGGAGAACTTCACATATTGGAAACCTTACACCTCAAACGACAAGGGAAAGGTCACGATGCTAGAGGTCAAGGGAAAGGCACCAATGGTTTTCGGTGCCCCCACTGAACGACAGGTTATTTCATGCTAGGACAAGGCTATAGAAGTTGTGGAAGACGAGTACTGGGTGGCCATCATAAAATCTAAAGCACATAGGGGAGACAAGAGAAAGGCACCGATAGACCTCAAATATATACAACGAATGACTGCAAGTATGGCTTTGAAAGAGCGCACATATATATTAGCTATAGTTTGGGTTGATGGTTCGTGCATATTGGCATTTGTATTGTACGAGTAGTGAGACAAACATACACACTTAACCAAACCTATGCACCATGTAATTCGCATCTGCATTGCAAAGTGTTATGTCGGGCTAGACATGGTCTATTACTATAATTTTTTGCAATAATGTACATGTACTACTTAACAGAGGGAGCTGATAATGGTGGTTCATCTACCCCTCCGATCTCCCCCTTGCACATCTTTAAAAAATTTCTAACAAAAATAGAGAAAAGCAATCTTCCGAGAAAACAAAATCCACCATCCTATAAATGGGGCAACCGGCCTACGATAGCACCTACTGAGCCAGGGCAGCTCAGTAGGCACTGCAGGCACGGTCAGGCCGGTGGGCCCCATCGGCTCCTGCGCGCCGTGCTCGCCTACCGCACTCACCCTTGCTGCCAAGGTCCGGTGGCGCGGCAAGAAACACATGCCGCCTGTTGAGCTCTAGGACGAGACTAGATTTGTAAAAATAGATGTCTGAGTGCTAAATTTGAAAAAAAAATGCTACAGTATCATATATGCAAATAGTTCCAATGCGTGAGTGATAGATTCTTAGCTTAAGTTCATCTTTGAAAAGGAGGCATTTCAAACAAAACAATTGAAATGAGCGCAAAGCACACAGATTTGATTGGCATGCATGTGTGAGTAGGACTGGAAACAAGCCGAGCTCGAGCGAGTCTGGCCTTACAAGCTTGAGCTCGATAGAACGCTCAAACCGAGCTCGAGTTGGGGTCTAAACCTGAACCTAGGCTCGAGCTCAATTCAGCCTAAGCTCGAGTAGGCTGGAGTTTAGCTTGTTGAAGCTCGATAACAGTTAAAATAATTAATCATGCATTAATTTTCAAAAATAAGAAAAGATCGAGCTCGAGATCAGCTCGAGTAAGCTTGATAATAGTCAAAATAATTCAAATATACACTAATTTTCAACAATAAGAAAAGCTTGAATTTGAGTTTGACTCAGGTAAGCTCGGTAAGAGTTAATATGTATCACTATTTAAGCTCAAATCGAGGCTTGCGAATTATTCGAGCTCGGTTCGGTGAAACTCGCGAGCTCGAGATCAAGCTCAAGTTCGGCTCATTTAAAGTTCAAGTCGAGCTCGAATCAAATCTAGAACGAGCCAGACTCAAGTAGCTTGCGAGTCTCGAGCTTTTTTTAAGCCTTAGGTGTGAGATGAGAGAATAAAACAACTTTTGGATCTGCATTTTTGGGGGCATTTGGATCCAAACTGGATATGCTGGCACAATGATGGATACAGTGAAGAGTACAAGAACAAGACAGGGGCAGCCTGTACATGTGGGGGCATGCCATGCACTGGGAGACCGACTGCAGCTAGTGCCGTGCCGACACGATAAAAAGGGACTTTGGGGTTATTTTCAGGAAAGCTGTGGCATTATTTTCAGGAGCTTTGGGGTTGCTTCACCCAAGCTACTCCATTTGTGAATATTGTATCCAAAAGGTGCTTGTAAGTTAAAGCTATGTTAAATTATGCAAGACATATTTCCTTTTGGGGATCTTGTGTCCCTTTGTAATGATGACAGGCTCCAAGCAATCTGGTCATTTTTCAAATGCTCCAACCAGAGCAAGAAAAGAATCAAGGCTTGAAGAATCTTGAATTATTTTTTCTGCAGTTAAGCAAGTCTTTTTTTTATCAAGTAGCATGACAGCCAGATTGTGGATACTACAGTCCTAACCTTCTGGGTTCTCTTCCTCTCGAATAAAATAACATTTCAGTATGCAAGTAGTATAACAAACAGGAAAGCATCTGTTTAAACGTTTAAAATGCATATGGTTAGCAGAAGGGATTATACCGAGGACGAACCATCTGACATGTTGATCAAGATGAATTGTCAGGTTAACAAAGGTCCCAAAGACGGCGTGACAATCTTGAATTCTTGATGGTTTACCATCCGACAGTTCCGTTCAGCTCGCATCGACTTCTATTTAGAAAAACTAAAAATCAATATAAACAACTAGCTTTTCAAAATAGATTCTTTACTTCTCTTACTACTGTCTCATTTTAGAGATAAAGTAAGAGTTCATAAGTGCATACACATCACTCCTCTCACTCTTATCACGCGCATCTCTCAATTTTTCCACCGCTCACCCCTTCTTCTAAAAACCACTTCTTTCAACCATTAATATTTATTTTTAATCATAAACCACAATAAAAAACAATCAGCAAAAACCAATACGAACAAAGGACACACTATGGATGTGGAAATAGTTTTTTTTAACCAGTTGGAAAACAGCCCATCTTAAAATATCAAATTCACCCCCTTCATTTCGCAATGTATGGCCAACCACCATAGTTGTCACAGCGGAGTCGGCGATCACGGTGAGTGAGGGCGTCTGAACGCCTAGACGACGCCTAGGTGAGTCACCGCGCCAAACCCAGGAGATAGCTACTTATTTCCCGCCGAGGCGCCGACTCTCTCCCGTGCGTACCAGCGTATTTGAAGTCTGCATGCCGATTTGATTCGCGCCAACTCCTCTTCCGTAGCATCTCCCGCACACCTCGTCTCCTTCGGTCCTCTCCTCGCCGCCTCCTTTGGCCCTCCCTCCGCCGCCTCGCCTCTCCCCACTGCCTTCTCCGGTCCTCTCCCGCCGCCTCCTCCCCCCACCGCCTCCTCTCCCAAGTGCATCCCTCCTCCCCGCCGCCTCCTCCCCCCGCAGCCTCTTCCCCTCTCGACGGCCTCCTCCCCCCAAGTCGCGCCTCCTCCCTCCACCACCTCCTCTCCTAGGTGCATCCCTCTCCCCGCCCCCTCCTCCCCCCGCCGCCGCCTCCCCCCTAAGTTGCAGCTTCTTGATGCGGATATACATGTTGATATTGATGTGACCACGCCACAAACGCATACGACCATAACTCCCAAGAATAAACAAAAGGTGAATTCGTTTCTTTAATTTCAATTTGTCTTAAATAAGAATATGATGCTATCTAATGATGAGGACATTACAACTACTTCCACATCTAGTGTGCATGAGAATATTCACGAAACCGAACCTATGATACAAGGATCAATGACTCGAGTGCGAGCGCGTCAACTTAACGAGTGTGTTTCTAACTTTGCATACAAATGTTTCAAAGAATGGAATACTATTTAAATCCTTGTGATGATTTAATTGTCCTTAGAAACCATGGAGAATGACTATATTTGAGAAAAATCAATCTACTGAAGTTTGTTCGAATTCATCATTTCTACCGAAATTCCATAGAGAACTAGAAGTGTTCTTCAATTAAGATTGTTCAGCCTTTCCGTTGGGAATTGGGTGCACGATAGATCTTCGCTTGGTGGTCGACAAAATCGACGCGAGTGTGTTTTAGCGGATTAAAGAGTGTTCATCCCTTGTGCTGGCATTGGAGGATCATTGCGATTCATCAAGACTTCCGTGAGTATCCATTCTACATCGAGAAGATCGGGCGACCCCGTATCATCTTGGTATCAGAGCGCGGCTTACTCGGTAGGATCTTATCCATTTACTTTTAAATTGATTTATTTATGTCCTTAGTCCGTTAAACCGAAAATTGCAACAAAAAATTTCAAGCCCTAGTTTCGCATCTATTATTTTTGTGAGTTTTATTAAGTCTTGATCCATTAGAAATTTTGTTTACGTGTTGATCATCGTGTCTTTTACGTAGCTTAATCTTTGGATATCAATTTTCTTGAAAACTCGCTAGTTGATCTTTCAATTAGCATAAAAAACCAAGAAAATTCGATTCACCGTTTGAATTCTTGATCTAGTTGTCCACGTAAGATTTTTGTGCATCTTGAAATAATATCATATCTAAACATATCTAGGTTTTTTTCTTGTTCGATTCGATCACAAGAAACCCTATCTATCGCCAAGTTTGCGCCGCAAAGAATCCTAATCGGACACATTTGGATAAACTAAGTTTCTTGCAGTTTGAATTCCAAGCGTCTGTTGACATTTTCATTTAAATCCTTTGACCCTTGAGACTAGTCTTTGATAATTGCATTTGGGCTGCTCTTAAATTATTTATTTCGACTGAATATTTATTTTGGGATCACCCAATGCTCATTTGGCTGACATAACAAAAAAAATTCAGAGTTTATACCCCTGCATTGTTCAAAAAAAAGTTTGTGACTCTTATACCTCATTAGACTCATAATAATAATTTGAATTTTTGAGTCACTAGCAGAGTAGCAAAAAAAAGAGTAAAAAAAACAATAGAGAGCAAAAAACAAGTGAAAAAAGGACCGAGCTTGGGTGAGTGTTTTATGATATAAATTCAGTTAGAGTATTTAATTTTTTTGAGCAATCTTGTGCCCTTAAATTTATATTATTGCAATTGGCTAGCGTCTCTCCTATAGTGCAAACGAGCTATCTATTCATGATTGTTTCTAGTTAGCTCATTCCTTTGTTGCATTGAGTCACATTGATCATTGCACGTGTGTTCATATACTTCACTTATAGCTATTGGATCAGCACATAAGCAATACTTTCTAGTTTGGATTATTACTTAATTTTACAACATCGTGAAATTCAGATTGTGTAGGATAAATACTTCCTAACTAAGCTCCATAAAATATCCTTTGTCGTGCAATTGTGAGTCACTTTTAAATCTGCTTAATCATCACTTGCTATAGTAGCCACCACCAAGTGTAAGTTTCTTTTTGGCATCAATTTACTTCGAAAAGGTAAGAACTTACTTGATGAGGAAATAGTGAGATAGAGTAAACTCCACATATCGTATATATGTTGTGGTATTTGTGCGTATTTTGTGTCACTAACTATGACAGATGGAGATGATAATATGGAAGAGAAGCATACTCCGATGGGTCGTTTTCAATTCTAAGCTTCGAGGGAGATTTTGCGCAATGAGTTCGTCGCCATTTTTTCCACCTTGAAAGAGCAATTCAAGGCGGAAATCAATAATTCCACGCAAGATATGCGCGTTGAAATGAACCAATAAATAAATGTGTTATGTATAAACATTGTGAATGATATTGTACATACACTTCGGCCACAACAAGAAGATAGTTTCATTCCTTTCTATAGAAGTGAAGATCCAAAGGAGTATTTTGAATGAGAATGGCAAATGGAGAAAGTGTTCAGATTTCAGATGATTTTCAAAGCGCAAGGGGTGAAGCATGCCATTAGAAAATTTGAAAATTATGCTTATAGTTGGTGGCAACAACGATTTGGAAAAGAATTCATTAAATTTTGGTCAGATTTGAAAGCATTTATGAGGAGAGAATTTGTGTCATCCTATTATACGTAGAGATTACTTCGCTATTTGGAGAGTATCACACAAGAGAGTAATACTGTTCAAGAATATTATTTTGAGCTACAAGAAGCAATACGTCGTGCCAGTGTCACCAGTGCATTAAAAGAGAAGGCATCTTTTAAAGAAGAATTGAATTCTAAGATCTCCGCTACACTTCAACATAGATATTTTGGTAGTGTGCAAGATCTTGTGAATTATGCTATTGAAGAGGAGAAGAGACTTATGGAGAGATGTACACCATAGTTCCCTCCATGTCTATACCTCAGTTCTTCTACCCTTACTAGTGTGACACATGAGAAGATAACCGAGTATGGAACTTTCCCTTCGGTCAAGGAGACATATAATGATATTCCAAAACTACATATAGCTCCTGAAATACACAAGCCATGTGAGGATGAGAGCCACATAGCCAAATTGAGTGAGAGTTATAAAAAGAGTGAGTTGTGTAATTCCACCATATGTGAGGTTGAGAGCATCCAAGATGAGAGTGTGAGAGAGACACCAAAAGAAAATAGAGAAGTAGAAGATAGACAAAGTGAGTATAAATCTAAAACTAACACATTAATATCTACTTCTACTATTATTTCTCATATTGTGCAAGTTGATATTAAAGATGAAGAATTGAACATTCAACAATTGGCACTTTTGAATGCAAATGAGGAGATAACCACATGAGGAAATGAAGTGCTTGCTGCCCCGTGGGTACATTCTAATAATTTTAAACCCCCAGTATCTGTATCATCTGAGGAGGACGACAAAGGTAACAATATTGGTGCTAAATTTAATTGTGCAAAAGTGAGTAATTGTGAGAACTCGTTTGATTAACCGAAAATTCCATGTTCTAAAATTTCTATACTCAGTTTGCATAATGTATAATTGATTACTTATAAGAAAGTTCTTACTAGAATATCTTCTAATGACTAGTAAGGTGCCCGTGCGTTGCAACGGAAAACCAAATTACAATGATGCATACTATGCAACAGTAGACCCTTGTGCGTAGACAGAGCTATGGATTCTGGCACACAATTAGCGCATTCAGACGAACACAGTCTCAACAGGATTAGGGTTAAAACAATTGATCAACGAAAGAAGTATTGGAGTTAAACAGGAAGAACGGCAAAATCATCATGTTAAAACCAAAACTTGTGTACAAGAATCCACTTGCAAGTCCAAAAACATTAGTAATTTCATGCAACTCAAACTGCAAAAACACATTAAAATTCTCTGTAACTTGAGTTGTCCAATAACAGTTAGGCATCTACTGTATCTTATATCCTCTATTATATTGCAAGCAACAGATACACAAGACCTTTCAAATATTCAACTATTTCAGATCCACCAAGTTTTGAAGTTCCAAAGACCATGTGAACAAAAGAACCTGGATAGGACAATAAAAAATTCATTAGACAAATAAAAAATTCATTAGTCAAAAATCCATTGTATATATCTTTACTATTTAAAAAAGATACGAAAAGAATTAGTGAACTGATTACGTTATTTAATGTCGAAACATTTTGTCAAGTGTATCGTTCCTTATGTCAACGGTATTCATGATAAAGTTCCTTGTATTCAAATCATGCAACACTACCTGGTGCAGTTCTGTATAAAGAGAGCATTATTTAAATTATAAAAGAATACATACTTGCATACATTATTTATTTTTTTTACCTTCAAGCTCTTGTAGCCTATCATCTTGTGGTCCAAATATGAAATTTGTACAATCCATTGTCATTAAGCAACCTTTTCAATAATGTATCAATTAGATGAGGAACAGGAATAAGATATAAGATGATGATGTATTCATATTAGTTGCACACATACCATATCGACTATTCTTTTTCAGCATTGTCACAGCTAAAATATAGTTTTGTTCCCCCGCAAGTCTCCATTGTGTTAGATATCGCACAATAAGTCCATCCCAAATGCGCACAAATAATAAGTTCTTGCTGATGTACATTAAAAATGGACTCAATCAATAATATTTGTTTTCAAATAAATAGAAGCATTCTATGCAACTTGCCTGTCATCCATGAGGCATAATTCCCTCATTGGTATACGACGTGGAAAGCTGTTGATGTGCCGTATTGGGCCGACATGTACAACCAAACCGACCACATCTTACCAAAGTTGCATCAATTGTAAGGATTATTCAAAGCAACAAAAAAAGTATATCAAATAAGAGGCAACATATGTGAAAAAGTGGAGATCTTACCAACAATTGACTTGTTAGGTTTTAAATAAACATCTTCAAAATGTGTATATTGGATAGGGAGATCAAAAAATTGAATGATATTGCTCAATTGCTCAACCGTAGTTTGGTATGTGAACCTTAATTCAAACTCCTTTCCAAGGAACCGAAATTCGTTAGGATTTGGGTCAACGGTTACTGAGTGGATCTCATACGAACTCCCTTCGGCAAGTAATCGGTCAAATCTATAAGATTGTGTGCCAAAGCAAAATATTTCCATTTTCATGCCCTAATAATAGAAATGCGAAAAGCATATAAGTCATTGCACGAAATAATATTAGGTTGACAATTACAAGAACATATGGTGTAATGAATATTAAAGCAAATATCGATACATACATTCTCATCAGCAACTATTAACTGAAGCATAGATCCAGTCATAATCTCTTGAATTGAAAATTTGTGCACTATGTGTACACGAAAGTTCCACTTGTAATGTATGCTGTCTGGGCCCAACTCATGAAAGTGGATGCACCTATAAAAGGTAAATCATCAACGACATTACATTTTATGTTAAAATTAAATGTACATTAATATACACAAAGAATGAACTACAGAAAAAAATAGGAATATACATAAATGTGTCTTCAAGAACACTTACCTAGACTGGAATGACATGTGTGCATCAAAGGGAGCATAGACTCTTCGCGAGAAAGGTCGCTCCTAACCGACATCATCTTGACACAAAGAAATAGTTTGTCGAACGAAATCTAATCTGACGTACATCTTTTGTGTTAAACGTTCCAATAAGACATACATCTGCACAAGAATGTCAGTTGCAAAAAACAAAGGATAACAAAGAAAACAATTTTACATTTGGAAAATACATTTAGGAACTTCAACAGGAATTAAGTAATTGCCAAGCATGAATTTACAATCGAGTGATTAATACCTCATCTATGATGTGAGTACTTCTTTGTAGACGATGTTTTTTGTGAAGGTACCATGGGTGTTTCTAGCCAGGCAATAATTTCGACATGAAGTTCAGCTTTCACTCTATTCAAATATAGAGTGACCTCGTTTCTAAAACCTCTCTTCCAAGCTTGAAACGATGGCGCTTCATGTTCAAAGATTTTTTTCCAAATGTGCCATGTTGCCATTAATAAAATGTCCATGGAGTAATGACTTCCAAAATCCTGTTTTGCTGATTTCAACTTCTGCGATACCACCTCGGTTTGAGGCCATTGGATCTTCAAGAACTGCCACATTGCTTGGAAAAAGTACAACTAAAAAATGGGATGCAGCGTTTCTTCTGATCTTGTATTGCACAGTACACATTCAAGGTTGTTACAAATGGATTTTGTTGGAGTAAGAAGAGCATGCTAATGGATTTCCCACCTCACAAAGCTAGTAAGAATCATCTTTTACGGAATTCATGTACAGTACGCTTCCTCACAAAGCCTCCTGCTATTGCACAGTACGCTTTTAACATGTTCCTTTTGTTCAGTCTATCAATCAATGGTAACTTCAAAATGGCTACCTTACTTAAATGCAAAGATACTCACAAAGCTAGTAACATAGTCACGCCTAAATTTTTAAAAATCGCCAATAAAGCACCAACTTTTAGGGAATCTCACACTAAGGATTCACTTAACCCCACCTATACTGCCAGACTATCATAAACATGCATTCACTCCTGATTATCCACTGCCAACTATATCATTATTACCCAACATTCAAAAGGTCTCGACAATTCTCGATCTAGAAAGAAGGAATCCTTCAGAGGATCGGTTGGTAAATTATACCCGGCGAATCTGGTGAAACAAGCGAGTTGTGTCCACATACCCTAGGAAGCGTGCGCTTGTTGTGATATGCATTCACCGCCTTGTCACCTCCTCCCTTGATGGCGGATCGAGAAGCGATGCTCTGCAAATGTCCAATACACCTTATATCAAGATCAAATTAAGGAAAAAGAGGATAAAATAACATGAGGGTAGCCATCTGGAGACTACAGTTCAGCAACAACACAACAAAAAAGAAAAAAGGCCGCTGGAAACACCAAAACTAACAAAGATTCTCACAATAAATCAACACAACGATAGGTTCATTGAAAAAAATACAAATAAAGTAGTATGATTGCAGTAGAACAGTACACAATATTACAAGATATTTCTTTCCCTTGGATAAGCATTAACTTCTTTTGTTCGGGGCACCATCACCCCAGGTATTAAAGATTCAAATATTGAAGCCTTCATGCAGTTAGGCACCCCATGAAATGGTATGATTTCTCAATCAAGCTATGTAATTAGGCCCTTAAACATAACCCATGTACCTCCCAAGTCCACATTAATGTAAAACTCCACCTTCAATCCCATATTCGACCATATTTTCAACGTCAAATTCCGCACAACAGACACATAGCAACCATTGAAATTTTTGCCAACAAACTACCACCAAGCCCGTATTTGTAATAACCTGTAATGAATTGCGCTAAAAACTTAAGATGTCAATTCATTCATCCACAGATACTCACACAGGACTAATCTGATAATAACAGTGCCCAGTGCCTATTACACTTGTTGACATGCTTGCATCAAGTGTGAACTACTACATTCACAACTGGAGCTATATTGAACCAAGCTTGCTCACTGGAGCCGTTAAACATAGATCAATGCAGTTTGGGAAGGATAAATAATACAAAGACAAAAGCAAATAACGTAGTCCAACCTGAATCGCCTCTCTACTGAATTTCCACTTGCCAAAACCTTTACACGAGCAGTATTAGGTTACAATAGTATGCATGCAAATACTTTGTTACAGTATTATATCCTCCACCAGCATGTCTGCTGTTGGAAAACATGCAAATTACCAATTTGACATTGCTTTTCCAATACATGTAATACCTAAAAATTGTTGATGATGAATCACCCAACCGTTGTACCTGGGTTCGTCGTGGTCGTGGACGGCGTGGCCGGGGGCGGGCACTAGCCGCGACGAAGATAGAGGGAGGAGGAGGGAGTCGATGGTGGCGCCCAGAAGCTAAAAATCGCTGATGATGAATCACCCAACCATCTTACCTGGGTTCGCCGTGGTCGTGGACGGCGTGGCCGGGGGCGGGCACCAGCAGCGACGAAGATAGAGGGAGGAGGAGGGAGTCGATGGTGGCGGCGGCGATTCACGCTGGTGGAGGATGCGGCGGAGGAGGGAGAGGAGTGGGGAGTAGGAGGCGGCGTGCGGAGGACGAAGAGGGGAGGCGCGGCAAGGGGTTGGGGAGTAGGGAGGAGGCGTCCGGGGTAGAGGAGGAGGCGGCGCGCGCGGGCTAGGGAGGATGCGCGGCGCGGGAGGCGGAGGTGGCGAGGCGAGGAGGAGGGCGGAGGGAGGGGAGGAGGCGAGGCGGCGCGGAGGCGGGAGTCGCGATGGAGAAAGGCGCACGGGTTCGGTGGGCGAGGGCGGAGGGAGGGGAGGAGGGGGTTGGGGGAGGAGGCATCCGGGGGGTAGAGGAGGAGGCGACGGCGGCGCGGGCTAGGGAGGAGGCGGCGCCGGGAGGAGGATGCGGCGGCGCGAGGGGGGGCGGAGGTGGGGAGGAGGCGAGGGCGGCGCGGCGGCAGGAGGGCCGATGGAGAGAGGCGGAACAAACGAGGCAGGGAGGAGTCGGAAGGCGCGGCGCAGGGAGGAGGCGGAAGGCGCGGCGGCGGGAGCGATGGAGAGAGGCGGAACAGCGCACAGGGTTGTTGAGGGTTTTAGGGTTAAAGACTTTTATATAGGGTTAAAAGAGTTCTAGGTGTGACAACAACCACCAACTCCTTCTTTTTAAATAGTAAAGATTCTTTGTGCTATATCATGCTTGATTATTCTAGGGAGCTATCTAGTGTGATTGATAGTGTTGCTGAAATTTCATGTTCAAAATCACTAGTCAGTATCTATACCTACACCTACACATATAAGTTTAATTTGATTGAAAATTATAGTATAGATGACATATTTTATGTTAACAGAATTTGCATTACATGTGACAAACTTGCTGAATTGAAATCGCATATTGTGGATAAACAATTTTTTGTGCCATATCATGATAACAATGAGATGAATGCTAACAATAGTGTTTTTGGTTTAAAATGATTTCTTACGCCTACTTGTTTACCATTTAATGTGCAATCATGTAAAAATACTTAGAATAGCACAGTTGAAGTACGGAAAACACTCAAAATTTTCTTCCCCATATCTGAACAACTAAATCTGATTTTGCCCATTAATGAACTATCTATAATCTTAGAAAAGTCGAGGACGACTTTCTCTTATGAGATGGGAATGATATGAAAAATAATATTATAATACATACATCTTTTAGTCGCTGCTATATACATGAATTTGTGCAAGATAATGAGAATGACATAATAATTGATACATACATATACCATGTATATTTGTTGTTCTTTTCGCTTACTCTACCGTCACATATCCATAATGAGATAAGCCAAAGAGATATTGATGGTAAATATATATATCATATATACACGTTGTATTCTTTGTTTAATATAATTTCATGCTATTAAAAGCCGATGATGGCTTTTTTTGAAGAATGGGAGGATGATACGGATTCACATGTTGATGTTGATGTGACCACGGCACAAACGTATACGACATAACTCCCAATAATAAACAAAAGGTGAATTCGTTTCTTCGGTTTTAATTTGTCTTAAGTGAGAATATGATGCTATCTAATAATTAGGACATCGTAGCTACTTCCACATCTAGTGTGCATGAGAATGTTCACAAATTCGAACTTACGATAGAAGGTTCAATGACTTAAGCGCGAGCATGTCAACTTAACTATCAGGTGAATGCGTTCCTAACTTTACATACAAATGTTTCAAAGAATGGAATACTATTTAAATCATTATAATGATTTAATTGTTCTTAAGAACCATGGAGAAGAACCACCTTTGAGAAAAATCAATCTACTGAAGTTTATTCGAGTTCATCATTGATACCAAAATTCTATAGGAAACTAGAAGTATTCTTCAATCAAGATCGTTCAACCTTTCTGTTGGGAATTGAGTGCACGATAGATTTTCGCTTGGTGGTCGACGCAAATATGTTTTGACGGATTAAAAAGTGTTCGTCCCTTGCATTGACATTGAAGGATCATTGCGATTTATCAAGACTCCTGTGAGTATCCATCCTACGAAGATCGGACAACCCCATATCACTTCCTCCTCCAAGGTGAGACAAGCGTGCATAATATCCCCTCTATACCGCCTGGACGTCGCCTTGACAACTATGCCAACCACCCAATAGGTACTAATGAGACTATCTAAGAAATGGTCCATAAGATTGAATCATGCTACCCCTATTAAATAAGATATTCCGACTCCTCAAATCTTACCGAGGAACAACAATTCCCAAGAAAATAGAATTACATTACCAAATGTAGTAATAACAAGAAAACACTACATTACAGATGAAATCAATATAACTGCTGGCCATATATCGTAGCAATTGCATATATAAACAGTAGCAGAACAATGCAGCTGTATTAAGCAATGCAGTTAAACATGCCGAGTAGAACAGTCCGAAGGATTCAGGATCTTTATTGTCCCGAAGAGAATACAGGGTCATGGTTACATATTATTGTTCTACAAAGCCTCACAGGCCAGGCAGAATACACTGCAGGAAACCTAGAAGCAATTGATACAAGTTCCACTTCCAGGTAACAGCTCATACAGCAAGAGCATTACAGATATTATGGGTTTGGAGACACACAACAAATTAATAATATTCACCAGTGTATAATTTCACAAATTAGGGTGTGTACAATGCTCAGTTCCCTAGCTCTGGTTATGTTATTATTAATCAAGAATCAAGATGCACGATGCACTGCGTCTGACTTAATCCAATCCATTTTTTGTCCTCCGATGGCTGAGAAAAATACAATAGTTAGCAGATGCCTTGATATAATGATTAGGAGATAGCGCACCTGTGTAGGATGAGATTGACCTGTTGTTCTGGGAACTGTGGGAGCTGAACCCGTTTTGAACCATCCGCTAGCCGCTTGCATGGAAGATGTGGTTCAGCTGCAGCGAACTCATTCAGAACCTGGCAAAAATTTTGGCAATACATTGGAAAACGAAAGATAGGGGTAATGCTCTTCCAATTTTTTATAAAAAAAAAGAGATAGCTCAAATGCAAGTTAGTAAAACAAGTCGGCCAAGTTTCTGAACTGTATCAGTTAATTTTATGGGTGCAATAAATAAGAGTCCCACCCACTTTGTTTAGGAGCGTGTGTTGGGGTTATTAGCTACTCGATTTAGTTATTTCGGTTCTTTCTTTCGGTTCTGAAATTTCAAATCAAATTATAATCTGGTTCATGTTTGTGTACATAAGCGGTAACACATTTCAAGCTGGAACAAACCAATTGGCAACTGCCAATAACATTATGCTATCTCAAAAAGTAGTGCTGTGTAGCAGCACCATACTATGGGCTTCATTTCACAGTCTACTACAAAGTTGCTCCACCTGCAACTGCTCAACTCTAAATTCCCAACGAGCAATTAATGGCAAAAGCAACCAAAAATGTCATTTTTGAATTTTAACAATTCAACGAAGTATATGATAGTCTGACACACCATCAGTCATGGCCGCACATGGATGGTGTGGAGTCAAGCCATCACAAGTGCAGCTCGCCCCAAGATGCCTCGTGCCAAGGCACAATCAGATTGGATGGCAGTAATGCCTGGGATTCTGACAAAAAGTCACACAAGGTATATGACACCAAGCATGGTAGATCAAGCGCCAACCAGATAGGAGCAAGAACTCAAAACCATCGGGAGACTGATGATTATAGCTAGGGTTTGGGTATACATGTGGTGCTTTATTACTCATCTTCATGTAGTGGGTTATTTGGGCCTGTTACGAAGTTGGAGGCCCTGGGACTGAGTCACTGAAGTCGGCTAAATCCTTTATAAAAGGGAGGGAAACTATATACTTTTTTAAAAAAAAACAAGTGCTACATACATTTTTAGGAAGCGCAGGACGAATGCTTCCAGTGCATTAAGAGAAAGGGGTTTGTTGCAAACTCTTAGGTTACAACATCAGTTACATGCTACACAGGGCACCAGTCGTTATAATGTACATGCAGCAATTCAAATAGTACGATTTCTAGCATAAAGATTGCCTACGGCTTGATACACCTTCCACTTCACTGCTGCTTACTCCTTGCTAGACTCCAGTTGATACACATTGCTTCATTAGGTTCTTTCAGTTTATCAATTTCTGAAGGGTAGAAATGAGCCAAAAACCAAAAGCCAAAGTAAATTATTTTTCCCACCGAATTGGAAACAAGACACTACTTTTCCTACTAAATTACAAACCAAAATGGAGTGGATATCTATATCCTAGAGGTGAGTTTTCAGTTTCTTTGTAGATTTTATTTTAAAACCATAGTATATTAGCGAATAAAATGATTAGATGTATAGTTATATTAGGTAGTAGATAGATATGTAAATAGTGTCGTTGTAGATATGTAGTTATTTAGGATAGTTTGTGTTAATTTCTCGTAGTCGTAGTACACCGATTAATTTTAGAAAATCAGATCTACAGGTTAGGTCTATTCGATGCATCGAGAGTATAATGTGTAGGATCCACTATAACTATGTATGCTATGTAGATGAAGCATGCATATTAAGTTAGATTTTTACAAGACATATACGATTTGTTGTCTTTCTTTAGGATGTTATACGTTAGGGAAATCCCCTTCTATACAAGTTTATTAGTGAGTAGCGAATTTGTTATTAAATCTATTTCACGTTTATTTAATCGAATGAGCAGCTATCGTTAATATCAAATTAGTTATCGAATTGATCCACAAGTATGATTGAACGAGTAGCTTTCAAAATACACTATAGAGATGGGGTTCCACGGATAGGTGCAAAAGAAGTCGATTTGCATGATTTTCCATCTGTGGTAGCCAGTCTTTCAAATACAAAGCAACGTCCATGGGGCACTGTTATGAGATGATTGTACCGATTATTCTCGTTAGATCATGCGTTGCACGACCTGAAGTTTCAGGGCGCTGCTACCTAGACACAGCAACACACATACTGGGAGTTCTTGGAACTAAAGGGGCGAAATTCGTAAAGCTCATACGTGAAATTGGCGAAGGAGCGTGGATGGCCGCTAGTCTTGCTGGCTCAAACCTGAGTAAGTACCTCTGGCTTATGTGACGCAGGAAGATGGCATAGGTGGCAATGCTGAAAAAGTTGAAGTCCAACCAAAGTGCCCCATATTGTTTGAGCGAAGGGGAAAGTGGTATGGACTCGGTTGAAGCTGAGATTGTAGACCTTCCTATGACTGAGTCGTAGGAACCCATGGGGATTGCACATAAAGGTAAGAATATCGAAGCATTGGTGGAACGGATAGAACTCAAAGACCATGAGTACAAGGCAATGTCAGAAGATGAAGGTTCTAACAACGGACAAGATGGAGATGATCAGACGGTTCTAACAATGTCAGAAGATGAAGGTTCTAACGGTTCTAACAACGGACAAGATGGAGATGATCAAAGACCACCAACTTAACCGATGTGTACAACTAGATCATGAGGGGGTTGAGGCCCCTTCCTTTGAAAGCTATTGTGGAGGGAGTGCTACACGGTATTAGAAACTACTTTGTTGATCGAAGCGCCCTGGCTCGCATCTCCATGACTGATGCACAACTAAGGTATTCGACTATGATCACAAAGTACATGGATGAGAAGAGCAAGAAGGGAGAGATGCATAGAGCATTCAAAATGGGCACGAGGGAGGTTCGTTTCAAAGTATTGTGTAGGGCCAACGGTCGTCCTGGGACGAACTGAGACAATTGTTCACAAGTGCACACTTGGAAGGTGCACTTGTTCATGCACTTGCAACAAGCCCCTACTGTTGCATAGGCTATGTGCACATGTCATAACCGCTTGTTCAACAGTTGTACAGGAATCCAACAGATTCTCGTCAGAATATTTCATAAAGCAATGATGGCAACATAGAGTGGAGAACTATTTGATTTTGGCGTTGTTGGATCATTCACCGGCCATCCCAACTGGGAGAATAAGAGGTGGGTCCCCGACATTGATAGGCATAAGGAAGTTGGTTGTCTACAGGCCCAACGTATTAGGAATGACATGGACAAATCAGAAACGAGGCCTCGTTTGAAGAAATGCTCCATTTGCAAAGAGATTGGGCATACCTTCAAATATTGCCCTCGCTGGAGGGGCCAGCAAGGAGAAGTCCACAAGGACAGGGTGGCTAGGACCTCTATCGACGATGGTAGTCATCGGGCTATCGGTGCTATTTGAACTTATGTTTGTAGTTGTATGATTTATGCGTAATGTGCAACCAACTTATGAACTATGTTATGTTACTTTACTATAATGTATGCCTTACATGTAACCCACATTACCTTACTTGCATATTTAACTAGTGTTTTGTTACTTTACTTGCACATTTACCTTGTGTTATGTTACTTTACTTGCATATTTACCTTCTGTTATTTTACTTGTACGTTTACTTTGTGACCTGTTACTTTCTACCGTACTAACATCCTATCATTTTTTAACAGGTATGGAGGACGATGCAGTAGCTAAGGAGTGGCATTACGAGCTACTCAACCCAACCATCGATGCCACGCACCGCAGCCACTTGGCAACTGCCTTGCCTCAGTATGGCGAGCTTGCTCTGTTACGGTTGCTCACCACCATGAGGGCATGGAGGGTCGACTCTCATTGGATTCCGAGGTATGTGAATCGGGTACACTTTTGATCCGCACATGTTGCGTCTTCTTCGGTTGCACTAACATTTCGCAATTGTTTGCACATAGATTGAGTGCTTCCAAACCCCTTGCTAAGATGGAGGCCACAGTCGAGGACACCTAGGACAGGTGCGGTGCATCTAAGGTTTCCGTATGACAGGTGCCTACTCACGATGCTTGTGGACCGTTGACGGCCTAAGACACATTCAACCTCCAGTGTAGGGAGATGCAAGACCGTACCTCACAGGTCTCCCTTACACGGGGGGACATGGTGGTGCCAGTGGACGTAGATCCGAACTGACACCCTTAGTTGCTCGCGAGGTTTCAAGGGGTCCTACTGGCTAATGTAGGTTACAGGGAATTCACAAGCACTCATAGTCCCACACAGAAGTGGCTTACCCAGTTTTACGTAAGTGCTATTTCACGTTACCATACTAATTGTTGTTCAAAGTACCATTCATAACCAGTACATGTTAATTTTTAGCCAAAGGATGCCCCTGATGCGGGGGATTACGTTGTAAAGCGGCACTTGGAGGTGTACCTACTTTGGTTCTTCGGATGGGTTATGTTCTGCTTGTGGAAGATCCACCGAGGCATGTCGCTACCACGGCAGACACGTACCCCACCTAGCCAGACTCCGCCTTCCATCGCTCGATTAGTTACACACAATTTTTTGTATTACATTCCTTACGACCACATTGATTCTAACATGTATTGCTTGCCGCACATAGCGATATCTCTAGAGAGGTTCATGACGTCTTGACCTCTTATGTCTCGCATCAGGGACGGTGGGCTTAGAGATGCGCATGGCCAAATCAAGGACAAGGCCAAGCGCATCCTCTCGCTAACATCGTGGTCCAAGGGTCGCCATGTGCTTTCGCGATACGTGCTTAAGGGGTCATTCACAGCACACTGCGCACACTCCCACCGCACATCTGGACGTGGCATAGGGCTCTTCCTAGCACCGTACTGCCACTACTTAGGTCTCAGGTAGCATTTTGTTAAACATGTTTACGCAATCTTTCTCGTGAAATTTCGTACTAATGACTGCTTTTTTGAGCAGGACTATAGTTCCACGGGACGACTCAGTACGCCCAGATGTACTTTGGGAACATATTTCAATTGTACCCTATCTTCCTTGCAGGCCAGCATGCACATATTAAGAACTACGTGGAGGACACATCCGCCCATGGATGCAGGCATACAACGACATGATAGGCCACAAGGCACACTCGAACAACGACGGCGTCGTAGTGGACGCCTGGTTGGCCAAGCCCCTAGAGGACGAGGCCGCCCACGTCCTACAGGGTTCACAACTCTCCGATGCGCTCGAACCGAGCTAGCCAACCCGGCAGGACGTTGTGACTCCCGCACAGCTGCTCGCCCACCCAGGACACAACACGCGCCAGACCACTGGGCCTACGAGTCAGGTCATGCACAGCGCCAGTCTAGGGCTAGCACCACTCGTGGGTAGCGCCTAGGAGGAACAACACGTAGGTTCCTTACAATTAGTTGGTCCTTATAATAAGTTGCTATGTGTTTGCCACGTGCTATGATATTCGTGGTGTTATGTTCCTCTTTGTTCTGGTTTGTTTGTTAAGTTGTTCTATGACATGATTTGTGATATGACTACAGGATGGCGACCTCTTCTCAGTAGCGCGACAAATCGGTCATGGTAACATCGTGCATCGCGACAAAGTGAGTCCATAGCCTTTCTATTAGAAATGAAAACACCATGCCACCTTTTTCAGCCCGAAGTGAACACTCCAACCAGCTCTTTTTCAGACCGAAGTGATAGCACACTGCCACCTACTTCCACACATGCATCGCTTGTAATCACCTCGTCTTCCTTGCAGACCGTGGATTGCAAGTTCACCGAGTAAGTGAATCAACCGTGTCCAATAGCTGCCTAAGTTTACATCCATACTCTCCACATCTGCCTAGATAAGTTGCAAGAGCTCTAGACCAAGGATCAACAACAACGAGCTCCGCGGGCAAAGGTTAAGGGAGACGAACAACAAGGAGGTGGTCCACCTTGACAGTGACTGCCACCCGTCTGCTACTGCGCTAACCTGAGCTGCAATTACACCTACCACTACCGCAACAACAAGCCACGTCCATGCCAAACAAACAATCGTCACTCCATGTGGGTGCCATACAGTGCTCCATTTTCGCTTTTAGGGCATTCGCCCACAAGCCTTATTAGATTTATACAATCACCATATCGTTTACATTCCACAAGGCACGCATATATCTTACATGTAGTATGGAATGACGGTTTATGTATGTTGTCATTTCTATTATAGTAGTGAGGCAAACATATGCATATAACCAAACCCTACATGTCGTATAATTCGCACCTTTATTACGGAGTGTCATGTTGGATTTGAAATGGTTTATTTAAACAAAAATCATTAATACAACCTGAGGCACACTAGTCAAATTCTCTTTAATTGTTAGCTATTATTTCAAAACCACTACAGCCAAAAAATGGAAGAATTATTCATAAATAATACATTCTTTAATTAAGAAAAAATGTATTATTTAAAAAATCAAAAATGACTTTGTCGCCATTTGAACCGGCGACAAAACACCTGTCGCTATTTCAACTAGCGACAGGGTCTATATCGCAATTACAATTGGCAACAAAGGCCTGCAGACTGTCATATATGACTCCACGTAGGATTGTCGCTATTCCAAATAGGGACATGGCAACAGAAGGTTATTTATATAATTTTTTAAGCGATGATATATTAATATAATATTAATAAACAAATATATTATTTAAAAAACCCTAAATTTGTTGGATAAGCCAAATGCACTGGTGAGGAACATTCTTGGACAATATGCAGCTAATTCTCCAATAACATATTTTCCAACTTTCTGATTGCTAATAGTGAATGGTTTGCTGCTTAGCACCTCAAACATGCTCATCCAGTAACCTTGAATATTCTGGCTAGGGCACACATAAAAGACAAGTTGCGAAAAGACGCTCTAGCTGAAAGGAAAATTCACTTGGGAGTGAGAAATAGGTTAATAAATTAGTACCTGGTTTCTGATTGCACCAATCAACATATCTTGGCATCCAGATGCAAGCACATTCTTCAAATTTGGGCATTGAAGAAGCAACCGTTCTGTGGCAAGTACTTTAAATTGTTGATAATGGTAATAATGATTTACTAACTTGACAAGCTGAAGAAAAATTGAAGGACAATACCTGGATGTAGATTTGTACAAGAGTTGAGATTGAGATCATTCAGCTCTGGACAATTTACATACAAAGCCTGCCATATGTGAAATTAGTAATAAGACCATATGAATAGGCACTTGACTGAATAGATGCTGTTATAAGGCTTACATCTATTGCTGAACAGCCCCATAGACTGAGCTTCTTCAAATTACCATGCTTTATAATAAGCTTTTGGTACATAGGTTGCTTTTTTGAGGTGGGTAATTTTGGACAGAATTTAAAACCTCCATTAATTTCACCAAAAAAATGCACCCTGCTTTTCATTCTGCAAATTAGAACGTAAGCTCATTCCACAGTCCATGAGCTGAAGGAGTGGCAATTGTGCTGTTGCGAACTGGATCCCACCTAGAAAATCACATAAAATGATTTTTTTAACATTGGGACACATAAATGGTGGCTAGTGAATTCATTTTCAGTGGAGCAGAAATAATAGGAAGAAATCTGAGGCTTACATGTGGTAACATTCGGGCAAAGAGCAAGGAGCAGCCTTGTTAAAGTATGAGGGAACGCCTTGCAGACCATCCCAACACCATTATCACTGATGCTAGATCTGGAGTATAATCAAAACGAGTAATTATATCAGCTAATTTGAAGTAACTCCTCATGGGAAATAAATCAGCAGCATTATAACCACCCCAGAATTTAATTTTATTTCCAAAGAGACAAAATGGAGCTTACCCACTTAAATCAAGCAAATCCAAGCTTGCACAAGATCGAACAATAGCTGCAACAGCTGCATCTGTTATTTTTGAACCTAGAATCAAGGATAGCATGCACAAGCCCCTGATGAAGCAATAACGAGATTGAGATTAAAAGGTTCAAATACTATGAAACTAGAATTGTGATGAAAGATACGGCAAGATTACAATGAAAACATGGTGGGACAGAAATATGCCTGAGGTTGGCACTCTCTAGAGCAAACACAGCTTCATTGGACAATTGAATTGATGATATGTGCATATTTCTTATGTTAGGGCATGTATGACCCAGGCCATCTATCAAAGTAACCAGATCAGTACAATCGTTACTTCGCTGAGTGAAACAGAGCGAGACCTCACTCATATTAGGGCAGTTTATGACCTGAAAGAAATTTGCAGTCCAATGAATACATGCAGAAAATAAAGTTGCTATTACTGTAAATAGTACTAGAACACAATATTACCGATTTTGAAAGGGAACAAAGATCTGACAGCCAAAGAACTGAAAGGCTTGAAGAGCTTAGATTAAGAAAACCAAGATTAGAGCAACCACCAATTTTGAGAACTGAGAGAGAACGCTTCTCCGAAACAAATCTACTTAGCTCTTCTCTGTTTAGAATAGAAACAGCTTCAGTTAATATAGGAGCTGAATGTGAAAATTGCGCTAACATTCTTGAGATTTGCACGATATTACTATTTCAGAATCAATAAATATTCAATATGACTAGTATGGCAAGAAAACCGGAAGTACAGTGGTTTATGCAAATATAACATAACATGGTAAAATGACTAAGGGGGTGACTAGAACTATCAGCAAAGAAAAAATCAACTACATTGCATTGCATAAGTTAAATTGAAAATAAGTACAAATTACAAGACAATTTTTGGGTGACAAACTAGGACTTGCAAACAAGGTAAGACATCTTTAATACTAGTCACTCAAATCATAACGAAGCAAGCCCATTCAATATACAATAATGTAAACTAAAGAACCAAAATATCAAAAGACAAAATATAAGGAAAAAGTGCATCTCATAACGCATTAAGTAGTGTTAGAAGTTTTCAACATACCCAGTCATCCTGTTGACTGCCTTGTCAGCCATGGTGATCTCAAGAGTTTCTAAACTTGAGCAGGAAAATGCAAGACATGCCAGCATAGTGGCATCAACATCACTGCATCAAACATAAAAAAGACACTTATTATAAGTAAAACATTTTTTCTCGGCATAAGAAACATACACGGGAGGACTAAAGCTAGATTAACTATCATTGCGACCAGATCCAAAACAATGTAGGGTTTTACTTATCCTCTTTCACAGCAATTTAAGTGCAAAAGATAAATTCATTGTAGATAAGCTTCACCAAAAACAAATTGGACAGAGAAACATACATCAGAGGACTAAAGCTAGATTAACCGTGACCACATCCAAAACAATGCAAGGATTTTATTTATCCTCTTTTGCATCAACTTAAGTGCATAAGATAATTTCATTGTATATAAGTTCCACCTAACGCTATATGGCTGTACAAAATAAAAGGGCAGGCTAGGTACCAAAAGTGTGATACTGAGTCTGCATTTGTTAGCTTGATTGAAAACGATAGGATGTGAAAACCTTTAACACAGAAAAATTACGCTAACTCAAATAAGAAAGGACATGTTTGTTGGTAGCCACCTACGTATCCAACAGAAAAAAGATTTTTACATGTAAACAGATAAAAAAACTTTTTCACAGGTAAACAGATGAAAAAAATACTATAAGACAAGTGAGATGAAAAACAACTATGATACAATTAAAGAGACACAAGATACCGGTGATGTTATTAGCAACCAGGCTGTCCTCATTATTTCGCACATGGAATTCTAAAAATCAAATGATGACATCAATGATCTTATACCAGAAAATTATGGATAATCATCATCACTCATTTATGCACTGCTTATTTGCTTTTCTACTCTGCTGTTTGGACTTTGGAGAAATGGAATGATGGATAATTGGAGTGCTCGAGCTACACTTATAAAGTAATAATGTAAGCATGATGTATCTATCTATTGTTCTGCTATTTATTTGTATCTATGTGCTAATTTATTCTCTCAATTCTTGGCAGCCGATTCATTATGTTGGTTTCATCAAGACATCAACTTGTATAAGGCTATCAGCCAGGAGGGAGAACTGGAGAAGATAGCACTTGGCAACATCAATACCAAAGTATTCTCATGTCCTCATAAGAATTCATTAATTTCCGTATTTTTTATTTTTATTTTATATATGTACATGTATCGCCGTATTGGTGTTTTTGAGAAAATGGCGTATCACGGTATCAGCGTATCGCATATCCGTATCTGTATCGGCGTATGCGGGCAACCCAGATCATCAATGGTCACCAACCTGCGGTCATACAATTGATCATGTATATATAGAATAATGGGTCTCCAAAGTACAGCATCAATCAGAATAAGCATAACTTCTCTTGAAACATAAGTTTCATCAATCGCGGCAAAGAAAAGCTGAAAAGAAGCCCTTTTTGTTTGACATTGCAAATAGATTTATGTTCCTTCTTTGTAGACAAATCCAGAAAGCACACCATACAAGTGATCTGAGCAGGTACTTGTGGAACAAAATTCTAGTGCTTTTAACATTAGTTTGGGGTTGTATGCTTAAAGTCAAAGCCTCACAGCAAGGGATAAGCAACACTGTTTCTAATGTTCAAAAATGGCACATTTTATCCTGTCACTGATTATACACATCAACATAGACTAACAACCCATTAGATATGTGCTTTCTAACCCATAACGATCTGACCAAGCACTAATGAAAGGTCTACAAATCAAACACTGATGAAAGGTCTACAAATCAAACACTGATGAAAGGTCTACAAATCAATCTTGCAGCATCACCAAAAGATTATCCAAAACAGACAGACATCCCCACGCCCATTTCTTACAAAGATTTCCTACACTACATGAATTTCATCTTGTCACACCAACTCAACCAAGCACTGTTCAAATTCAATCTCCGGGCACCAAGATCTGATGTACTCAAAGAAACACATGAGATTTTCGCATCCAAAGCTAAAAAGTCACAAATGGGCAGCATCTTACCAATGGTTTCAGGATGCCCTCACCTTTGACTAAACTCCTACACCCAAACACGAATTCCCGTAAAATGATGCCGTATTGTCGTACCTATGAGAGATCAAGGCATAAATCTCCTCGTACCAGTATCAGATCGGACATCCGCTCTACTTGGAAAGTCATTCACGTTTTCGTTATACCGGTGATTTGTGTTCTAGCCCTTAACCAAAATTACCGTACCCTAAACCAGAACTTATGCATAACAGCGCTGCCCGGAGCAGCCGCCGATCAAAGACCCAGCCATCGATCTCACGGCGGCGTGACCAGATTTCGTCCAAATTGAATCGTTTCTTTTCGCAAAAAAAAAAGCAGAATCGTTTCGGATTAGATTCGTTCAGGTTGATCCGGGTTCGCCCGGTCCCTCACCTTTCCATGCGGAGCGAGAGGCGCGAGAGCGCGGTGCACCGCGGGAGCAGCGCGCCGACGAGGCTAACGCCGACGGCGCGGAGGCGGAGCTCCTCCGCCGCCCTCCACACCCGGCCCGCGCAGTCGCGCCAGCCGCGGCTTACCGCCGCCGCGGCCATAACCCCGCGGGGCCCCAGCCGCCTCAGCACCTCCGTCATGACCTGCCTCGGGACGGCCCTCCCGCCCACGTCCAGCCTCTCTTCGTCGTCCACCTCGCCGCCCCCATCCTCCACCGCCTCCTCGTCCACCATCATGGCCTTCTTCTCCAGCGAGGACGGCGTCGCCGCCTCGTCGAAGGAGAGGGCGCGGCGGAGCATGTTCTCCCCTCCACCGCTGGCGGCTCCGGAGGAGGAGGAGAGCGACGGGGTGGGTGCGGGCCGCCCCCCGCCTGCGGGGGAGGGGATGGTGCAGACGTGACCCTTCTTGGGGAGGCCGCATCGGCCGCAGTTGTAGCTGCCCCGCGTCTTGGGGCGCGGTGGCTTGGGCAGCGAGGCCATGGGGGCGGGGCTTAGGGTTTGGGAGACCCCGACGCGGTTAGGGTAGAGGGTGGAGGGAGAAATAGTGGGAGGGGCGGGCGGGAGATTGGGGAGGGATTGGCGCCATTTTGGGGGGCACGACGAGGCGGAGAGGGACAGCAGTTTACTGAGTGGAGTGCCCACGCCGACGCACGCACCCGCACTGCAGCGCTCACGAGGATGAGGCGCGCCAACCAGACACCATCCAGCATTATCCGTGTTAAGAAATCAGGACTTTTAGTTTAAAAATATTTATCTCTAGTGGGTATTACATCACCTCCTCCTATAAATAGAGAGTTATATAGCTGATTTTATACACCCCAATGAATTGAAACAATAAAGAAAGATTAGGAGTTCTCTCTATCTCTTTCTGTGTTCAATCTATTATTTTATCGCTTTATGATTGATTCATTCTTATTCTAAGCAGAGGAATCGTTCGGACTGGTCGCCAGCGAGGGTTTCTCAACACGTTATCAGCACGACTCCGCTCCGGTGAACGAAGGTAATCATCGAAGCACTTAACAGATTGATTTTCTAGATCACTTGAATTTGTATTTTCTTTTGCGTTTTAGATTGATTGTCTACGGTGCAAATTCCCCCTAAGTTACCGCGAGCAAACTTGAAATCACCGGCACAATATCGATCGTTAAATTACATGCAAGGGTGGATGTTGATTGCACTATAGACTGATCTACCGCGAGCAGATCTGAAGTCACCGGCGAAATCATCGATCGGTAGATCACGCTCATCAAATTTGCATTGTACATTGAAAAAAAAAGGATTGGGCGTTGGCCGCCAGCCTACCTACCGGCCAACTGCAGCCTCACACACGAGGCGCTGCCGCACCCGCATGTGCACCACCGGATGCCGGCCGCAGTCGCCTCTGGCCATCTGGTTCAGGCCCGCATGGCCGCAGCCAAACTAGGCGCCGCAGCCCTGCTACGCTCGTCGGCCCCCGCACCGGGCCGCTTGCGCCGCCTGCGCGCACTGCACTTGGCCACCGCCCATGCACCCCGGCCACGCTGCGCCCGAAGTCGCCGCCACGCCTGCGCTTCGGCGCCGCGCGTTGCGCCTGGCGCCGCGACGGCGCCCACCGCCGACTGCAGCCCGCCGCGCTTGGCGCCGACACGCGCCGCGCCACAGACGCCGGATCCGCTGGCGCCGTGACGCCGCCGCGCCTCGCCGCCGCCGCGCCGCGCGCCGCTTGCCGCCGAGCTAAGCGCACTTCGCGCCGCCCTGCCCAGCGCGCGCGCGTCCTCTCGTGGCTCGCAGCTCAGCAGCCGCCGCGCGCCGCGCTCGCTCGCAGCGGCGTCGCCGCGCCGGCCGCCGCCGCCGCTAACGCCGCCACTGCGCGTCGCCGCGCGCCGCCTCGCGCGCGCCGGCGGCTTCCCGCACCACCTGGGCGGCCGCACGAGCTGATGAAGCCGCCACCGCCACGATAGAGAGGCTAGGGGAAACCCTAGCTAGGGTGGGGAGGCTTTTAAGCCGGCCATATGGGCCAACTGGCCAAGTGGGCCGGGCCGGTGAAGAAGTAAAAAAAGGGGCCGGCAGGTAAAGGGTAGCCCTGGAAAAAATTTGCAGTAAGCCCCTCGAAAATTCTAGAAATTACGTAAATTTTCTTCGAATTGAAAATTTTGCGTATAGACCTTAGAAATTTCAGAAATCGCTGAAAATTCGTATTCTAGCATAAAAGGGCCCCAGGAATCCGAATTTTGCATTATTTTCAGCATTTGAAGCTTATTTTTTATGTCATTATTGTTTTATGTATTTTCTGTATTTATTTACTATTTTGATTAATTGTAATTGTTTAATTACTTTTAATCACTGAAATTAGCAGTAAAATTATGGAAGATACATAGAAAATTATGAAACATCATGAGAATCTATTGTACCATTTATTTACCCACAGTAAATTATTCCATGCATGTTTACCTGAATTTACCTGAAGTAAACTTATTTATTTCATTCATCACATGTAGATGACTGGCATCACGAATCGGAAGTTCGAGGAGCTTGCCCAGCATGGCAAGAACTATCTGACGTGGGCATCTGATGTCAAGATAGTACTTGAAGCTAGAAAGTTCCGCGCGGCTATCGGAATTGGCGGACGGCATGACGCCAAACCCACACCTGAGGAGAATGATCAAGCACTTCATTTTCTTAGGCATCATCTCTGCATTACTCTTAAGAATGAGTATATGGCGGAGAAAAGCGCACTAGCACTCTGGACCACACTCAAGAAGCGGTTTGAGAGGCTCAAGTACACCATTCTTCCTCAAGCAGAGTAAGAGTGGATCGGACTAAGGTTTGCCGATTTCAAGATAGTCGGGGAGTACAATTCTGCCTTACACAGAATTTATACCAATCTTCAACTCTGTGGCAAGCAGATCATAGATGAGTAGAAGATTGAGAAGACCATGTCCACCTTTCAACCTAATACTGTACAATCCACTCGCAACTATCGTCAAGACGGCTACAAGGAGTACGCCGAATTAATTGATATGATGTAGGTTGTAGAGGCTCAGGACGAACTTCTCCGCAAGAATTACGTCACTCAGCCACCAGGCAGCTCTGCTGGCCGTGAAGCCAACGATAGAAGTTACAAGGCGCGAAAGCCCTTGATGAAGAGGAGGAATAATGGTAAGATCGTTGCCTAGAAAGGTAAGTCAGATGCTCCAAGTAACAAAAAGGCTAAGGAGAGTAGCAAAATCTATGGTCAGCAGAACCAAGCTTGCACAAGTGTAGCAAGTGGGGGCATTGGTCGCGGATCTGTAAAGCGCCGCAACATATCATAGATGCCCACCAAGCCCAGAAAAAGAATGGCAAGGGCAGCCTAAAGCTCACTTTGCAGCAGTTGAGGGAGAGCATCTTGAGCAGCTGCTTGAAATGATGGAGGTTGAGTCCATCCCGGCAGCAGCACCCCCTTACGACTTAGAGGCAGCCACCTCCATGATTTCTCTCAAAGAGAACATCACGCCTGAATAGATAGCCGAAGAAGTCAATGATTTTCTAGTTGATTCCGTCTGATGCACAGAATGCATGAGATGTTAATTGTCATTTATTTTGCATTAAATGGACAAGTTAGAACTTGCATGGATGGTACTTTAGTTTCGTTTTCTCGTGATGGTTGGATGATTTTAAAATAATTCATTCATTTATTCACTTTACAATGGCATGATATGTTCTAATATTTATGTGTTTTATTTATATTATGTATGTATTCTAATACATATTAATAAAATACTTTATATTAGAGCACGTGTGGCGCCCTATGGAGGAAGTATGCCTTGCCGACAGTGGTACCACGAATACCATCTTAAGAGAGGCTAAGTATTTTCAGTCGATTCGTAAGAGCAATGACAGCCTTACGACAATCGCCGGAAGCGATGTATGTATAATTGGTTCCGGAAGAGACACAATTATACTTCTCATGGGCACAACTTTGGTCATTGAAGGCGCATTATTGTACTCAGAATCGACTAGAACTCTCCTAAGTTTTAAAGATATTCGCGTCAATGGTTTCCACGTTGAAACTGAAGAAGAGTATGGTAAGGAATACCTGCTCATCACGAAGCACGAAGATAATGGCAAAAGGGTATTAGAAAAACTTCTTTCACTAGTAACTGGGCTATATTATACCAACATTAAGGCGGCTGCAGCGTACACTGTCCTGAAGACAGTACTTAGAAGCTCGAACTATTCTGTCTCTAGCATGACAGATTAGGCCACCCAAGTCTTAGAATGATGAGAAATATAATTAATAATTCTCACGGGCATAATATTAATGTCAAGAATTTTTGAATCATGAAGATTTTGTGTGCCCTACATATACCACCGGGAAATTAATTATTAAACTCTCCACTCTGAAAGTGAAGGAATGAAGTCCCTGCATTCCTGGAACACATCCAAGGAGACATTTGCGATCCTATTCAGCCCATCTCAGGGTCATTTAGGTATTTCATGATGCTCATTTATGCTTCCTCAAAGTGGTCATATGTGGGTTTATTATCCACAAGAAACCATACTTTCGCCAAATTGATCTCGCAGATCATTCGCATCAGAAATGTGTCCCCTGATCATCGCATCAAGTCCATCAAAATGGACAATGCCGGAGAATTTACTTGAAAGGCATTTGATGATTATTGCATGGTGATGGAGATTGCAGTTGAGCATTCGGTACCGCATATCTATACCCAGAATGGTTTGGCAGAGGCTTTAATTAAGAGAATTAAATTGATTGCCCGACCCCTTTTGCAGAATTGTAATTTGCCAGCTACATGTTAGGGACACGCAGTCCTACATGCAGCGAATCTCATCAACTTTAGACATTCGGCTTACAACATCCATTCACCTATGCACTAGCGCAAGGGTTACCACCGAAAATTTCTCATCTCAGAAGGTTTGGATGCAAGGTTTATGTACCTATACCACCTCCGCAACGAACTGCAATGGGCCCTCTCCGTAAGACTGGGATATACGTTGGTTATGAGACTGCATCCATAATCAGGTATTTGAAACCCATGTTGGGAGATTTGCATACCGCCCGCTTCGCTGACTGCATTTTTGATGAGAATAATTTCCAAACATTAGGGGGAAAAAATTAACCCATTGATGAAAAATATCGAAAAATTACGTGGGAAGCCACGGGAATTCCTGCACATGACCCGCGTACTAGTGAAACTGAAAAAGAGGTCCAGAAGATTATCGATTTGCAATCATTAGCAAACCAACTGTCCGATCACTTTAGTGATTTAAAGAGTGTGACTAAGCCGCATATGCCTGCACTCAATGCACCGGAGAGGGTTGAAATACCAAAGAAAATTGAAGGTATCCCTAATCTCGTCCAGAGGTCTCAAAATAAAAGGACGAGAACTCTGGCTCCTCAAATCCAAAGTAACCGGGGACGCCTGGCGAAAAAGGATAAGAAGAACTTATCACAGCCGATCACTGAAGTCTTCTAGAATGAGAAGGGAAGCCAGTTGAGACCTGGAACAAGTATGACGCCTATTGAAAAGGATATACCGGATCTGAATATCCCCATCGACTGGATATGTGCGCACACATCAGAGCCGAAAAACTAAAGGGACTTGCCACCGCAATCGAAAGAAGCAATGCACAAGGTGAAGCTCTAGAAGAAGCAACTCATGTGCACACAGGAGAGTCCTTGAACAGGACAACAGCCAGTGTTGATATCTACTTCGCAAATAAAATTGCCACAATCATTAATCTTGATCCCGAGCCTGCATCGCTCGCTGAATGTAAGAAAAGATCAGATTGAGAAGATTGGAAGAAGACAATAGCAACTGAATTGCTATCTCTGAACAAAAGAGAGGTGTTTAGGCCCGTATGCCGCACATCTCCCCATGTGCACCCTGTAGGGCACAAGTGGGTATTTGTTCGAAAAAGGAATGAAAGAAACGAAGTAGTGAGATACAAAGTAAGGCTGGTAGCACAAGGTTTCACTCAACGTCCTGGAGTTGATTATGAAGAAACCTACTCTCCGGTCATGAGTGGAATTACCTTTAGATACTTGATCTCAATGGCTGTGAACTTGAATTTAGAAATAAAATTGATGGATGTTGTGACTGCATACCTTTATGGTAACTTGGATTCGGAAATTTATATGAAAGTCCCTGAAGGAATTCCTCTCCCGAACCAAGACAGAGCAAATAGAAATCATGCGATGTGAAGCTTAGAAAGTCCCTGTATGGACTGAAGCAATCTGGCAGAATGTGGTATAATCGCTTAAGCAACTTTCTCTGCAAAAAAGGCTACACGAACAATGAAGACTGTCCTTGTGTATTTATACGGTGATCCTAAAATAGATTCTGTATAATCTCAATGTATGTAGATGATCTGAATATCATCGGAACGGTGGAAGATATAAAAGAAGTGAGCTCCTACTTGGAGCCAGAGTTTGAAATGAAAGATTTGGGCAAGACCAAGTTCTGCTTAGGCCTGCAGTTTGAGCATGTCCCTAGAGGAGTCTTGGTACATCAGTTGACATACACCCAGAAGGTACTAGAAAGATTCGACTTTGAGAAAGCATTCCCATCAAAAGTACCGATGATCGGGAGATCTTTACAACAAGAAAAAGATCCTTTCCGACCTAAGGAAGAGGGGGAGGAAGTCCTAGGACCGGAATTCCTATACTTGAGTGCAGTTGGAGCACTCATGTACTTAGCAAACCGCACTAGACTCGACATTGCATTTGCCGTGAACTCCGTTGGTAAGTATGCAGGCAGAGCCCACCAAAAGGCATTGGCGGGGCATAAAGGACATCTTCCGATACCTCCAAGGAAGCAAGGACCTTGGATTGTTCTACGAAAGAATCAAGATCTCGAACTTGATTGGCTATGCAGATGTCTGGAATTGTCTGCCGACCCGCATACCGCAAAGTCACAAACAGGCTATGTATTCCTGTGTGGTGGAATCGCAATTTCCTGAAAATCGTCTAAGAAAAGCCTTGTAGCTACCTCGACGAACCACTCAGAAATAATAGTGCTGTATGAAGCCGCACGTGAATGCGCTTGGCTACACCGAATGGTTCACCACATCTAGCAGTCATGTGGGATGAACATTGTGCAAACCCCCAAAATTATCTATGAAGATAATGCCGCTTGTGTTGCACAAGTACAAACGGGCTATGTGAAGAGTCATCTCATAAAGCATATCAACCCTAAGTTCTTCTATGCTCATGAATTGCAAAAGATGGACGAGATTAAAGTACTGCATACTAAGTCTTGTGAAAATCTAGCAGATTTATTCATAAAGTCCCTCCCCGCATCTAGTTTTGAAAGGTGCGTACGAGGGATTGGTATGATGAGACTTAGAGAAGTGCAGAATTCAGGGGGAGAATTCTCTCAAGCCCGCTAGTGAATCATGATCCTGAAAATCAAGTACCCAAAGAATAAAAGTCCTGAAGACTGAATGATGTTGGGTGAATTGTACTCTTTTTCTCTTGACGAGTTTTCCTGAAGTTTCTCGACCAAGATTTTTAATGAGGCAATTCGTGCATCACAGCATAACATGTATCATGTACTCTTTCTTCAAATTTTTTCCACCGGGTTTTTATGGAGTTTTAACGAGGCATGAACATGACGGATGAGTGCCCAAGGGGGAGTGTTAAGAAACCAGAACTTTTGGTTTAAAAGTCCTTATCTCTAGTGGGCACCTCACCACCCCTCCTATAAATAGAGAGCCATATGGCTGATTTTGTACACCCCAATGAATTGAAACAATAAAGAAAGACCAGAGTTCTCTCTATCTCTCTCTATGTTCAATCTATTATTTTGTCGATTTGTGATTGATTCGTTCTTGTTCTAAACAGAGGAATCGCTCGGACTGGTCGCCAGCGAGGATTTCTCAACAATCCGCACCACCCAAACCGTACTCTAGATCCCATCAGTCCATCCAATCCAAACCGTTCTTATCCCCAAGTCATATAATTTCCCCGCACACCTCAAAAGGTAAAAAATTCATCCTAAAAGAGCGCATCTAACTAAGCTCTCCGAAATCGATGGCGCTCAAAGCAACACGGTGCAACACACCAGTTACCTCACTTAGGAGTTCCAGCAGCTTTGGGAGCAGCAGCGGACCAAGAATTTTGTCATACCTTAGGCTAAATTCTAATATACTAGTATATATTAGAACTAACATCAATTTATACCGTCATCATGGTATAACAAAAGTAAAACAAAAATACATCATAATATGAAACTTTAGCTCAATATAAAAAAATGAATGTTTTAGATATCTTAAATAAGATTCAACAACAGGCCCGAAGTTATTGGATATATATTGCCTTTATTTGTTTAGTTAGCATAAAAAGATAAATTGGAGACATGGAAATCCAAGAGACGTATTTCAGTATCATTAGGAAGTAATGTCCTAGCATTTTATTTGCAAGAATAAACTAAAAATTAAAATATGGATGGCATGACCACAAGATCCAATAAATCGGGATGCTTAAACCAAGTACATCAATAAGTTTTACCTTTCACCATCGATTATTCCATCTCAGTCATCAGTCCAGAAATTGTCTGAACATGCATAGATTGCTCGGCATTGACCAGGCTTCTTGAGTAGTTTTGCTGAGTACTGCACAAAACAGAGTCAATGTCATTTACCCAAAGGCTTAGCATGTGTACTAGAAGAAAACAGAATCGGGCAATAACAAGATTCAAAATGCCGACAACAGAGAAAGAAATTGTTACCCCTGGTGTCTTATGAGTGAGGTGTCCCTATTTTCCATCCCAAATATAGGCTGGGTCAGCACGACTTTGGTTTTTGTTTTTCATTTTTTGATACAGTAACTAACTTTCAAATGATACTTTTTTAAGATGGGATCTAAAAGTCGATTATAGTAGATACTATACCGAGTTCAGCTATATCGACTAAAATCGCATGTAACTATTTCCCTCTTCATACTGTCTCTCGTGAACAGTTAGAATTCAAAAGTCATAAGCAAAAAGCCATAAGCCACAACCCAAAAGAATCCACCCATATTCATCCACTGAAGGGTTCCAATTATTAGGTAAAGTGCAGTAACTTGAGGGCCTGCTCAATGTGGCTTCTGACTTTTTTTGCACTTTAGCTATTGTTAGCTTTTTCTAAGTAATTAAATTTTAAAAAATAAAAAATATTATGTCATTACGAACAATGCAAAGGAATAAAGGAAAAAAGACAAAGCAAAAAAAGCCCTAAAAGCCAAAAGTCCAAGAAAAAGATGAAATTAAGAAACCAGAAGTCAGAAACTGAAAGCGTTTGGAGTGAAGCCAAAGCCTTTGAATCCTGCTTGTGGCACACAACCATTATAAGGGGGAAAACAGAACATAAGTACAAAAGGCACTCCAATGTTCTTACACTGTAAGACATGCATTATATTTAAAATTCAGATCGGGAAGTGAAGAGTAGGGACTAGAGAGTACCGAAGGGAACATGTGCCCTTGCCCCTAGGCCTATGCCTTATGGCCTTGCCCGGTTGCCCCTGGACTAGAGGGACTGAGCCAGTAGCCACCAAGGGAGGAGGTGCAGGAGGCGGAGACGGGAGAGCAAGAACCTAGCCTAGACGAACTGTGCTCCCGAGGGAGGAGGCGCATGAGGATGAAGGCGGAGTTGGTGCTAGAGGGAGGCTGCCTAGAAGCCTAGAACAAACCTAGACTAGAGGGAGCAGGTGCAGGAGGCTAGAGGCTGCGCTAAAGACCAGAGGAAGGAGGCGTAGGAGGGAGGAGGGCCGGAGGCGACGCTTGAGGAAGGAGGCAGCACTGGAGGGAGGTGGCTAGAAGCTTGAGACCTAGACTAGAGGGGAGGGGAGGAGGTGCGGCGCAAGAGGCGGGGTGGGAATTGGGGTGACCACTGACCAGGCGACTGATGTAGCCAGCTACCAGGTGATGATGAACTTGGGTTATTGGATTGTGGGTTGTGGCCTACCAGGTCTAGTTGGGAGCTAGCCAATTAGCCTCGGATTGGGCCACACAACTTGGGTTGGGCCACTGATGTTTGATTTTTCTTGGGCCTAAAATGGAGTGGTACCATTGAAAATGTTTTAGCCCTTCGGTATAGCCTACCTAGCCTGAGGCCCAAATCCCTATTTGGGAGTGAGGCAAGGCAACTGGCTCCCACTTAATGATGTTCGAGGGATTCTACTTGCACACTAACATCTTGTGGCCCACATGGCCACACTGACGACAGTTCCCTGACTAAGAGCACTCAGAAGCACAGTGCCCATCTCCGCACTTGAGGTAGATCATACCCTAGCTTGGCACAAGGTGCAAAGCCTGCAAAGCTGAAGAAGGGCATGGAATCAAAGAAGAAGATGATCACTGCTCAAAAGGCTGAGTCGACAACGGAAGACGCTGGCCCTTGGAACCTTTTGGGAGCGAGTCACTGAGAAGCCCCGCCCCCGCCACCAAAGCTCCTCTTCTGGCCACCACTAGAACCACTACAAGGAGTGGAACCACTAGGAGTCTGTCACTCCCTAGTGAGCTCTCTCTTGAACTCCATACCCTTGGCCTGATCAACTACAGAGTTGATGTCACGTGAACCGGTCATCTACAAGACGTGGCGGTACTCCTAGTTAAGTCCCCCTATGAAACCTCTTAACCTTCTCTCGGTCATCGCCAACCATAGTTGGCACGAAGTGGACCATGTTATTAAATCCTACCTCGTCCTCTGCAATGGACATATTTCCTTGGACGAAGATCAACAGGGAGTGCGCCATCCTCTCTTGGAAGAACTTTGGGTAGAATTTTAACCTGAACTGCTCCACAAAGTCTTCCCAAGTGATCGGTCCCTGAGTAGGGGTCCTAGCTGACAAAAACCCCTCCCACTAGATGCCCTCCTAACCCTTCAGTTGAAAGGCCACAAAGCATGCCTTTTGCTGATAGGTCATCTCCAGAGCTCCAAACTACCTCTCCATATAACGAAGGCAATCTACTGCTTGGATTGTCATGCCCGCTCTATCAAAAGTGTTCAAATGGAGGGACATCCAGTCATGAAGGCTCATCCTAGCTTCCATTGAAGCCAGTGCAGCACCAAGGTTAGTAGCGGGTGTGCATGTAGCAGGAGGGGCTGCTTGCACCTGCTGATGAAGATCTTGGACCTACCTTTGAAGGTCTTGCAATAGGGGTGGTTGTCACCACCTAAACTCTAGCGGCTGGCTGAGCAGCCGAAGCAACCTCCTCACCTGTCTCTGTAACGATCTCCTTAACTAGGGGTGGTGGCACCGTTTGACCATGCCTACGACCACGGCCACGTCCTCCACCAATCCACGACCTCTACATCTTACCATTACTGAACACCAGAAGAACGATTATCAACTCAACTCAAGCGCATCATTATCAATCATACCATACTCAATTAACCAATATCTCAACTTTCATTAACAATTGAACAAACTAACAGAAGTGCAAAAGCAATGAATGACCCAATTTCATCCTACTGTGCACCAGTGTGTTAAGTTTCAGTTTGGATTTGATTATCCCAAGTTAAATTTCAGTATTAAGTTTTTTCCAAAGTCATGTTATTATTAGGTTTATTAGTTTCATTAATTTACCAAACCTATATCAAATTTTAGTTGATTAGGCAAATAAGCTATTAAGTTATTCACCACGGACCTAATGCTTGCTTTGATACAAAGTTATTCAACTAGCAAGTATAAAATAGAATAATAAGCGCGGCATCAACTTATTAACAATTCATATCCAATTATCATTAACGCAATTCCTCATATTTATTCTTGTCAATGTTCATTCACGTATTTTCAATGTCTCAAATCACTATTTACTTCTCATGAATGCAATGAATGCTCATGTCTCATCTTCTGCTTACACCGATATA
This sequence comes from Melocanna baccifera, assembly GCA_036346265.1. NCBI lineage: Eukaryota > Viridiplantae > Streptophyta > Magnoliopsida > Poales > Poaceae > Melocanna > Melocanna baccifera. The sequence continues at coordinate 31,797,878 of CM070682.1, read as the reverse complement.
GCGGAGTGTAGCACCTATCGGCATATCACTCTTTCCTACACTCTTTAGTATATGAACCAATTGACCATCTTTTTTATACGAGGACCTCATTGATCATATCTTACATATGGAGACATTATCCTACTCCCATGGGTCATTGTCGAGACTTGAATATGCAGATCCGGACTCTCTGTGTATACTGCACTAGTCCCAGGATCACGCTAGTGCACATAGTCAAACATAGATTTAATCACAACCATATACACATTAAAATAAAGGTAAAGCTCAAATATCGATAAATATCAAGAGTACGACCTCATGGTCAAGCTTACAATAGACTAGCCTGAAGAGTTTAACAAAAACTAGCAGTGGAAATCCAAAATAAAGCGTAGTGGCCAATCGACAAGCCCACATGCTATCAAGTGGAGAACGAAGCCTAATCCGTGAAGTCGTCGAAGTACTCTCCTTCTGAAACCTCTTGCTGGTGATACTCCTCTTCCTCAACTGAGCAACATTAGGCATAAAGCCGTGAGTACATTGGTACTCAGCAAGTCGTTTATAACAAATGAATGCAATATAGTATGCAAGGCTTACCAATGAAAGGCTGAAAGGTTAATTTGCACAAAATGACGTTTGAAGGTAAATACAATAAATAGATTGAAAGCGAACTTTAAGTAAAACAATAATAAACAATTAATCAAAGAAATTGATATAACCACTTGCGGATCTCCCATCCACAAGCTAAACCAACCGCTTATGGACCTCCCATCCATAAGCTAAACCAACAGTGAATTAACCATCCACTGTCCAACCACAATCCACAAGTTTTCAAAAATAACTATTCCTCGTGTGAAATCATTGAGCATTGTCTATGACCGAGGACGCGGCTATTCGAATAGTTTTACGCTCTGCAGAGGTTGCACAACTGTACCCACACGATGTGATTAGCCTCGCACTAAGGAAATCACAACAAGGCATTTACAAAGTTCAGTTCCAACCCAATCCCGCCCGCTAGGGTTTCGCATCACACCCCCCTTGTGCCTCATGGAAATCAGCATCCATGTTCATCACAATAGCGAGATTGAAATTAAAACATCCCAAATTAATAAGCCAGATCCATCCCATACTAGACATATGATTTGCACGGTAAAGCTCAGATTAATGGCGCACAAAGTTAAGTCCTTAAGTCTACCCGGGCGAGACTACCACATTCCTCAAAGTGCTCCAACACTTTCCCCTTTACTGCACGATCACTCACCCGAGTGCAAAACTAGGTTTGTATAACCACGCCAGTGACACACCAATGTCATGGTACAAATTTTAATAAACGTGACACCAACCACTGTTTCATATCTTATTAAGTTAAATTAATAATTCACATGCGATGATAAACCCGATCGTAAATTAAGCAAGGCTAAGCATTCTAATCGTACAACCTATATGACAATAAGCATAACATCACTAATTAAATTCTCAATCTAAGGTGACAATGGCATCAGGGTATTCCAAAATATCAAGGAAGGAATAATCAATTGGGATGATAATTACCATTACAAGGGTTTAAATAAAAGTAGCGATGCAAGATAATTAAAGCAAAATAATTAAATAATAGATTACAAAACTGGGTTTAACAAGATCAAAGGACACATCTTGCCTTGGTTATGCTCAGTGAGGTATTCTTGATCTTCGGGCGTAGCTCCTACTCCTCCGGAATCGGAATCTAACGAGAGAGAAAACAACTTAAACAACAAAAATACATAACATAATAAGCAAATGAACTCCAAAAATCATGAAACTAGAACCAAAAGCTAGAGCTTAATTTTAGATGAATTTAGAAAAAGAACGGGGTCAATCGGAGCTAGGACGGAGGAGAACGGGCTCTCAAAAATTAACCCTAAAGGAAAATCAAGAAAATCGGAAATTGCACTGTGCTGTGAACCCGGCGCACGGAGGAATGAGTCCACCGTGAACCCGGTGCATGGAACAGTACACGCGGGGTAGCGGAGCTGACGCGGTGAGGCTAGGGATGACATGGCAGCTACTGTGCCGACACGTGTCACCGGCTGACGTGGCATGCTGACATGGCGTGACACGTGGCGCCGGGGCTCGGGTTGGGCTGACGTGGCGTGACACGTGGCATGCCACGTAGGCTAGGGCTGAGATGGCTTGCCACGTGGGTAGGGCTGACGTGTCGCGTGTGGGTGCGGCGGCGGCGGCGGCGTCGGTGCGAGATCCGACGGCTGGAGGAAGGCCACGTGGCGGGATCCGGGGCGTTAGTTTTGGATCTGGATGAGTGGCCACGATTGAGCGGCGCGGCGCAGACGAGCCATCCGATTGCTGACGCGTGGCGCGGACGCGAGCGAGCGGATGTGGGTGGGGTCTGGTGCAGCGATCGAGGCGGGGTGCGGCGGGGTCCGGCGGGGCGTGGGCATGCGGGGTCATCACCGGCGGTGAGGGTTTGTGGTGGCGGCGCGTTTTTCCGGCGAGGCAGTAGGACACGGGGGCGGCGGCGCTTACCGGCGGAACGAGACGTCGGTGGCACACGACGGCGGGGTGCGGGGTCCGGCGAGTGCGGCGGCGGGGTGGTCTCTAGCGACGGTCCGAGCGGCAGAGCGGCGAGCGCGGAGTCCGGCGAAGAGCAGCGGCGGCGAGGGTGGTGGTGGTGCGAGAAGTAGCGGAGGACGGCGGCGGCGATGGGTGGACCGCACAAACCGATGCGGCGGCGGACTTTATAAGCGCGAACCGAGGCGTAGTCGGAGATGGGCGGCGCGAGGGTTTTGATCGGGGACCAAAGCAGGAGGGGATGACACGTGGCGGATCCAACGGCGAGGAGAGGGTCCGGGCGAGATGCGGGGCGAGCTGCATGGGATGACGCCGCGTGGCAAAGCAGACGGCTCGGAGCGGAGCAGCGGTGCGGGGCTAGGGTTAGGGTTACGCGGGCTTGAGCGGCGCGAGGGGAGAAGCAGCGAACGGCTCGGATGAGCGGGCGCGAGTGGCGGCGAGGATGGCAGCCACGTGGCAAAGCGGCAGGAGGAGGGGCGGGGCGGAGCGAGCGGGGCGAGCGCGCGCGGGAGATGGGCCGAGGGAGCGGGCGCGGCCAGAAGTGGGCCGAGGGAGGCGGCCGACGCGGGTGAATAGTGTTGGGCTCGGCCCAACACTGTTCATCCAGATTTCTCCCGCTTTTCTTTTAATTAAATCCGAAATAAATAAAATGAGCTCTAGAAAATAGCAAATAAATTCCAACAATTCACCAAAAATACCAAAAAATTCCTTGAGACACAAGGAACTCAAATAAAATATTTTCAACTTATGTTAAAGTTTAGTTTAATCATATTAAATTATTTTAAATTATAAAAATTTATTTTAAGCTTGTTTAATTTTCAGAAAAATTCCAAAAATTAAATCTTAAATTCAAGGTTTTAAAAACTCCCAAAAATCAAGATGTTACAGTCATATCTTTATATCATGAATGCTCAACATGTAATGCAATGATTAATATCTTTCCTCATTAACACTTGACAGAATCATCATTACTCTATAATCATCATCGTCAATTTATGATAAACATATGAGCAATATAAAACAAACATAATGATATGAATATTCATGGTTAGTATCCATTTAAAGAAATAACCATTTCAAACACTTGAATACCATTTTACCATGCACCTATCTTTTTCTTAATTGTGACGATCGGAATGATTTGAAAGTAACAACGCACCTGAAGCTACTTCTCCTATAATAAATATTCAATCTTAATACATGCTACAACAATACAAGATATCAATTAATCGACAACTCTCCTACACACTTCACAAATCCACTCTTTTCCCCTTTTACTGGATAGTCTCCCTTGCTATCCCGGTACTAAAAACATCATAACTCTCAATTCTCATATCGTAAAATATCAAACCATATTGATTATGGAATTTACACAAAATTCTCTACGTTTTCTTAGTTGGCCAATTGTTCAAATTAAATCATCTGGATCCCTATTTTTTTTAACTAAAAAGACAGATCTGTTATCTTCTATATAGTGGACTTAGTAATTTTGTATCTTTTAATTTACATGTACAATTATATTATAAAATAACATTTTAAAATCTGTAGGAAACTTCCTATCACTTTCTAGTGATTCCTAAATTTAATTATAGCATTAAGTTAGTCTAGCATTAAGTTAGTCAAATTAATGTTTTCCTATTACTGCATCCAGTAGCAATCCAGTACCAGATAACAGCCTACCAAAATTCATATTTTCTAATCTACTTATCTAAAAATTTTGTTCTTAGACTTTTTATAATCCTTAAGAAATTACCTACAATGTTCATATTCACCAAAACCTAGATTAGTTCTTTAACTATTTTTAATCTTCTAATTACTAAACGCCGCCGAATCAAGCCAAATTGGCTGGACAATAAAATTATAAAATTCATATCTCACAACCTACTAATCCAATTGACATAAATAAATATTATACAGAAAACTATCGAAATTCTCTACAACTTTCTAGTATATGAGATTCCCAAATGATACCCATACACTGTCTGTAAAAATAATACAATAGTATGACTGATTAAATCAATCTGCTACTCAATTTTCCCTGAAAAATAGTTATCTCTCTAATCTGATATCTATCCTCTAATTAAAAACAAGACAGATGAGATAATCAGGTTGTACCCAGAGAACTACAAGCATCACGTGCTAAAACTTGATTTACTTCCTCTTATGACCGTCCCTCGGATGGCGTGCTCGTCGCCCGAGCCTTGCCGGCGAAATGCCACCACCAAAACCGCTGTTGCCAGACCGGGCGTGCCCGTGGCTCCCACCCACGCGCATGCGAACTTCCTTGGAGCGTGGCCTGGCGCGCCCCTTCCCGCCAATCCGCCGACCGAACGCGAGGACGGGCTCGCCCCGGTGCGGCCCGCGTGGTGACGAGGGCCCCGGAGACCACGGCATGAAGCATCGCCGCGTGAGGTCACGGCGTTCAGTGTCCGCGCGCGATGGCGCGCTCCTGGCGAATCCCACGCGGCCGACTGGCAACCCTTCTCGCGCGGGGCCAACGGCCACTGTGGAGCACGAGCGCTAGCGACAGGACTCCAATGCGTGGCGGGCTGGTTGGCGGTCCAGCGATGCTAGCGCATGGCCACACACGCAAGCAAACGACACCGGTGAAGTCCCTGTTGACGCGTGGAGACTAGCGACTAGCGACGGCTGAACGGGTGGCGCCTGGAAGAATGAAAAAAACTAAGGAGCTAGGGTTTCTAGTTTTCCGGTCCCTCACGTGTCCTTTTATCTCGAGCAAAATTTTAATCCAATCCCACCACCTTGCATGACTTGGTCCAGTTACCATTCCCACAAATAAAACCTACACATCCTATTTTCCTGTATTTCTTTTTCATTAATATGCACATATCATTAGGACTAATTTCAGGGTATTACATGCTGAGAGATAGAGGTTATAGTTATAGTTATGGATGTTCATGACGTTCCATTGTACATGGGGGCATGAGTGATGATAATAACCTCAGTCACATTGATTGGGGATGAGTTTATGTTGGTTATTTTGGCTCTTTGGGTGAGTTATGATTTTTCTATGGCTTTTCATTGGTTAGTTTTTTAAATTGTCGATAATGTGCTTTCCTTCACTATTTTGTTTCATGAAACAAATTTATTGTTTTCCCAAATGGTGAGTTGCAAGGTTGTTCTTTCTATGGGAGTTTTGCCATTTTATTGAGGAATATGATTTGTTCATTTACTCAAGATTGTGGGTAATGGGAAATGTCTTTTGAAAGTTCATTATCATAATGAAGATTTAAATTTATGTGGTTCTTTCTTTTAATATTTTAGGGTGATTGAAGTTAAATGTCCCTTTTATGAAGAACAATATTTAAACCCTTTTGAGATATCTTTTCGATGCTTGAATGAGATGTCGCAGTCATAGGAATAAGTGACAAGGTATGGGATGCCAAGTGTTGTAGATGACATAGTGTATAATTGATTTCAAATAACATCCTTCAGATATATATATATATATATATATATATATATATATATATATATATATATATATATATATATATATATATTATATCAAATTTGATGATTCCTTGGAGTAGATGCATGGTGACTAGTGATTAAGGGTATGTTGTTTCCTAATAGAAATTAATAGATTATAAAGAAGTATGAAATATTGATGGATGATGAAAAGTACTATTTAATCTGCCAATTTTTGTTGAATACTATTTGGGGTGGATAAGTTAAGAAGATGTTGAATTATTGTCTTGGTGGATATTACTTTTAGAAGTTCCCCTACTGTAGAAACTTGGTCATCATATTAAATTGTTAGATTCATTTTCTAACATGGTTAATTGTTGGCATTGTGAACAAAGGGGTTCGAGAATTTGTATATCGGTAGATTTAGAATTCTTCTAGCTAGAGTGATTGGATGAGATTCGTTGTAGTGTCATGAGAGACTTTGATTGATATAAGATTACGATTACTGAACTTTTAACGAGATTATGCTCCAAATTTTGAACATGAGGTGAAATAGTTGAATTTGTATTTATAATGTTCATGTGATTACAAATAGATGTAGAATAGCAAGTAGATTTCATGATGAAGCCAATTGTTAACTGAAATAATAGAAGTGCAATTATTGTGTGCTAGGATTTGGTGTTGAGGATCACTAGATAGTTGAGTTGCTGGATTTTAATAGGTGTTTCATGTTTATGTACTTGTGGAATTGTTGGATGATAATTGACGATTGATAAAAGAATTTTGGTAGAACCTTTTGATTTGTACACTAGATATATTCTAGAATAAAGTGGTTATTGAAGAAAGTTGCAAAGTTTGAGTGGATTCTCAATTTGAGAATGAGATGATAAAGTAGTATAAAGCCATTTAGTGAGTTTTGAAGAGTTTTATGGCGAAGTGGTGGATTTCGATGATCATTGTTAAGAGTTTAGTAAATTGATGATATCATTGTTAGAATATTTGGGCTTGGCCCAAATGGAAATTCCTAAAAATTACAAAGGCTCATTCATGCATAGCTAGTGGTAATCCCACATTGCTTTCTAGGAGCGAGGCACACCCATTTATAAGTGAGGATGGATGTTGCCTTGGTGAAGCAAAGCAAAGAAAGAATACATGCACACACACGCTCGCTTGCTCGCCTTGTCATCGCCATCGCCACCCTATTCGCGTGAATGGTGCGCGGTTTTAGGTCAACCTGTATGTAGGGTCGCAGCAACTATTTCCATGATGATGTTGTTCGCTCCTACTAGTAGTGTTCTTGATATAGTCTTTGCCATGTTTGCACATGTATATGAGATAGACATATATGGTTTAGTGATATTGTTATTTAATATATCTAGTATGCATACCGCTTTTTATTTGATCAAGGTTTTAAGAATTAAATTAGTCACAAAAGTGCTCAATACTCTACATCACCTACTAGGTTGAAATGTTTATTACTACAATGGTTTAAATTAGTCATTCATCTTTCCTGATCTAGTGCCATCGTTCTTCAAGGTGCTGGAGGGGCTGAAGCATGGAAGAGTTGGGTTCGATTCCTTTATACACGATGTGGTGAAAAAGACTATTCAACAAAATACATGACATCATGCCTTCATTAAGATTTAAAACATGTCGTCTAGTTCAAGGAAATGTTCGGAACAGAGAAAAAGTAGTAGTCTTCCATGGCGGAGGGTCTCTGTAACGTCTCCATTTCTGAGGGCGCTAGTAACCCACAATTGCCCTAGGATTGTACAGTTGTAGTGCACCGCACGAGAATTAATATCATCACAACGCAAGGTTGCACACAAGATCCAAACTTTATTACAGAGATAAGGCTCATCGGCCTAGTTTTTAGCGCGAGGCAACAAGCCCAAAGTTAATTTACAATACAACAAAAGCTCCACAAGCACACTTGAGCACAGCTAAGACCTAGAACCATTGATCTTCGAAGTAGATTGGCTCTTGTGGTTCCTCTTCAAAAGCTTGCTCTTCGCAAACCCAAAGGTTCTTTGTTGTTGTTTTTAGCAAGTAATGAGTACAACTATACCTAGCAAGTCACAAGGGTAAACCCTAATTTACTAATTGCAAGGATTGTCAATGGACGGGAGTATACTGATTTTATTATTGATGGTGGATGTAATTTTATTTGTAAACAATTTTAAAACACAAAACAATAGAACTGCTTTAAGAATGGGGTTTCAGATATTGCTTTTCTAGATTACACAATTTGAAATATCAGAAATCTACTTATGCTTTGTTGCTGGAATCACCCATCAAACATAACTCCATTAACTGGGAGCACGGCGTATTCGAATATCATTTAGATTTAACTCTACAGAGTTGCTCAACTTTAACTACAAGATTTCTTAAATTCTTAATGTCAAGCTATAGACACGCTTCAGCTAGCGTGTGACTGAATTAAGAAAAAAAAAGATTTTCACTGCTCAATTCTCTATATAGCCTCTACCCAATAGGCTCTTAGCCTCACTAAACCGGGTATCCACGGGTCAATGCGGAATACAACTGTCCAAATTTGTGAGAACCTATTGTTGTTAAGTACGGTGTTACCACATCCATACCACGTCTCAATACTCCTGTAGAGGTTCAATCAAACTGAGCAGTTATTGGACCAAGATTGACTGGTCAATACTTCTGGTTGAGCGATTACTGTGCGCTCTACTTAGCATAAGGTTCCAATTCTTACTTTTCTTCTTGAAACTGCCAACCACAACTGGTACCCAATACATAACTGTATTGTTACCCGCCTATTGCAACCTCCACCCTAGAGTAAGGTTATGGATTCGAGCCACCTCGTGGCACTCCACAGCTTCCGCCTTAACCTAGAAACTTTTGAATAATTCTACTGGCAAACTACCAAGTCACTTAGTAGTATAAAATTTTAAATAAGCCAGTCTACAATTATTTATACTATACTTAAATATTACTAGGGCTATCAAGGTGAATGTGGTCTCAAATTAAAGTAGGTCATTTCTCAGTGGTAGGACATAACTAATTTAACATGTCATTATACACATTTATTATAATCAAATAATCTGGACAAATAACATAAATGCAAATATTGTAATTAAATAATATGAATTTTCATGGGTCTCAACATGATCAAAAACTTGTAACTTGCCTTGCTGATTGACGACTTCGACTACTTCAAAAACTTCTGCGCCTTGATCTAATCCTTGAGCTGATGCCTCGGGAAATTCAGGAGCTAGTGCAAACACATATAAAATAACATGAGCCCGCGCTTGAGTCTAATCACAAATGTGTTCAAGAGTAAAATGCACTAAAAACACAAATGGAGTTGGTTTGGATTTTTAGGAGCTTGATATGGATGAACGAACACCAAAAATGGGTTCAGGGCATCGAAATGATTCAAATGGGGGTATTTTGTAATTTTGGCTTGGGTGAACAGTGCTTGCTACAGTGTAGCATAGTAACCCGGCTCGGTCGCTATAGTATCCGACCAAGTGAGCGAACCGGCCAAGCGGCCCGCGTGCACGCTTGCGCTTGCGCTCGTCAGTAATCGTCGGATGACGCGCGGACGACCGAGATGTGACCACGTCGCCCTGAGGGGGTCGTCTTCCACCTCCGGACAAGCGTGGCAGCAGAAAAACATGGACGGGACCCCCATCGTGATTCGGCTCTGGTGGAGGACTTCTGCGGCCAAGGGCGACGCTGGGAGGTTCCTGGGGTTACAAGGGTTCCATTTTGGGGCTTTGGACGGCGAGAGCATAAGCGGTGGCGGTCGGCGGCAAGAGAGAAGGTGGCAGCTTTTACTATGGCTAGCAGCTCCTTCAGTGATGCTTTGGTGAAATCAGTCGTAATTTAACTATCCACGGCTAAAGGGTCCCACAGAGGTAGAGCCGATTTGGGTCGGGAAGCTCTCAAGCGAGCTGTCCACGACGAGGTGCTCTGGCCGAAGGAGGGCTCACAGCACCAAGCCATAGGAGAAATGCTCGCAAGGAATTGGCTTCAACTATTTGATTGCGATGCTTTGAGGATGCTCTGGTTGGAAGTAATTGGATTTTAATCGAGAGAGGAAGAAGATTGCCTTTAGGGCTCGATGGGCTTAGGGGACGGCGACGGAGAGACTGGGGTGCACAAGAGTCCAATCAAATGGTTCTGAGGGGAGTGTGGGAGTGGCGTGAAGCTCTTAGTGGTAGCAATTGGGCTATAAAGGCGAGGAGAGGCGGTGGGAGGAGTGGAGCCAATTGGGGATCGCCGGCGCGTGGAGTTCGGCATGAGCTGATGGCATTGGGTATGGCCGAGGACGCGTGTGTGGTCCAGCGAGCACGATGTAGCGGTGGGAGGAGGAGCTCTGGTCAACCGGTGCACGGAGCGAGGGAGGGAGTGGTAGGGCTAGCAGAGGTGAGTGACTGGGAGGTGGGGACCACTGTGATAGGAGTTTGCACGGGTGTGAACGCTGGGGGAAACGACAGCGCCACAAAATCACGCAGGCGCGAGCAGACGCATGGGCAGGTGTGGAGGCGGCGTCTGGGAATGCACCAGCTAAAGGAATACGGCGAGGCTACGGGCGTAAAACAAAACTTTTCTACCGCGCACTCAAGAACATCATGCTAAGAAAGGATCATGGATCGTTACCACTTAGACGCAGCAGCGCAATGAAGAAGAATTGCAAACCGATCCAATCACGCGGCCGAGGTAGTAGTGGAAGTAGCCGATCGTCCCGAGCAGATCGCTTCTCCACGCCACGCCGATCAAGATCGCAACGAGCGGCGCCTCCACCGTATCCACACGTCCCGGCCGAACGCCGATCGCGAGTGTACTAGCACTCGTGAGCGGCTAGGGTTTGGCTCGGGAGGTGGCGCTAGGGTTTTGCTAGATGTTAACAGCACAAATCCTCCGCCTCGCCTCCATATATAGACCTCTTCACGTGGGCCTCGTGGACCGAGGCCCAATAGGAGTCTATTCGGATCTCTATCCGAATTGAGCCCATATCCGAATCATATTCGAATTAGTGTTCCAACCCGTTAAGCGTGCGACCAGAGGTTCACGATACTTGGTCGTGACCCGAAACGCCTTCCGGTTACCATGTTAATAGCGGTCTCTAGTAAGACATATTAACCCCAAAGTATATGTAAAGATCATATCTGAACTGTAATGTTCTCTCATGTACGAATCCCTTTGCCTCACGATATAGATTGAGCTCAAGGCGAGACTGTGTCATCCTCTTAATAGCTCAATCAATCTCTCGATTCCGTGATGGATTATAAACTCGTGATTGACTCCTCAATCACCTTAGCATGGCCATGCACTTTCATAATCCATTACATCGAGGCCCAGAGATATCTCTCCCATAAGGAGGGGCAAATTCTATCTTGATCATTCACATCCCACTACATGTTTCATGGCAAACCCGAAGACTACTTTTATGACTACCCGCCACGGAGTAGTGTTTAGTAGTCCCAAAATAAGCTACTACTCATGTTGGGAACCATGATGACCTCAAGTCTAAGGACTCTACATAAACACTACTTGAGACCAACCGATGACACATGGAATATCTGCAGTGTCTCATGGCAGTCTATCCAACATATGTTCACTAACACATGTCCATATTATTGATTTGGTATCACCATACCATGATCCATGAGACATGATCATCAATCAATACATATGCTGATCTTTGTCTTTGAATCATATTTATTCCTCATATGATATACGATCAGGGATCATTTAGAAATAGCAACATCTTAGTATTTAAGAGTCTCATGAATAAGTCACATACTCATTGATCAATAATGATGATGTCTATTCCAAGGAACAAAGTAATGTATCATAAACATAGTATGTGATATATACAACATCTCCATGTTGCCTCTAGGGCATATCACTATGATCTCCCACTTGCACTAGAGTCAACCATGTAGGTATCTAATACCCATTGCCCTAGTGTGAGCCTCATGCTTTGGTGGGAAGCGGCTTTGTCAACGGATCTGCATTGTTCAAATCCGTTTGTACTTTGCATATCTTCACATCGCCTCTCTCCACTATCTCGCGGATGAGATGAAATCGCCGTAAAATGTGCTTGGACTTCAGTGCGATCTAGGCTCCTTGGCTTGTGCAATGGCCCCACTATTGTCACGATGAGGTCCATTGGGTGGAGGCACTAGCCATCACACCAAGCTCGAAATAAATTTCTTGATCCAAACGACCTCTTTGGCAGCTTGAAGCTGCTATGTACTGCCTGTTGTAGAATCAAGAACCGTCTCACGCTTGGAACTCTTCCACCACCGCACCGCCATTCAGCAGAACACAAATCCAGATTGCGATCTAAAATCATCTTTGTCAGTTTGGAAGCTAGCATCGGTGTAACCATTTACAACAAGCTCTTCCTCACCTCCATAGACAAGGAACACATCTTTAGTTCTTCTCAAGTACTTCAAGATGTTCTTTACGGCAATCCAATGACTTTCACCTGGATCTGACTCGTATCTACTCGTAGCACTTAAAGCATACTGAAACATCGGACGTGTACAAAGCATGGCATACATAATGGACCCAATAGCCAAGCATATGGAATCGCATTCATTTTATCCCGCTCATCGTGTACTAGGACACCGATTCTTGCTAAGATTTATACCATGTGACATAGGTAGAAAACCTTTCTTGGAATTATGCATGTTGAACCTTTTCAACACCTTGTCAATGTCATATCTTGGCTTAATCCAATTAGCCTTTTGATCTATCTCTATAGATCTTGATGCCCAGAATATATCTGCCTCTCCTAAGTCTTTCATAGAGAAACTATTTTTAATGAAGACTTAACAGATTCGAAGCAAAGGAATGTCATTTCCGATCGTAATATGTCATCCACATATAAGACCGTAAATACGAGTGCGCTCCCACTAGCCTTTTGTAAATACAAGGCTCTTCTTCGTTCTTGATGAAACCAAACCCTTTGATTACTTCATCAAAACGAATGTTCCAACTCTGAGATGTCTGCTTTAATCCATAAATGGATCTTTGGAGCTTGCATATCTTTCCAATCGATTGCGAATCGACAAAACCCGTGGGCTGTGTCATGTACACATCCTCACTCGATTTCCATTAAGGAAAGCTGTTTTGACATCCATTTGCCATATTTCATAGTCGAAATATGCTGCAATCGCTAGAATGATCCGAATAGACTTTAGCATTGCGACAGGCGAAAAAGTTTCATCATAATCAACACCTTGAATTTGTTTGAAAACTTTGGCCACCAATCGCGCTTTATAGATGTGAACATTTCCATCAATGTCTATCTTTTCTTGAAAACCCATTTGCACTCAATGGTTTTAACACCATCGTGGATCAACCAAGTTCCAAACTTGATTCTCGTGCATGGATTCAATTTGGATCTCATGGCTTCAAGCCATTTCTCAGTCCGTCCCACCATCGCTTCTTCATAGGTCTTAGGCTCATCGTTGTCTAACAACAAAATGTCCCTTTGTTGAGTAGTCAAGAACATGTACCTCTCAGGTGCACGACGTGACCTTTCTGACCTACGTGGTGCTGATGTGTCCACAACAGATTCTTCAACAGTTTGTTCATCCTGTTGTGGTTCTGTAGGAGCTGAAACGTTATTAGGTGTTTCTTGAATTTCTTCAAGTTGCACTATGCTCCCACTATCCCTTCTTGAGAGAAACTCTTTCTCTAAGAAGACACCATGCCGGGCGACAAACACTTTACCTTCTCCTTGATTATAAAAATAATATCCTTTTGTTTCCTTAGGATACCCGATAAAGAAGCATTTATCAGATTTAGGAGTGAGCTTATCAGATTGTAAACGTTTTACATAAGCCTCACATCCCCAAATCTTAAGAAAAGACAAGCTAGGACGTTGTCCTGTCCACATCTCATATGGTGTCTTTTCTACTGATTTTGATGGAACCCTGTTTAGTGTGAACGCAGCTATTTCAAGAGCGTATCCCCAAAAAGACAACGGAAGATCACTTTGGCTCATCATGGAGCGCACCATATCTAATAAGGTGCGATTTCTCGTTCGATACCCCATTCCATTGAGGTGTTCCTGGCGGAGTCAATTGTGGAACAATTCCACAATCCTTTAGATGATTGCCAAACTCATGGCTCAAATACTCGCCTCCACGATCAGATCGTAGAAACTTGATTGTCTTGCATAAATGATTTTGCACTTCATTTTGGAATTCCTTGAACTTTTCAAAGGATTCGGACTTATGCTTCATCGTAGATGTACCCATATCTACTAAAGTCATCGATAAAAGTTATGAAATCTGAAAACCACCTCGTTGTTAAGCTCATTGGTCCACATACATCAGTATGTACGAGTGCCAATAAGTCATTTGCCCGTTCACCTTGACCGGTGAAAGGTGCCTTTGTCATCTTGCCAAGTAAACAAGATTCGCATGTCTCTAATGATTCAAAATCAAATGAGTGCGAATACCATCTCTATGGAGCTTCGCATCGTTTCTCATTTATGTGACATAGCGGCGATGCCAAATAAGCGTGGGATTCAAATCATTGGACGTTGCCTCTTTGCATTAATGTTATAGACCGTGACCCTTCAAGAGTAAGAACGTATAACCCATTCACCAATGGAGTATGACAATAGAACATATCTTTGAAATAAAGAGAACAACCATTGTCTATAGATTTAAAGTCATAACCTTACGCTTGCAAACATGAAGCGAAATAATGTTCTTTGAAAGAGATGGAATACAATAACAATTATTTAATTCTAAAACTAATCACGAAGGTAAAGACAATGGCATGGTGCCAACAACTACCGCAGCAACTTTTGCTCCATTGCCAACGCGAAGATCCACTTCGCTCCTCCTCAAACTTCTACTTCTTATTAGCCCTGCAACGATTTGCGGATGTGAGCAACCGATCCGGTATCAAATACCCAAGAATTAGTGGAAGAAGTAGCAAGATTGATTTCTATAACATTTATACTGGAGTGGAAGTCATACTTCCTTCTTCTTCTCAAGATCCTCCAAGTACTTTGGGCGTTCCTTTTCCAATGTCCCGATTGCTTACAGTGAGTAATAATCGCATCGTGATGAGCATCGCCCTTCTTGTCTTTCTTGGCCTTAGAAGCGCTCGCGATCGCATCGAGCTTTCTTTCTTTTGACCGCGCTTCTCTTGACATAGGGCTTGCCTTGCCTTTCGCATCATCATCACATGATTGCTTTTCTTAATGCTATCCTCAGATTTTAGCATCCCATGCAACTCACCAGGTCTTGTCCAGTTGTTCATGTTAAAGTTCATTATGAATGGCTCAAAGCTGGGGAGCGATCGAGAATCACATCGAGAGCCAACTCTTGGCTAAGGGAAAACCAAGCTTTTGCGGACTCTCAATGTAGCCAATCATCTTAATCACATGAGGGTCGACGGATTCTCTTCGCAAGCAGCTCGCACGCAAATAAGGACTTTGAAGTATTGAACCTCTCAGCCCTTGCTTGGTTCTCAAACATACCACGAGCCCCACAATGATATTGTAGGCATCTGTGTTCTCATATTGCTTCAAGCTCAGAGGACATTGTGGCAAGCATGAGACAGCTCACATCAAGGCAATCATTCGCTTGCTTCTCATAAGCTCTCCGTGCAGCCACGAGTAGCATTATCAGCAAGTCTTCGGGTAAGGAGACTCAAGGACATACTCCTTGCGCTCTTGCTTGAGAACAATTCTCAAGTTGCGATACCAATCCAAAAGTTTGTTTCATTGAGTTTTTCTTTCTCAAGAACAGATCGCAAATTAAAAGTCTTTGGATGCGTTAGAATGACATGATCTACAACACAAGAATATGCAAAGTTTAGCACTATGTTTATGTTCATCTTTTATTAAACTATTTAGCAAAAGACTCCACTATGAGTTTTGCAACAAAAACTCCTCTAAGTTACATAGTGGGTAAAGATCCTCATTTCACTAATTCCTAGTGAGCTTTGGCATCACGGCTAGAAAACTAGTGACATGGGTAAGCAACACCTTGCTAATCACATCCCTATGTGACTCTACTTTGGGTGACATCAGTATGCCTCGGCCCAATCTATGCCCCAAGGTCCAAAACTATTTTGATAACCTTGTTAAGTAAACCAAATACTTCCGCATGTAGATGTCCGACATCTACCCCAAATGATGATGATAACCGATGGCACTCTACTTTGGTAGACCTACCATGCGGTGATCATTATCTTTTGTGCAACATATGGAAGGGCATTAACACCTAATTTTAAGAGGATTCTATCCTACCAAAGCAACATATCACATATATCATTGCATAAGAATAAGATAAATAACATCATAGATAAACACATTTAATCGTGAAGTAGTATGGCCAAAAATGGTGATATCCATCTCCAAGTAGGTGTAGACGATCTCCATCCTCCACATCACTCCTTTAGGCCACCATGCTTAAAAGCTTGTAACCTCAAAACTAGGCTACTACTTATAATAGCTAGAAATTGAAGATTACAAAGATAGATTCAAGCATTAAGGTCGACACGCAGTCGTTAAATACAATATATACAGCTAACAATAGCTGAAATAATCATGACACGCAGGCCATGAACGAATGTTACATGCATCACATACATCTCATACATTCAAATAAGCTATAGGGCCATACTATTCACATCATTCTCTACAAAAACAAGTTAGTCGTAGAATCGCATTCTACCTAACGATGTGAACCCAAGACGCTATACAAGGAGGATACACGCGTCCTACGGCTTTGGCCACAATGGGTGGGGGTCGAGGGGAGCCGCTCGCCTGGGTTCAGGCAGCGCCCAAAACCTCATGCAATTACATAGATCGCATTGGGTATGGCCGAGGACGCGTGTGTGGTCCAGCGAGCACGATGTAGCGGTGGGAGGAGGAGCTCTGGTCAACCGGTGCACGGAGCGAGGGAGGGAGTGGTAGGGCTAGCAGAGGTGAGTGACTGGGAGGTGGGGACCACTGTGATAGGAGTTTGCACGGGTGTGAACGCTGGGGGAAACGACAGCGCCACAAAATCACGTAGGCGCGAGCAGACGCATGGGCAGGTGTGGAGGCGGCGTCTGGGAATGCACCAGCTAAAGGAATACGCGTAGGCTACGGAAGCAGAAAACAAAACTTTTCTACCGCGCACCCAAGAACATCATGCTAAGAAAGGATCATGGATCGTTACCACTTAGACGCCAGCGTGCGAAGAAGAATTGCAAACCGATCCAATCACGCGCCGAGGTACTAGTGGAAGTAGCCGATCGTCCGAACAGATCGCTCTCCACGCACGCCGATCAAGATCGCAACGAGCGGCGCCTCCACCGTATCCACACGCCCGGGCCGAACGCCGATCGCGAGTGTACTAGCACTCGTGGAGCGACTAGGGTTTGGCTCGGGAGGTGGCGGCTAGGGTTTTGCTAGATGTTAACAGCACAAATCCTCCGCCTCGCCTCCATATATAGACCTCCTCACGTGGGCCTCGTGGACCGAGGCCCAATAGGAGTCTATTCGGATCTCTATCCGAATTGAGCCCATATCCGAATCATATTCGAATTAGTGTTCCAACCCGTTAAGCGTGCGACCACCAGAGGTTCACGTATACTTGGTCGTGACCCGAAACGCCTTCCGGTTACCATGTTAATAGCGGTCTCTAGTAAGACATATTAACCCCAAAGTATATGTAAAGATCATATCGGCTGAACTCTGTAATGTTCTCTCATGTACGAATCCCTTTGCCTCACGATATAGATTGAGCTCAAGGCAGACTGTGTCATCCTCTTAATAGCTCAATCACTCTCTCGATTCCGTGATGGATTATAAACTCGTGATTGACTCCTCAATCACCTTGGCATGGCCATGCACTTTCATAATCCATTACATCGAGGGGCCAGAGATATGATGATGTCTATTCCAAGGAGGAGGTCAATGCAAGGATTAGCGGGGAGGAGGCGGGAGATCACGGGAGGAGGGAGGATTAGGGAGGGATTAGTAATTCAATAAAAGATTCAAAGAAATCAAAAATTCATTTGAATTTTGGAGATGTTTCATCCTACCCCCCTTAAAAGAATATCGACCTCAAGATTAACTTGGTCTAGGGAGCAAGTTGAGAAAATCTCGTTGCAGATCTAACTCGTTTTCCCACCTTGACTCAGCTGCGGTATGATTCTTCTATTGCACTCTGCAGAATCTGATGTTCTGGTTTCTAAGCTGCTTTCTGTTGTCTCAAGTATTTGTAGTGGTTCTTCCAAATAGGTCAAATCATCTTGCAGATCAATCTCCTCTACTGGTATGCCTTCTGTTGGTTGACGCAAACACTTTCTGAGTTGTGAAACATGAAACACATTATGTATTTTGGCCAATCCTGGTGTTAACTGTAGCTCATATACCACTTCTCCAATTCTTCTTGTAATTTTAAATGGACAAATGTATCTTGGAGCCAACTTCCCCTTTATTTGAAATATCTTGACAAACTTGAATGGAGTGACTTTGAGATACACATAATCCACTACTTCAAAACTCAAATATTTTATGCAATTGTCTGCATAGCTTTTCTGATGATCTTCATCTTATCTCTGATGATCTTCACATGAGCTTTTGCATCTTGAGCAATCTGAGGGCCAACAATTTGTCGTTCTCTGACTTCTGTCCAATTCAGTGGGGTCCTGCATTACCTTCCATATAATGCCTCAAACGGTGCCATTTTGATGCTGGCCTGATAGCTATTGTTGTATAAAAACTGTGCAAATGGCAAACAAGTAATCCGTGCTGCTCTATACACAAGTGCACAGGCTCTCAACATATCTTCCAAAATCTGATTCGTCCAAAATCTACAGATGGTAAGCTGTAGTGAAAGCTAGATCTGTGCCCATTGCTTCCTGTAGCTTCTCCCAAAATTTTGATGTGAACTGAGCTCCTCTGTCCGAAACAATTCTTTTAGGGACTCCATGCAGTACTACAATCTTTGTCAAATATAACTCAGCTAACTTATCCTTTCCATAAGTTTATTTAATTGGCAAGAAATGTGCCACTTTAGTTAACCCGTCAACAATTACCTACATAGCATCATATCGTTCCTGTGTCTCGGGTAATCCTGTGATAAAATCCATGCCAATGTTGTCCCACTTTCATTCTGGAACTGGTAAAGGATGTAGCAATCCTAACGGTTTCTGATGATCAATCTTTATTTTCTGACACACATAACATTTTGTCACATATTCTGCAATTTCCTTCTTCAGAGACTTTCACCAGAATCTTTTCCTCAAGTCTTGATACATCTTGGTGCCTCTAGGATGTATTAAAAATTGCGATGAATGAGCTTTTGTTAATATCAGATACTTCAATTCCTTCTTATTAGGTATGCAATATCGGCCATGAAATTTTAAGATCCCTTACTCATCTCCAGTGAATTCTGCTGAATTCCCTTTCTAACTATTCTTCTTAAGTTTTTGTACCCCTTCATCTTTATTCTCAGCTGCTTTGATTTGATCTGTCAGCAGGGGTTGAATTTCTAATGCTGCCACAAACTCTTGGTCAGCTATTGTCAGATTCAATCTTTGTATGTCTTTTTGCAGTTGCATTGGATACTTGGCTTCACTTGTTATACCTTGGTAGGCTTTCCTACTGAGTGCATCTACTACAGCATTAGTTTTTCCTGGGTGGTACTAAAGATCCACATTGTAGTGTTTAATTAGTTCAAGCCATCTTCGTTGTCTCAAATTTAGCTCTGGTTAGGTGAATATATACTTCAGGCTCTTGTGATCTGAAAAGATCTCACAATGGTTACCTAACAGATAGTGCCTCCAGATTTTCAGTGAATGAACTATGGCTACTAATTTCAGATCATGAGTTGAATAATTTTCTTCATGAGGTCACAATTGCCTTGAAGCATAAGCTACGATCTTTCCGTCTTGCTTTAGTACACATCCTAATCCTTGTCTTGAAGCATCATAATATATCTAAAATTCTCTCTTTGAATTTGGAAGTATTAATACAGGGGTTGTTGTTAACTTGGTCTTTAAATGCTGAAAACTTTCTTCACAATCATCTGTCCATTTGAATGGTTTCTCTTTCTTGAGTAACTGTGTGAGTGGGTGAGCAACTCTTGAGAACCCTTCTATGAATCGACGATAATAACATGCTAATCCAAGAGAACTTCTCACTTCAGTTGCAGTTGTTGGCTGCTTCCATTCCATGATGGCTTTGACTTTCTCTGGATCAACTTTGACTTCTTCTTCAGTGATAATATAACCCAAGAATGCAACTTCTTTCATCAAAAAAATTATATTTAGAGAACTTAGCATATAACTATGTTCTCTAAGCTTAGTCAAGGCAACATGTAGATGCTATTTATGTTCTTTTTCACTTTTGGAATAGATCAGTATGTCATCCACAAATACTACCACAAAATGGTCTAACTGATCCATGTACACCAATTTCATCTGGTTCATAAAATACGCTGCGGTGTTGGTCAAACCAAATGGTACAACTGTAAATTCATACAGCCCATACCTTACCGTGAATGTTATTTTTTCTCGATTTTGCTCTCAAATTTTTAATTGATGATAACCCGATCGCAAATTGATTTTGGAAAATACCTTAGCTCCTTTTAGTTGATCAAACAAATCATCAATCCTTGACAGTGGGTATTTATTCTTGATTGTAACTACATTTAACCCTCTGTAGTCGACACACATTCTCATGCTTCCATCTTTCTTCTTAGCAAACAATATCGGGGTTGACCATGGTGACACACTTGGATGTATAAATTCCTTCTCTTTTAACTCATGTAGCTGCTTTTTGAGTTCCTTGAGTTCATTGGCTGACATTCTGTACTGATGCTTCGTAATGGGTTTGGTGCCTGGTACTAATTCAATAGTAAGCTCAATCTATCGATCTGGTGGCTTTCCTGGCAACTCTTTTGAAAATACATTTGGGTACTCTTTGACTACTGGCAGTTGACTCTCTCCATCCATCATCACACTGTGGACACTTCTCTTCACACTTTCTATTAATTTTGGGTCTGTTTTTACTATTATTTGTTGACCTTCTGAACTAGTCAGAGTCACTATTTATTTTCATAGTCCACCTTGGCTTTATTTTTAGTTAGCCAATTCATGTCTAGAATAACATCTATTCCTTTCATTTCTAATATCAACAGGTTAGCTTTAAATTATATTCCCTTGATCTCTATACGTAAATAACTATACCCGAAGTGGGATTCCATCCTACTCCCGGGTGTTTGAATAGCATAATACTATTGCAAAGAAATAAACGACAACTGATTTCTTGTAACAAACTCTATAGAAAGAAATGAATGCGTTGCTCCAGGATCAAACAAAATTAATGTTGACATTGAGTGGACTAGGAACATACCAACAATGACGTTAGTTGCTCCAGCTGTATCCTCGGCAGTTATATGATTTACCCTTCCTTGAAATGGTGGTCTTGGCATGCCTCTACTTCTGCCTACCTGAGTACCTGTAGATGTTCCTGCTGGTGCTCTCACTGTTGTCCCTGCTAGTACAATGTATTTTGGCGTAGCGGGATGTTGCAGGTATACTCCTTGCGGTGCTGTTGTGCTGATAACTGGTTTGATATCTCTTTGAGCTTTAGTCTGGAGTTTTGCCACTTCAAAAGGTAATCCTGTTTAGGGACATTGGTCTTTGAAATGACCAACCTGATCACAGTGATAGCAAGCATTCACCTTCTGAGGGCACTGACGTGGATGATGATTTCGTCCATAGGTGCTACACCAAAATATGATTGGTTGGTTAACACCCTACTGAGAAAATACTGTCTATTGAGGTCTTGGCATAATCACTATCTGTCAACTGGTTGGCTTCGGTTTTGGGGTGATACCAGAATCCATCCTCTTTGAGCACTGAATGATGATGAAGGCCACACCACTGCTTTCCTCTTCCGTGAGTCTTCTAACTCACTTCTGGCTTCCTCTGATGTGATTAGTTTGTTCACCATAGCAAACAAATCTTTAAAATCCATCGCTAAAATGTGATACTTTAGCGACTTCTGCAATCCCTTTTTGAATCTTTCTATCTTCTTAGCTTCATTCTTGACATCATCTGGAGCATACCGGGCTATGTGGTTGACTTCATGGAGATATTCCATCACAGTGCACCCTCCTTGTTTTAAGGCTAAAAACTCTCGGCGTTTGGCTTCCACAATACTTGCTGGGATGTAAGCCTGACGGAAGGATTCTTCAAACTCTGCCCATGAGACTTCTCGGTCGTCATTCATATCTTGGTAGGTAATCCACCAAACTACTGCTTGTCCTTGAAGTTGATGTGAAACATATAGAACCTTTTTCTTTTTATCACTTTGCACAGCTTTCAACTTCCTCTCAATATCTCTGATCAAATCATCGGCTGCCATTAGATCTAGGGATGAGGAAAAGGTAGGTGGTCTTGTTTTCTGAAAATCTGGCCATTTTGAAGTGACCTGGGTACCCTCTTTGTTACCAATGGTTCCTGAGAAGTTGCTTGTCATAGTTGTCTTGATGGCTATCTGCTCGAGTAATCTTGAATGCTACTCCATTAATCTGGCTTGGTTCTGCTCAGCCTGGAAACGGTTCTGCTCCATTACAGCTAAGATACTGGCAAGTGTGGTTGAATTTTCTACTAGACTGCTTCTGATGAGGACATAACTTCTACTACTTCCATGAATGATGGGCAAGGTCCAATTACTCGGTACGTGCTCGTCAACTCAACTATCAGGTAAACTCGTTTTTAGGAGTCAATAATATTTCTGTTGAGAATTCGATACTTCTTAAGACTTATGATTTTTCTTGTTATTAGGAATCATAGAAAGGAGGAACCAACTCACGGCAACAGGAACACATTAAGGACTTCACCTAATTCGTCCATTCCCACCAATTTGGCTGCATTCATTAAGTCTACTTTATCGGACTAACGAATTTAGGTTTATTATCCATGGTGCTGCGACACCTTTTGGGCCGAGGGCCATGTATCATCACTTAGGCTATTTGGGCCGGTACTGTTTACGTGAACAGTACTGCGGTCGTACTGTTCACATGAACAATAATCGTGAATAGTACCACACCCCTTTTCATTAGATAAGTGTGGCTTTCTCCTTCCCTATTTAAGAAGGTCGCACTCTTTTTGTTTTCCTTGGGTTTTTCTTAAGAGATTATTCTGCTTAGCAGTTTCACCGCATGTCCGGTTGAGGAACTCCAACTTGTGGAATTAATCTTTATTCGTAATACAATTTCAGATTGCATCTTGTACTCTCTTTCTTGTGTTTTCGATTCGCTTGCAGGAGATAGTCTTCTTGACGAGGTCAACCGCGTTCGGCACGGTTGATAATCATCGGAGCAGTGGTGTAGTGATTGCGAGGGGTTCAATCTGTTTTGGTCGGAGCCTTTGGAGCATCAACGTTGTGTTCTCCACAATCGACTTATAAGTACCTTTCGGAAGATTGGGCCACCATCACATTAGCTTCCCTCGGCTTGTTGATTCCCTTGGTTGGGTCTTGTTTTTACCATCTCAACTCTGCTGGTCAAATTCTTAAAGTTAGGTCTACAACAGGTTTTAATAAACTTTGGACAGATAAGTAAGAGTTCTAAATTTAGGGTAAGTGTAGAATGAACAAGGTAAGGACTAGGGTGAATAAGAAGGAGAAGAAGCTTTGAAAGTGATGAGATATAGATACTATTAACAAACAAATTAAGATATAATTAAACATAAGCTTTATTTATCACACGAGCTAAATACAAACCAACTTAGGGTTTATGGCACAACTCGGATTACACACAGAAAACACTATTACACAGGATACATTCTACAATACCATACTCTATGCTAACTAGACTACCTAAAGATCCTTATTCTTCCATGGAACTTGCCCTTTTCCTTTACCAGCCATCGGTTGGCGGGTTGCTAGTTGTGTAGTACTTGAGCGTAGCTAAGACCTAGAACTATTGATCTTCGAAGTAGATTGACTTTTTTGGTTCCTCTTCAAAAGCTTGCTCTTCGCAATTCCAAAGGTTCTCTATTGTTGTTTTTAGCAAGTAATGAGTACAACCGTACCCAGCAAGTCATAAGAATAAACACTAATTTACTAATTGCAAGGGTTATCAATGGATGGGAGTATACTAGTTTTATTATTGATGGTGGATGCAATTTTATTTGTAAATAATTTTAAAACATAAAAAAATAGAATTGCTTTAAGAATAGGGTTTCAGATATTGCTTTTCTAGATTACATAATTTAAAATATCAGAAATCTACTTATGCTTTATTGTTGGAACCACCCATCAAATGTAGCTCCATTAACCGGGAGCACGACATATTCGAATACCATTTAGATTTCACTTTGCAGAGTTGCTTAGCTTTACCCATATGATTTCTCAAATTCATAATGTCAAGCTATAGACATGCTTCAGCTAGCGTGCGACTAAATTGAGAAAATAAGGTTTTCACTACTCAATTCTTTATATAGCATCTACCTGATAGGCTCTTGGCCTCAGTAAACTGGGTATCCACGGGTCAATACTTGTGGTTGAGCGATTACTGTGCTCTTTACTCAGCATAAGGTTCCAGTCCTTACTGTTCTTCCTGAGACTACCAACTACAACTGGTACCCAGTACACAACTGTACTATTACCTACCTGTTGCAACCTCCACCCTAGAGTAAGGTCGTAGACTCGGGCCAGCTCGTGGCACTCCATAGCTTCTGCCTTACCCTATAAACTTTTAAATAATTCTAGTGGCAAACCGCCAAGTTACTTAGTAGTACAAAATTTGAAATGAGCTAGTCTACATTTATTTATACTACATTTAAATATTACTAAGGCTGTCAAGGTGAATGTGGCCTCAAATTAGAGCAGGGCATTTTTTAGTGGTAGGACATAACTAATTTAACTTGTCATTCTAAACATTTATTTTAATCAAATAATTTGGACAAATAACATAAATGTGAATATTGTAATTAAATAATATGAATTTTCATGGGTCTCAACGTGATCAAAACTTGTAACTTGCCTTGCTGATCGACGACTTTGACTACTTCAAAAACTTCTGCACCATGATTTGATCCTTGCGCTGATGCCTCGGGAATCTCGGGAGCTAGCACAAACACACATAAAATAACATGAGCCCGTGTTTGAGTCTAATCAAGCTAGAAAAAATAAATAAAATAAATAGGAGTAAAATGAAATAAAAACTCAAATGGAGTTGGTTTGGATTTTTAGGAGCTTGATATGGAGGAATAGACACCGAAAATGGGTTCAGGGTGTCGAAATGGTTCAAATGGGGGTATTTTTTTGTAA
The DNA here is from genome assembly GCA_036346265.1 of Melocanna baccifera. NCBI lineage: Eukaryota > Viridiplantae > Streptophyta > Magnoliopsida > Poales > Poaceae > Melocanna > Melocanna baccifera. The sequence goes on along the minus strand of CM070682.1, from coordinate 31,772,602 downwards.
TTTTGGCTTGGGGTGAACCGTGCTTGCTACAGTGCAACACAGTAACCCGGCTTGGTCGCTACAGTATCCGATCGAGTGGCTCGTGCGCGCTCGTTGGTAGCCGTCGTATGATGCGCGAACGACCGAGATGCAACCACGTCGCTCGGAGGGGGTCATCTTCCACCTACGGACGAGCACGGTAGTGGAAAAATAGGGGTGGGACCCTTGTCGTGATTTAGCTCTAGAAGAGGACTTCCGCGACCAAGGGCGATGCTGGGAGGTTCCTGGGTTTACTTGCCACAAATCCACAATTAGGTGTGGCAAAGTGTGGTAGCCTACCAAATAGGCCCATAATATAATGTTGGTTGAATGTGTTCGTTTATAAATTCAAAGTAATAGCACAAATTTGTCGCAACTCCAAGGTAAAGCATGAGTTGTTGACTAGTTGAAACTTGAAACATACTATTAAATCCTTTTTTACAAAACAATACCTTTCTTAATCTCATTTTATGTATGGATGATAATAAATGGACAAGTTCGTGGCTGGATGTTCTCGTGGGCCACACCTTGTATTTCTGTACCTCAAAACAAAATTCTGCATTTCGAGGTTCAATATACTTGCGAGAGACTGATCATGTACTATGTCTAATACATGTTTGTGATGAACAATTGGCATTTTAGTTGAGTTGAAATCAAATTTTGTTATAGTTTTAGAAAATTTAGATTTGTTGTCAGTGTTCCCGGTCAGACCGATCGGTGGGACCGGTCGAACCACAGGGAGGAAGCAGTCAGACCATCTTGTGAACATCAGTATGACCGGTGGTTCGATGTGACTGGATTTTGGGAGGGTCGGTGATTTCTAGTTTGGGCTACTTTTTCTGGAGAATAGATTTTGGTGTTGGTCACATGTGGTCGGACCAGTCATGGTTGGCGGTTGGACTGAGGTAAGTTGGCTGGTGTGACTGGTATTGAAAATACGTTCACACTGGGTGGCTAGTCAGACAGGCTAGTGATTGGCGGTCTGATCGAGGTAGTCCGATCAGCGTGAGGAGTGTGGTTAGACCAGTGGCTACAGCCAGAGATCAGGGTGAGTTGAGCTGAGTTGGTTTGAGGTCAATTCATGGCTTGCGAGCCATTAGTGTTTTTGTTGAATTGCATCATGCATGCTTTGACTAATGTGAGTCAAGTGCATAGAACTTGCGCTTGATATGGTTGTTTGGTGTTTGGATATGCAGGTGGCTTGGAGGACATAGCGGTTGACGGCAATGGACTGAGACTAGTTGGGGAGTTGAGGTTCAACCGATCGTGTAAGTTTAGGTCAGGCTACGTGACTCAAGCGGGGAGCCACCCCTCCCACGGCTATAAAAACCACCCGACCCTCTTCCTCGTGCTCCCTCATGCCTCCTACTCACTCTCGCTCACCTCCCTAGAGCCGCACCAAGCCAAGCTCCATCATCGTGATGTCACCGTCGCCTCGCAGCTCCGGTGAGTCCTTCCCCCTCCCGAGCACGTCAACATGACCATCTTGCCCTCCTCTTTGTTTCACCTCAACCAATTCGGGTTTCATCCATAGGAGCTTGCCGACATTGTCATCTTCCCTAACTCTAGCTGCCTCATGGCCTTGCCGAACCGACGTGCCTCCTCTCGATTCCTCTTAGACGAAGCACCCCCACTCATCACTCCTTCAATCCCCGCCATCGATTTTGGTTACTGCCATCCTTGGCTTGCTGTCGCCGTGAAGGAACATTGCGCCACCTTGGGTCAATACTGCCAGACCGCCTTGACCACTTCTAGGCCTCGCTGGCCCCTCCGGTGAGTCCCTCATGTTCCGTAGATGGTCCCTGTGCCCTTACTTTGGCCCCCCTCGCTGCATGTTTTCTCATAGACATGAGCTTGAGCCACTGTTGCTAGGCTCGCTTGCTGTCTACCATGCCGCTCCGCCCATGGGTGCAGCCATGCTGGCAACCACTGCCACTTGCCTCGCATGTGACGAACACGGTAATGATGTTCTCTAGTTTGGTCAAAAGGAGGCACTATAGCTACGCCATCAGCTTTTAATGACGTGATTAATTAGTGTTAATAATATTGGTTAATGTTAGTTAATGTTTCACCAACACGTGGGCCCAACCTATTGAGAAATGTAATTACAACCAAATTTAAGTTATGAGCCACTGATGTGTGGGCCCATTTCTATCAGCCTCTATTCACTTTTCTTGTTAGAAATAAATCAAAAACAATTAAAAACCCTCAAGCTCCACCTGTCGGTGATAGAGCACTCTCTCATCTGTTTATTTTGGAAATAATCCTAATTTAAACTTTGAGAGTCATGTTCTCACTCGTTTTAAATCCAAATAAAATGAAACTTATTTCTAAATTTATCTAAAAATAAGATCTTCCAAATGAAAGTAAAATCATGAATTTTGGATTTATTTGTATGTTCATATATTCATTTACCTTTTTGTTATGATCGCTTGATTAGAGTACGAAGACTCGAAGTGGCGCAGTTCAAGCCGAGGTAGAACCTTCAAGACCAACAAGCTTATGAGTCAGGCAAGTCAATAGTTTCATCATTTTGCACCTATATTTTGAATGCAAATTATATTGATTTAAATTACTAAATTATATGCCTTAATTTATTATGCAAATTATAATCATGTTAAGCTCATAGTTAAGCCCCTATTAATAATTATGCTATTATACCCACTCCTTAATTTGGACATAAACCTAATCATCCTAGAAATAATGGTAAATATACTAACGATAAGTCCATATCTAGGTGCTATGCTTAGTCTTGCTTAGATACCCGGAGGCATTAATTTGCTCTGACAACATTTTAAACATGAAACATGGTTTGGGCAGCCACTGGAGGGAAGTGGCTGATATTTGAACTAGGAAGGATATTTTAGAATCCCAAAACTCTAAAATTACTTAAATATCTGGGCGAATGGTAAGGGGGATTGATGCGAATATAGCACAAGAGTGTGGTTTATGATAGAACCGCCCAGATAACCCTAATGACTTAATTTGGTAACCCCTCCTAATGTAAAATAGTGTAACTACAAGTCTATAATAGATATGATCTGGCTAATTAAATTGTATCAACTCAGCGCGGTTGCACCATTCAGATGAACTAGGTCGTGTCACTTGTGGATAGTATCCACTAAGAGTTTGATGGGGCTGGCTAGCCCATCCCCATCTATTTAGCGGGTTAGGATGGTGAATTGTAGTTAACCATCTAACCATCCTCTCTTGAGACCAAATGTTCATAAGTTTTAGGGTTAGGATTTAAGATAAGTTGAGTGCTGTGATGTGCTCTCTTGTCCTCCACTGGAGTACCTATAAAATATTCATCCTCAAGTAGCAATATATTAATCTTTGTTCATCTCTATGAATCTCTCTTGTGTTGATTGATTTGCTCTTCATTTGGTTTGTTTTCCTCCTCTCTCTTCCTTTTTTGATCTTGTTGTACTAAGAATATATAAGAGATAAAAATAACCTTTGAAAATTAATCTTCACTCATCTAGTCACTTACATGGCAAGTTCATGAAGAAAACCTATTTTTGCTCTTTTTGGCATCTCCGAGTGATTTCTTGATCCAGCTATTTCTACCTTAATTTCTTTGGTATTCTACCTTGCTGTGACATATGGGAATACCATATAAATCCATCTTGATCATCATTCACCCACGAGCAAGTCATATTCACCTTTTTTGGTTTTTGACCCATTTTGGGGACAACGTTCCTTCAAACAAAAAGGGTTAGAACTTTGGCAACAATCTTCTTGACCATTGATTAGAATATGTTTCTGATATTCTAGAAAAGGCGTATATCAAATTTCAAGTGATTTGAAGTTTTGCTTTGATAATTAACTTAATTTTAGGTTTTGACCTAGTTTTGGTGTAGTAGAGATTTATGAACCAAAAGTTTACAATTCTCTTAAGTTCTTTCAAGAATTTTTTTGGGATATGTTTGTTAAGGTTATGATTTAGTCTTAGTTCAAGTTTTAAGTCTTTTAGATCGACGGATTAAAAGTTTCATGGATTTTTGTTTTTGAAATAGTGCTAGAGTTAGTGTTCATGGGTTTGAAATTACTGTAGCACCGAGTGTTTTCAGAATTTTGAGTTCTTAATCTTCATAGCTTTTCATAGCTATTGGAGTGAAGAATCAGCGAATACTTGAGAGAAGATTTGAGGCACCATTCGCCCCCTTCTGTTGCCATACCTGTCCTATAAGTCGCTTTGAACGCAGTGGCTTCTTAATGCAAGTGCTCCTTACTCTGTCAATCTCTCTTGCAATCAGCCAAAAGCTACAACATTTTTGAACATGGCCTAAGCTAAACAAGACAATGGCTTCTTGTATTGCAAACAACAGCCTACATGTACTTTTGCTTTGCACAAACTTTAGGGCTAGTTTAAAATACGAGAATTTTTCTAGATTGCTAATTCCAAAAATTATATATTATAGGTCATTTGCTTCACCATCGCCGCTTTCTATAGCCCAATCCACTCCTCAATCCGCACCCAAAACTAATATCTACAAGTTAGACCTATCTAACACCAACAATTGATTGGCAGGTCACCTTAGGTTCGATCCAGAACAACACTAGTGTGTTGCTTGGATGCATTTTCAGTGGACATGCTTGCCCTACACAACTCCACTCATTTTGTCTTAGCATTTGTTGTCAAAGCATATTGGACTTCATTTTTTTCGCAATAATACGCACGTCAATTTTTTGCAATGCTTTTGGAACTTCTAATCGACGGACAAGATGCACAACTTGTGGTCGTTCCCTCTTTCCTAGCCCTAGCAACTTCCCTCTCCTTTGCCTACTTCCATCCTCCAAACATTCACACCCTCTCTATCCTTTGAACTTTCAACAAGGATTATTTGTAATTTTTGAACTAGATTGGAACTTTTAAAGAATTCGGTAGCTTTTAACTAAATAAAAAGGACTTTCAATAGAAATTTAGGAGTTTTCAACTAACATTGTGAGCTCTAAACTAAAAATTAAAATAACTTTTGACTAGTTAAAAATTGAAAGATCCCATTTGAAATTGGACATTTGGCGGCCGTATGGATCCAATGTCTATGCTAACTATGGGGCGGAGGGTTGAGTCTCCAGCCTTACCAGTGGTGGTTGGGACATAACACGACAACGACAAAGTATGGCACATCAGTTAGGGTTTGGTAGGGGAGGATGAGAGCCAGTGACAGTGGCTGGATCTCATCGATGCAACAGAGTTGGCATCTCATTGGTGGCATGAGGTGCACAACAATGGGGTATGTGGGGGGAGCTCGGGAGAGGAGATGAAGGGGAAGGTGGGGAGTGGTGGAGAACAAAAAGTGCAAAACAATAGTTTGCATTGGGCAAGAAAACTATAAATGCAAGAGGCGTTGCATTGGGCAAAACAATGCCAATCGTTAGCACTATATTTCCAGATTAGCTACAATAGTTACAGTTGAAAACAGAACCAAATTAGAGAATTGATTATTACGGTAGAATTGAACATAAATGGAAACGTACCAAACTATTCAAACATGTAAAATACAAAGCTAATCACAACAGCAAGGTAGGAAGATTGAAATAGGATATCTAAACCAAATGTAGTATTTCTTTTCGCTTTCAGTTACCCTCAGTCGAAGCAGTAGATGAGCGAATGCCAAGACTGGCATGAAAATCCTAAAAGAGCTGTGAAGGAAGACCCTTTGTCATAATATCGGTGAATTGATGTGTCGACGAAACATGGAGAACATGAACTTGTTCAAGCATAACTTTTCCCCGAACAAAATAAATGTCAATCTCGATATGCTTTGTTCGATGGTGTTGCACTGGATTGGAAGACATATAGATGGCACTAATGTTGTCATAGTCGGCCATTGTGGCTGGATCAACCAGATGATGAAGTTCATGCAAAAGCTATCGTAACTAACAACACTTGGCTATAGCATGTGCCACGGCATGATAATCTGCTTTAGCACTAGAGTGGGAAACGATGGTCTGACACTTAGAGCTCCATGAAACCAGGTTATCACCAAGATAAACAGAATAACTATACATTGATCATCGAGAATCGGGGCACCCGGCTCAATTAGCATCTGTATAAGCCGTTAGTCCTCCAATTGGTGAAGCTCTCAAATGAAGTTTGAGGTCCATGGCCCCTTTGATGTAATGTAAAATGTGTTTAATTAGGTTGAGATGAGGCTCCCTAGGAGCATGCATGTAGAGGCATACTTGCTGAACCGCATGAGCTATATCAGGCCTCGTGTGGGTAAGATATTGAAGGGCACCGGCTAGACTTCAGTATTCAGTGGGGTTGGAAACAAGAGCGCCATCAATTGTAGAAAGTTTAGCATGAATATCAATAGGCATGGTTGTAGTAGTGCAATTTGTCATGCTAGCCCTTTGAAGGAGATCATGCACATACTTTTGTTGAGAAAGAACCATCCCATGGGAGTTACGTGTGACCGAAATGCCAAGGCAAAAGTCAAGAGCACCAAGATCCTTCATAGCAAACTCATGATGAAGAGAACAAGTAATGCTAGCAAGGAGATGAGAAGAATATGCAATCAGGATAATGTCATCAACATATAGAAGCAAAAATGCAAGGTCAGAAGCATCGCTAAGAACAAAGAGACATGCATAAGAATGAGACGCCATGAAGCCAATAGAGCAAATGTAGGATGCAAATCTTTGATACCAGGCATGGGGTGCCTGTTTAAGGCCATAGAGGGACTTATGAGGATGACAGACATGAGAGGGGCATGAGGGATCAACAAACCTAGCCGGTTATTGAGAGTAAATAATCTCATTAATAGTCCCATAAAGAAAAATGTTCTTAACATCCAATTAATGAATTGGCCATGAACATGAGTTGGCAATGGAAAGGACAACCCGAATGGTGGCTGGTTTAACAACGGGGCTAAAAGTTTTGGCATAGTCAACACCAGGCTATTGAGAGAACCCGTGAATGACCGACCTAGCTTTATAGCGATCAAGAGTGCCATCCAGTTTGAGTTTGTGGTGAAACACCCATTTGCTAGTAACAATATTTGTACCAAGGTGGAGAAACAAGAGACCAAGTCCCATTTTGGACCAAGGTGTTGTATTCTTCACCATTGCCTCAATCTGATTTGGGTCATTGAGTGCACTATTATGTGTTCTTGGAATAGGCGATGAAGAAGACTAAAGAGCGGAGAGGTTGAGGCAATTTACTAGTGCCACACAACCTGTTTGTGCCCTGGTTGCCATGTGATGTTGTCCAGTATGAGGACGGACAACTGGGATTGCACGGTGAACTACAGGAAGTAGCAAGGGTGATGGAACCAGCTAGAAGGAAGCTAGTGGTGTCCCGAGTGATGTGGCTGGGGTGAAAGCTGGTGGGGCAGGCACTAAGGAAGACTGCCGGGACTCCAAAGAAGTGGAAGGTATAACTGTGGTAGGGAGAATAGATGGAACGATGACAACAATGTCAAGAAGAAAATCAAGGAGGAACTATCGGTTTGTAGAGAAGGAATAGTAGTGAAAGGGAAAATAGACTCGTCAGACACAACATGATGAGAAACATTGGTGCATTGTGAAGAAATCTCAAGGCAGCAATACCCTTTATGGTTCATGGGGTATCCAAGAAACACACGAGCTGTATATCGTGGAGCCAACTTGTGTGGTGCAGTAGCCGATAAGTTAGGATAGCACAAGCATTCAAAGACACACAGCTTTTCAAGAGTAGGAGGTGTGCCATGCAATGCTTCATAAGGTGTAGAGAAAGGAAATGCATGAGGACACCAGTTGAGGAGATAAATATATGCGGCCAAGGCTTCAGCTCAAAGGTGAGAAGGCAAGTAAGCTTGAATGAGCAACATGTGAATGACATTGTTGATTGTGCGAATCACTCATTCAACTTTGCCATTTTGTGGAGAAGTGTGAGGGCAAGAAAGATGAAGAACAATGCCTTGAGCTTGGAAGAGAGAAGTGGTGCCAAAATTTACAATGTCATACCCATTATCGATTTGAATGGATTGAACTTGTTGCTAGAATTGGGTATGAGCAAAAGAGAGAAAGTGTGTGAGTATGACCAATACATTGGACTTTTATTTAAGAGGAAAGGCCCACATGAAATGTGTAAAGTCATCAAGAATAATGAGATAGTATTGGAAACCAGAATTACTCAACATAAGAGAAGTCCAAAGATCACAATGTATAAGCTAAAAAGAGGACATGGTTGAGGAAGTAGACTTAAAGAAAGGTAGTCTAGTATGTTTGCCAAGTTGACAAGCATGACATATTAAAGAATCTAGTTTGGCATAAGGAATCAAGTTGGACTTCTGGAGAATGGAGAAGACATCTCATCCATGGTGGCCAAGACGTTTGTGCCACAGGTCAGCAGATGCAACTACAGAACTAGAAAGGAGAGCATGTGGAGTAGAGGTGATAGATACATCATGGATCAGATAGAGGTTACCCACACTATTGAAGTAGGAAATCTCTTTCCTAGTGTGAAGATCCTTGACAAAAAAATCAAAAGGATCAAATTCAACAGTGCAAAAGTTATCACAAGTAAATTTGTCAACGAAAACTAGATTTTTGGTGAGGTAGGAACCAAGGGCACCTTGTTAAGACAAATGGAAGCAAGGGATGTATGACCGGTATGAGTGATGGGTGAGGAGGGGCCATTGCCGATAGTAACGTGAGGAGAAGAAGAAGTGAAAGGAGTAAGAGAGGAAAGGATACCCTGATCGGAAGTTATGTACGAAGAAGCACTAGAGTCCATGACTCATTCACCAAGGTGTGATCCATGAATGGACATATTGTTCATTGCTACCAGAAAGCTTGCTTGATCCCAGTACAGAGCTTGGGGTGTTGTTGATGACTAGGGTGGAGTGGTTGCTAGGGATTGGTGGACTAAAGCATACGCCATATGTGTGTGAGGTGGTTTGGGGCGTGGGCCTCCAAGGAGACTCGGGGCAGGAGAAGAATGCCACTGGCTCGACCAGGATGGAGCTGATGAAGACTGGGAGCCAGTCAGAGCCTACCCATGTCATAGCCTATTTCATGGATTGAAGACACCATGGATTAGAGTTGGTGTAGAACCCGGGGTGTCCACGGCTGTTGTGGTTTCCACGGCCACCACCGCACCCTCTGTTATGCCAACGTCTGCCACCATCACAACTGGAATTGGAGAAAGAGGTCTAGTCATTGCAATCACCATGGCCAGTATTGGAGAGGTTGAAACTTGAACCAGTGAAGGCTAGAACTGGGGCGACAACAATCCTTCTTTGGTAGTTTCATCGGCCTTGAGAGTCTCCTCAAGAAGAAGAAGAGAGGAATGGCATCATGAGGGGAACAAGAGCCGCCGTCTAGTCAAATTGAGAGTGGAGCCCTTAGATGAGGTTGAGGACAAGGGTCTTGTCCAACACAGGTTGATTGACATCCCTTAGAGCATCAGCCAAGTTTTTCATCTTCTGGCACTATGTTGTGATAGACATGTCACCTTGATGTGGTGCATAGAATTTGTCTTGAAGAAACATAGCTCAACTTTCCTTGTTGTCCCAAAATAGTTCTTCCATGCTAGTCCATGCTTGATGAGCAGATTACGTTATCAACAATAACATCTCCCAAAATAGCTCTCCCAAAATAGTTCTTCCATGCCATGCTAGTTCTCCCAAAATAGCTCAACTTTCATGATGATATCAACAATAACATCTGGAATAGAGGCATAAATCCATGATCGAATGGCAAAGTCAAGTTGAAGCCACTTAGTTGAGTCTTGTGGAAGAGTATCTCTGGCAATATGACCTAGCATATCATATATAGGGTGCTCCACTTTGAGTAGTTTGATTCCTTCAGGGAGAGACAAACTGGGATGTGAGTTTTTATATTAGCTACACTAATTGTAGCAGAGGAGGAAGGTGTAATGGCTATGCACGGGGCTGGAGCAGTAGTAGAAATTGCTGCAGTGATGGAGGCAACAGAGGAGTTCTCTAAACTTGTGCTTATGGTGCGTAGAAAGGAGCTGGAAGGGGGAGAGAGAAGGTTTGCGTAGGCAAGAAAACAATAGATGGAAGAGGCGCTGCACATAGCAAAATAATGCCGAGTGTTAGCATTATATTGCTAGATTAACTATAATGGTTACAATAGAAAACAAGAACAAAATTAGAGAATCGGTGATTACAACATAATCGAAGGTAAATGGATATGTGACAAACTATGCAAACTTGTAAAATAGGAAGCTAATCACAACAGCAAGGCAGGATGATCGTAGCACGATATCTGAACCAAATGTAGTATTTCTTTCCACTTTCATGAAGTTGTGGACACATAATAGTGATCGGTCGAATGTGTCATCCAATGAACGATGGGGAGAGAGCCTAGGGCGGGCTAGCGGCCTAGTGGTAACAGTGGGGGTGTTCCTTCCTACCCCCCATATTTGATCATGAGAATCGATACAGTGTACCTTATTTATTCAGAGCACATATACATGTACATTCAATGGGAAAGATCGTGTTCGTGCTCCATGAGGCTCAAGAGCCTCCATAAAAATTCCTAGTGTGTGTGGTAGACATGCATGTGTGTGGCATGAGTGGGTGTGCATCCTCTTGTACTTAAAAAATGATGGATGCATGTCCACTAGGAAGCTATTTAATTGCACCCTTTTTTTTAGTAATTCAGGATTCCTTTTGGTAAAAGACGAGCTACTTGTTAGTGATATGCCCTAGATGCAATCATAGAGATAATTGTATCACTTCTCTGTTTATAATCTTTTCAATAATATGTTATTTTATCCCTTGAATAAATATATTTCATATTGATCAACAAGTGTGTGACTTGTTTGCGGAACTCTTTATTTATATTTTAATATTATTCTAAATTATCCCTAATCTTATATCATTATGTGGGACAATTATAATTTACAGATTAACACATGTATTGATTGATGATTATATTTTACTAATCATGAATATGGGATATCAAATCAATAATATGGATATATATTAGAGGACATGATATTAGATTGACCCACCATGAGACACTGCGGGAACTGTTATATTTTGAAGTGTCATCAATTGGTCACATACATAGTGAATGTAGGATCCTTAGACATGATATTATCATTGTTTTCTACATGTATAATAGTTTACTTGGGGGTTACCAAACACTACTCCGTGACTGAGTAGTCATAAATGTAGCTTTCGGGTTTATTATGAAACATACAAAGGAATATGAGCTATAAAGATAGAATTTGTCACTCCTATATAACATGAGAGATTTCTTTGGGCCCCCTTGATATGGTTGGATTAAGGAAGTGCATAGCTATGTCGAATGTGGTTGAAGAGTCAATCATAACTGAGTAATTCACTACAGGTTCGAGTGAAGGATCAAGCTATCATAGAATGGTATGCTTCTCATCTTGAGTTCGATCTGGTATCATGAAGCAAAAGGATCGATACATAAGCACTATATAGGTTTGTCTGATATGATCTTTATGTATATTTGCTAGGGACCGCTACTGACTTATGAGCCGGAAAGGAGTTTTCGGTCCATAGCTAAATGAACATGAAGCTACAAGGTTACACACTTAATGGGCTAGAATGATAAGGATCCGGATGATAGTTTCTAAGTGGGATTCGATCTCTACTCATATTAGATAAGGATCCGATTGGAGGCTATATAAGGAGAGGGGCGCTGAGGGAGGTAACCCAAAACACACCTATCAAAACCCTCGCTGCCACCTCTTATAATCCCCCTACGTGTGCGCTGGTACTAGCACATCAATGCACAATATTCCCTCCCTGGACATGTGGACCTCGGTAGAGGTGCTGCTACGACTGCGACGCTGATCGAGATGATTGCAAGGAGGACACGGTTGGCCAGAGAACGATTGACTGCTTCCACTACATCGATGCGCTCTTCATTGAATTAGATGCTTCAACTCTACTTTCGCTATACTACGCGTCTAGTGGTAACAATCTATGATCTCTTACTTGCATAACTTTCTGGTTTACGTGGTAGAAAATTTTAATTTATGCTAATGTAACCTACCCATATCTCAACACTACTAGAATGCTTGATATTTTTTTGATATATAGGGATTCTTTCTATCACTAAAATGTTGACTTGTAAGCCCAAACACTACTCAAATTTGTTGAAACAAAACAAAGCTAGAATGTTTCTCTTCTCAAAGACTCTTTGCGATCACTACCAGAAATATAGTATGAAACCAAACATATGGGGAAATCTCTTATCATCCAAAATTTCCAAAAGATACCTGTTGCATGTAGGTACGTTAGTATTGACTTTCTTTTAAAATTTCCTTTAAAAAATATCGATTCAATATCTAGACCAAATAGTTTGAATAAAAGCGATACTTGAACATGTGGTGTTTGTTGGTGATTTAGAATATATCCTCTCCTACATCTCCGAATTTTTTGGGGAATTTTTGAAAACTTATATGTAGATAACATAGAGGTAGCACCGTAAAAGAGGGTATGATGCGGTTCCAAGTGATGTGGATACTTTGGTGCGTGTTTCCAAATTGCAATATGATAATAGTTTGAAAATTTGCATTGTTTTGTGCGAGGAAAAGAATAAAGAGAAGAAGGCCATGGGGCGAGAGGTGTGGATGGTGAAGAGAGAAAGCTAGTTACCGTTTCAACACAAGAGGAGAAAGGCCAAAAGGAAACCCTAGGGCATGCATGGGCCAAAGCTACATGCAAAGCCAAGGGGGATGAAAGCTCGACCTCGACCATGTTTTGAGGGCACGAGGGCGAGCGGTGCATGTGCCATGGGGTGTAAGGAGAACAAAGCTAGGAAGAAGAAATCGAGTAAGGCATGAGCTTCCATGTAGGATCAATTCAAATAAGGATATGAAACAGATTCTAATCCAGATTCTCTTTTATTTCCTGTTGTTTCCTTTTAAATGAGCACAAGTCTGATTTGTATAGCACGTAGCTAGAGTTATTCGATCTCTAGGAGTGGAGTTGGCTTCGGCTATAGGGAGTGGGTGAGTGGTCAATATAACCTAGTCGAACCCCCTTTGTATCTTAGGTTAGGTTATCTTTTTGCGTTGAAGTAATAAACAAAAAAATCGCCATGATGATTGTTTGTGGCCAATGTGTGTATCTATCGAGATTTTCCCGTTTAGGGTTGCAATTGTGGCGCAAAATGGGAACTAAAGTTCCTAAGTTGTTCCATAAAATCTACATGATTCAACGTCCTGATTCATGATATATGCTTGCTCATGGTTTGGGAGGGCTAGATTGATTGCTTCTACCTTCGGCGTGTCTCGCTAATTAAGGGTGCAATTCAACCCAAAAGGAGCTGTATAACTGTTGGTCATTTAGGGCTTTCTACTTCAACTGAAACCCTATTTCTCCAATTGGTGGTTGTGCTCTAGTAAAAGAAGAAAAGACCAACGCCGTTGAACCGTGCCATACAAATCGGGCAACTCTACGCATCAACTAGAGGCTGATCTACTACAGAAAACCGTATTATAGACAGTTCAAAAATGTCATCACAGACGGTTTTGTGAGCCATCTGAATTGATGGGTCAGTAATGATACAAGGTCATCACAGACGGCTTTCGAACTGTCTGTGACGTAAATATCACAGACGGTTTTTAGTTAAAAATTGTCTATGATATCTATATGTCACATACGGTTTTTAGTTAAAAACCGTCTGTGATATTCTATTCTACCCTTAAATCTATTTCTGTTTATTGGCTAGCCTCAGGAAATGCTAGCCATACCCTCTGAAACATGCAGATCAACATGTACATATATACATCCAATTCACATCTCAATTCATTTCACAAATAAAAACATCCATTTCGCAAATCAATTAACTGAAATAAAATAAAATATCCATTAACAAATACACAATTACAATTAATATCAGTCTTATCCCAAACAAAAAAATCATTCTGCGTTGTGGAACTCTCCATCTGATTTTATGACTCCAAACATCAAAAAGTATGTGCACTCTCCTCGAATGCGTGTAAGGTCAAACTGTTGCAACGCAGTTGTACGGATGGGCGCAGCCTGTCGATAGGAATATCAATGTGCATACATATATAACTTGATAAGTATGAAATAATTATGGGAAGATTGACAAACCTTATGATTGGTGATCTTGGAGGAGTCGAGTAGTAGTCTCATATGGTGGCAAACGTAGAATCCACACGTGTTGCCTGATGGCTGCGGGTGGCACTACAAAAAATAGAATGTGTTAATTCAAGAGGCATTACTACCAAGTGTTGTATAGGATTAATTAATGTGTACTAGCGAATACCCGAAAATTTTGAACATGTTGCAAAGCGTTGGCCTCTTCCGTCGAGCCACGTGCCTCTGTAACGTACGTGACAAACAACCTACGTGATTCAAAAAATGTTAGCTTAGTCATTCGGAAGGAAAGAAAGAGTACAATATAGTTATGTATGGGGAAAATGTACTTACCTATTGAGTAATTGGCCAATAACTGTGTGGTCGGTTTTGTTCCTACTTAGAGAATTAAGGTATATTGCCTTCTTCCATTTTGGTATAATTACAATTAAAATCTAATGGAACCCCTGATTGTAAGGCATAAAAACAAATTCCTTATCGCGGTGAGCCAGTAGTGTTGTTGTAATGTACGTCTCGACAAAGGATGCATCTTTGTTGATGGTATCCATGGCGACCATGCGTGGGTCCAGGAAACCAATTGGTGATTTGGATGATCTAGCTTCAACCACCATATGTCTATATACATACACACAAAAGCAACAACTTATATATGATATTTATCGGTATTACATGAACGGATACTATGATTGTATATACTTATAGCGTCCAGCATCGAACGAGTGAGGCGTCGAGAGCGTTGAGCGTGAAAAGATCAAATAAATCCTCAAAGGTCACCGCGAAGACACAATCGTGAACTTCGTGCTGTAAATGATCCAGCCTGAATTTGATAGTGATACCTGAGCTTCGTTCTTTCTATGGCTTATTGGCATGTTCCATATACTAAGAGTGTAATTACTGGCAACAAAGTCCTAGGGTTCGGAGGCGCTCTGCTGGGACAATCAGCGGCTCGCCTAGCACAAATTTACGGGACAATGGCAGGTACAAGATATAATTATCGATCTTCTTTGATTTGCCCCTGCTGCCTCAGCTGTAGGTCGACTTTATGGTAGTCGATTGTATAGGTAGCACCGGTGCAACTTGCTTCACCAGGAATAGCACCCGTGGACATGGCACCGGTATAGGTAGCGGTGGTGCAGATAAGCCTTGTGGAGATAGCACTAGTGCATGTAGCTCTGGTTCGGATTGCCCTTATGGACCTGCCATCGATGAAGAAGCCTCAAGGAAGATGTCGCTTTTGGGCCATTGGACGAATGTTCCAATGGCTTTCCCTAGAGTCACGAGCTCGTTGTTGGGGGGTTTTGGTAGTGAGACGACCTCGAAATTAGCATGCACACCATCCACATTAACTTTTTCGAAGCCTAGTGCTAAAGGTGCACCGTGCACCATGGCCCCGTGACTAGACGGATATGTCTGGCCCTAAGCAGCGCACAAGGGAACAGAGGCATATCTTACTTGGAGCTTGCACTTCGTAGGATCCTACATAATAATACAAAATTAGCTACTCCAATAGGCCTATCAACGGATCGAGCATTCCAGAGATAATAATTATTACCAGGATGTCGTACACAGGAAATCTAGCCTCGCTTTCCGTTGTAGGATTGGACGCATAGTTACTCCGACGGTTAAGGGGGCTGGCTAGCACAGAAGCGACGGCAGCGACCTGCTGATTTTCTGTAAATCTTTGTATCTCATCTCTGACGTAATCAGTCAGCTCCTCTCTAAGAGATGCCTTGATCTCCTCTCGTAGCCGTGCGTCATGCTCGACTTTAGTTCTCTTCCTACTCCGATACAATTCGGAGTTATTTGAGAAAACATGTTCCAAGGAACATAAAGCCCAAGGCTTCTCGTACGACCCAGGTGCTCCTTGTTTCCCAGGGCCGAGGAGAGTATATCTTTCTCCCTAGTTGCTTAGAATGATCCCTAGGAAGATTCTACACTCAGCGCTTTCTGCAAGAGCCTGACATGTCATTTAACTTCCTACGAAGTTGTGGAGTAATTACAAGCTAGGTAGTTTGATATCTTACCAAGCGGTGGGACACTTCCTAGTCTGCAGGGTTTCGGAAGGAGATGTCCCCCGACGACGTGGTAGATGACCTCGCTCTAATCCAATTTCAAGCGCGCTCATCCGGGATTATGGTAAATGGCGGGGCGGTATCCCGCAGGACTGCCTGTTCATCCTCATTCCTCCACTGCGGAATTGTACCCGCATACCCAGCTGTGCCAAGTCTGTGGGGTGTGTGTTTTTTTGCCTAGAGGACCTTGTGCACCGCACTTGCACTTCTAAAATCGTTGGTCATCTTCATCGCCTTAAACTCTTCCCATTGTGGTTCCAGGAATGGGTACTTGTGAAATTCTTCTCCGTGTACTGCTTGACAAGCACGCCCTTCAAGTTCTTCCATGATTTGCATGCCGCTAGGAAGGCATGTCGTTGCACGGAGTCGTGGTAATCTTCTGGGATCTCGACGATGCAAAAATTTCTTTCAGCAGCTCACGTTTCCGAGTCTCAGTCACAATGTTCCATGAATCGAATGTGATCTCAATTCGTTCTCGTACAACTATTCCGACCATTCTTCAAAATGCGCACGCTGCTCAGCGAGGAAAGAGAGGGGTTCCAAATCCATCGACTTCTGTGATGGTAAATCGGCCAAAAAGATTTTTCGATAGTCCTCTTCCTTGGCATTTTGATTTGGGAGCGGACGCATCCGGCGATGATGTCAAAGAATACGTGGATGACATGTTGGCCTTCTCATATATGAAAAGTAAACACAATGTAGCATATACAGTAATATATACAGAAATTAGTAAGAACATGAACAAGAGATATACAAAAATTAGTAACAATTGCGATATATGCATATGCTCTAATTTAATTCCTATGTAATTAGTAAGAACATGAACAAGACATATACTAGACTTAACTATCACATAAGTATGAATACACATTAAGACATTTACATAAAAGCATATGCCCAACAAATATATCATGAAAATCATCATATCGCACAATGCCCAACAAAAGATAATTTTGTAAAGAGTGCTCTCAGAATGTAGGGTTACCAAGATTAATTCTTGGTCGTCTCGCTACTTATAGTTTTATACTCTTCATTAATTGGATATGTTTAATAGAATTGTGAACTTTGAGCTCTAAATCACAATTGACTAATCTCAATTGCAAAACATCCAGTTAACAGATTTTCGGCTATAGAGCATGTATTCAAACTGACCACTTGAAACTAACAAAGATATATGCAAACTCAACTTGATCTAACAACAGATTGTTATATTTCAGCTTATCAAGTTATCAGATTATGCATAACTGAACTAACACATTGACATGTGATCATAATTTAAATTTAAGTGATCCACATACATGCATATACCGAAAATGAGACTGAAAGACAGGCTTTACTGACTAAGAACAACAGGTTCAATTTTTCAGCGTGTAGTAAGATTGTTAGCAATTGAATGAGGATTTAGAGCTCAATGCTATTTCATCCAATTTCAGTATAGAACCATGTTCATCATCGAGCAACAATCTAAGCCCACAAGCAATCAATGTGTTAGCCATCTCATCGACCCCATTTGGATTTGAAAGCATGCCTGAGTATGGAAAGCCTGGGCTCAAGGACCAGAGGAGGTGATGGGCTCGGGGAAGCTAGGTCGCCGCCGCCAGGCTCACGGAAGCTAGGCGCAGCCGGCGACGGGCTCGGGGAAGGCGGCTGGAGACGGACTATGGGAAACTAGGCGGCCGGCGACGGGCTTGGGGAAGCTAGGCGTGGGCGGTGATGGGCTCGGGGAAGCTAGGCATGGCCGACGACGAGCTCAGGGAAGGTGATCAGCGATGGGCTCGGGGGACGGAGGCGGCGACGGGCTCGATCGGGAGAGCAGCGACATTATGTCTTTGTGTTGGTTGGTATAGCTAATAACTGCAGTGTACGCGCAAAACCCTAGCTTGAGGGTATATATATGAAGGATTATTACAGATGGTTCTAGTTGAGAACCGTCTATGATATAAATATCACAGACGGTTTTAATAATAATATCACAGATGGTTCTAAAATAGAATCGTCTGTAATATGCCCTTTGCTTCCCCGCATTGGAGTTATTACCTACACCAACCAGCAGGTACTGTAATAAGACCTCGTACAATGTATTTCTTTACAACAGCCCAATGAACATAGAGATACATATGTATGACTCATATACATAAATTCAAATTCACAAATACATCACACACATGCATTATTGTATACATAAATGCAAATTCACATATACATCACATACATGCATTGTTATATACATCAATACAAATGCCCACATATATATCGCACATTCTTATAATACTTGCTTATTTTCTTTAAAAATTAGCCCTTCATGATGATCAATGCGTATGTAACTAGTTCCGTCACGTTGTTCGTCGTCGACCCTTATGCCATTTTCAAAAGAAGGTAACTCGTCAAATTAATTGTATTCTTTCTCGTCAACTACATTCTCTACTCCAATAATTCTTCTTTTTCCATAAAGAACTACATAGCGCTCCTTATTTGCTAGGTCGGTTACATAGAAAACTTGAATAACTTAGTTAGCGAGTATGAATGGTTCGTCTTTATATCCGACATGTTGGAGGTCCACGGTAGTGACATCGTACTTGTCAACCTTCACCTGTGGGAGATGCACTCAACGGCACCGAAATAAGGAGATCTTAAAAACTATGCAGTCGAGCTCCCAAATCTCTTATATGAACCCATAATACGAGTTTCTCAACCCATCGGTACTGAACGTATTTATGCGGACACCACTGTTCTAGTTAGTGCTCTTTACATCCTGAGTTAGTGTATAGAATGTGTACCCAGTTATGTTACATCCTTGATATGTCACAACTGTAAATATTGGCCCTTTTGCCAACCATGTCAGCATCTCACTTGGTGAGCTCGTAGCGATTTGATCCTTCAACCATTGGTTGAACCGATTGTTGTGTTGTCTCATGATCCAAACATCCGCCGCTCCGGATTCTACTGCCGAAGCACATCCTTGTGCTGGTCGACATAAGGGGCCACTTCAGTCATGTATTGCAAGACCGTGAAATGGGTTTGAGCATATGCGTCTATATCTGGAGTGATTGCTTTCCTTCCGATAGTTTTGATACCCTTGAGCCTCCCCTTATGACGAGATTGAGGTACACATATCGGTTTAATCTGAGCCATATAATCGACACAAAACTCAATGACCTCTTCGCTTGCATAACCTTCCACGATGCTGTCCTCCGGCCGAAATCGATTCCGTACATAGAACTTGAGAATTTCCATGAATATCTCAAACGGGTACATACTACATAGAAATACAAGCTCGCATATTTTTATCTCCCACACAATATGAACAATGAGATGGACCATGATATCGAAAAACGAAGGAGACAAATACATCTCAAGATGACATAAAGTCATCACCACCTTGTCCTGCAGAGCATCTAGTCCTTCGGGATCGATGACCTTCTGTGCAATTGTGTTAAAAAAATAACACAACCTCATGATTGTCTCTCGGACTTTGATCGGTAAAATATTTCAAATTACAATAGGAAGCATATGTATCATCAACACATGACAATCATGTGACTTCATGTCATTTAACTTCAAATCTTGCATTGAAACAAGTTTCTTCATGTTGCCGGAGTAATCAGATGGAACTTTGACACTACGCAAGCACTGACACAGTTCTATTTTCTCAGCCTTGGATAGAGTGTAACACGTAGGGAGAACGTATGTTCGTCTATTATCTATTTTTGTCGGTGCTAACTCTGGCCTGATATTCATATCAACCAGGTCAAGTCGTGCGTTGACATTGTCCTTTGTTTTATCACAAATATTCAGTAAGAGATCAATCAAACTGTCACATACATTCTTCTCTACGTGTATGACGTCGATGCAATGTCGAACATCTAGGTACTCCCAATAAGGGAAGTCCTAAAATATTGATATCTTCTTCCAGATGTTCTTCTCATGAGCCCTCAATTTACGTCCCTTTCCGAGGACAACATCTAAATTCTTAACCATATTATAAACCTCTTTTTGCTTAAATACCTTGGAGCTGAACCGTCCTCCTTCTCTCCGTCAAATTGTTTCTTCATCTTGCGGTATGGGTGAGCCCTCCGAAGGAATCAGCGGTGACGTATGTACACGATTTTGCGTGAGGGTTTCAGCCATACACTCTCGGTACCATCTAAGCAGTGAGCAGAAGGTTTCACACCGTTTGTACTCTGGCCAGAAGTTAGTAAGGGCAAGATAATCGTTTATGGTGCAGAACAACAAGGAGTGTAAAGCAACGTTCCCTCATTTATATGTATCCCATACCTATACCCCTTCGTTCCACAGTACTTTTAGATCTTCCATCAACGGTGTTAGGTACACATCAATATCATTTCCAGTTGTTTTGGCCCTTGAATAAGTATTGACAGCAAAATATACTTTCGCTTCATACACAAACAAGGAGGAAAGTTATAGATGTAGATAGTCGCGGGCCAAGTGCTATGTCGGCTGCTCATGCTACTGAAAGGATTCATTCCATCTGTACTTAGTCCAAACCTTATATTTCTTGGTTCAGCACCGAAGTCTGCAAAACTCCTATCGATGTTTCTCTACTAGGCGAAATCAGCAAGGTGTCTTAGCATTCCATCCTTCTTGTGCTCCTCCGAGTGCCAATGTAGCAGTTTTGCCTCCTTTGGATTTTTAAAAAACCGCTTCAAACGGGAAATTATAGGAAAATATCATGCCACATTAGCAGGAGGTCATTTCTTCACCTCTGTTCCCTCGCCGTTATCCGATTGATTGTTACGTTTGTATCGGGATGCGTTACACACGGACATACATGCATGTTTGCATAATCTTTACGGTAGAGGATACAGTCGTTCGGACATGTATATATTCTTTCTACTTCCATTCCCAATGGATAAAGAACATTTTTGGCTTTATACATGGTTTTAGGCAACTCATTTTCCTCTGGAAGCATGTCCGCTAAAAGACCTAGCAGCGCCATGAAACTCTTGTCGGACCAACTGTTGCTTACCTTCAATTTCAACAGTTCAAGCACGGCTGACAACCCCGTGTACTTTGACCTGCAGCACGTGAACAAAGCTTTCTCCGAGTCCTCCATCAAACCCTGAATTTAACATACTCTCTCTCATCATAGTTCTCTTCTACATCGCGAAGCATCTGATCCAGATTATTATCGTGCAGCCTATCCGAATCTGAACCACAATTGACATCATCGTGCGGCATATCATTAACTTCACCGGTGATGTCATCTAATGGCATATCACTGATTTCACCAGCGATGTTATCTAGCAGCATATCATTGACTTCGCTATAACTGGTCCAACACGTATACCCCTTTTTGAAACCCCTCCGAATCAAGTGCGTTTAAATCTGTTCTTGGTTCTTGTCGAGACCCAAATATGCAAATTTGGACTCTCTGTGTAAACTGCACCAGTCCAGGATCACGCTAGTGTACACAGTCAAACATAGATGTAATCACAACCATATACATGCTAAAATAAAGGAAAAACTCAAATATCGATAAATATCCAAAGGTACGATATTTTGGTCAAACTTACAATAGCACTAGGCCGAAGGGATCAAAATCTAGCAGTGGAACACCAAAATAAATCGTAGTAGCCATTCGACATGCCCATAGGCAATCGACTGGGAAGCGAAGTCTTAATCCGCAAAATCGCTGAAGTACTCCCCTCTGGTACCTCCTGCTGGTAGTACTCCTTCTCAATTGAGCAACATAGGTATACAGCCGTGAGTACAGTGGTACTCGGCAAGTCGTTTGTAACAAATGAATGCAATATAGTATGCAAGGCTTACCAATGGATGACTGAAAGGTTAATTTACATAAAATGATATTTCAGAGTAAATATGATAAATAGATTGAAAGTGAACTTTAATTAAAAACTATAGTAAATAAATAAACAAGAGACTTGAATAAAACACTTGTGAACCTCCCATCCACAAGCTAAACCAAAAGTAAACTACCTGTTCACTTCCAAACCATAAACCACAAGTTTATATGATATCATTATACCTTGTGTGAAATCACCGAGCATTGTCCATAACTGAGGATGCGGCTATTCGAAAAGTTTTACACTCTACAGAGGTTGCACAACTGTACCCACATGATGTGATTAGCCTCGGCCTAAGAAAATTACAACAAGGCCTTTACAAAGTTCAATTCTAACTCAATCCCGCCCACTAGGGTTTCGCATCACACCCCCCTTGCGCCACATGGAAATCAGCAACCATGTTCATCACAATGGCGAGATTGAAATTAAAACATCCCAAATTAATCAGCCAGGTCTATTCCATA
This sequence comes from Melocanna baccifera, assembly GCA_036346265.1. NCBI lineage: Eukaryota > Viridiplantae > Streptophyta > Magnoliopsida > Poales > Poaceae > Melocanna > Melocanna baccifera. Next base: position 31,750,148 of record CM070682.1, on the reverse strand, counting down.
CTAGACAGATGATTTGTACGGTGAAGCTCAGATCAATGGCGCACAAAGTTAAGTCTTTAATATTACCCGGGCGAGACTACCACATCCCACGAAGTGAATCCGCACTTCCCCCTTTACTGCACGATCACTCGTCCAAGTGAAAACCATGTTTGTATACCCACGCCAATGACACACCAATGTCATGGCACAGATTCTATACCTGTGGCACCAACCACAGTTTCATGTTTCATTAAGTCAAATTAATTATTCACATGCGATGATAAACCCTTTCGTAAATTAAGCAAGACTAAGCATTCTAGTTGTACAACCCAGGTGACATCTAGCATAACATCACTAATAAATTTTCCAACCTATGGTGACAATGGCATCATGCCATCCAAAATAACAAGAATGAGTTATTCAATTTGGGACGATAACTATTAGTACAAAGGTTTGTATTAAAATAGCGATGTAGGATAAAGTAAAATTAAATAATTAAATAATAGAATATAAACTGGGTTCAACATGATCAAAGGTTATGACTTGCCTTGGTTATGCTTAGCGAGGTACTCGGTGTCTTCTGGCGTCACTTCTGCTCCTCCGAAATAGGAATCTAACGAGAGAGAAAGCGATCGAAATAACAAAAATAAATTAAATAAAATTCAAATGAACTCCAAAAACCTTGAAACTAGAACCAACAGATAGATCTTGATTTTAGATGAATTTAGAAAAAAGAATGGAGTAAATCGGAGCTCGGACAGAGGAGATCAAGCTCTCAAAAAATTTAATCTAAAGGAAATTTTGAAAAATCGGAAAAACTACTGTCCGGTGAACCTGGTGCATAGAAGGATGAGTCCACAGTGGACCCAGTCCACGGAACAATGTCAAGCCGACGCAAGTAGCGTGGCTGACGTGGTGGGCTCTAGTGCTGACACTTGGCATGATGATGTGGCGCTGACGTGGCACCAGGGTGTCGATTTTGCTGACGTGGCTCTGATGTGGCATGACATGTGGCGTTGACGTGGCAGTAGGGCTAACGTGGAAACTGACGTGGCTAGGGCTGATGTGGCTTGGTCGGGTGCGGCGGTGGGATCAGACGGCTGAGGTGCGGGCACGTAGGCACATCCGAGCCGTAGGTTTAGATCTGGATCTGCGGCTCTGTTGGGCGGCGGGGTGCCGGATTGCCAACGCGTGGCATGCACGCGCCGTGAAGCGTCGCGCGGCAAACACAAGGCGGAGGCGGCACGGGCACGGAGACTGAGGCGCAGGCGCGTCCGGCATGGGTGCGTGCGGGGACCGAGGGAGCGGTCCAGCGGGGGTGTACGGCGGGGCGAGGCGGCTCACCTCGGTGAGGAAGATGACGACAATGGCGACGAACCCGGGTGCGATGAAGAGCGGCGGCGAGGACTCTGGCGGTGGCACGGCGGGCACAACCAACGAGGAGCGGCGGCGAAAGGTGACATCGGGTGGTGGTGAGGGAAGCGGTGAGAGGTGAGGGAGGTGGTGATGGTTTTTAAGCACGCACCCCGAGGCGGGTTTGGCGCGGACACGATAGCGGCAGCTTCCGATCAGTGACGAAGACAGGGAGCTTGACACGTGTCCGATCGAACGGCGGAGAGGGAGTCCGGGCGTGAGCAGGTTAGGGTAAGCGTGGGCATGGTGCGGTGGCGTGGATTCGCGCCACGTGGCAAAGGCGGAGGGATCGGGCGGCTGAGCGGAGGCGGATGCGCAGCGCGGTGAGGAAGTGAGGACGGCGGGGTGTAAGCCGGGCTGAGGGGAGGTGCGGACACACGGCGTGGGGTGCGGACAACGCGTGGCCGAGGCGGGGCACGACGGAGGGAAGGTGGGCGGGGCCGGGTCCGACCCGCTAGGGTTTGGGGGTTTTTAGGTTTTTCTTTTTAATAAAATTTAAATAAAATACTAGGAGTTCAGAAAATAGCAAATGAATCCCAAAAATTCACCAAAAATACCAGAAAACTCCTTCAAACCTGAGAAACTCAAATAAAATATTTTTCACTTATGTCAATATTTATTTTAATTAGATTAAATCATTTTAATTTCTAAAAATTCAAATTAAGCTTTATTAATTCCAGAAAAATTCTAAAAATTTATTTTAAAAAACAGGGCTTTAAATTCTTCAAAAAAAGGATGTTATAGTTCTTAAATATCTTTAAATTCTCACAGTCAGTGCATAGACAATACATATATTCCACTGCCTTATTTAACATATCCTCCTCGTCAGCTCTTGTAAAAGCAGATACACCATTAATGTACTGTTCACTCACACGGTTCGCGGTATACATCTAGCTTTGGTCCTACGTTATGCATATATATAACAATTTAATATTAAAAAATTAATTAATTAATTATTACTACATATATACCACATGCATTAAGGCTTTGCTAGCTTAATTCATATTACAAACACAACAACTATTTCCCCAGCGATCGAGGAACCACTTATAACCAACAATTTTGACAAATTTAGCCTCCCACCTGACGGGAATTGGTTATGTATGGTCAAGTAGATGCAAACCACCTTCAATTAATAATAGTCACTCAAAGTTATATCTAAATTTTGATGCAAAAAAAAACAAATTTCATTACTAACCATATCTAGGGCAACCAAGAACTTGATGAATCTTCAAAACTCTCTTGCCAAATAAGCATCCTTCCATAAAATTAAATTGCCTGAAAGTCTTGCCTCCTCCAGCTGCAGCACCGGCTAGATCTGGATCGAAATGAAGACAGATACGATTCTGAGTGGCGCAATAAATATATAGTCAGATTATCACAGACGATTTTTATAATCTGTGCGTTATCACAGACGATTTTTAATAAAAATCGTCTGTGATAAGCTGATTATCATAGACAGTTTTATAATCTGTGATATTCCAGTATCACAGACAGTTCATCGGTAAGAATCATCTGTATACTCCTTTTTCCTGACGCCAACAACACAGACGTCTCTAAATTAAAATTGTTTGTGATAGTGTACACTATAGACGGTTTTATGAAACTGTCAATGATTTGATGTTTACTAATAGTATTTTTATGGTAGTTTTTAGTTGCTTCTTTTGGTAGTCATTGGATCGATGTGTTTCAGTACAGCGTGGGTCAATTCTGCTTTGACGCCCTTAAAAAAAGCAACAAGAGCACGGTATATGGCATACCTTGGGAGCTTTCCCAACGGTACAAAGAGGGTTTCAAGAGCATCGATTCTCAGTGTTTCTAAGAGTTTGAAGACTGAAACTTGTTCCAATAGAGTTTCAACACACATCTCCGATACGCACGAATGCACATAGTCAAGCATAAAAAAAGACTATCTATATAAAACTACTCTCTCCATTTTTATTTACTTGGCACCGTTAACTTAGATCGATCAAACTTTGTTATATTCGACCAATAATAATTTAACCCGGCCAGCCACGGAGCCACATATGCACTAATGCCTTCTGCTCCATGATTTTTATTTACTTTGTCTTCGCCCTAAATGCATGTTACCGTACGTAAGGAATGCCACGCTGTCTACCACAAACTAAACTAAAGGCCCACAAGTCCCCGTGGCTATGCGATGCTGCATCCTGTCAGTGACTTATTTGCCATTATATATTTCATTTATCTTTGATTTATCACTAAAAATTATATATGTTCGTTAAGTACCACGAGGAACTTTTCACTTCCCTTGCACGCCACTATCGTCACCTCTGGTGTGCAAGTCACTATTAGAGTTTGAGATCCATTCTTTTGGATTTTTTTTGCTTTTTTAAAAATCAAAATAAATAGGATAGCTTTTTAAAGCAGATTATCTAGACGGCTTTTTGAGTCCAAAATCATGTGTATCATCCACATCAACGTCTCGATCATCCGCTGCTGTCTCAAAAAGTATAGACAAAAGCCATTAGCCACAATCCAAAAGAACAAGGCCTAAATTTTCTTTGAAAATGGCCAAACTGCCCCTCTACGTCATATACTTTCCTCTTCCTTGTCCACCATCCTCTCTCTCTCTCCTACCAAGCAATAGCCCCTACTCATTCTCTCCATCTCTCTCATTTGGATAGTTACCGGCCTCCGAGATTACCATCCTGACATTCTTGTGGCCTATGGTCTTCATAGATGCATACACAACGTCGATCTACGCATAGAGCATGTTGTTGTAGATGAGCCCATCTTCCCATGGATGTGGAGCAGCGGTTGGATGTACGATGCTACCACTATGTCCTTCCAAAATGAGCTCAACAATGGCTGGAGAACACCTGTTTCCATCATGCTGGTGTCGTTGTTGGAAAACACCTTGTTGTCATCGTTGCCCTCGAAGCTCCATTGTGACCCACCTCGTTGATTTTCCTATCTGGTGAGTTTCTTTGAATCCACTCACGTCAAAATGTGTTTCACCACCTCATCCTTCAATTCCCCAAGTTAATCAGTCAACAGTGCTTCTAGCATGCCAATCTAGCCCTTTTTTCCCTCTCCTCCGTCTAGCTTCGCCGTGGTCGTTCATCGTCAATAGACCTCCTTCGCCTGATTGCTTCACACATGAGCTTCAAGTCAGCACTTCCTATGTTGTGACACACTTAGTTTGAGTTCCCGTTCACCATGTCTCTATTGCCACATCCACCTGAATGACCACCGTTGCCCAACTTACCGTTAGCCTAGCTCCGGCGAGTCACACCTTGCCACCATTCTTTGTCTCCGGTGTGCTGCAGCCAACACATCGTCGTCTTCCTCCTCTATTCCAGCGCAAGGAAGAAGATGGCCTTCATGTTGGGATACAAGTAGGCTACGTTAGCGTAGATTAAAATTTTCTACCACATAAATCAGAAAGCCATGTGAGTAAGAGATCATAAAACGTTACCACTAGATGCGCAGTGTAGTAGAAGTAGAGTTAAAGCGGTCGATACAAAGTAGCACACGTCGGTGTAGTAGAAGTAGTCGATCATTCTCTAACCAACCGTCTTCTCTTCGCGATCGTCAAAATCAACACCGCAGTCATAGTACGCATCTACCGAGGTTCACACGTCTAGATATGGAACACTGTATATCGATGTGTTAGCACCAGCACGCATGATAGGGGTTTTGAGAAGTCACGGCTAGGGTTCCAATGGGTGTGTCTCAGGATGCACCGTCAGCCCCGCGCCTCTCTTAATATATAGCCTCCAACCATATCCTTATCTGATACGATTAGATATCGTATCTAACTCAGAAAGTCTTTGGCTGGATCTTTATCCAATACAAGTAGAGATTGTATCCCACTCGAAAAGCTTATGACCGGATCCAATACGGGTAGAGATCATATCCCATTCGGAGTCTATCATTCGGACCCTTATCATTCCTACCTTTTAAGTGTGTGACCTCGTAGCTTTATGTATAGTCGGCCATAGACTGAAAACTCTATTTGGGTCCATAAGTCAGTAGTGGTCTCTAGTAGGACATAATGACTCTTAAATATACATAAAGATCATATCAGACGAATCTATATAGTGTTTTTGTACTGATTCCTTCGGCATGTCATATCAGATGATACCATATTGAACTCAAGATGAGAAGCATGCCATTCTAAAATAGGTTGATCCTTTATTCAAATTTGTAGTGGATTACTCAGTTTGTGATTGACTTCTAAACCACATTCAGCATGGCTATGCACTTTCTTAATCCAATCACATCAAGGGTCCATAGATATCTCTTCCGTTATACAGAAGGGGCAAATTTCATATTGATTGCTCACATTCCTCCGCATGTTTTATAGTAAACCCAACAGCTACATTTATGATCACCCAATTATGGAGTAGTGTTTGGCAACCCCTAAGTAAACTATTACATATGAAGAAAACTATGACGATCTCAGGTCTAAGAATCCTACATACAATATGTATGAGACCAACTGATGATACTTAAAATATAATAATTACAACAGTGTCTCATGGTAAGTCAATTCAACACCATGTTCTCTAATATGTGTCCACATCATTGATTTAATATCCTTATATCCATAGTCCATGAAACACGATTATCAATTAATACATGTTATAATCTATAAATAATGATTGTCCCACATTATGATATAAGATCAGGGATAATTTAGAATAATGTTAAAACATGAATAAAGAGTTCTACGAATAAGTTACATACTTTTTTATTAACATGAAAGAGATTTATTCAATGGACAAAATAACATATTATTAATAAGATAATAAATATAGAAGTGATATAAGTATCTCTATGATCACCTCTAGGGTATATCACTAACACTTCATGGTCAAGGGACGGATATTGAGGTCATCCAAACAGCTTCCTTCTGGCTTTTAGAAGATGGCTTCTGAATATAGTGGTTTCTCAAGGTGGTTTCTACAAACCATTTATAGGAGTCACCGTAGGAGTCGCTTTGAACATAGTGGTTTCTCAATACAAGTGTCCCTTATTATCTCAATCTTTCTCGCAATCAGCCAAAAACCACAACACATTTGAACCAGGCATAAATTTGATTAGTGCGAGTGGGATTTCTATCTCGTGTGTTTTTGGGCAGATTTGGGCCTTATTATGAGTTCATTGCAGCAAGGGCCATGAGCCCTCTTTGCATGGCAAGAGCTGTGCATGGGTAAGAGGAAGAGGGAGGAGGAAGAGAAAGAAGGAGAAGGGCAAACATGACATTTCATGGCCCACTTAACAAGGCACTCACGGGAGGACGGTTGCACAAAAGGCTAGGTTGTGCTCATGTTGGTGTATAAGCCGGCTTCAGAAGCTGGCGTTAGCTTTTTTTACTGTTTTAATTTTTTTATTTGTTGGTTTTTTTTGTATTTCTTTGCATTGTCCGTGATGGGCTAACATATTTTTCTATTTTTATTTTATCAAAATTTAATTATATCAAATAAACCAACTCAGCTATAGTAAAAAATAAGCCAGCTATAGTAAAAAAAGCCATAAGCCACCGCCATTCTGAACGCCTCCTAAATAATTTTTCTCCAGTGACACAGAAGGAAAGAACAATTTTTAATGGTAGGCAAGGAAAAATAATAATGCCTGATGGTAAATAAGGAATTTTCTCAACAAGAAAATATTTTTGACTTGTATTGATACGTTTTCTTATACATGATTAAGGCATTAGGTAAACTGATTGTGCAAAATACAATTTCTATGGATTTTCTAAGATACAAACGCTTGTGGGAAATGGCTCCCAAGAGCACTTGCGGGAGCCATTGGATGGAAATTACAAGCGATCTGGGTTATGTTGTACATGATGCCCTTTACCCACCAATCGTCTATGACATGCCTCTGCCTTTGCCCATTTCACTTTCCCTTCCTCTTCCTCATCACACCATGCCCATGTCGCTGTCGTGCTTTGCGTCGTTGTCCACTATGCCACCGCCACACTTCGCGCCGCTGTCCGCAAGCCCCAACACGTCGTCGTCCACTGTGCGTGCAGTAGGATCCCGCCGGCCTAACTGCTTGGCGGTGGGCCCAGCGTCCCTCCTTACTACAGTCGTGCTGCCACCCGTCGGATCTGGAGTGGTGAGTGATTTTTGAATGATTTGATTCATTTGGATCCGTTTTTCTCCTCAAATTTTGATTTGTTTGAATAATTTTTAATAGAAATTTTCAAATCGTTTTTTCTCTAGATTTTTTAATTATTTTTTTGGAACAATAAAAATTCAATTGAATCTTTTGGGATCGTTTTTTCTCAACAGAAATTTTTTCGGATAGATTTTTATAATCCTAGCGCAACTTGTGAAGGATTTCGTAGGAAAAGGAAAAGATATGTTTCCCAACCCATGTGACAAATAACCTAGCATCACTACTATGTTTCCCAATCTATGGTGACAATTGTATCATGGCATTCCAAATTATCAAGGAGGGATAAATTCAATTGGGACGATAACTACCAATACAAGGGTTTGAATAAAAATAGCGATGCAATGTAATTTAAAATAAAATAATTAAATAATAGATTGTAAACTGGGTTCAACATGATCAAAGAACACGACTTGCCTTGGTTATGCTCAGTGAGGTGCTCTTGGTCTTCGGACATAGAACTTGCTCCTCCGGAATCCGAATCTAACGGGAGAGAAAACGATTGAAATAAAAAAAACACATAAAATAATAAGCAAATGAACTCCAAAAATCATAAAACTAGAACCAAAAGCTAGAGCTCGATTTTAGATGAATTTAGAAAAAAGAACGGGGTCAATCGGAGCTAGGACGGAGGAGAACGGGCTCTCGAAAAATTAACCCTAAGATTAAATCGAAAAATTCAGAAAACACACTGTGCTGTGAACCCGGTCCACGGAAAAACGAGTCCACGGTGAACCCGGTCCACCGAACAGTGCAAGTGGGGAGGCGGTGCTGACGCAGCTTGGTTAGGGCTGACGTGGCGTGCGCTGGTGTCGCCACGTGTCACTGCTGACATGGCTGCCACGTGGCACCTGGGGGGGGCGGATCTTGGCTGACGTGGCATGACACGTGGCGGTAGGGCTGACGTGGCACCGCTCTCGCGCGCGCGGTGGAGCGGGATCTAATGGTCAAGGAAGGGACGTGTGGCGCGATCTGGGCTTTCGGCTCAGATCTGGATGGGCGGCGGCGATGAAGCGGCGCGGGGCGGGACGGCGACCGATGGCCGACGCGTGGCTCAGGGCGCGCTGCGCGAAGAGTCGCGCGGAGCGAGCGTGGAGCGGGTCCGGGTGCGGGGACCGAGGGCGGAGCGGGGGCGCAGGGTCCGGCGGACACGGGCGACGCGGAGGGCGACTCGGGCGACGGGGAGGCGATGCGGGCAAAGGGGCTCACCGGCGAGGTCTCGGCGACGGCGACGGCGGCGCGGCTCCGGGAACGGCGGCGCGAACGCGAGGACGGAGGCGAGGGTTCGGGGTAGCGGCACGCGAACCGAGGCGGGGTGCGGGGTTTTATCACGTGAACCGAGGTGTCCAGATCGGTTACGACGCGGGCGCGACTCGGTTCCGGTTTGGACGGCTAAGATGACGCGGGAGAGATCGAACGGGCGAGGCGAGTCGGCGGCCGAGGGAGCTGGGCTGGGTTGGTGCTGCCGCGTGGCACGGGGAGCCATCGGACGGCTGGGAACGCGCGCGCGCGGGGCGGCTAGGGCACACGCGTATGGCCGGGATGCACACGGGGAGATCGGACAGCGGGCGCGCTGGGTCGGCGGAGGCGGCTAGGGTACCGAGGGCGCGGGCGCACGGGCGAGACGAGGGCAGCGCGGATCCGTGCCACGCGGCGGTGGGCGGGATCGGGCGGCGGAGAAAGGAGGTAGGAGGGAGCGGCCGGGCCGAGGGAGGCGGCGGAGAGAGAGGCCCGGGATGGGTGACATGTGGGGAGAAGAGGGATTGGGCGTCGGAGAGTGGCCCAGAGATTTAAAAGGATTTTCGGATTTTCTTAATTTCAGAAATTTAAATAAAAGAAAAGGAGCTCTAGAAAATAGCAAATAAATCTCAAAAATCCACCAAAAATATCAGAAAATTCCTTGTGACACAAGGAACCAAAATAAAATATTTTCAGATTATGTTAAATTTTATTTTATTCACATTAAATCCTTTTAAATTCTGAAGAATTCAAATTAAGCTTTATTAAATCCAGAAATTTCAAAAATTTATTTTTAAATTCCAGGTTTTAAAAAGCTCTGAAAATCAGGGTGTTACAGTTGCACATGAAAATTCTAAATTTAGCCTTCTTCATGCAAAAATTCTAAATTTAGCCCTCTTCCCTCCGCACGATTCACCAGAAAGTGACACGTGGTAATCGTACGGTCGGGGAGCGCACGACTCCAAAATTGTGCGCCATGTGTCACTTCCTGGCGAATCGTGCGGTCTGAGACCGCACGACTTCGAAATCGTGCGCCACGTGCTATGTGTCACTTTCTGATGAATTGTGCGGTCCCCGATCGTACGATTGCCACGTGTCACTTTTCTGGCGAATCGTGCGGTGGGGAGGGATGCTAAATTTAAAATTTTTGTATAAAGAAGACTAAATTTGAAATTTTCATGTATAATAATATCAAAAACGTCCAGATTTTCTTAGGTGAGGCGTGAGAGTGAATGTGAGATTCCTTTCACTCTTTCAGGCCGAGCTGTCTTTTGACCTTTCAGCAACCTGGATGATTATAAACAGGAACATGTGGTCCCACGGGCCCCTAGGACTCACGTGTCTCTTACTCGTTTATAGATAAAATCAATCATAGTCTCGCAATAATTGGCCCTCCTCATTTATAGATATTTCAATTATTGTACCATGATGCAGTTCAACGAATCGATGGTGCCCCCACACGTCTCTGGCTTAGTTTAGTGTTTTTCTCAAAGCAAGTCTTCCCAATCTTAACCCATGTTCTTTTTCACTTTTTTATGGTTTTTAATTTTAATTTCTTTAGAAATTAAAATAAATAAAACGGATTCTTTTCTTCAAACAACTTCTCTAGCCTAAAATTGTATATATCATTTATGTCAGTATCTTCACCGTCCACCGTTGTTTCGAAAAACGCAGATAAAAACCAATAGCTACAGTCAAAAACTAGCAGTAGCATAAAAGAACAGAGCCTAGTATTTCCTCACAAAAATCTCATATCCGCATAGGAGTTGGAAGATTTTCAGCAATCAACTCTTTTAGAATTGTCAGAGAACCAAGATTTTGCAGATTTTATTGTTGCCCTTGTAGAAGCTAGCATCACAACAAAGATGTAGATATAATAATAGTTGAGAAAGAGTAAACCAAAAAAGAATCCCCAAGTGTAACAAGAATGCTAATTTATTTGAGAAATAACATGTATTAAGCTATACCTTCAAAAAAGATAATTAGGTTTATGTTACTTTGTGTTCATATTTTAAGAACATAGGATTTATTTTTGCGAGGAGGAAGTGGGGATTATGAATAGCAATTCATATTTCCTGAATTGCTAATTCTGAAGTAGACGTTGCGATGTAAAATAATTCAAGAAAAATACATAAGAGTTTGGTAAAGTTCCCCTCTTGTATCAAAGCAGTAGAGTCCAAATCTGCCAACCTTAAAATATGAAAGCACAAAGCGTCCGCATGCGATGGAGGAATTTCCATGTGAACGTAGCAACGGTCCACAGAAAATACTCACACGGACCCATGTCCTTGACATTTTGACCCCAGCACAGCATCGACTCGTTAAAAAATAAAAAAACTTTCCGAAAGCGAAACCCCATCTCGAGCCGTCCATCGCCTCACCTCAACACTCCCAACGGTCGCGATGAACCCAACGGCCGCAATTTTCTAATACGGCCCCGCAATAAATTACTTCCAATGGTGTCGCTTTTTCAAAGGTAGGAGGGGTCTGGTAGCAATACTATATAAATCAGCGGCTTCGGCTGCAAGAAAAGGAGAAAGAAATGGGAATTATTTTGCCTTCTTCTGCGTGTGGTCTTTGTGCGTCTGGTCTTCGTCGTCCTCTTCTTCCCCATCACACCTTCCATTAGTCTCCGGTGGGGGACGACCGCCGCCTCCGAGCTCGCAATCGCCCGTGCAGATTCATCCCTCACTCTCTCCGGGTCCTCCCCGAGGTCAGTTCGCGAGCTCGCTCGGTTGCTTTCTGGGTACGGATTTCCCGCTGTTTGCTCCTTGCTTGGGCGAGTTCTTGGGGGATATTTTGGGTTGTCCATGTAGCGGGGTTCTTGCACTGTTTGATGCGGTTGCACGCAAGAAATCCCCCACCCAGATCGCTTCTTGCCGCCCCGGATTCCCTCCCGCGGCCGTCAACGTCCTGCTTGGTGCCCACTCCTGCCGCTTCTGGGGTTTCTTGCGGAGACGGCTCCCCCCGCGATCCGGTCCCGAACCGCTTTCTTGACCCTGAGCCTGATGCTTCTCCGATATCCGTTTCGTGGCTGTGCGATAAAAGATCAGCCTTGGGTGAGCCTTTGTTGAGATCTGAGTATTTTTTTTCCTCCCCCCTATCTGCTGTTCAGATCTGCTGTGGTGAGAGCTGCGAGGAAGCCGAGGTGCTCGTGAGGAGTTTCAAGATAGGATTCCGGTTCTGCTTTTGGTGTGGTGAATAATGGAGGAAGTGGAGGAGGCGAACAGGGCAGCCGTGGAGAGCTGCCACAGAGTGCTCGCTTTGCTCTCACAGCCGCAGGACCCGGTGCAGCTCAGGAGCGTAGCGTTGGAGACAAATGAAGCCTGTGCAAGGTTTAGGAAGGTGGTCTCCCTCCTAAGCAATGGAGGAGGAGGAGGAGGGGCAGCAGCAGCGGGAGGAAGCTATCCTAGAGCCAAGGTTGTCAGCAGAAGACAGGCTCCAGGGTTTTTGAGCCAGAAGGGCTTCTTGGATAGTAACACCCCGGTGGTGGTGTTGAATAGTGCTCATCCTTCGCCTAGTTCCGCGCAGGTGTATCCTAGAATCGGAATTTTGGATTCACAGAGCGGGCATCAGATTGGAGGACCTCCCAAGATGGTCCAGCCGCTGTCTGCGCATTTCCAGTTCGGCAATGTATCACAGTATCAGTTTCAGCATCTGCAGCAACAACAGAAGATGCAGGCTGAGATGTGCAAGAGAAGCAATAGTGGGATTAACTTGAAGTTTGATACCCCCCGTGGCACTGGGACAATGTCGTCGGCGAGGTCCTTCTTGTCGTCTCTGAGCATGGAGGGTAGTGTGGCCAGTCTGGATGCCAAGTCTTCGTCATTCCATTTGATCAGTGGGCCTGCCATGAGCGACCCTGTAAATGCACAGCAGGCCCCAAGGAGGCGATGCACAGGACGTGGGGAGGATGGGAATGGCAAGTGTGCTGCAACTGGCAGGTGCCATTGCTCAAAGAGGAGGTACACTTTTTTTCCTCTTAGTGCTTATGTTTTTTGTTTTTTATTCAAGGTAGAATACCATCAGATGTTTTCTGCCCTATTTTATTAGGAAGTTGCGGGTGAAGAGGTCGATTAAAGTTCCCGCCATCAGTAATAAAATTGCCGATATACCTCCGGATGAATACTCCTGGAGGAAGTATGGGCAGAAGCCAATTAAGGGTTCCCCTCATCCTAGGTATTAACTGAACACTGACTATTTTTAGTGTAATTCTTCTTTACATGCTTATTCTTGATTAAATAATGATAGAAATTAGTTGTGATGATGTTATAATCAACTAGTATTAACATATCAATTTTGTTATTAAAGATGAGATTATTTGCCTTGTTATAATATGATGTAGAACTGCATATCTCCATGACCTACTCAAGTGCCTTCTGATAAATAATGTGTGAATGATAATCGCAACACACTTTATCCACGACATTATTTTCTAGGGTGCTACATATCCTTGTTTACTCTCTATCCTCAAGGTGCTTGGGTATCCAAGAGGTGTTGATACATTAATTGCTATGACATTAAATAATTACTTTGTGGATGATGTTGCTCTTTCTTTCGTGTGCTCCCTTTTGAAAAACAGATCAATCATGAGGCTTAAAGTGGACACTTCTTAATGCAACCAAGATTATGCTACGATGATTCATTATCTATATAATAATCCCATCCATATCAGTTGCCCACCTGGGCTCAAGCTTTAATTTATTGATGATAAGATACACAAATATCTATACCATAATAGCAATCACATGAATATGGTTGTCTGGTGAATAACACAGATCTTTTGCTCTTTCTAACAAACACTAGATATAGAAACATTATTCGTTGCATTTCTATTTTTATCACCAATCCACCGTGTTGCTATTCTTGATTTGTCTCTGCAAAAAACTAGCCCACAGATTGCTTGAATAAAATGCAGGGGTTACTACAAATGCAGCAGCGTGAGGGGTTGCCCAGCGAGGAAGCATGTCGAGCGTTGCGTAGATGATCCATCGATGCTCATTGTGACGTATGAGGGTGAGCACAACCACACTCGGATGCCAACCCAGTCTGCACAGGCGTAGAGAACCTCTTGATCATCACACTCTTCAGGAAGTGCCAACGCCCCAGCCCATGTCAGTGGTTGACTGAACTGGTGTTCTAAGCTAGGATTGCAAAGTGACAAAACATGGAGCCAGTTTAGCAGTTGTGTTGATTGGCCTCCTGATCTACATGTTTTGTAGTGAGTGTATGAAATGGGGGGATACAAAATTTTCTTATCCCTTAAGGAGGTATCAAAATGATGACAGGGAAGAACAAGCTGTTAGATAGGATGCCTGAGATTTTGCTCAGGAGGGAGTGTGAAGAGTTGGAGGGGAAGATAGAAGTTGGGGAGAAAAGACTTTTGTGTAAGCTTGGAAAATTGAGAAAAATTAGTACTACAGATCTTGAACCACCCGCTCTCACTCCTTTTGTACCAAGTGCACAAAAGCTAGCTTCAAAAAAAAAAGTGCACAAAAAAGCTGTTTTGCTATCATACCATTCCATGGTCAGTGGAATCGCATATTCCTTCTGGTCCTAAGGTTAAGGATATATGTTGCTCATTTGTGCCTAATCATGTAATGAGTTGCCAATAATTTTGTGTGTTTTATTTCCTTTATTTTATTTTATTTTTGAAAAAACATTGAGCTGAACAGCTATGGGTAGCTTCTTTTCTAAGAGGAAAGAAAGTAATGTCTATAGTCATGGGTTGAACATACTATTCTTTCTAGCTTTTGAAATCGGCTTTTAGCTTTTGCTATAATACATAACTTTTAAACGAAGTATTTTTTTAAGATAGAGTTTACAAGTTAATTGTAGTCTACGTTAAAAGCTTAACATTTGTATCAGTCAAAATCACAAACGAGTATCTCTCTTCGTAATTTCTATCGCGAATTGCTAAAATTTAAAAATTTTAGCTAAAAATTATAAACCACAGCTATAGAGGACAAACAAGCCTATACTTTTTTTTGTGAGAAAAATTGAAATCCTCCATTTTTCCCTCCATTAATTGCAAACATCTCTGTTGATTCCAGATTCTTCACCCACTTCTGCCGAGGATTGAAACTAGGTTAGGAGCCGCGTGTTAAGCCACCGGGAACCTGCAACCTATGGTAGCTTCATAGCAAACAAATCTAATAGTACACAGGGTGTTCGGAACAACGATGACTTTAAATTTCTAACTAAAATTTTACTGTAACTGGTTGATTTTTTTACTGTAGCTAAATTAACTTATTGTGCATAATTAAATTTAAAAAATGTAAAAATAAAAATGGTATGTTAAACTATCACGAACAATGCAAAAGAATACAAAAAAAAATAAAACACAAAAATACAAAAAAACAAAAGGAAAAAGATAAATCTGCTACAGTGATGTTGAAGCCGACGCCGAACGCAGCCGCCAGGAATGAAGCCATCCTGAGTGGGACGATAATCTTTCAAACTCTTTTCTTCTCCAGAACAGAGGATCCTTTTCCTAGAATGACATACATCACTCTCGGAAAAGACATAGCATCCACTCCCTATATAGATTCCACTTGGAGTTGACACAATTATAAAGAAAATCCTATAATGCTCGTGTATTCTCACACTCACAACATTTTGCACTAGATAGGAAAAAAAACTGATTTGTGTACCCAACAGGTATTAACTATTCTTGAAAAAAGAAACAAGATTAGATTATTCTTTTTTCAGTGAAGGGATTAACATGACCAATCAACTCAATGCATGCTTAGAATTCGTGGTATGATGAAGTATTGTTGTAATGTACTACTGGTTTATCCTTGATTTTGCATATTATGTCCCAAGCAATGATATATCATCATCATGGGAATCTTTGCGTACACATCTTTTTTTTTTTTTTTGAGATGATTGGGAATGAAAATGGGATCTTCTTACATGTATGTTGGCCTATGACTTGCTGGGATGGAGTTGCTCGCTAGTGGCCAGAGAACAAGCAGAGCATATGTCAATGTGTTGCCAAAAGGAAAAAGAATCACGCATTCAACATGGGGAATATAAAAACTTAAGATATCAAATTCCTATTGTTCAATTTAATATTTTGTTTCTTTACGTTGCAGTGTTGTTACATTTTGATATCACTTCTTATGCGCAATAGTCTTTGAATCGGATCATAGTTTATGAGATATGGTATAAGCTTGCACGGTATCAAGAACAAAAAAGATGAATCTTGTAGAGAAAGCTAAAATAACGAAGTTGAACTAACTACGATGAGAGATAAAATATTTGGTGAAATCGATCGTAAATTTCTTAAGCACAACCTTAACAGAGTATGAGGAATTATCGCTTTCTCACAACCCTCTTAAATCTTTAGCCTATACAATAATCTAGTATTAAAAAATAACCAGCCTCTAATATTCTCATGCATCTCTATCTTTAGATGAGTGATTTTTTGCTTTGTTGTTTGGTTACTTGGGTTCTCTATAGTCACCCCTACGGATTTATATAGTCTCCGTAGTCCTCCAAAGGAAAGTAAAGATTCTACTTTAAAAGAAAGTAGGAATCTAAATCTTATTAGAATTCATCTAGAACTTTTTATAGCACATCTTTCTAAATCATAAAAAAACTAGTATATGAGTCACCATACTCAACAATCTCTACCTTGACTCTTATCTGTTAAAGTCAATGTGCTCCTTCAAAAACTCACTCCAAGTCTTTTGTATTTTTGTATTTCCCCCCGTTTTTAAGAGTGTCCTTACTTTAGGAACTCCTGCACATCACCATAATGTGCATGCCAGTGTCTGATCTTGGCTGTCCAGGCTCTCCACTTAAGATCTCTTTCTTTGTATAGTTTGATTAACTACACATCATGTTCCTACAACCCTCTATGCCATAGACTTGTACCGCCTCCGAGCTCCACCTGCTCGCTGGTACCTCGTGCTTGGTCCCACCATATCTTTCTTCTTTCAACAGCTTGCACCTTCGCCTTTGTGTCTACTAGATTTTGCAATCGTCTTTGCAGTTCTGCACATAATTGCATATAAGATCTGAGTACCTATCATTAACGACACAGTTTTCTTTTCTTGGCTTTGATTTTTATTAGACCTCCTATTGATTGCTCTTTCTTTAAGTGTACCTATCAATTGGTAATTTCCATTGCTCCAAATACTTTTCATGATCACCTGTTCTTTGCAAGTAATTCGCATGACTCCACCTCGATGTGATACCTCACAATCTTCGAGTTCAAGTAACCTCATAGATATTAGATTCATTTTTAAGTCAGGAACATATCGAACTACCGTCAATGTGCGATGTGCTTCATATACATCTCCAATATAACCATTCCCATCTCAGCAATTGCATACTTCTTGCAATTCACTAAATAGACAGTTTCATGCACCGGACATAGAAATCATTCATCAAATATCTCCCTTTCTGAACCAATGTGGAAGCAACAATATGAATCTAATATCCATCCTTGAGAAGTACCTAGTTGACTGACAACTAGTATGTTCAAATCATCCTTTGCTACCGCTGCTGAGCGTGCATTATTTATTTACTTCAAACTCACATAGTCTTTTATCATGTGATCTTCTTCGTCACCTATATAGTATATATGTGTGCCCTTCTTCTTCCTATGACTTTTGCATCTACTGCAATACCTACTACAGCCAATGCTTTATCACTCAAGGATGAAGATTCCGATGGTTTTTTAAGGACTCCGTTTCCAATAGATATGCAACTACCTCATTGAAGTTGAGAGTAATTTTTTCAATGAGAATATTCATCACCAATTACTCTCATGATGGTGGTAGAGATGAAACCGAAATGAGTTTGTCGTTCTCCTTAATTTTCTCATCCACACTAGTCAATTGTGTGATAAGCTTATTGAAGATATTGAAATGACTAACAAACTGTGTATCTTTCTTCATGCGCAATATGTACAGTTGTTGCTTCAGTACCCACTAGTTTTGTTAGTGATTTTATCATATACAACTCTTATAAGTCCTTCCATAATTTGTTCAACGAATTCTTCTTGATCACCTAGTACTTTACCCCATCAGAGAGATATAAATGGATTGCACTATTAGCTTTTTGCACCATCACCTTTTAGGGTTCAATGGACGGCTTTATCCCCTTCAAGAGCATCAATTAGTTCCTATTGGGACATCCTTCATCATGTATTTTCACACACTGAAATTTCCTCCGTGGACAAATTTTTCTACTTGGTTTCACACTGTCGACATGGATATTGATTTTGTGTCACCTGATGCTTTACCGATCTTATCACAAATCAGATTAATTCTGCATTGGCTTTGATACCACTTGTTACACTCTGATGCCCCTTCTTATGCACAGTAGCCTCCAGATTGGATCAGAGTTTATAAGATACAACACAAGCATGCACGGTATCAAGAACGAAGAAAATGAATATCATAGAGAACTAAAATAACAACATTGAAACAATCCCGAAGAGAGATAAAAGATTTGGCGAAGTCAACTGTAAATTCATTAAACACCACCTTGAAATAGTACAATAAATTATTGCTCTCTCACAACCTTATCAAATATTTTAGGACTCTTGAATTCTTACCCTATATAATAATCTGGTGTTAAAGAATAATCTAAGCTCTAATTCTCTCATGTACCTCTATATTTAGATGAGTTTCTAATTCTCTCGTGCGCCTATTCTTTTGGATGAGTGGTTTCTTTGTTTTATTGCTTGGTTTCTCCATAGCTACCCATATGGGTTTATATAATTCTCCTTCAAAGGAAAGTAGGAATCCTACTAAAAAAAGTAGAAATCCTAATCCTATTATGATTTATTTACGACTCTTATATCATATATTTCTAAATCCTAAGGTTTAGCGTACTCAACACGTGTACTATAGGATTGCATTGTATGCTATTGCTTTAATCTCACGATTGCTCTTTCATGTAAAAGTTGTGTATGATAAGAATTAACCTTTTCGAGGGAACCTGAAAGTTCTCTCTCAAAGAAAAAAATGAAGGAAAGAAAAAAGAACTAACCTGCAAGGAAAGAAAAAAGAATTACTACACGGACGAGGTGAGGGTCCAAGTCTGTCCTTAACTCCTTATTATCGGCCGATCGTGTCTCAATACCATAGAAGTGTTTTCCGAAGTTACGTAACGTGGGGCATACAAGATGACTACATTGGACATTTCTGAGGCGAGTGAGGTGAGCACGACGGATGACGGATTGCAGGGTACGAGTGTTGTTGTATGCAACCAAACAATTTTTTTACAACACTAAAAATTAACTAGTGGATCTTTTGTAGAATATATTAAAGTGGATCTGGTAGGTGGTCAATGATCGAGCCTTTAAAACTTGGATCTGTCTATATAACATTCGATTATTTTTAGAGGATTTTAGAATTATTGGATGAAGATCTAAGCACCAGATTCACCCCATAAATCCTATAACCCAACCCCTAACCCTAACTCGACCCCGTTGCCTTGCCTGGTCCTGCGCCCCCCTCTGACCCTCGGTTGCCCCCGCCCAATCCATTCGATGCGCCGCCATCGAGCACCTCCCCCACCACTACCGTCCTCGCGCCATCTCCCTCCGCCTCGCCATCGACGTCGACGAGCCCCGCTGCCTATCACTAGGGCTGGAAACGAGCCGAGCCGAACCGGCTCGAGCCAGGCTCGGCCGAGCTCGTTTGGAGTGCGGCTCGGCTCATTTCTGAAACGAGCCAGAAGGGCGGCTCGACTCGGCTCGAAATTTGGCTCGAGCCGGCTCGGACGGCTCGTGAGTCAAGTCTAGATTTAGCAGCAGCAGCAGATTTAGCAGAACATTCAGCAACAAAACAGCAGCATTAGGCCATTAGCAGTAGCAGCAGATTCACCAGCAGAACAGCAGCATGTCTTGCACAGGGTAAAAATCACTCACTGCTATACGATAATGTATTGCACAGCATGCATATATCCTCCACCAAATGCCATTCCTTTCCAAATGAACAGGGTAAAAATCTCACCTTGCAGTATATTCGAGGTTTTGGAGCATCAAAGCTGACAGAAAACCTCAAATTGTGAAACTAAATGCATCCCCATATCAGCCGCATGCAAATCAGCAACCGCACAGCACACCACACCACAGCAGCGGCAGCGGTGGGAGGATAGATAAGGGAGGGACCGGGGAGGGAGGAGGCGGCGGCGGCGGGGGAGCGGGGAGGGAGGAGGCGGCGGGGATCAGATCCGCCGCCGGATCCCACCCTTCTCCGCCGGGATCCGGCCCTTCTCCCCCCGGATCCAGCCTTTCTTCGCCCGGATCCGGCCTCACCTTGTTGCCATGCCGCGTATCCGTCGCCGCCGGGGGAGTAGGCCCTACGGGGGAGGGAGGAGGCGGGGGAGGAGGAGGAGGAGGCGGGGAGGGAGGCGGCGGCGGTGGGGAGGCAGGGGCGGGGGAGGAGGCGGAGGCGGGGCGGGGAGGAGGCGGGGAGGGAGGCGGCGGCGGCGGGGGAGCGGTGAGGGAGGGAGGGAGCCGGGTAGGAGGCGGGCCGCGGGCAGGGAGGGGCGAGACAGCGAGAGCGAGCGAGGTTGGAGAGAGAGCGAGCGGGGTGAGCGGGCGGATAAGTATGCGAGCGAGCGAGCGGGGCGTGCGAGCGGGAGGCTTGGACCGAGTTCGCATGAGCCAACGAGCGGCTCGCGAGCCGGCTCGAGCTTGACTCGTTTTTCTCACGAGCTGAACATTAGGCTCGGCTCGGCTTGAATTATGACGAGCTCGAGCCGAGCCGGCTCGAACTCGTTACGAGTCGAGCCGGCTCGCAAGCTTCAAGCTAATTTTCCACCCCTACCTATCACCTCCCCTGCCCAGTCCTCCTCTCCCCCACTCCGTCCTCCCTTCCAGTACTCTCGCCCTACCGTTCTTCCCTATCTCCAGCGGCTACCGCCGTCAGATCTGCCACCACCACCCACCACCTCCTAATCGCCACTCCACTCCTCGCCCCCACCGCCCTTCAGTGCCTCCACCCCGCTGTTCTTCCTAGTCTCTAGCGGCTACCGCCGCCACCACCCACCACCTCCTAATAGCCACTCCGGTCCTAGTCCCCGCCGTCAACCCTGCCCACCGCCCTCCTCCTCATCAGCCGCCGCCCTGGCCTCTCTTTAAGCTCAGACGGGCTTGGGTGAATCCTAACCCTAACGGGTGAACCCGAGCCCTAATCCCACGAGTCACTGGAGGCGAAGACTGTGGCGTCGTCAGAGAGGTGGAAGTTGCCGGTGGAGAAGACACGCATGAATCTTCGTGCACATCCAAAGATGAGAAATCCAACTGATTTCTCTCTAAAAATCATGCAAATGTTGTATAGCACTTTTGTTAAAAATTTAGAGAAAAATAATTTTCTTGTATGCATAAACTAGTTTAAATAGATGAATAATGCGTAGATATTTAAGCCATGATAGGCATATGTACTTGGATTTCCTAACCATCGGTTGGTGGTGATGTTAATCCTGATTCCTGAACAATTATTCTGGGTGAGATAAGCATTTTATTAGAGTTGGAGGGCCTACGTGACTCCGACTTATTTTGGTCATATGTTGGTCGCTCATTGTAATCGTTGTTATAATCGTTGAACTCATGTGGTTTGATGAGACGTCCTTCAATTTTTTATATTATTCTAATTGGCAGAAATTAAAATACAATGTAGCAATGTGGACTGTTTCCTAGCGATATTACTTTATGTACTAGTCTGATATGATCCTTGTCGAGACATGTATATATAAATCTGGATTTTTTGTGTATTCTGCATTAGTTCAAAATCACGTTAGTGCACACAATAGAAACATAGATGAAATATCGATCACAATCACACTTAATTATGAAAAATGCAAATATTATTACTTATCAAAATTATAACCTTATGACCAACCTTACAAATAATAGCTAGAAAATCCTAATAATAACCAGTAGTTGAAAACAAAAATAAACAAAGTGGCTATTTGATATGTCTACAGGAATTGACTGGAAAGTGAAGCATTAATCCGTGAAATCGTCGAAGGACTCCTCCTCAAATACCTTTGTATGTGGTGATTCTCCTTTAGCAAATAAGCAATAAAGTATATAGCTGTGAGTATGTAGAGTACTCAGCAAGTCATTTGTAATA
This sequence comes from Melocanna baccifera, assembly GCA_036346265.1. Classification (NCBI taxonomy): domain Eukaryota; kingdom Viridiplantae; phylum Streptophyta; class Magnoliopsida; order Poales; family Poaceae; genus Melocanna; species Melocanna baccifera. The sequence goes on along the minus strand of CM070682.1, from coordinate 31,728,261 downwards.
AGATGCAATATATAAATATGCAAGACTTATCAAGCGATGCTGAGCGGTTATTTTGTAGAAAGCAATAATTTTGGAGTAAATATAATAAATAGATTGAAATGTATTTTGAAATTGATTATTTAAATAAATAATGCAAAGGAATTGAATAAATCATAAGTATATATATACACACACACACAAATGACTTTAACACTCCCAGCAACAGGGTGTAGAATTCAACTTAAGTACATACAATCTTAACAACCTCGTCGAAATTCAAGGACAGCTCTCCGAATTCTTGATGGCGGACGTCATTCAACTGAATGGAGAGTTCAACACCAGCAAAGATGATAATTAGTTTTTCAAACATTTGATTCAATTGTAATTCACTCAGTTGCGCTTAATCAAACAATTAATTCAATTGTACTTCATTCAGTTGTTTAATTCATTTGTGAGATATGTGTAATGATTGTCATGTGCTATATATGTGATCTGTTTGTGTTGTTTAATTCATTTTTAAGATATATGTAATGATTGTTATGTGCTATATATGTGATCTATTTGCGTTGTTTAATTCATTTGTGATATCTGTGCAATGATTATCCTATGCTATATATGTGATCTACTTGCTTGTTTTCAGATGGTATGGTTAACATTTCCTGAGGCTATCTGAAAAATAAAAAATAATACATCTTTTCAAATAACTATTACAGACGATTTATAACACCAAACCGTCTGTGATATGTCTGCTATCACAGATGATTTTTGGTATTACCCATCTGTGTATCTTACATATCATAAACGATTATTAGTATTAACTATTTGTGATATGTAAGATATCATAGACGATTATTTTTAATAACCGTGTATGATAGCATACATCACAAACAACTATTTTAAAAAATCATCTGTGTTGTAACTTATTATAGATAGTTTGAGAACTGTCTGTAATAACCACCTGTTATCATAGACACATAAATTTAGAATGTTCAGAAACCATTTATGATGACAGTTTTAAACCGTCTATGATGATCCTTTTGTTGTATTTTGCCATGGGTAAAAGTGGAATTTCCCATTTGATGGGGAGAGAGAGAGTGAGGCCCACCCGTTGGTGGGCCAGTTTAGAGATAAAGGGAGGGAGGACGTCTCCTCCTCCCATTTTTTCTCCCGTGCGGCTCAATCAGGCAGAGAGGGCGGCGAAGCGCTTTTGACGGCGGGGGCTCTCGGCTGAGGCGCACTCGGCGGCAGCAGAGGCGCACCCAGCGGCGGGCCCACCTGGCAGCCGGCTCCTTGCGTGCCCTCAGGCCCGTGCGACGCGCTCCTCACGAAGGCTCCGCTTGACCCGAGCCGAGCAGGCGGAGAGGGCGAGGCGAGTGGGGGGAACGGGCAACGGCGCAGGAGGTTCCGGATCGGCGCGCTTCTTGCGGAAGGTGCGCTCCTCCCCGCATGACCCGTTCTCCGTGGGACTCGGTCCCGACTGTTGGTGGAGCTTGTGCCGAGTGGTTCCCCTCTGCTCTCTCACGGCTATAAGAAGGGCAGGCTGCTCTTCGATGAAGGTATCCCGAATAGCAGTGAGCTCCCTTCATCTCTTCTCTTTTTGATTTCCTCTTTGCCTGTGGTGTGTGGCTTCGGCGTGGTGACTTGACTTCGCAACTTCGACGCCGACCGCGGTTCCCTTGTGCTCGACGGCGAGGCGCTTGGCCGGCTCCTCCCCTGCGCTTGTGCGGCATACTCCCTGACCTCGACTTCGTTGGTTTGATCGTCTACTCCAACGAAGGGGCCTTGTATCTCCGTTGCTTATTGACCTTTCTCACGGTGGTGTTGAGGGGCAATAGGTTTTCTGGGACAGTGCTCACGAGCACGCCTAGCCCTGTGACCTTCTGGTGATTTCGAATATCACCTGTGAGTGAGTTTTCGGTTTATATCTTGCAGTTTTCAGTTTATGGTATATCTGAGAAATTGCAAAGTACAGTGGGCTTAATGTTGCTCGATGAAGAATGTCATATACTGAAATTGGTTGTTTAGTCTTTGAGCTCTAGTCTTTGTCATCTCTGTCATAGATATCAAATTGGAGTACTGGGAGTAAATCCTCAAGTAGAGGAAACTTGGTCTTGTGCTATTCGGTTCAGCTGCAATTTAGTAACTTGACATTCATGCTGTATAACCACTGAAATTGATATTTGATGGTTGTTATATCAGTTCGTCTAAAGGAATGATAGTTTGAATGTTATAAGATTACTTTATGTGAGTCATCCTTTGGGTGCAGTGCTGCTGGCCGAATACTTATACTCTAAACTTTGAAGTTATTGAATCTAGTTTTAGAGCTCAAAGATTGAACACACATTTGCCATAACCAATTGATGAAGAGTCTATGACTTAAGTAGTGGGACGGCTCAAGTAATTGATTTGAGTAACTCTACTCCTGAGAGCACAAATAATCAATTAAACTTGAGCTTGTTGCTAGTCTTAATTGATACATGCCTCATACATTGTTATACATGTTCATGATTAGAAGTCTAATGCCTCCTTTATTGAATATGTGTTATGCTTTGAATGACATGTTCAATTCAAATTGCTTCAAACATGCTATGTCATTTATATGTGAATTGATGTCATTCTTATGTATATATAATTATATTGGAATTATATTTATATATATGCTTATACCGTAATTACTACAACACCTTTCTGTAGTAGTATCTCTTCAACCCAAAACCTAATTCTCAAAATATGAGAAATGAACCTAATTCTCCAACATTGTTGTCCGCACCACCGTGTACCACAATTAAACTTTCCTTTACAACAAATTTAGTCACCCTCTCGCTTCCATTTGCCGGACCAACCCAGCCAAAATCACGATCGAGACGTACTCCAGAATTTGCAGCACACATACTGAAAGGAAAGAAAACACTCAAACAATGCATGTATGCAACGGTAGGAATAAGTCTTTCAGGGACGCAGGTGAGCCATATCTGTGATGGATGCTACAAGGCGGTTCTTGCGGTTGGCTCGTCGACGGAGATCAGGTGAGCTCCATGGAGCGGATGGCCTCCCGGAGCTCTCGCTGGATTGCGCCGCGGGACGGTGCGACGATCATGTCGTCCCAGATGGACCGGGATCCGCAGGTGGTGGCGCCGTCGGGGTAGAGGTCGTGCAGGGAGGTGGCGTTCTCGTTGAGGTTGCTCACCTTCTCCAGGCAGTCGATCTCGTGCGGTTCCACCAGCAGGCTGCTGTTCCCGTCCTTCCACGCGATCAGCTGCGACGACGGCAATGCAGTATTGCAGAAGGGAATAGAAACTTAATTTAACGGCAGATAAAACGATCGATAGAATTAAGGATAATCTCTCTATCAGAACTGAAGAGAATTAGAATCCAATCTACCTGGGCAGAACCCAAGGTGTTGGTGCTGTAGAGCCTGGCGCCGTCGACGAGACTGCAGTATTTCTGGAACGCGGCCGCGAATCTCTTGTGCGACATGAGCTGCGACTTCACCCTCACCGCTCTCCCCATGATGATCGCTCTCCTACATGAACAGTCTCGATCGCCATCAACACTCGTACATTTGCTAATCTTTTTCTTGAACAAACAAAAATTACACAAAGTTTGAAGCTAGCTAGACCATAATAATTCGTACGTTACCTGATCCCTCTGGCGACGGCAAGGTAGGCGTCGCAGACGACGCCGACGACCTCGATCCTGTAAGGCTTCCTCGCCGCCTCCGCCGTGCCGTTCTCTCCGTTCTGCGCGGGCTCACCGTCTTCGTGGTCGGGGACGGGCTCCCAGTATTCCTCGGTGACGGTGCCGTCGTCGTCGACCTTGTACCCGACGCCCATGCGGAAGCGCTGGCGGTGGACGGCGCGCGCCATGGCGATGGTCTGCTCGACGAAGGGCTCCCAGGAGAGCGTGCCGTCCAGGATCACATCGCGCCCCTCGTTCAGCGCCGTCACCAGCAGCGACGACGCCGCGTCCGTCGAAGACTGGTGCACCTGCGCGCGCGCGCACGTATCAAGTATGGAAATTGAACTATCTTATTCCTTCCCCTTTTTTGGAGGGAAAGTATGAACAAGCAAGACGCTGATGTGGTGTGCTCAAGGTTGCCAGTACCGAAGGTAGATAATACATATAACAGTATAGATCAGAATCAGATAGTGTCATAATTAGATTGTAATCCTACTCGTAGAATCCTTAGGATTGGGTAGAATCACATTGAGATTATAATCCTGACAACAAACTATATTAATATATAAAATTTGATATTACTTATTGCTAGTTTAAGTTGCATTAGTTTAATTTGTTTTGTTTTGTTGTTTACATATTGTTCTAAGGTAAAAAGTATTATCTTTGGTATATTATATTTTTAGAGTTTATTAAAAATAATTAAATAAGTTTCAAAAATCAATTTTAATTCAATATAATATGAATAAGTGTAATCAAATTACAAAATTAAATTCAAAAAATCTACAATAGACTTGCATATTTAAACATATAATTTAATTTTTATATAAAATATATACGCTTTTAAAATTTTGATAGTATTATGATTCTATAATTCGATTCTATGATCTAATTCTATTAGATAAAAAAAGAGGAGTGATTTCATGCTTTCCACTTCTATATACATGCACAAATCTTAAAGCATAACTAAGGAGTAAGTAGCATCAATTTACCCTTAAAGGTACTTTAATATTTATGTAATTCACTATTTGAAAGAGTATAAAATCACCTTCCAAAAATCCTACATGATATTACCATCCTAACACCCTTCGGTGTGCTACATAAGTACGCAAAGCCCAGCCCATTAGCCGCTACGGTGATCCGTGGCCCAGCCAGCAGCCGCTAACGGCCGAGTGGCGTGGCTTGAACGATGCACTGCATCCGCAGGGCCGGATTGGGGCCTATTCTTGACCCACTCAAAGATTCATTTCTGTTTGGAGTACTAGCAGCACCACAAAAAAATATTTTCTGTTTTGTTTTTACGATCATTCGACAACATTATGAGGAGGAGTTATTATTGGATAAGAAGAGCGGAGCAATAATGCCCGCGTGCACAGAAAGCATTTATTCCGTCTAGTATCTGGGACAGGCTGGCCAGGACACATGCATGGTCAGTCTCTTACTCCCTAGCTCCAAACATGTCAAGCCAAACTTAAGGGCTACTCGCATTAGTTTTTTTGTTGATAGCTGTTGGTCGTGGCCGATAAACAGTTTGATTTTTATTTTTGTAATTATAAGAAAAACACTCGTACACACATCATCATGTACACACTACATGCACACGTATGTAAGTACATCTTTTAGCATATGTCTAGACAAATAGAAACTGAGGATAAATTCACAACCTTGTAAAATTTTTACTTAGCACATTAACGAGTATGTATGAAATAAGCATCAGATTTTAAACTTGATTCACGAAGTTATACATTCATAACTCTACAATTCTATCGAAACTGATTAACAATTGTTTGATTTGAAATGCCTACGACCCCCCGAAAAAAAGACCTTAGAGGTTTCCCGCTTTTCCCAGCTCCTAGCTGCCTATGGCACTTGGAAGCACAAAGGGGGTGATCGGAATAGCGATGGCTTTTGGTTTTGCTGAAAAAACACTGTAGCTGGCTGAAAAAACACTGTAGCTGAGTTGGTTTATTGCGTATAATTAAATTTTAAAAAATTTAAAAATAAAAACGCTGTACTAAATTAGAGCGGACGATACAAAGGAACATGAAAAAAAAAACAAAACAAAAAAAAAAATTAACTTTTCTGTGCATCGTAGTCGCTAGAAAATTTAAACTGCCGCCAACGCCATTTGCGGCCAAATAAGCGGATGTAGAGTTGGGATAGAATAAGAGGGCGTTTATTTAGGCAGTTGAATTTATTCTCTAGCTAATTTATTTTATACTATAACTAATAATAATTTATTTGATATAATTATATTTAAAAATCTAAAAATATATAAAAAAAACATATTATCTCACACGTATAATACAAACAAGTACGAGAAAAAAGAACTGGCAAAAAAGCTTAAAAACTAGAAAAAGATAAAATTTAAAAATAAAAAATTAGAAACTAGAAACTCAAACTAAAATAAGCAAACTCTAAAAATAGGTCTCTACCATTTGATATCTAGAGCTGATGTGAAGATTCATTTCTGTTTGGAGTACTAGCAGCACCACAAAAAAAAGATTTTCTTTTTTGTTTTTACCGTCGTTTGACAGGAGGAGTTAGGATTAGAAGAGCGGAGCAATAATGCCCGCGTGCACGGCAAGCATTTAGGGTTTGTTTGGTACAGCTTTTGCTCCTAGCTTCTTCATTAGATCTTGTGGCGCTGTGCCAAACACCCAGCTTCCCAAATGACTAGATTCTGCTTCTCGCGAGAAGCAGAGTCCAAAATGAACTAACCAGGAGAAGCAGGCAAATGGTAGATTCTCGCGGGGAGCTATCCAACCTAAATCCAACGTACCCATTGAAGTTCGTAGTATTTACCCGCAAATATCACCCATATAAAAACCTAAACGGCCCCTGCTAGCCCCCCCTATCACCTCGCCGCCTCCCTCCTTCCCCTCTCACGCTGCCCGCCTCCTTCCCCTCTCCCCTTCTCTCGCGCCGCCCACCTCCCCCCTTCTCTGCCGCCCGCCTCCTCCCTTCCCCTCTCGTGCCTCGCGCCTCCCTCCCGCCTCCTCCCTTCCCCTCTTGTGCCCCGCCTCCCCCTTCTCTCGCGCCGCTCGCCTCCTCCCTTCTCCGCCTCGTGCCTCGCCACCTCCTCCCGCCTCCTCCCGCCTCCTCGCGCCTCGCGCCTTGCCGCCTCCCTCCCTCTCTTGCCCCGCCGCCTCCCTCCCTTCTCTCGGTCTAGATCTCACCCCACCGTCGCCCTCCTTCTCTCGCCCCACCGCCTCCCTCCGCCTCCAAATCTCCGCCCAGTCCACGACCGCCGCCGCGCCTCCCTCCGGTCCACAGCCGCCGCCGCCTCCCTCGGTCCCGCCGCCGCCGCCTCCTCCGGTCCCAGAAGACCGCCGCCACCCTCCAAGATTGCTTGATTTCATAAATTCATTATGTTGTTGGCTTGAACCTATTTGGTATTCTTGAAATGTCTTCTGCTTTTGCTCTTTATTAATTGATTGAGCCTTGCAATCAGTTGAATTGAATGGGTTAAGACAATGTATCTTCATGCTTTTTTGGTAGAATAGATAGCCCTGCAGTTGATTTGTATGAAATTTCAATATTTCTTGAAGCACGCAAGTCATTTTTAGTTACCATTTAGATTATTCATATATAGGTTATTATCAAACACTCTTTTATGAACAAAAAAAATATCCTTATGTAAACATAGCATAGCAGATATGTGCTTTGCCTAGATTGTGCTAATGTATGTCCCAAATGGATAGTCATTATCGGAACCAACTTTAGGTTGTTAAACCTACTTATTTGCTATTTTTAGCAGAATATTTAAGAAGATGGACTGAAAGACATTTGGGAAAGAATTCTCATCAATTTTCTTGATACTTGTTACTTTTACAAGCCACTGAACTGCAGCCAAGTGACGACGCTTGCAGGAGCCAGTCGGCTGGATTGTTGTTGTTGATGATGGATTGAAAAATTCTAGAATTGCCCCATGGGTTGTTGTATTGCACAATGGACTGAAAAACTAGATTGTAATAATTTCATTGGGAAAACAAATTGTATGAATTGTTGAGTTGTACAATGAGTTGTAATATTGCACCATGTATTAATGTCTGAATGCGAGTATTTCTTTTGGATTGAGATGTTGAGCAAATTGCTTGATTTCTCACTTTGTGATGAGCTATCTGTTTTGAGTAATACAAATTTGTCACAGTTCAGTTCTTGAATGGGATTCATTCCATCGCCTTTTGATCCATGACCCAAGACACAAGATTTGGGCTCATTTGTGTGTGAGCATGACCTAGAGTTTCTCACCGCTTCTACATTATGAAGTGAATTTCCAGCAAAGTAGATGCTTCAGTTGGGGAGCATGACCATCCATGTTTAACTGAACTGAATTCCATAATTGCTTCATGTTGAGCCGAGTTTTCATTTGTCCAAGCAAAATATGAAGCAAGTAAGAGATCTGCACGCGTTTCTTTTACTAATTCAACAATAGATAAATAAAAGGGTTACAACTAAGGGTAACATAGTCTATTTCCCTCAGATCTCCTCTTTTATGAATCTGGAGCCAACCTACTAGCCAAACACTTTTCAAAGGTAGCTCCAGATTCTCAGAGAAGTGGATTCTTACATAATCTGGATCAGAAGCTGCAAAATGAGAATCTGGAGCTCTACCAAACATGCCCTTATTCTGTCTGGTTCTGGGAGCTGGCCATGGACCCATGCATGGTCAGTCTCTTACTTCCTAGCTCCAAACATGTCAGCCAAACTTGCCCAATTCGTATTGTTTTTTTACTGATTGCTTTTGCACGTGGTTGATCAACAATAGTGGTTAATAAAAATAACTGATTAATAATAGTGTGTTATATAAGAAAGATGGTACAACAAAAGATATTATAATATTTAGACTGTTATATGACTTATAAAATTGTAACATAATAAAATATAAAGTGTGTTACAACATATGAAAACACAAAATAGTAATTGATAGAAGCGGTTTATAGAAACTAAGTCGTTTGTATTGGTTCTGGCTTCTGAAGTCGAAACTAGATGCCAAAACCAATACGAAACCAGATCTCCACTCAATAGAGAATCATCTCTCTTTTTATTTATGTGGACCTAGCAAAGATACCTCCTACTGCATGCAGATCTACTCCTAGTGCTCTTTTTACACCTCAATTGCAGTTGATGGCTTTTGGTTAAAAATAAATAATAGTAACTAAAAAATGACTTTTAGAAGGAGTAGGCGGGTGGTAGGAAAAGTGAGGAAGAGATACGTACGCGAGAAGAGAGCGAGAGGAGTTGGTGCGTGTTATGCTTGTGACCTATATTTTATCCCCAGTGTGAGACAAAAGCGAAAGAAATGGGAAGCCGCTTCGGAAAGTAGAATGTTCATGTTAGTTTTTGACTTCTCCTAACAAAATTTAGATTTGGGAACCAATATGAACAAGTTGAAATTGTTAGACTAAGGACACTAGGAATAAGAGTACTACTTCCTGTACACTCTACCGTACACTATATACAGTGGGTACTATAGCAATGGCACTAGTGTAATAGTGTAATGAGTAATGACAGCAAAATAACACTTTTTTATCAAGGGTGTTTCTGGTTGTTCTCAAGAAAAGAGCATAATATTTTTTTAAAGGAAGAGGTCCACTTTAACTCTTTGAACTTATATCCTTAGTTCGAATTACACACTCAACTACAAAATGTTCACTATTTGCCCCCCTAATTATCAAAACAAGAGCAAATAACCTCCTTGCCCTAAATCACCCTGGTTTTGGATGATATAATGTCCACTTGTACAAGTTTCGCTGATATGAATCCATGTAGATAGTTATCGATGGGTCAATAAGCTTAATTAGAAAAAAACTTGCTTGGCCCCAACATTGGCCTCCGCGTTGTTACTCCTACCACCTCCTAGCACTAAGGGACATCACCTTGCTGTATCTCATTGATAGAATATGGCCCAAATCAAGATCGATAACATCGTGCTTGCGGAGAGGAAAGGGCACCGGAGGAGGAGAGTGAGGTAGAGAGGAAGGAGGTAGCGATGGTGATGCTAGAGGCGGCAATGATGGCAAGGAAGAAGGCCAAGGATGGCGTTAATGACGTGTGGAACAAATCTAGAGGTGTTGCTTCCACTTTCCCTGTGCCATCTCCATCGAGAACCGGCCGTCCCACTACTCTAGATCACTAGCTACCTTGCCGCTATCTCAATTCCTAGGCTAGTCAGACACCTCGATTCCTCCTCTCGGAGATAGAGTGGATAGAGGCGGTGAAGAGATTAGAGAGAGAATGAGGGAGAGGGGGAAGGAGAGAGATGGACTATAGACGGAGGTATCAAGAGTGTGCGTGGCGCTAGAGTGGTACGTGCAAATGGTTTGCCACTGGTGGTACTCACTGAATCAGACACAACAAAGGAGAAAGAGAATGAGTGAAGGAAGAGGGAGGAAGATAGATATGGAGTTGATATGTGGGACCCATGAGCCCATGTATAAATATTTACTCCTTTTTATTTGCTCCTGTTGATTTAGATGCCACTTGGCTACCATATAAGACAAAACCAATAACATGGTTGCCAACATTGCTAAAGCCACTAATGAAAACAACCTAGAGGTGTAACTTGCATTGATTTTGAGAGTTCATGGGTGCAAAGTGAATGATTTTGTAGTTGAGGGTATTTTTTGGACTCAAGCCATAAGTTGAGAGGGGTAAATTGGATTTCTTCCTTTTTAAAAAACCCCCTCCTACCAGGGATCAAACCTAGATCAGGGAAAAATTTCTCTACGAGAGGACCTAAACCTCCACCTCTTGAGGTCCTATCTAGTATTTCGCCACCCGGTTGCACTAATCTTAAAGCAGTCTAATAAAAGTCCTCTTTTCCTCAGCATCATTTCCAATGCGTCATTCGACATTGCAACTATTTAGATGTGGAAATTTCCACCATGGGGCGAGGCCCCACAGGGAATTTCCCCATCGAGCGAGGGCGATTTCCCCTGGGGGAAACATGGACGAGGCGCCGCTACACTAGCAAGGCAGGGACGAGGGTCGCCCTCCCCATAGGGCCCCGAGGGACCTGGTAAAAATAAAAAATTATAATAGATTATAGTTTTTTAATATGGGATAATATAATATTTTCTCATACATTTGGACTAAAACTTGAATCTATATGTTATAATATATATTTTGAAGTTATATTTTGAAAACAAATATGGCTAAATAATTATTAATTACTAAATAAGTTCACATTATTATTTTAAAAATAAATATAGTCTATTTTTAATCCCGTGGGGATCCACACGAGATTGGGTCCCCGTAGGGACCATGGATGGGGGCAACCTCCCCTGCTAAGCCTAAGGGGGTTGGACTAGTGAGGATCAAGGCTGAGCCAAGGGGCCTCCCTTGGGACCCCCTGACCCCGTTGCCACCCCTACAACTTCTCACCAGGCCTCAAGCACTAATCTATTGCTCGCACAAGAGCTTTTTAGGCACACCATCTATATGAAAAGCCACCTTGGCCTATTGGGCAGTGCGGTGCTTACGCCATATTCTTTCATCCCTACATGGTATCAAATTGGTTTCCTTCCTAATTTACTTCTGCTGCACACCAATTGTCGCCCCTCGCTAGAGCCTGTGTCCGGCGGCCATGGCTGCCACAAGTGCCCCCTTCGGCTCTAGCACCATTGACACTCTCGCGACCGTCACTTAGACAGCCATCGTCAACCCCTACTACACCGTCACCGTTCGAACGCATGTCCCCGTCATCCTCGACCTCAAGACCCCAAACTACAACAAGTGGTCCTCCTTCAAGTCCATGTGTGACAAGTTCGGGCTCCTCTCCCACATCGACGGCTCAGCTCTAGCAACTCCCAACGACCCCCTCTGGATCCAAGCGAACTACTCTGTCTTGAGCTAGCTCTACGGCTCTATCGTCGATGACATTCTTGACATCACGATGGAGCCCGATCAGACGACTCGTGACCTCTAGGTCGCCAACAAGGCCTTGTTTTGCGACAACAAGGAACCTTGTGCCATCTTCCTTAGCAACCAATTCTCTCAGCACCTCAAAACGCAAGCTAATTCCCTACATGACGTCGGCCATGCCATCTCCAAACCATAGCTTATCCTCAACATGCTTTGTGGTCTCAATCCCCGCTTCTCCAACACTGCCAATGACATTGCCAATGCCACCCCGTTTCCCTTCTTCGCCAAGGCACGCTCCATGCTTGCCCTCAAGGAACTGGGACTAGCCAATGAAATCAAGGTCGCCTTTGACACCGCCTTCGTCACATCCGTGTCCTCCTCTCCTTGCAGGTCGAGTGGGTCTCGTGCGCTAGCACCCAATGCGCCATCGGTTTCAGCACAAACCGATAGTGGCCGTGACTTCAAACGTGGTAGCAAGAACTGCCGAAACAAGTCAAACAATGGCTCATCCACATCATCGTGTGCTCCACTCGCGACGACCTCGCAGCCTGCTGGTCCATGGATTCGCTATAATCCTTGGGCGAATGCCTTTGGTGCGGTCATTTGGCATTGGCCATCTCTAGGTTCGGGCATCCTCGGCCCTTACCCACATGCCCACACCATCTTCGCGCCATCGCAAGTGTCTCCTCCACCTGCACCAACATGGGGCCAGGCCGGCCTCATCGCTGCCATGAACCAGCTTGCTGTCTAGGGCCCCAGCAACTGGGTCGTTGACACTGGTGCCACCTCTTATATGGCCTCCAACGACAGTATAATTCTTGTTCCTCTCCCTCCCTCTCACTCTGTTGTCACTGTTGGCAATGGATCGTATGTTCTTGTTGCTTCCCGTGGTCATTCCGTCCTCCACACATACTCCTCCAAATTCCTTCTGAACAACTTTTTGATTGTCCCTTCCCTTGTTCGCAATCTTCTTTAAGTTCAACAATTTACATGTGACAATCATTGTTCTATCAAATTTGACTCTTTGGGATTTTCTGTTATGGACCTCCGCACCCGGTGGGTGATTCTTCATTGCAATAATGTTGGAGACCTCTACATCTGGACACACTGCCCCTACCCCTGCAGCACACGCCCACCTCGCCACTTCCTCCAGCCTTTGGCACCAGCGCCTTGGTCATCCTGGCCCGACTGTCATCGACAATTTAAATAATTCATCCCTCAATTCATGTAATAAAGTTGATCTCACGTTTTGTCATTCTTGTCAACTCGGCAAACACGTGCGTATACCCTTTACAAATTCTAGTTCTTGCACTTCGGTGTGCTTCAAATTAATTAATTGTGATGTGTGCACTTCTCCTATTGCTAGTACTTTGGGTTTTTAGTACTACCTGCTGATTCTTGATGATTTTTCCAACTTCTTTATTAACACATCATTGATTTATCTAATTATGTTAGTACACAATTCGGTTTGCCCATCAAATCCATTCAGGCGGGCAACGTCACCGAATTTGTAAACCACACATCCACCAAGTTTCTCTCTTCATGTGGCATTGTCTTACGTCTTTCATGCCCATATAGCTCGCCGCAAATGGGAAAGTAGAACATACTCTCCGCACTCTCAACAATGTGGTCCGCACTCTCTTGCTCCATGCCCACATGCCGCCACAGTACTGGGCCGAGACACTCTCAACAACCACACACCACATCAACTGTCGCCCCTCCTCCTCATCAACAATTCCATACCCTTCAAGTTACTTTATCGCACTCACCCTACATACACTCATCTTCTGGTTTTTGGCTGTCTCTGCTACCCGAATCTTTCCTCCACCCCAACAAACTCGCTCCTCGTTCTGTCGCATGTGTCTTCCTCGATTACCCTAGTTCCCACAAAGGATACCGATGCTCGACCTCACAACCAAATGAATAATCATCTCCTACCATGTTGTTTTTTATGAAACTTCATTCCCTGACCTCACAACCAAATGAATAATCATCTCTTGCCATGTTGTTTTTGATGAAACTTCATTCCCCTTCGCTCATCATGACTCTTCTCCAAGCTTGTTCTCCAGCACATCGCTAGATTTTCTTTTGATGACCCTTTCATAATGGAACTACGTAGTGCTTTGCATTAGCAAAGTAGCATGTAAATGATAGAGACTAGGCTAACCCTCGCGCGATAGCTCCATCGCTCATCATGACTAAAGGCCTACTATGAACACTCAAATCGGACTCCGCTTGTAAAAGTTATGGTCTTTTTAGTAAGTGCTTGTTGGGCTGTCCCGATCCGAATCCGAATTGTTCAATGATTTTTGGTCTAGTCTTTGCATTCTCAAAGCATCACGGAAACTCTCCGATGTTCTCAAAGATGGAGACAATGTGGCTTACCTGCTGCTCTACATCGATGACATCATCCTCACCGCCTCCTCCAGCCCTCTACTTTGGCGCCTCGGTCAACAACTCCACTCCAAGTTTGCGATGATCGACCTCGACGATCTCCACTTCTTCCTCAGCATCTCCGTTACGTGCTCCTCTATTGGCATCTTCCTCTGACAGCATCAATATGATGTGGACCTTCTCCAACGCACCGGCATGACGGGTATTAGAGAATATTGTATAGCCATGTATAATTGTAACATGAAGTATATTGAGATCGACATCCATTTTGTGCACGAAAAGGTCTCCCTTGGGCATGTTCGAGATCTTCATATGCCTAGATTAGCTCCTCTAATTGAGATCAGGCGGGTATTAGAGAATATTGTATAGCCATGTATAATTGTAACCTGCCTAGATTAGCTCCTCTAATTGAAGATCCTATAACTTCCTAATCTGGACTCTTGCCTGACTATATATGAAAAGCCACCTTGGCCTATTGGTAAGTATGGTGTTTGCGCTATATTCTTTCCTCTCTACACCCACCATTATAAATCTATCCTAGCCCACACTACAATTCATATATAATGTGGGAGATCCCGACCCATACATGGAGCGAGGTTATTTCACCATAATTAAATTATACAGTTCGAAAGGTTTAGTTCTTAAATACATGTGGGTGTGTTCGGGAGGACTTTCAACCGGTTTATAATTGTACGGACTACAGTAACTAGCTATTAAATGGTGTATTTTTTCAAGACAGGGTCTATAGGTAAATTGTAGTATAAACTGTACCGAGTTCAGTTGTACTAGGTAAAATCGTATACGATTATTTTTCCTCTTGTATTGCCTCTCACAAATAACATAGAATTCAAATAATTCAACTATAAATCATAAGACACAGAAAAAAAAAACACACCCACAATCAAGTGTCAGTCGGTCGGACAAATGTAGTTAGCAGTCCTACCAACTAAGATAGGTTAGTCCATGTGTGGTGCTGATTGCTGATCCATACAGTCCAGCAGCCGGTTGGTCACTTGCTTTTGTACTACTATTTTTCTGAGCACGTCAATTATATACGCCAGTCTCTATCTAGCTAGCCACAGCGGATCAATAGGGGGAACAGAGAGAGAGAATAACTGATGATGTATGACTTACTAACTGCAATGTTGGTGTGATGAACAACTGAAAACAATCCTGATTGATATGTGCAGCAGTGGACATTAATGATGATGATATATAATTGAATAGGAGAGTGCTACGTATGTTATGCTCGTACGTACCAGCTCTGCTGTCTGGAGCATGTCGTTGTGGTGGCCCAAGGAGCTAATGGCTCGGTAGATCACATCCGTCTCCTTGAAGGCGTCCGCCTCAACCACCACCGCGTTCGCCTCTGCCTTTGACCAAAATGGCCTGAAACATATCGCAAATCCAAATCATTTCGGTCTTAGAACCGCTGCAGTTCTCTTTTAGGAAAGCGTATTGAGCAGAGTAAGGCAGTAAGCAAGCGCTTACTCCTGCAGTATCTCCTTCAGCACGGTGCTCTTGCCGGCGCCCATCCCACCGCCCATCAGCAGCAGGACCGGGCTGCGGTCGGAGAGCGCCACCGGAGCCATCACGTCGGTGCAATGCGACTCGTCGTCGTTGTCCATGGCCGTGGTGATGCCGATGGCCTTCATCTCCTCCACCAGTGTCGAGAACACCCGCGTTACCTTTAGGTCCCTCGTCACCCTCTCGAATCTCTGCTTTCTGCTCAATAGCAATTGAAATATCATTTAAATTTCATGCAAGTAACATTTACACTCGAGAATTTGGAATGCATGATTATAGATGTTACGTAAGATTGGCTATAGCGAGTAAGAGGGGATGAATGACTTTTAAAATCTTTTTCTAAGTATTAGCAACATAATACAGCGAAAAACACAATCATATAAGCTATACCAAAGCCAAAAAGCCAAAGAACACAATCGTCCGAGACAATTGTCTCACTAGTCTGACCACCCACTAAAGGACTGTCAGATTGCTCGGTGGGTCTGACCGCAAGTCCCACCGGTCTGATCGGTTTAGGGCGGTCTGACAGCTCGCTGAACAGAGACAAAAAAACAACACGACACACGACCAATAAAATAACTAACTCTTAAACCAAAAATGCTAACAAGATAAAATTTGGTAGAAATTCTCCTTAGGATGTCATAAACCTATTTCAATCATGAATTGTGAAAATCAATACTAAAAATATGACTTTTATCTAAAACAAACAAGATTGCACCAAAATCGAGCAAAAGAGAGAAATCTTGATCTACTTTCACTCGTGAGTCCTTGATAATCTAGATAACCTTGGATAAGTGCTTACATATCATAGCAAATTAGATGACAATACAAACTCAATCCAAAACGCCTTCAAGATCAAAACCCTAAAATCACCTCTCTCTTAATCAAAACTGGCCACAAAAGCTTTTCATAGGAAGTGGCTAAATAAATGGGATCTAATCTCCAAAAGATGTCCACCTTTTACACGCCATTGGCACCAAGAGAGATTAAGAGGAGTTAAAATCCAAGCAAAAAAAAATGAAGCAAATCAAAAGCACAATGATGAATCCATGGCACAACTCATTTAGATAAAGTTTAGGATTCATTTCACTTTGAGAGAAAATATTTTACAGCCACTCCTTCATAAAGAATAAAGCTCTAAGTCTAGAGTACACAAACAAAGTTTTCAACATAAGAAAACCCTAATCTCTCTCCTCTTCATGCAAGAAATGATCTTTCTCAACACACAAGGGCTTAAATAGTGAAGACTCATCACTTACCACCAAACCCTAGCAACGAGCAACCCTTAGTGGATACCACCGCTTACAATTGAGGAAACTCGGTAACCCGCACACAAATAAATTTTATACTCACACACACTTGCATGTTTTTTCAAAGAACAACTTCCACATGACTCTAATAACCCGATAAGGCACTCCATCCTCCAAGACATGACCTAAACCTCTTAAGCCACCATTGTGGTTTCGTAAACCGTCTCTCTATCCGGTATTAGATAATTTTCTCAATTGTCACCCAATAGATTTCACGATGCTTCTCCTCAAAGCAACCACCATACAAAGTCTATGATGCCTAATAACTTTTCACCAAAATCGTACGCCTACTCCGAGGATTGTCACCACTTGAAACGCCTAACTCCAATAGCATACCACATGCATACACTTGTCTCATTACAAACCTTGTGTTTCTCCTTCATCCCCGCTTCAGATGATGCTCCACCTGAATTTACAAGACACTCCATGGCCTTAGGGCACTTCCTTTAGTCTCGATCTTACTATTGACCAAATAATCACTAAACGCTCTGCACATCAAAGAATAAGTAATCATCTTGAGCACAACCCAACACCGGTCAGACCGCCCTAGTCTAACCATTGGCCACAGGCCAGTCAGACCTCTTAAGAATACTAGAAAACACTCTATTTGAAATTTTAGTTAATCTCTATCTGGTTTCAGTTTAGTACTCTAATTTGAAAGAAACCTAGTGTAAAGACATCCTTAAACATACATGCATAAGTGTTTGGTGTTTATTCTCCAAAAGGCCACATGGCCGATCTGACCACCGATGCTAGGCTAGTCAGATTGTCGTTACCAGGCCGATCAGACCGCTTAACTCCTAGCAACAACTATGAAAACTGGAAAGCTTCAAACCAAACTCAAACTTTGATAGAACTTGCACATTAAAGTAAATACTCATCACGCACCTAGAATGATGCTCAAACTTAGAAAGAACTTATACATTAAAATCAAATACTCATCACACACATAAAGTGATGTCCATATGGTCTGACCGCTCCTGGTACATTTACATTGTTGATATTTTATTTGTTTCAGTTAAGGGCTTGTTTACTATACTGATGTTCCGTGTGTTGTACCGTGCACTAGAATCTAGTCAGTTTTGTGAATCGATGCCGTTCTACTGAAATATTTCTGTTTTGGCTCTAAAGAAAAAAAATTCTATTTAGTTAGTATGTCCAGAATTATATAAATAAAAGTACTTCTAGAAACAATCGCAATACCAAAGGAAGCCTAAGGCACCCAGTTTTCAGCTTCGATCATCGTTTAAATCCTATGGCCGATGGTTTGGGACATATATATATATATATATATATATATATATATATATATATATATATATATATATATATATATATATATATATATATAGGAATAATACTTTCTACACCCGGTGTAATTACACTCACCTCAATATAACACCTAAACAAATTCGAAATACTCCTTTATCATTTTGGATATACTCATGTACTAGTTATAAGATACTTCAATGTGAATCACATGAAAAAATTGCAAGTAAGTTAATAGTTTTTAACGTATTTTGTAAATACCTTTATATACGTATATAAAAAGGAGTATGTCGAAAAAATGTACATATCACTTCGAAAAATTATTTATACCATCTAGATGGTCTTAAATACTGTGATACTATACGTACATATTCTCCGTTCATACTGAGATACTTCATATATTATGAGATACAACATAGGGTATAATTACACCGGATGTAGAAAAGAGACTTTATATATATATATATATATATATATATATATATATATATATATATATATATATATATATATATATATATATATATATATATATATATATAGTATTCTGGGTAGCTCATGTCCATGTGGTCACTGCTCTAGCCGTAACTATCTCTTCATTACCGAAACAGGTGACTTGGTTCGTTTATGACTAGCAAACAGTCCATGCATGTACTTGTTAGGTCCAACAACCCAGATATTAGAGATTAGATCCTACATCCCCCACATATCACCACAGCGACTAGTTCAAGCTTGATGGCGTTTGCATTTGACCTCTATATAAATGAACGCGCACATGCATAAGGTGCCCCACCCAGTGAGGTGCCATGATGGCGCCAAGATACCACTGATCCAATAGCACCTGGATTTTGAGGTCTCCGTCGTCGTCGTCGTTTCTTTTTCTTTTTTTTTTTGCCTTCGCAAGTTAACACCTTACACTTTGTCTGGCAATGGACAGGTAGGAATTTCGATATGTTATTCGCATGTACATGGCAAACTGTCCATGTTAATTGTCCAACGACTGAAGGATAAGCTAACGATGATGGTCCAGGAAACATCGTTACGAATCTCTGAAGAAACCAACATTGACAGCGTTTGCATTGTCCTCTACAAGGAGTTGCGAGCCTGACCCACTTACATTTTGTAGCCCAATGGTTTCGATCAGGGTATTAATAATGGCTAATTCAATTATAGAGTTCATAGTATGACAGCTCTAGTCTAGCAATAACCTTTTATGTCAAGTGACACGAAAATTCAGTTTTGTAGGAATTATTGCAATATTTTATTTCGACTAATATATTGTGGCAAAAATCTCACTATTTTAGACAATTCTAAGGTTAGAACTTTGAAGTTATCTTATGGAATGGCTTTGCCTATTCATGTCTCTTTCTTGGCGCTAACGACTCCATTAATTAATTGTTACAAACTAGACTTCGGAAGGAGCTTGTGTTTTAAATTGTGAAACATGCATGTACGTGAATTATTATAATGCAAGCTCATGCTCATCTCTATGAGGTGGTGCTCCACACAACTGTGGGCTTATGCCGTCTTGGTTTTTTGGTACTGTAGCAGCTAAAAAATACTATAGTGATTGAAATGTACTGTATCTGCTGTTTGTTTTTTCTAAATAATTAAATTTAATAAATAAATAAAGCAAAAAAAAAGACGAAATAAAGTCCTTTGGAGTGGGGCAAAATACAGTTTGCTTGGACCAGGTCAAATTAAACAAAAGAAAATTGTTCAGGCAGAATAATGATGGTTTGGCGAGAGGCTAAGGACTAAGATTGGAGTAGTACATATGCATGTCAAACATGCTATGAAATAAATACGTTTTTTCTGGGAATTAATTAGCAAGACTTGGAGGTGTTCAATGATTCCATTTGGGACCCTCTGATGGATGCAAAATTTTGAGCAATCTCATCATTGTAAAGTATTATTGACGTCGACCTAACGATAAGTATAAAAACAACACTGTTGCGAGTGTATTTTATTTTTGCCATTAAAAAGTATTCATGTTTACGAAGAAATCTCTTTTAAAAAGGTCATCAATGTAATCTCTTTTAAAATGGTCATCGTTGTGATCACTCTCTTGTTGGATATATGGTCAGTCTTGGTCCAATAAAATTCAGTCTGAATATGTGAACTATCGGTAATAACATGACAAATCACGTCAAATAATTCGTTTTTTAAAACAAATACAGGAGGTAGACAGCTTGAGATATATATGCTTGATATATAAATTCAATTTTGTTTACAAAGATGAGAAATAACATCACATTAATTCTTGGAGGTATTCATTACGCATTATTTTTTTTTTGCTCCTTTGTGTGTTTCTGCTTAACCGAGTCAAGACTTCAATATTTACATCGTGTGACGTACCTATGTTAGATAATCTATTTTAGTACTTAAATAACTCCAGTATTTCTACCTACTTCTGTTAATTGAACAAAGTGCGAAAACGAAATAGGTTGCAATTAATGGGTTTAAAATTTTCACCTCGTAGCTTCCAACACCAAGTTCCTGAGCTTCTTTTTGGCGCCGCCGTCCACGGTCAAAGCCTGCACACACGTGGCAACGTCGTTATGGCAGCACGTTGTTCGGTTGTTAATAATAACTAGATATATAGGCGCGGTGCCACATCACGTCAGTATCGTGTGGACCGAAGTAAAAGAGATAAAAATTCACAGTAAAAGAAAAGCAGAGGGGTTTTTTCGCAAAAAAACTGAGGGTCTTTTCGCAATAAAAGGAGAGCAAATGAGTTTTTTCGAAAAAAATCAAGAACCTTTTTGAAACAATCGAGGGCCTGTACGTAATTTCGAAAGCTGCGGGGTGTTATCAACATAAAAAAGTGGATGGACTTTTTCGTAAAAATCTAGAGACTTTTTCGCGAGAACCGAAGACCTATATGTAATTACCAAAATTTTAAAGACCCTTGTCCCGAGGGCGCCACGTGAATGTGGTGTGTGGGAGGAGGAACTTTAATATGGTAGTATTCGCATGTGCATTGTGTGTACAAAATTTTGTCACGTACGACTCCCCGAGCTACAAAACGTACGTTGAGACGTCCACTTTGTTTCAGATCCGCCAAAGAACTCGAGACTCGTCTCGACCGGGCTTTGCCCTATTGACAACACAACTGATACATATGCGCACGTAAAAAATATGTACTTGTCTCCGGGACTCGTTTAGATTTAACATTCTTAACTCCCTATTTGGAACGCATGCATTTTATTAGGAAACAGTCCATTTTCCGTACCAGAAGCGAAGAAAATTCTTGTGTTCTAAACATAACATAACATGATTTTAAAAATAATTTGTTAGTTATAGAAAAAAAATTATAAATTATCATCATTTTAAACACCCCTTAATCATAATTTGCTTGCCCAGTGATCATTCATATTTCGCATGCGCAGCCTTTTCAAAAACAGTCTTTACATTTTGATGGCGTGACGCGAATCGACGCGATGTGATGTGTCTGAATAATAGCAGAGGTGTGGGGCTGAGCACATGACACTCGAGCATGTGCTTTTATATGTGTGATCAGTGCACACAAACTGAGTACACACAATAGCAGAGATGTGAGGTTTGTTCATTTCAGTTTTTTTTCAGCTTTAACTTCTAACTTTAGTTTTTTTTACTATTCAGTAATTTATCTTTTTTAATTTTTAGATATTATGCTTTTTTGTATTTTCTTTTTTTCCCGTATTCCTTTACATTATCCGTCATAGACTAATATGTTTTTTCTTCTATTTTTACATTTTTAAAATTTAATTATGCCTAATAAGTTAATTCAGTTACAGTAAAAAAAATTATCTACAATAAAATTTCAGACAAAAACCAGAAATCATCGCTAAAACGAACGCCTTCCATCCATTGTTCATGGAAATCTATTCTGAATGTACGTGCTACGACCAAGCACACACAATCATGAAAACCTGTTCTACGCTACCATTTGCACTGGTTTTTAGAGTTGCCATTCGTTATAAATAAGGTTTGTGTGAATTTGCTATAACAAATCAGCTGACCAAACGGGGAAGACCGAGCTCTTCGACGTGTGGAGTTACACACGTACCTGACTGATGAGAGGGGTCGCATGATCCCAGTGGAACGCGAAGTATCCCAGCATGCACTTGTCCAGCTCTTCTATGAGCTTGACATAAAGCGACTCTGCATCCGGGACGTTCGTGAAGAAATCGTAGATATCATCCCTGCAATTCTTGGTCTTCTTGAGGTAGTTGTTTGCCAACTTGCATAGCTGGGGGCACTCATTGGTGTCCTGGAAGCCCATCTGCCTAGCTGCACATCATAAGAAGAAATTAACGGGAAAATTTTCTACTACACAACAGAAGACAAACTGGCTCTCTAGTCTCAAGTTGACGCTGCCTCCATTATACTCTCTCTCTCTCTCTCTCTCGAGGATGGACGTCGCGTTACAATTCTCTTATTCTTTCCGAGCAGATGAAGCTGTCGCGAGCGGCCCGATGTAAATTTGACGGCCCTGATGAGCCCGCGCCACCAACCATCGCCGTTGCCACGTGGATGCATGTATCTCGACAATGGTGACCCAGATAGCTAGGCAGTTGAGGTCACCTAGCTAGGCAAATGAAATGTTGATACCTATGAGCTATGTTCTTGTTTTCCATGAGGACATCAATGAACACGTCAGTCAGGAGGAGATACTTCAATGGCTATGTGCTTGTTAAGCATCAGTGCCCATGTCAATCAGAAGAGGGTGCTTTTATTTTTCATTTGGATTTTGTATCCTTTCTGAGTCGGTTCCATCACGAGCATGAAATTTATTTCCAGCGTCTAGACCAACCAATTGTGATTGGCTAACACAAGAGCGAGCAGGAAAATGAGCAAGAGTTGAAGCTTTGAATCACTTTCGGCCTTTTTATTTCGAGTGGATGTTTAAATCGAATAAATCTTTTTTTCGACCACACATGGTTTGCTTTTCCTTCAAGTGGATGTTTATATCAAATAAATCTGTTCTCGACGAAAGGTGCTTTTTAAAAAAGAAAATAGGCGTTCTTTTTCTTCGAAAAAGAAATAGGTGTGCAGCAGAGGTTAAAAATCCACCTCTTTTACACACTCCGGGAAGAAAAACAGTAGCCCAAGAGAAAAACAGTAGCCCAAGAGAAACTACAAAACAGTATCCTGTTTGGGAAGATCCAAAGGAATGCATGTCACAAATATTCAGGAACAGCAAAACGGCCACTTTATCGAACGGACGGCCATTTGCTCGTTTCAACTCGAAATAAAGAACTGAATTTCCATGGAAAAGGAAAGCAGCAGAAGGAAAAATGGCCACTGACCGACGTAGTGCGACCACTTCTCGATGTGCTGGATGCGGCCTGAGTCGGTCATCTCCAGCCTTGGCATTACCTCGATGGCCGGCGCCGGTAGCCTTCCCATCCCCCTTCTCCTCCCGCGCCGGCGGCGCACCACGGCGGCAACGGCGATCGCCCCCGCCGTGGACAGCGCGGCGATGTGGAGCAGCAGCAACCTGGCAAAACCATCTGCGCGAAACAGACGCAATAAAAGAAACAGAGCAAGAAAGAAAGGTGAGACCAAAGGAAGCATGGAATCAGTAGAACAGAACAGATGCACTCTGCTCGCTCTTGCCTTTCAGCATAGCGGAAAACCGAACCGAACCGAGTCGAATCGAATAGGATGGAATGGGATGGGTAGATGCCCAATCCCAATGGGGGGCTGGGGGTGGGTGTAGATGCCTGCAAATTCTGGTAATGGTGCCTGAACGGGGGGGTGAAGTGAAAGGGAGAGAAGATGCTGCCCCGGTTTTTACGCAGGTAGATCATCATATATGCAGAGAAGAGAAGATGCTGCCAACCTGAAAGGCCAGCTGAAAGAGATGTTGCAGCTGTATTTTATTGGACCTGTTGCCGTTGCTGCTCTTTTTTGAGACCGACTCTGCACGACGATATCATCTTTTATTGTTTTCAACTTTAACAAAATCAACTTCTTCGAATACAAACGTTTGTTCATTTTAATAGCTATAGAGAACTAAAAATATGAGATACACAATGAAAATAACTATGAAACAGAAGCCAGATAGTCAAAGAAATAACCGAGGTACAAAATGATCCAAGTCATTACTGGACTGGTCTGACTATAGGCTTAAGACCGGCCTGATCGGTGGGCGGTTCGACCGTAGGTTTAGAGCCGGTCTAACCAATCACTTGTACAAAGACATCTTGGATCAAAACTCAGATCTTAAGATATTGTTCAAATCTCATCCAAATATTCCTAAATTTTGCATAAAATTTGTTCAAGGCATTAGTAACCTAAACCAATCAAGAATTATAGAATTCTTAAGCTAAGGATGACTAAATCGAAGAAAATCAAATCTAAGTCTCAAGAACACCCAAAACTATAAAATCCAAATTAGTTCTTACTGAAGAAGTTTTTAATCAAGAGGATGATCTATATCTACACCTATATGTCATAGCAATCTAATCTAGGTATGGATTCGGGCTAAAACTATAGATCACAAAAACCCAAATTTGAGTCAAGAACAATCAAAACGACCTTGATCTAGAATCTTACTGTATGAGTGATTCAGATGGGAGAAGATTGATCAACTAGCTTCTATTTCTTACTCATCATGGATCACATAAGATAAGGGGAAGAAGAAAACAGTAACAACCAAGACAAATCAAGATTTCAACACTTGAGCAAAGATGAGAAAGATTTGGATGATTTTAGGATATCTATTGATACTTAAAGATAAATATTTAAAGCCACTCAATAAGTTTAAGTATGACAAAAAGCTCAAGCACAAAAGCCACAATTCATCTATCAAGAGTTCTCTTAAGAACCGTAACTCTCTTCCACTTGGCTTCCTAGAAAGTTAATCCTAACTCTCTCAACTCACCACCCCTTATATAGTGGAGGCTTACAAGAAACTATAATCAGTATCTCTAGTTGGGTTTCATCCACTTTTAGATGGGTGAACCCATTAACCTAACATCACACCGGGTTTTACACTCACACATACAAACTTCTCAAAGCGCGACTTACAATTAGCTCTAATAGCCCAAATTCACCATTCCATGTGTTAAGATCCGAAATTTGCATTTCGAACTCTATGTGTTTACCATGCTAGTCCTATGTTAGTTTCTAGTACGCACATTCAACAATATTCATATCACATCTATATACAATAAATTTAAAACAAAGTAGTGTATATAGGTAGCAATCAAACATAAACATACACAATGGAGTTTACAATACATAGGCCAACCGGCCAAATAGAGCATACAATAAAAATAGTTGCGCGGAAGCAAACATAAAAGATGTACCAAAAACCAGCAAGTATACCTCAACCTATCCACAGGCAACCGACTGGGGTAAAACCTTAGAATTCAGTATCCTTATTGTCAAAACATGCTACATAATAGTAACCGCAAATAGATCTTTTGCATCATCTAAATATGTTCAACAAGAAATGGTGAGTACAAAAGTCATACTCCGTAAGACTTTATAGCAAAGTTATATAGTATGCAGGCTGAGTCAAATGTAGTTATCTTGTCTAGTTCAATTTTACGAAAACATGCTTTCATTTGAAATAACAAATAATAGATTGCAAATGGAAATTGTAGGAGTATTTGAATTTTAAATAATGGTAAAGTGATAATAGAATAATTTAAAACATGAGGCTTGCTGCTCTATAATTTCGAAACAGTGGCAATAACCTTGATGAACATGCCATATATGGATTTCCCATCCATACCTTGAAATTATTCCATGAAACATAAAACTACTAAGGTGGAGTCTTCACCAAGTCGTTCATGACTGTGAACATGATTATTTGAATAGTTTCACACTCTATAGAGGTTGCATACTTTACCCATACGACATAAGCATCTCACCATAATATATATGTCATGCGCTACTATCGGTACCCGATTTGAGAGTTCATGACGAAACTTTTACCTTACTATGATTCTCTTCTTAGGACGGGGAGTGCCCTCTAGCATCCCATGACTCATACAGTGTGTCGAATAAACCTTCCTTCTCGGCAAGGTCCCTCCGAATATGAATGCCCTATATGCCCACATTAGCCCAAAAATCACCTACAATCTGCCACCTACGGTAAAGTTGCTAGCACACGATAACTTATAGTGCTAAGGCCTTCCCATAAAGGCATGTTTGGTTGTACATAGTATTTTGGGTCTAAGTACACCATAGGCTCGGTTCTTAGTGACCCAGGCGAGACATCTACAAACTATAATATCATGCTAACCACACTAGTCTCCAGAACCACTCGTCCATCTCCAAAATATGTTTTCCATTTTATTTGCTAACCAAAATAATGGAGGTAACCCCTCTGGACTAGTTCTTTAGCATATCCCATTTTGAACCTTTTGACCCATTTCCAACCTAACACATCTAGTACCGTTATGTGTATGGCTATGCATCAACTACTTCGTTTAATCACTAGGTTTCACATTTTATCAATAGTGGATATAAATGCTAAGGTGACAATAGTAAGGGTAATAATTTGTCAAGGTGGGATCGATGCAACAGTTCTATATAACTATTGACCTTACCAATATAGCCATTTTTACCAAAATTACGAGCATGCATAATAGTTTGAATACAATATACATAACATAAATATAGGATCACATGATCAAAAGGGGTGCTTGCCTTGCTTGTGGAACTCTTGGTGTTGCTTTGGCTCGTCGATGAAGTTTTTTGGAACGTCGGTATCTAGTCAGCAAATACCAAATATTGCAAATAAGAGCTAAATAAATTTAAACAGAGAATAATTCAAAAATATTCTTGTATAATATGGAAGAGAATGGATTTTAGGAAATTTTGGAGAGAAAATTAATTTAATTTGGAGTTCATTTGTAAAAGTTACATGCATTTGAATTTGGTTTGGATTGAAAAAATGCTGAAAACGAAAAAGGAAAAACACTATGGATGAATATCTATTTTGATTTGCATTTTTCTTTTGAAAGAAAATTCTAGGTTTATTGCCTCATTAGGCTAATAGGTGGGTCCTAGTTGTCAGGGTTTTATTAATTTCTATAATGACTGACTGGTGGGGTCCATATGTATGTAACTCATTATTTAAAATAGGTTTAAATGATAATTTAGCTTGATTAATTCTCTCAGACCCACATGTCATAGACTCATTAGGTTTAACTGAGATTAATTAAATTAAACTAATCTCTTGGTAGGGTCCACTTGTCAGTGACATAATACAGAGACACAATGACGTTCTTCGTCGAGCTCATCAGTGAACTTGTCAGCGGTGAAGAGACAGGCGGAGAGGCTGTGGCAAGGTCGGGAATAGGTAGAGGGACTCATGGGGAGTTCATTGATAGGGATGGCGGCCGGAGAGGCTACCAAAGGAGGGCTCTCGGCGTCGTGAAGCAGCGGTGAAGTCCGACGAACAGTAATAGGGATGAAAAGGTGAAACAATGGGCAAAGGAGCACAAGGATGGCTTCTTGGGTATAGCGTGGTGCTAAGGGTGGCAACACGGGGACCAATGGTCACTAGAGCAGCGATGGAGTTATGCTACCATGGTGGTGGCACAGATGGCAATGATGAAGATGGTGAAAACAACTTTCTCAAGCTAAAGGGAGGAGTGCTTGAGCATCAATGGCTTACCACGAGTCTAGAAGTGAGATCAAAGAGGTCGGATGTGGTTGGAGATGGCCGAGTGGCGATGAACTAAGGTGACGGTGATGGCTCACTAAAGAGAGAATGGGCTTTAACAGAGCACGACAACGTGTTCAGATGGATTAGGGGATGGTAAAAAATGACCATGGCAGTGTCTATGGCTCATCGGAGTGATAGAATCGAGGTGGCAAATATGGTAACCAACGTTGAGGATGAAGGAGGTTTCTCGGTGGTTTTCTGCACCAAACCTGATTTAAGTGCGGAGCTAGCCAAAGGGAATGAAAAGGCACAATATGATGCAGAAGAGAGGGCTCAGAGCTCACCGAAATGGAAGATGGACTTGGTAGAGCACGGCGGTGATGCGCACCAGAGCTGTGGATGATGAAGTGTTCCGGGTGCACTAGCAAAGGAGAGGCTCAGAAAATGGGCAAAATGGAGACAACGCAGAGAATAGCACTCTCTGGTGGGCATAAATAGGTGTAGTGCAAAGATTCGCTTGAAGGTGCTCTTGGGTGGTGACACGGACATGGCGCTTATAAGCACTGCAGCTGACAACATGGCTCCGGTAGGCACGTCAGGTGATCAGGGGGCTGAAGAGATGCTACTGGCATAGCGATGGATACGACGGCTTTGGTAGAAGGCTTATCGTAATGCGCTCAGTGCAGAGCTGCATGGGGCACTATGGCACAATGAGAGGTGGAAGACGATGCCTGGTGGGTGGGCCCTGGGCCCACGTGATAGAGTAAGTGAGGGAGACAGAGAGAGAAAACAAATTCGATGGAGGGCGCTTTGCAGAGAAAGCAGAAAGGTGAAGGCGGCTTGGGGTGAGGACAGTGCACGGGTTAGCGCTTGGCCGAAACAGTGATGGGCTGGTTGAGGATAAAGAATTTGGCCTATGAGTGAAAAGGATTTAGTTTTCATTTTCTAAATGATTTAATAACAGAAATCAAGTTTGAATTTTTAAAATTAGCAATTCAACTTTAAAAATGAAAAACCATTTCTAGAAATGCTAAAAAATCCTTAAAAAATCCAAAATGTACCAAAGATGATTTTAAAATAACATTACTGGTTTTGGGAAATTTGGGATATTATACCATGTCCTCCATGAAGACTCCTTGACCTAATCCAATTAAGACACCTTTATGGTTTTGTACACCGTCATTTTTTCTGTATTGGGCAATTTAGCAAAGTTCCCCTCTACCATCCTTCCACAAGGCTTTGCACTTCCTTTGTCTTGAAGCAACCTCATGCTTCATCTTTAACTCCATTTGGCCCCAATGACTTGCTGCCAAGCCACTCAGTGTCTGGATCCTATCGAATCGTCCTCACTTGCAAATGGGCCCAAGTCGCTTGGCGCTCTATGATGTGCATCATATTTGTAACATATTTTCATATTATTACCCTGCTATGAGTAGTATAAATTGGGCATAAAATCATTGATTATATATATATTTGCCTCCTATTTGAACTATTTACATGTTCGGTAATTTAATTGCAGGTCAGCGTGAACTAAGCGCAAAATACATAGAAGATCAGTTCATTGGAAGGAGCTAGGGTTAGAAAATCGGAAGAAGTGAGGGGCTCAAAGGGCAAATGTGCCAAAAAGTTCTAGGGTTTTCCATTCACTCCCACCACTCAGCCGCCACAACAGAAACCCCCAATCCAACCGGTCGCCAGCCTTGGCCTTCTTCTCCCTTTGGCTTTCCCCTGTGCCTTCCCTCTTCCGAGGACACACCATTTTTCTCCTCCTCCCAGGCAACCGAACCCTCATCCCCCCATCTTCTCCCTGTAGCACATCCTTCCTTGCCTCCTTCCCCTCCGCAATTTCTCCTCCTTCTCCCCCCTATTCCTCCCAACAGACCATCTCCAACTCCTCCTTCTTCACCAGCCGAAACCCCCATCTTCCAACTCCTCTTCTCCCCCCTATGCCATCTTCAGACCCATCTCCTAAACCCCATCTACTTTCCACTGCCGGCTGCCACTTTCTCCTCCTTCTCCAACTCCCCCCAGCCCTTCTCCCCCCTGCCGTACTCCTTCTCCTGCACCTCTCCCCAGCTCCATCTTCCAGCCGAAAACCCACATCCATCTCTTCCTGCGCCCTCCAGTTCTCCAACCCCTGCTGTTGTTCCCGGTTGCTGTTTGTGCTGCTGTTTGCTGTTTTCTGCTGTTGAACCGAGAGCCTCCCCCTTGCTGGATCTGCTATTTCCTGCTGCGTGTGCTACAGCTGCTGCTTGTCTGCCCAATCTGCACTGCTGTTGTTGTTCCTCTACACCGATTTGCCGCACCTGCTGCTTCATCTACGATTGCTGCACTGCATCTTCTACATGTTTGCCGGATCTGCTACTTCTACACACCTGCTGCCGATCTGCCCCTGCTGCTCTTCTACCACTACTTCTGCTGCTGATATGCTTCCCTCTACCTGCTTCCTCTAAAGACCATCTTCAACAACTACTCTTAGTTTCTTCCTGGGTTTAATGTTTCTAAACCTTGTCTTAATTTGCTATTAGTTCTTGTGTAATATCATGAACAATTTATGAATGTTTATTATGGACTTTGTGATATATTTGAATGATGGCTTAGATTTTCTAGTGACAACTGTTAGAGTATGTTATGTCTGTTTACATCCTGCTATATTGTTCAAATTGCTAGATTTCGCTTAATGTTCCAGTAGTTTTATATAACTTTATGCTTCTGCTAGAAAGTTTAGTATTAGAATTAGTTCTATTAGTTAGAATTAATCTTTAATTCGCTGTTCTATTAGTTCTTTTAGTAAAAAGAAAAGATCAAAAATATTAGTTTAGATTTACTGTTTTATGTCATCGCTTAAGTTAGATTTATTTTTTGTAATTGCTTTGTTCCGTTGCTTGCTAGGAAGGGTTAGTTTTAGTTCATAGTTTAGTTCTCGTCGACCTCTTGTCCCTTCCTTTAGTCTTCTTCCTCCCCCTGCTTCTTCTCTTCTCCCTTCAGCTCTTCCATCTTTTCTCGCTAGATGTCTTCCTTAGCCCCCCTTTCTTCTTTCTATTAGTAAAGTAACCTCACCTCCTCTCTTCTCTCTTCCCCAGTTCAATTCCTCGTCTCCTCTTCTCCTTCAATCCTTCCTTGCTTCTTCTCTCCCTTCTGCAATTTCTGTCGTTCTTCTCTCCCTCTCTCCTTCAGTCCCGTAGTTCATTTAGGAGTTTCATTTTCCTTATCATTTCCCCCCATTTGTGCGACTTAGCTTTGGTTTGGTGTTATGTAACCGGTAGTCTAGTCCCTGTGGAGAACACGACATCTCGCCGCTATCTTTGTGGCAACCCGTATACTTGCGGGTGTGCATTTCAGTACGATCAAGAAATTGGCGCCGTTGTCGGGGACTAGATATTGGTGATCGCATTAGACCATAGACTAAGTCATTTCTTTATGTTTTCCTTCCTCCCTTCCTTTTTGTTCGATCTCTCGGCTTATGCTCAGGTGCGTTGTGAGTAGACAACTCGATGAGAAAAAGAGAGCCATATCGAGAAAAGTGGCGATGGCCTTGATTGAAAGCAGCACGATGCAAAACCAATTGAAGCACCAAAGGAACTCACAAATCCTCACCGTGGATGTACACCTTAATGGGGAAAATAAGGTCCACCACTTGATAAATGATAGAAATTTTGCCTCAAGACAGCTCATGGACTAAAATTAAAACCATGAAAACCAAGTCTATGATGTTGTCGAACACCATTATAAAATGTATTAAAAAAATCATCAACAAAACGAGCCTTCATATTAGACTCACGAGTGTTTATGCTATAAGAAAGACAATGATCACTCAGAGACTTAGAAGTATGGGCTCAACGCATACGCTTGGCACGCTAGAAGCAAAATTCTACATGATGGCCATCCTTCTCACAAGACAAACAATGATGTAAAGGTCTACTAGGATAAATGGTCCAAGAGGACAAAGAACCATTGATGCTCACAGGAGAAATCCCTTGGGACACACTACAAGCGTGACCATCTTTACTCACCTCGTGTTGACACTAGGTTCACATATGCCATGAGGTGGGCAATGTATGTTCTTAAAAACTGGATGACGTACTTGACACTCGTGTTTGAAGGTGTCTATCCTTACAAAATGTGCAATTGTGCTTCTCTTGAAGAGATATAGTACCATATGAAGAAGAAACACTCTTGTCTTTAGAAATCCCATAGACAACATTGGAAGAACTACAAGAAGCATTGCTAACCAAGGAATAATCATGCAAAACAATGGCACAAATACCAAAATCAAGTAACTCATGTGCAACATAAGAACCCAACTCTAATTGCAAAGAAGAAAAAGAAATCTTCAAAACATTAATCTTGGAGTGGACAGAAATGCAAGAGTCATAACACATGGATCCCATATCATCACGCACTCTTTTCAAAGATTCAACCTCCTTCCTCAATGTGATGCACGATGTGCAAGAATTCAACGAAGCATTCTTCTTAAGCATGTCATGCAATGCATCGATTTCATTTTCAAGCTTCGCACATTTAGCACAAGAGGGTTCTACCACTTTAGATGCATTTAGGATAGCTAGGTTCTATTTCTCACATTTATCTAGCAAAGCCCTATTCAAAGTATCTAGCTCAATTATCAACTTAGCACAATTATTGTGAGAAGCTAGGCTATCAACAAACAATTTCTTAGTGACCGTAAAAGTATCATAAGGACTAGATCGTAGCTCACTAATTTTAGCCCTAACATGCACAAGTAGCCCTACACATGTCAAATAGGCCAATTTTAAGTTTTCATTTTCAGAAAGCATGTGTGCACAAGAATCACAGTCATTTGTAACCAAAGACCTAAGATTACCTATTTTCAACTTTAGCATAATCAAGATCATAATATAAGGCAACATATGAATCACATGGCATAGAAGCATTGGGTTTCAATAACTCATTTTCAGATTTTTAGACATGCAAGAGAGTTTTTCGAGTTATCCATATTTTCAAGCAAAGCATCAAACCCATGTATAGATGTCTTCAATTTAGCAAGATCATGAGATAAATCACCATTCTCTCTTTCTAGCACTTTCAATTTCTTCCTAAGATCAAACAACATAGAGATGAGTTTCTCCTTGCTCAACTTGCTTAGCTTGAGTAGAGGTTCATCCTCGAAAGGCTTCTCATGATCATTCTTCTCCTTCTTGAGCTCCAAGAGCTTCTTATCCCTGAAACTAAAACAATCCAAGGAAAAATCTCCATTGCAAATGTCACACTTGATATTTCTTACATCAGCCAACAATTTCACCTTGAATTCAAGCCTCTTGTCACAAAGGACATCGCCGAAAAACGATCTATGACAAATTGCAAAGAAAAGCTTATAAGACCTCACACTAGCCGCCTTGCTGTGATCAGTTAAGATCAATTAAAGAGCAAACCTAACTTTGATACCACTTGTAGGACCGATGGCAGAAATCAGGGGGTGAATGATCTTGAACTCTTTTAACTTCAACCAAATCAACTCCCTTCTTATACAAAAGATTCTTCACTTCAATAGCTATAGATAGCTAAGAAGATTAGATGCACATCGAAAACAACCATCAAATAGAAGCCAAATAGCTAAGAGAATAAGCAAAGTATAAAATGATCCAAGTCATCATTAGGCTAGTCTGATTAGGCTAGGTGGTTTGACGGCAAGTCTGGTGATAGTCTGACTGGTCTCCTATTTCCAGACTAAAAAGACCTCTCGGGTCAAAATTCAAATATTAATAATTTGTCCAGATCTCATCCAAACATTCGCACATTTTGCATAAGACTTGTTCAAGGCATTACAAACCTAACAAATCAACAATCACTGGGTTCACCCACATGCACCAACTTGTATCTTCACGATCCATGTCTTCCATGTGCTTCCCACTTGAGTCATGTGGTCTCACCCAGACTTACCTAATCGCATGGATCTTAGCTCTTCCATTTAGTCTCGGTCCTTTGTTGTTGACTGCTAATGTTCTTCAAGTGATCTGCACATCCAAAAGCCAAGTAACCGTCTCAAGCATAAGTTCTATGCACTTGACTCACATTAGTTAAAATAATGCATCATGCAGCTCAACACAACACCTCATGACTCCCAAACCATGAGTTGAACTCAACTCACCTCTCACTATTCTCTGGCTGCAACAACTAGTCTGATCGCTCTTCCCGTGGTGGTTGGACCACAGTGGTCAGAATACCAACAAACGACCAGTTTGATCGGCCCACCGGTGTGACTGCATCTTCAATGTTGGTCATACTGCTGAATTCAACTTTGGTCAAACCACCAACCAATGGTCAGTTAGACCACATGTGCCCAACTACAAAATACGCTCTCTAGAAAAAAGCAACCACCAACTAAAATCCAATCATACCGTACCGATGGTCAAACTGCTACACCGGCTGGTTAGACCGCTTCACCAAATCTGGTTTTACCGCTACCTCCTAGTGGTCGAACAACGAATGCCAAGTGGTCTAACCAGTCCTGCATACCGGACAGACTAGTTGCACTACAACAACTTTAAAACATTGCAAACTCACAAAATCAAACTCAAATTCTAACAACATTTACCCAATAAAATCAAATACTTATTATGCACCATAGAGTGACCTCCATATGATCTCATGGAATCGCTGCATGGGTCCAACTCTCTGTGTAATTCTCTTTATTTTTTTTCCTCCCTAGATGAGCGTGTTTTGACTTATGATCGGCAGGCTCGTCAGAAATAAAAATCAAGAACCTCTTGCAAACTTTTTTTGACTGCTGATGGAATTAACACTGGCCCAAGAGTAGGGATGGAAACAGATCAGATATGATCAAATAGTCTCAAATACGAATATGAATCCATATTTTTTTTAAAAAAATACAAATTTGAATATTCTCAAATATGAATCGACTGTCTAACAGATATGAATTTGAATTGAATATGTACTTAATTCGGTCAAATACGAATATTCTCCTACAACTTCTATAACAAATCTTGTAAGAACAAATTCCTAGTGTTTTTTTATTTTTCACTGGTTATTGATTTTAAACCGCCCAAATTCAAATTTTGAATCACAAAATTCTGAATCACATAGGAAATATCTCAAATATGAATCAAATAGTCTTGAATATGAATACGAACATTCTCAAATACAAATGTGAATATGAATATTCTCAAATATAGATATAAATATAAATACAAATATTTTCAAATATGGATTTTGCTTACCACATTTGTGTTTTCTCAGATAAAAATATTGGATAAAATAGATTATCCATTACCGTTTTCTACCCCTACCCAAGTGAGTGCAGATATCTGAACAGGTTGCCCGGTTGTCACGGAGAGAAAAGGCGAAAAACAGTAGGTACGTATTGTATGTTTGAGGTAGCTAGGGCTATCAACCAATGAGTTCTTGGCTAATTTAGCCCCCGACGGCATAGCAATGCCATTTTTGGCCCCCTCCTGTGGGTAATATCAGATCTGGCCCCCTTGCGAGGCTGGGGAGCACGCGAGGGGAGGTGGCGTGGCCGCGGAGTGCACGAGGAAGGTGGCACGACCGCAGAGTGCATGAGGAAGGTGGCACAGCCGTGAAGCGTGCGAAGAGGAGGTAGTGGCGATGGTAAGCGCACAGGAGGCAAGGGCAAGCCCGCGGGCAGTGGGGACGAAAGGGGGTGGCGGTAGGGTGGGGTGGAATCCAGCACCATTGGGGAAGAAGACGTCAAGCAGGGGCAGAAGTGGTGGCAAAACAGCAGGGAGGAGGTGATGCAGCGGAAGAAGGTGCATACTGCGAAGGCACGTGCGAGGTCCAATGGTGACGGCGACAACGCGCCACCTCCTCCCGTCGATGTGTAGTGTTCCCTCGTTGTGCGCAGCCCGACCGCGCCACCTCTTACTCACACGCACTGCAGCCGTGCCACCTTTCCTCGAACACTCCACGGCTGCACCACCTACCCTCGCGCGCTCCCCAGCCGCCTGAGGGGGGCTAGATCCTTTAATACATGCGGGAGCGGGCCAAAAACGGCATTGCCGTGCCACCGGGGGCCAAATTGGCCAAGGTTTCTCAGCTAGCCAGAGCCAATGTAACATCCTGATTTTCATAGCCTTTTTTTGAAGCTTTTAAAATAAAATTCACCATTTAAATTTTTCTAGAATTAATTAAAGCCCAAATTGATTTTTTTTATAAAGTAAAAGGATTTAATATGAATAAAATAAACATTAACATCTACTATAAATATTTTATTTAGGTTCCTTGTGTCATAAGGAATTTTCTAAAATTTTCCAAGTTTTTTGGATTTATTTGCTATTTTCTAGAGCTTATTCTATTTTCTTCTATTTTCTGAAATAGGAAATTCCCCAAAAATCCCCGCACCGATCGGACCGGTCCGATCTGTCGCTGCCACGTGTTGGCTATCCACTACATGCTGACATTCCCAAACCCTCCGATCAAAGTTGCAGGTCAGACCATTCGTCCTTTAAATCCATTCAGATCGTCTGATCAACCGCACCGTTTGCCCGGTTCGACCCCGCACGTGCACTATTCATCTATGCCATCTAACCTCGTCTGTTCGAAGCAAGCATTGTTCATTGCTGTCCCTAGGTGGGACTTTGTCTCCGCCGTTGCCTCGGTTTTTGCGCTCAAGCGGATCTCTCGTGCCATGTCTGTCATGAACTCCTCACCATATCCATCTGGGATTCCTCAGCATCTGTGCTATTTAAGGCAGACCGCGCCCTTGTTTCGCACCCTGAGCCGCCTACCCTCAGCCTCACCGTGCATCGCCGCCCTCACCGGAGGTCATGATCTCATCGGAGTTCATAAGTTTGCCGCCACGAGCATCCTCCGATCTGCATCGCTGCTTGCCGCTCTCTCTGCCATGCGCTAGTGAGTTCGCCAGCAAGCTCCACCCTACCTCGCCATCTCGCTATGCTCTGACCATCATTCACCGCCCCTCGTCTTGCGTGCACCATTGCTGCCTTGGTTCGTGTGCATAGTTACTTCGCCTCGCTTCGACCGAACCCCGCATCGCTTCACCTTCAACGGCCAGTCGCCAATCACCACGTGTTGACCAAGTTCAGACCATCCAAACTTGTCTAGCTGTTTGGATTGTCTAATCGCAGATGGACTGTCCGATCTTCATCATTGTTTGGATAGTCCGAAGCTTGCCATCTCTTTGGGCTGTCCGATCGTTCCCAACGGTCAGGATGTGCTACTCAGTTTGCCTAGTCTGAACCTCTCCATGCCTCCAGACCATTCAATCATCAGACAATCGATCGTTGTCGCTTCTCAACCGTCAGTTCGAACCACCCGATCGTTACCGCCCCTATCGAGTCAGCTTAGCCAAGTCATCGCCATCTCAGCAGCCACCTCAGCCCTAGATCAAACGTGTTAGTGCCATGTCAGCACTAGAGCCATCCCAGATGCCACGCCAACCCTAGTGCCAATTGTCAGCCACATGTCGGCCACGTGTCCGCCACGTCAGCCCTAACCTGCCACGTCAGCAAGCCCAATTGCTTGAACACTGTTCCGTGAGCCGAGTTCATCGTCAACTAGCCTTTCCATGCACCAAGTCTATAGTACAGTACCTTTTCTGAATTTCCAATATTTTTCTTTAGATTAATTTTTTCAAGAGTTTGTTCTCCTCCGTCCTAGCTCTAATTGATCCCGTTCTTTTTCTTAAATTCATCTAAAATTGACATCTATATTTAGATTCTAGTTTTAAAGTTTTTAAAGTTTATTTTAATTTTATTTGATTTTATTTTTGTGCCTTATTTATTTTCTCCTTGTTAGATCACGTCTTCGGAGGAGCGGAAACATCACCAGAAGATCAAGAGTTTATAGCTAAGCAAGACCAAGGTAAGTTATGTCATTTGATCATATTGAGCTCAGTTTTTAATCTATTATTTCTTTATTTTATTTTAAATTATTTTGCATTGCTATTTTATTACAAACCTTTGTATATGGTAGTTAGTGTCCAAATTGATTAATCCCTTATTATATAATTTGAATACCATGATGTCATTTTCACCATAGGATAAAAAATTATTTAATGATGCCATATTAGGTGTCACATAGATTATACGATTAATTTGTTTAGCCATACTTATAGATACGTTTGGTTTTTCATTACATGTGGTTAATTAATTTATTTGACTTAATGAGATATTAAATCATGGTTGATGCCACAGTTATAAAATTTGTGTACCATGACATTGGTGAGTCATTGATATTGGTTATACAAAATTAGTTTTCACTCGGGTGAGTAATCGTGCAGTAAAGGGGGAAGTGTGGATTCACTTCGAGGGATATGGAAGTCTCATCTAAGTAATATTTAAGAACTTTGTGCGCTATTGATCTAAACTCTACCGTGCAAGCCACATGTTTAGTATGGGATAGACCTGACTGATTAATTTATGATATTTTGGTTTCAATTCTGCCATTGAGTTGAACATGGTTGTTGATTTCGATGAGGCGCGAAAGGGAGCAATTATCGACTAGGTTGGAGCCTACTCGACGGCGAAACTTTAGCGGACGGAATTGAGATTGAACATTGTTTTATGCAAATTAACCTTTCAACCATCCATTGGTAAGCATTGCATATTATATTGTATTCATTTGTTACAAAAACTTGCTGAGTACTAATATACTCACAGCTTTATGCCCACTGTTGCTCAGTTGAAGAAGAGGAGTCATATAAGCAGGAGGTACTAGAAGGATGATATTTCGACGACTTCGTGGATTAGGACTTCGTTTCTCAGTCGATTGCCTGTGAGCATGTCAAATGGCTTCTACGCTTATTACTGTTTTTGCTGCTAGTTTCTTAAGTCTTTCAGGCTATTAGTTATAAGTTTGGCCATATGGTTGATATTTCATCTATATTACACTATGTGCACTAGTGTGATCCTGAACTAGTAAAGTATATACAGAGAGTCTGGATTTGCATATTTGGGTCTCGATAGCCAACACTAAAGATTCTTAAACAACAAAAACAACAAATGGGTGAAAACAAAGGTAGTACACTAGGAGATGTTGGTTAGTTGAATGATTAGCAACAAATGGGTGAAAACAAAGGTAGTTAAACAACAATTCGGGTCTAGTAGCTTAATTGAATGATTAGCTTTTTTCTATGTGTTGCTTAGTTGTCTAGCATGGTTTGCTGGTTTGTCCAATTGTTAACACCAACTTCACCATTTAGATCAAGAAGCAAATGCATGCCACATTGAACAGAACAACTGTGAATTATTACTTCATCTTCAGTATTAACCACTAGGATACTTTCTAAGTTGGCAGCAGTTATTAGCACACATGTTTGGGTCATGTTGTGCTGCATCGACCTTATTAATTTTATTAAATAAATTATTCTAAGTTTTGTCTGTTTTGAATGATTACTTAAAATTGTTCAATCAGATATAAGTTCCAATAGTATATGTTATATCAGATTTTTTTGATGTAGATATTTCAATCAGACCCGTGTTACTAATTATGATAGGTTTCTCAGTTGTAAGCATGAGAATATATGTTTTCAAGCCTTTGTTCATTTCAGTCATAATCCTGTTTTTTTAATCAGTTGTATGCTAAAGAAGATGGTTTCTCAAAACACTTAGTTTCTTGAAATGAGCAGGATACTAATTCGTTTTTTTACTATAAGCAAATCTTGAGAACAAATTTGTGTCAATTGTGTCCACTAGTCGAAACCTATATCTTGTATGTGTGTTGCGTGCCCTGGTCATGCCCAAGAACAGAGGAGCATAATTTGCAAACATACACAGCTAAGAAGACCATGTAAACATCTCTAGGCAGTAGTTGCTTAGAAGTTGCATGTGATGTGTTTTAACCTAAGAGGACCATGTAAGATACAATCTCTGTCTTTTTTCTGCTACTAATATTTACATCTTTTCTTGTAAGCAGATTCAATCATATTTGTTTGGATTAATAGCTAGTCATGCATAATCAAATGTTAGGACTAAACCTTACAAAATTTTATATAAAAGTTACCTGGATTTCAGTGATATATGAAAAATTGGCATAATAAATATGGAAGGAGTTGTTGCATTGCATCAAATTCATAAAGCCAAGCTACATGGATAGTCAGTTAAACTAAGCTGCACATGTTAGCAATTGTCTTGTCCCTTTCTCTTTTGATAATTTGTCCTAACAAAGTTTTGTTTCATTACAGCTGTAGTTCACCAATCGTAATGTTTAAAGGTTCCCATTAGAATAATAGGTATCTGGAATTGATTGCACTGTTATATTTCATAGCTCTCCAAAATTTATTTGTTTGTTTACGGTTATAGTTTAGTGTGTTCCTAATCCTAGTACTTTGTTTTTTTTAAAAAAAGAAACTAGTACTTTAGTGGCTCCCATTTGTTAGTTTAGTTCATTCACAGATAAATCATAATATTTTTAGTGTTCATGAACCGTCCTTTTCATTTCTGTATCTTGACTTCATTGTTTGCAGGTGCTTGCAGTTGAATCTTAACCTGTACACTAAAAATCACCCAAATCTGGGAGATGAACAGTCTTTTTGACACTGCCTTAGAAGCATATGTTTGCTTAAGGGTCAACAATAAATTTCTTAGAAGCATATGGTTCGAAAATGGAGTTTTGTTTCCCTACCTTTCAGAACAACAATAATCACATGCGACTATTTTTAGTGTTCTAATGTGTTGAAGAAAATGAACAGGAAATATATACAGCAACAAACAGGTAGAAGAAGTAAACATGTGGCTATTGTCTGATATTGTTCATTTGTTTGTGCAAAAATGATGAATTGCATCAGTCACATCTGAAGAGATTAGCATATTTTGCATTGTATACTAATCTGTTTATTGGAATTATTATTTCCATTGCCTTTGACATATGTGTGGTATGATCTTCAGGTCATCTACAAGGCGCTTCTTGAACATTGCTTGGCGCGAGATCGAGAGTATTCAAGAATTGATTACAAGATGACTGTCAGACTAGTTCAATTCAAGAAGCCTATATCTGAACTTGATGTTCATGTTTCAGTTCAAGCATGCGAATTAGATTATCTATGCAGAGTTTTGAATTTGGATCAAGAGAAAATTTAAATCTCTAGAGTTTGGAAGGTCACGATGTTGTCGTAGTACTTAGTTGGTAGTGCTTGGAACGAAGGAGATTTGGCTTGAGAACCATTTGAACTTTACAAACTTTTCTCGTTCTCTAAGATGCTTCTGAAGTATTATATGTGTTCACAACCTTCAGAATTTGTATGTGTTGCCTAGTACATACGGTTTCCCCCCTTGAATTGTTATGATGAATTGCTCCAAATTATTCCGAATATCTCTTATTTCCATTGAATATTATTGAAAATTTCTAATTTATTTGATTTTCATGGAATATTAACGATTTTTCTATTTTCCCCAGCATTTTCGCGAATATTTTTAAAGTTTGCTGATTTTCCTTGAAGAGTTCTTTGAATATTTTCGAAATTTTCTTGTGTTTCTTGACTGCCCGGGATTTTTTTCCCCTATCGTGCCAAACAGTGGCCGGGATAATTTACTGTGAGGGAATATTTTCCATAGGGATAGGGGGGATTCCTTGTGCCCCATGAAATCCCCCTAGTGACTTATTTCGCTGGGTTCCCCCTCAGCATCCAAACATAAAGAACAGGTGGCCGGCCCGGTGGCGAGCACACACACACCGGCCACTGCGCGGCCCAACTCTCCACACCGGGCGCGAGGTGCATCAAGCCCACTTGAAACACTTCCATCCTGGCAGCCAGCCAGCCCGCCCGTATGTATGCCCGTGTTCTTTTTCTCTTGGCAGACAAGCGGATGGCAGAACGGCACGGTGCCCATCCCATGGTGTCATTTTGAGACTAGTCTCTTGTCTGTGTGTTACAACACAAATCAGGTCGGTACTTCTGTGTTTCATGTCAATAACTATCCGGCATCGTTCTCTACAAAGCACCAAGCGGTAAGTGCAAGGGCTCTTCTCAAGTAAAGCTATATGAACTTTTGTCATGCACATCATGGTATCTAAACTTTGCTTACTAAGCCGATATCTTGCAGAGGAGTAGTATCTAAACTTTATTTTATGTTTTTTCTAGCCTACAATATTGGCATTCCTTTGTAAAATGAGGTACTAAGTAATCCTTGGATTCTAAATCTGGATAGTT
Organism: Melocanna baccifera; assembly: GCA_036346265.1. NCBI lineage: Eukaryota > Viridiplantae > Streptophyta > Magnoliopsida > Poales > Poaceae > Melocanna > Melocanna baccifera. Next base: position 31,686,497 of record CM070682.1, on the reverse strand, counting down.
TAACTCAACTTTGCTAGTGAACAGCTACATATCTTAAATTTAAATCTCAATTATTCAACTACTGAAAGAACTGTGCATGATTAACCAACCTATCTAGCCCGTATAACATCACAAATTAATTATTAAATTTATCTAATAAAGACCACAATTTTCTTTATATCAATTGATGAGCGATCAAGGATTCTCCATTTCACATTCAATCACACAACCTAGGCGACTCAATTCAGAGCAAGGTAGGCAAAACAAAAAAATTGTTGCAAAGAAAAAAGCGCATGCCACCATGAGACAACCAAAGGCCCCAGAGTAATAGATGAAAGTAGCTGTAACCTCAACTTGCACACATTTAAATTACAAAGGTTGTTTTTCTAATGTGACCTCGAGGCTAGAGCCTGCACATCTTGTATTTATTTCACTCTGGCATTGTCAATACTGATCTTTTGTAGATTTTTGGAAGTATCAACAATAATACGGATCAGTACCTCAAATCAAGTTTGGATAACAAATTTGCAAGACCCTATAAGCTAGGTGTTTGATGCAAAAAAATATAAGGAGTATCCCATAATTGTTCCTCGACAAAAACAACTAAAAAATTTCTTTCCTGTGGGGCAAAATGACGGAAATAACACTCATATTACATTCAGTATTTAATGAGTTACAATTATATGATAGAGAATATCCACCTAAGAAAGGAAATCCCAAACAATATCCAAGGAAACGCCAAGGCTGCTATACATTAGCACGACATCAAAGAATGTTACAGTTCAATATTATATTATAAAATGAGTCTGTACTTGTAACCATAAAGTAGATTTGTCAAGATGTGAAATCAGAAAGTTAATTTAAACTAACTATAGTGCATTGCCGACTTCTAAAATATCCATCCTATAAAACAACAAATATTAAAAGCATATTATAATTGTGTTACACAAATTAGGGCTTGTTCTTTTTAGCTGCGGCTGATGGCTTTTTTGCTGTTTACGATAGAGATTGCGAAAAGAGAGATACTCGCTTACGATTTTTGATAGTACAGATATTAGTTTTTTAACGTGTACTACAATTAACTTGTAGACCTTATCTTAAAAAAATACTCCGTTTAAAAGTTAGTTATTGTAGCAAAAGCCAAAAGCGACTTTTAGAAGCCGTAAAGAACATGGCCTTAGTATAGACCTGATTTTTTAGGTGAGATGTATCCATAATACCTGTTGAGTTCAAAGAAACAAGAATATGGACAGAAAATATATTAAACCATTTGAGGATCATATCAAACATAGACACGCACCGGTTAGTGCACAACTATAATTCTGGATTCCAACACATTCCTTATCACACTATTAAAATAATAGCAGCAGGCAAGATGGAACATATCATATTCATCTTTGCTACTATAAAAAAATCAATTTCCCTATTGCGAAGTCAAATCCCAATAGCAGAAATATACAAGATGCAAAAACCTTTGGTGCCAATGTAGCCAGACTTCATATACTCTTATCCTACTCTTAATAGTTGTGACACTATACCCAGAATGGTACAACGATCATAGTATAACACAAATAAATGAACATTTTCAAGCAGGGTTTTCGCCAAAAAAACATCAATGCACAAGCACTAATTGGCATTTCAATGTTTCTATTTGTGCAATATTTCACAAGATCCACATGACACAGCATGTGAAGCAGCATGTGAAGTTATCTAATCTAAGCCCCAAACGCGGCTACCTTATAATATTTATCCCAAATGAAGCTTTCTCCATAATAGATCATGTAGCACAATTAGGCTAGAAAGATATAATAGTACAAGAAGCAACAGCGATAATAGCAGTCACATCAATCATGGATCCATGTCATGATAAAGTTAGCAGGACAACAATCATTTCTCCACATCAAAAAAAGTTAAATGACAACAAAAGAAAAAATCATTTCACCTTATGTCCTTTAGCAACAAGGCTCTCCTCAACTATCAGTGCCTCTAGCGACACAACCATGTTCTCCTGAGCCTGCACACCTCTAGCTCCATAGCTCCCCACTACAGCTACCACATCTATCGTCGCCCTCATCTCTGGCTGTGCTGTGTAGTAGTCCAACACCATGATCTTGTCTAGTTTAGCCCTTACCCCAGCATCTACGGTCAAAAAGCCACACATATAACACACATGTCAATCACCTATCACCTCAAATCAAACAATAGTAGAAACCCTATATCCATCTTCACATGTAATACCGGAGTCAGGGTGAATGGGCTCATCAGCATGGCGAGCCAGAGATGGGTGTGGTGTGCACAGGCCCGGAGCACATCACGGTGGGATATACGCCCATAGTCAGTCACCTCCACCTCGGCAATTCATCAAATACCCTCCATGCATTGCCTTAGTGGGGTGCGTAGTGATGCAGTAGTGGCCGCTCATGGGAGATGAACTTGTACGGGGAGCAAAATTCATAAGCATTTGGGCAAAATGCATCCCTCATATCACCACAACTAATATGTAATATCTCAATTAAAAAGCATTGCCATTTGGCATCAACATGATTGCATCAATCAAGCAACTTGTTGTTTACCTGCAGCTGAGACTGCATAAGGTAGGAGCCCAACTTCCTTGTTGATGGGTCATTCGGCTTGCTACTAGATGATAGCAACAATGAATTGACAATGGGAAGGAACACCCCTCCGACCCTCGCCATGATGTTGGGCATGGCCAGCACGATGCATGCCTCGCTGATGGCAAGCCCATATGATAAACCCAGCATGCTGCGGCCTACCCACAAAGTAGTTGGAGGTGATGTAACATCCCAAAAATATGGGAATAGTGTAATGGCTAAAAATGAAAAAACTCCTATCAATTTCCAGATTTGTTTAAAAATGTTTTGGCATTTATTCGAGTTTCTTGATTTGGTTCCTTGCTAAAAATTCAAATAAGAAAATTAAAACCTTGAAAATCGAGAACCAAGATTGAAAATCAAATCGAGGAGTTCCAAATTCCCTTGCAAGTCCTAAATTCAAATCTAAAATTTGGAATTTGAAAATTCAAAACCTAATTGCAAATTTAAGAATTTCATTCATGAATTCAAAACTTAAGCCTGCTTTCATTTGAGCTTTTCAAATTTTGTTTGAATTTAAAAAATTCTTAAAATTCTAAAAACTTCTTTTTGGCTCAGCCCATTTTCCCCAGCCTTCTTGGCCCTCTCTTTCTTGTGGCCCTCCTAGCCTCCTCCTTCCTCCCTTATTCTCCCTCACCGTGCGCCCGAGCCTAGCACGAGCGACCGGTCGCGTCCTGACCGACCTAGCCCCGCCACGCGCCAACTCACTCCACGCCAACTGCCCCCGTGCCAGCTATGCCCCGTGACCACCCGCGCTGCCCCATGTGCATCACGTGTTGAACTTGGATTGGGAATCCAGAATCCTCTATTATTCCATCGCACTATTATCGAGATCAGTAGATAATGTTCACAGTATATTACTGAATCAACTCATACATCGCATGATGATCATACAATCATAATATAATTTACATCAGAGTTTAAAATATGCCACGTAGGGCTACTGTTTTACATAATGGGCCTCCCAGGCCAAATACTTACAGACCAAAAGTATAGCGGTGGAAACAAAAACATCAGTGGGACCAAAGCCACAAGCAGGTGACTAGGGGTAAATGTGTGCATCTGTATTGCCTAACTCTAGGTAATATAGGCGCACACCCTTACGGTAAGTCTACATGCTTAGGACTAGGCATTTAGAAATCCATCCTAGTTGCAGTTGTCGGCTCCTTGGCTTGGTGCATCCTTGTAGGCATAATGGTCTTTCCCTCCTACTTCTGGATGTGGTGATGCGAGGGTGAGCACACTAACCACCGTGCTCCATGAGCCAATACACAGAATGCAATTAAGTAACATGCAAGGCTTGGCAAAGGATAGGCTCGGGTTATTTTATTTGCCAAAAATTTGCTTTTAAAAGACGTAAGGTACATATATAAAAACTTCCTAAGACTTAGCTATTTGGACTAAAATTATAATGTTTGAAAATGAGTTGTGACGGTACAGATTACATCCACCTTTACATGCCATCTGCACCATATATTTACTTTTCAGCATTATAGCCGCTTACCTTATCACTGGGACGACACACAAGGCAACACAAACTAGGACTGTCCATCATCCTTTATTTTTCTTCCAAGTACCTCCCACCAAAATTTATTTTTGAAATAGAACTATATCAGAGTTAAGTTTCCATGTCTGTCCTTGACCGTAGGTACGGCTATTCGAATAGTTTTGACTCTGTAGAGTTTGTACACTTTCATCACAATAGACCCGCTACGTGTGGGAGCAGCCCAAATGGGTATGATGCTAGGGGCGAGGTATTGTAAAGGGCTCGTGGCAATCCCTTGATCTGTGTGACCAGGAATCGTATAGGCCTGTTGGTTAATTGTCTCTTATGGGTAAAGATGTACAGTATCTACAGAGTATAAACTGTTCAAACAGCCATGCTTACAGTCAAGGGCGGATATGGGAACTTACTCAAGTTAGTTTTATTTAAAAAACCTTTATGGGTGGAATAAAAACTCATCGGGCTGAGGTAACCCCGACTTTCATTTTTTTTCCTGGGGGGAGTTGTACTCTAGTGGTAAAAACTAGCATTTAGTGGTGGTAACTATAATATCCTGATTTTCAGAGTTTATTTAAAGTTTTTAAAAGAAAATTCACCATTTAGATGTTTCTAGATTTAATACAAGGTTAAATTGAATTTTTAGTAATTAAAAGGATGTAATATGACTAAAATAAGTATTAACATTTGCTAAAAATATTTTATTTAGGTTCCTTTTCCTGCAAGGAATTTTTTTTGTGTTTTCTAGGTTTTTCTAGATTTATTTACTATTTTTTGGAGCTCTTTTGATTTTATCTGAATTTCTAAAAATAGAAAATTCTAAAATAGTAATGGGCTAAGCCCATTAGTGTTCTTTCAACCCAAATAGCCTCAACCATTTGATCTTGCCCTAGCCACATGTCGGCCAGCTGATCGTGCCTCACCACAATCGTTGGATCTCCTCCTGGCCCATGTGTCATCCATCGGTTGAGCTAGCTTTGTTCATCTGTGCTGTTTGCATTGGCTGTCTGATTCCTTTCCGATCCACGTGTCATCCATCCAAGGTTCAGGTACTGTTCATCTCCTTCCCGGAGCTCACTGCCATGTTCAACATGGATTCCACCGCCACAGACCCCTGTGTCCGTCTTGAATACCTCGGCGTCTGCGCCTATAAATCCATGCTGCCCCTCTCGATCACCGCATCCCACCTGATACGGGGTCGCCCAATCTTCTCGACGTAGGATTGGATACTCGTAGGAGTCTTGATGAATCGTAGTGATCCTCCAATGCCAGTGTAAGGGATAAACACTCTTTAATCTGCCAAAAAACACTCGTGTCGTTTCGCCAACCACCAAGCGAAAATCTATCGTGCACCCAATTTTCAGCAAAAAGGCTGAACGATCTTGATTGAAGAAACTCTCTAATTCCTCACGAAACTCAAGCACGAACAATAGTAGATTTATTCTCAAAGGTGGTCTCCGTTACATGGCCAATGGAGCCTCTATTTATAAGGGTACGTAGGCCCTTATGAAAAGTTTTCAACACATGGAAAGTAATCAAATCAGATTTGATTCTATCTCAGTTTCCAAAACCAAAAGATTTTTTTTCATGATTTCAATGTGCATAGAAGGAATTTTTGGATGAGACTAGATCCATTGGAAAGAAGGCGATATAAGCTTTCTATGCTGTACTCACACATTTCATATAGACTCTTGATGCAAAATCTATGAGCATATAAAGTTGGTCTTGTTAGGCTGAGTCAGCATCGAATTATTTTGAGGATTCCCACGCGTACAAAAAGAATTCGGAGGTGGGACCAGATCCATCTGAAAGTAGACTTCAAAATCTTTCCAACAAGTACTCATGGGCCCCGAGTTTCTTTCTGGATAAAAAGTTATGACCGTTTAAAGTAGACACTGTTGGGAGGGCTAAATCTAAGTCGAACTCACGAACAGGACTTGGTTTGCGCTTGACGGTTTTACTTGTATACTTGGGCTCACGTGGTCCTTCTCTATGGTTCCTATGGATAATTAAATCATCACAAGGACTAAATAGTATTTTATTCTTTGAAACATTTGTATGCAAAGTTTGGAATGCATTTATCTGATAGTTAAGTTGACGCGCTTGCGCTCGAGTCATTGGTCCTTGTATCGTAGGTTCGGCTTCGTGAACATTCTCATGCACACTAGATGTGGAAGTAGCTGAGATGTCCTCATCATTAGATAGTATCATGTTCTCATTTAGGACAAATTGAAACCGAAGAAACAAATTCAGCTTTTATTTATTCTTGGGAGTTATAGTCGTATGCGTTTGTGGCGTGGTCACATCAACATCAACATGCGTATCCACATCACCACCGCCCAAGCATCCCCTATGTGCCTTCACCGCACTGCCGTCACCGAGTTAGCTGAGCTGACGCCTTCTTCTTTCGCATCAATGAAGTTGTCATCTTCGTGCACAGTTGTCGTTCTCGCCGGAACCCGTCTCATCGCTGAGCGCCGCCGGCTCGTGAGTCTTTGTCTCCATCACTAGTGAGTTCTTCAACATCGCTACCAGCTTCTCCGCCATCCACCGAGCCCCGTCAAGCTGCTGCCATCATCGCCTGCCGTCAAGCCAGCCGTACCTTGCCCACTCGGCAACCACCGTCGCTTCACATCCAGCAGCCAACCACCAAGTAATGTGTGTCATCACCATTCGGACCGCCCGAACGTACTCAGCCCTCTAGACTGTCTGATTATTGTTGGACTGTCTGATCATCATCATCGTTCAGATAGTGCGATAATCCTCAGTCCTCAGCCGTCCAATTGTTCACTACGGCCAAGATTTGCCCCACAGTTCACCCAGTCTGATCGTCGTCGGACCATCTGATCATCGTCACCACATTGACCTGGTCTGAATGTTCTCACCCATCCAGATCGTCTGATCATTTTTGGACTGACCGATCATTGCATCAACCCTAGCCGAGTCAGCCACCATCTCAACAGCCACGCAAGCCCTAATCCTATATGGTTGCCATGTGTCATGCTACGTGAATGCCACGTCAGCCAACCGAGCCATCCCAGTGCCACGTCATCATGCCACGTCACTGCCACGTCATCCCTAGTTGTCCAGTCAGCAACCACATCATCCGAGCCATGGACTGTGCACATGTAACCCCCCAGTCAAACAAAGACCCGGAATGTTACCAAACTAGAAGTAAAACAAAGTTGACTAATTACGTTAACAAAATTTTGGCAGAGCCTCCCTTGCTTATCCATCAAAATTAGGGATTTCACAAATAGTAACAATTATAATGGACAAACCTCGAGTAACAAATTCAAAGTTAAGCAATTAGATTAAAAAGTACTAAATCATTTATGGATATAATGCCTAGAGAAAGAGCAAGAGTATCATGAATAATCTAAACTCTTATTACAATTAAAATTCAAGGGTAATAAACAAACGATTCTTAAATAGTCCTTGCGTCCTATGTTTAAGTCCCTTCCTTTATTTCCATTATGTGTGGAACGTGTCAGTGCAACTAATTTATTCCTTCCCTTTCCCCAAGCATGTCGATCTCATAAAGATACCTAAAAAAACAAACAACAACAAGAGTGAGTCCAACGACTCAGCAAATATAATGGATAGTAACAAGTACATTTATAAACATCACTTCACAAATTCATCTATCAACCATATAGTCAAGTCATGCTATGCACGATGATCAAAAAGCTCTTTATCTCTTTCTCTTTTGCATTTTACCGGTAATGCAGAGTGTGCATCCGTCGACGCACACCCATGCCTGTACCACCTGGTATAGGGACCAATTGCCCATACTCCATAAGTATGGGGACCTTTAGCCCGTTATGTCATCAACATGACGGGGACCTCGGCGCTTAGTCAACTCGTGACTAAGACTTCAATAGATCAACATGATGCATATGCGTGAATGTCTCAATAAAATAATTTTTTGCGTTCACATTATCCATGCACCAGAATTATTCATGAACATTGTAAATTGTAATCATCCATAAACAACACCCATACATTCTTCCCATAACCACGACACATATATATGTTCATAATATGGATCAAACATCGATATTCCATACTATCAAATTTAAACCATCGTTATACTTGCCTCTACCGATGAAGCGACGAAATCACGCGCGTTCAGAAGCGAAACCGCCTGTCCAAAAAGGTACCTCTCAGCACACATTACAATAATGAAAATGCGACTCTCGAAGAAAAGATATCGCTAAGCCCCAAAACCCCACAACATCCTTCCCCACGTAACGGTTCTATAATATTCCCACTGCAGCGGCGCTGCTTAATATTTTCTTATCTTTAAAAATATAAAACTAATCACATCAAAAGATACATATCTGGATTTCTCACTTAAATATCTACACTTTTCATGTAAATCATATATTTTTATCTTGTCATTAACAAGGTGATATCTAATGCACAAAACAGAGGACGTCCTCTGTTCTGAAAGTCTGGACAGCCGACTTGTAACGCGTCCCCAGAACAGATCAAGGCTCTACAAATTCTGGTTATTTTACAGAAGCTCTATTATTGAATTCCCTACCTTTTTCTAAATTATGACAAAAAATTTAAAAATCATCTTCTACCCCTAATTCCCATCTGAACAGCGGTCTGTCCCTGTCTGCATCCCTGACGGACAGCGAGAATCCAGACCCTGGTACGCCTAAATTACATGGCCAAAAAATCTAGAAAAATATAGTAGATGCGTATCGTCATCCTCTACGTTTTTCCTTTTGGGGAGACCCTCGGGAAAAATCGTTTTCGAGGTCATAACCACACGAACAGAAACACTGCGTGAATCAATCTACAGGCAGGCATCAGAGATTCTCTAATCGGGGGATCTAAATCCTAATCCCCACCAAAATCTTGGGCTAAGAACACTAATATAGTAGAAATCAGAGGGATTGGGATAAGAGAGAATTACCTAGGATTTGGGATCACCCCTCTTCTTCCTCTTCTTCTCCTTCCCTTCTTCTCCTCCATCTCTTCCTCTCCTTCTTCTCCCTCTTCTCCTTCCTCTTCTCCTTCTTCTCCTTGCACAAGGGCAGCACCATAGGGGAGGGAGAGGGCGCAAGGAGGGTGAGGGTGGAGGGTTGGGGTGGGAAAAGGGGGAGGGCTCCCCAAGGGGTTTATAAAGGAGGTGCTAGGGTTTGGGAGGGGTACGGGCCTCCGTTTGGGCTGGCTGGCCCAAAGTGGCTGGTCCGCCCCTCCGGATAGCCCAAAACCTCTTAATTAATTATTATAATTCTTTTTTTATTTTATACTATTCCAAAGAATTTATTTTCACCTCCCGTGATTTACTGAAAATCCGGGCGACTCCGCGATTAATTTAAAAACTGACGCCGAAACGATGTTCAGGATATTACAGCACAGTTTCGTGAGCCAAATCTACCGTAGGCCCACTATTCCATGCACTAAGTCCATAGCACAATAGAATTTCTAATTTTTAGCATTTTTCCTTTAGATTTAATTTTTTTTCAAGAGCCCATTCTCCTCTGTCCTAACTCCGATTGACCCCATTCTTTTTTCTAAATTCATATAAAATTGAGCACTATATTTTAGTTTTGATTTTGAAGTTTTTGGTGTTTTTTTGAATTTTATTATTTTTATTTTGTGCCTTGTTCGTTTTCTCTTATTAGATCGTATTTTCGAAGGAGCGAGAGCATCACAAGGAGACGAAGAATTCATAATTGAGTAAGGCCAAGACAAGTTATGTCCTTTAATCGTGTTGAATCTAGTTTTTAAATCTATTATGTATTTATTTTATTTTAAATTACCATGCATTGCTATTTTATTACAAACCCTTGTACCTGGTAGCTATTATCCAATTTGATTAATTCTACCTCGATAATTTGAATAACATGATTTCATTGTCACTATAGGATACGAAATTATTTAGTGATGCAATATTAGATGCAACATGGGTTGTACGATTAATATGCTTAACCATGCTTATAGTCTCGTTGGGATCATCATCACATGAGAACAAATATTTAATTTAACTTGATGAGATATTGAATCATGGTTGGTGCCGCAATAATAAAATTTGTATACCATGACATTAGTGTGTCATTGGTGTTGGTTATACAAAATCAGTTTTTACTTGGGTGTATGATCATGCAGTAAAGGGGAAAGTGTGGATTCACTTCAAGGGATGTGGATATCTTCACTTTGAGGGATGTGGATGTCTTACCTAGGTAATATCTAAGGACTTAATTTTGTGCGCTATTGATGTGAGCCTTACCGTGTAAACCACATGTCTAGTATGGGATAGCCTAGCTAATTAATTTATGATATTTCAATTCTAATTTCGCCATTGAGTTGAACATGGTTGCTGATTTCCATAAAGCGCAAGATGGGGTAATTATCGACTAGGTAGTTAACCTACTCAACAGCAAAACCTTAGTGGACGGAATTGAGTTGAGGTTAAACATTGTAAAGGTTGTATTGTGATTTTCTTTAACATGAGGATGATCACATCATGTGAGTACAGTTGTGCAAGCTCTGAGAGTGTAAAACTATTCAAATAGCTGTGTCCCTGGTTATGGACAATGCTTCGTGATTTCACATGAGGGGTAGTTATTTCATAAAACTTGGGTTGGACAACTTTGAAAAGTGAACAAGTAGTTCACTGGTGGTTTATTTAGTGGATGGTTAGTTCACTTATGGTCTATTTAATTCCTTTGGTTATTTATTATTGTTTTCTTTAAAGTTTGCTTTTAATCTATTTAATGTATTTACTTTAAATTACTATTTTCTGTAAAATAACATTTCAGCTATCTATTGGTAAGCCTTGCATACTATATTGCATTCATTGTTACAAATGGCCTGCTGAGTACCAATATACTCACGGCTAATGCCTACTGTTGCTTAGCTGAAGAGGAGGAACCATATCAACAGGAGCTACCTGAAGGAGGATACTTCGACAACTTTGTAGATTAGGACTTCGCTTCCCAATCAATTGCCTGTAGGCATATCGAATGGCTACTGCACTAAATTTTGTTTTCCATTGCTAGTTTCTTAAGCTCTTTAGGATATTAATTGTAAGCTTGACCATAAGGTCGTAATCTGATAATTATTAATATGTCTTTTTCCTTTATTAATCATGCATATGGTCAATATTTCATCTATGTTTACACTGTGTGCACTAGCGTGAATCTGGATTAGTGCGGTATACACCGAGAGTCCGGATTTGCATATTCGGGTCTCGATAGAGGTGGTATCAGAGCCATATTGATTGTAGGACAAAACCCTAGCTAAAGTGGTTGCTTTTTCCAAATTTCAAAATCTATTTTTTAAATCAAACCAACCAAATTGTATATTTAGTAATTTCATTATTCTCTTTCCTCTTTTCTGAAGGTTCTCTCGCTCTTTGTCTTATTCCAATTTTTTTTTTGAAATTCTTAAATTTACTTATTTCCTTTACAATGCCTTAGAGTCTCAAGCTTTCTACAGCTAGACTGGAGGATGGCGAGGACTTCTTTGAGTTTTATTGCAGAGCCTTGGATTAAAGAGGTTAACAGTTTACTTCACAAAGGATGAGAAGTCAAAGGGGCAATGTATTGGACGCATCACATGGTTGTACATCACCACAAGATTGGCAACCAAGTTCTACACCATAGTTTAAGTGCACCAGTGCTTGTGGAGAGTGGTCTGCGTAAGGAGCTGTGCACAAGGCCATTCGATGTCTTTGCAAGATATGTAAGATCAGCATGCCCAAGCTCATTTGAAAGTTCAAGGAGCAATATGTAGTTACCCCTAGCATAGCAAAGCAGGAGAGAGCCATGGAGGGACCTCAACCACAGTTACCATTTCCTCTACTTTTGTCCACGCCATTGAGTCCGGAGGAGAGACGACACATAACAAGCAACCGTCAGGAGTATCTCTGACACTTCATTCTAGCCATAGTTGAAGAGCAGTCGTCGCAAGTACGCAATTCGTGGATGATCTATAGTGACTTAGAGAAGGAGTCAAGTGAGCCATACTTAGTAGGATCTGAGTGGGAGCCCCGAGATTAGACCCTTTTATAGTTTAGAAAGTGTGATTAGAATATTTTGGTTTTATTTGCAGTTGTGTGTGATGTGAGCTGCAGTCTTGCCCTTAAAAGCATTCTGTTGTATTCATGTCAAAACCTTTATTTGAGTTATTTGATTGCTTCTTTTATTAGCCTCTTGGATAAGTGTTTGTTTAGTTTAAGTTATTATTAGCAAAAACCCTCTTAGATGAGTTTACTCCTTATATATGCTCTTGTCTCTCACCTTTTGAGCCTTGTGAACTTAGTAGTTGTTCTCCTTTCGAAGCAATGAAAAGATGGTTGATATTTGAAACTCAGCTGGTCGTGGTCGGGCGAACCAAGGCCCAAAAAGCAGCACCACCAATCCATCGACTCAAGGACCACAAGCAACCCCAATAGGATTAGATCCAACACTTGGTTAGTTCATGGCAACCTAGACACTGTTGATGCACACCATAATGCAGAACATCAATACCATGATGATCAGCAGAATCAAGAAGCAGTTACACCTCAACCAGCTAGACAGCAATCCTAGTTTGCAGAATTCAAAAGAACAAGACCGCCCACCTATTCCCAGTCTCTCGAGCCTTTGGAGGTGGATGATTAGATTTGTTCAATTAAGAAGAAGCTGAACCTCGCTCCGTGCACTATGCCGCCCATCAGTTGGAGAGAGCCACCGCAAAGTGGTGGGAGAACTACTGCGCTGTTCATGAGGATCAAGATAGTATCTCTTGGGCTGAGTTCACATCAACATTTCATCATGCCCATATCTTAGATGGGGTGATTGAAATGAAGAAGAAAGAATTCCGCGAATTGCAACAAAAGAACATGTCAGTCAATGAATATATTAACGAATTCACTTAGCTAGCTCGCTATGCATCATAGGATATTGTCGTTGATGATGCCCGTCAAAAGAGGTTCAAGAAAGGATTGAACCTAGTGCTCAAAGTTTAAGTGGTGGAAAATGACTATACCAGTTTTCAAAGTATGGTGGACAAATTAGTACTCATTGAAGAAAGTCACCGTGAGCTAGAGGAGTCTCGCAAGAGAAGAATGATACAACAAATATCTCAGCTACATCAGTCTCAGAAAGCTCATTTGAGCACATACTAGCTCGCTCGTGTACCACCGCAGTCAGGATTCAGGACTCCCGCACCAGCACCCCGTCAGTTTCAGTCAGGACCCTGCAACATCAGGTACTTGTTTTAAGTGTCATGAGGCAAGACATTACGCCAGCAAGTGCCCTAAGAGACAAGCCCAACTCCAGTTCGTTTCAACTTAGGAGCTATGCTAGATCGGACCCCTGCTTCAAGACCAGGATGTGGATCGTCCCAAGTGTCAGGTCAAGACAGTCGAGTGCCCCAGCCAGTTGTGCGTGGTCAAGTGAACCATATCACTGTAGAGGAGCCTCAAGCATCTCCAGATGTTGTGATCAATAAGTTTCTAGTAAATTCAGTTCTTGCTATAGTTTTGTTTGATTCTGGAACTTTGCATTCATTTCATTCAAAAAGTTTTGCCATAAAGCAACGGTTGAAAACTATTGTTCTTTGATCTGTTCTTTTGGTTCAATCCTTGGGCTTTGAGTTGGGTACAAACTTAGGTTGTCCAGAAGTAAAGATAGCTATTCAAGGAGTGGAGTTCTCAGCCGATTTTGTTGTGTTAGATATCCAATCTTTGGATGTGATTTTGGGAATGGATTGGCTTAAGAAGCAACAAGCAGTGTTGGATTGTGGAAGCAGAGCCATTACCTTGATTAGTTCAGATGGAAGAAAAGTAAATTTTGCAGCCAACATGAGTCAGCCAAAGAAGGTTATGGTTTGCTAAAGTAAAGTGATCATGTTAGAGAATGTGCCAGTTGTTAGCGAGTATCCTAATATGTTTCTAGATGATCTTCCCAAAATGCCACCTAATCGAGAAGTTGAGTTTTCAATTGAGCTAGTACCCAGTACTTCGCTGATTTTCAAGAGACCATATCAGATACCTGCCAATGAGTTGGCAGAATTGAAGAAGCAAATTCAGGAGTTGTTGGACAAAAATTATATCAGACCTAGCTCATCTCCGTGGAGAGTGCTAGTGTTGTTCGTTAAGAAAAAGGATGGTAGTCAGTGTATATGTGTGGATTATCAAGCACTTAATGTGGTCATTATCAATAATAAGTATCATTTGTCTAGGATGGATGATTTGTTTAATCAGCTTAAGGGAGCTGGAGTATTCTCTAAGATTGACTTGAGGTCAAGATATCATCAGATAAAAATTCATCAAGAAGATATACCTAAGACAGCTTTCTCAACTCGTTATGGTTTGTACGAGTTCACAGTGATGTTCTTTAGTTTAACCAATACCCCCGCTTATTTTATATACCTGATGAACAATATGTTCATGGAGTATTTGGAAAAATTTGTTGTCATATTCATTTATGATATTTTGATTTACTCCAAGGATAAGAAAGAGTACGAGGAATATTTGAGACTAGTTTTGCAGAAGCTCAAGGAGCATAAACTATATGCTAAGTTCAGCAAGTGTGAGTTTTGGATTAAGGAAGTTGCTTTCCTGGGCCATGTCATGTCAGTAGGGAGAGTTGCAGTTGACCCCAGAAAAGTAAAGGATGTGCTTGATTGGAAGTCACTGTCGTCAGTGACACAAGTTAGAAGTTTTTTGGAATGACCAGTAATTACTGTCACTTCATTGAAGGATTCTCCAGTGTAACTAAGCCGCTTACACAATTGTTAAAGAAGGAAAAGAAATTTATTTGAACGCCAGAGTGTGAAAAGAGTTTTCAAAAGGTAAAGAAGTGTTTGACTATAGCCCAATGCTAGTATTGCTTGATATTAACGAGGATTTTGATATCTATTGCGATGGTTCCCGCAAAGGTTTGGGATGTATGTTGATGGAAGGAAAAAGTGTAGTTGAGGATGGTTCCCGCAAAGGTTTGGGATGTATGCTGATGGTTCCCGCAAAGGTTTGGGATGTATGCTTCTCGTCAGTTGAGGCCACATAAAGAAAATTATCCCACACATGATTTGGAGTTAGTAGTCATAGTGCATGCTTTAAAGATTTAGTGTCACTATCCCATGGAAAATCGATGTGAGATTTATACAGATCACAAGAGTTTAAAGTATATTTTCACTCAGGTTGACCTCAATCTCAGGTAAAGGAGATTGTTAGAGTTGATAAAGGACTATAATATTGGAATACATTATCACCTAAGTAAGGCTAATGTAGTAGCAAATGCTTTGAGTAGAAAGGTTTATTGTAATATAGTGATGATCAAGCAAAATCAACCAATTTTACATGAGGAATTTCATAAGCTTGGCTTGGATTTGGTTGAGAAAGGATTCTTAGCCATAATGGAGTTGTAGGCAACTTTGGATGGTCAAGTTCGTCAATCTCAACCAGAGGATGAGAATATTCAGTGAATTAAGATTAATATGAGTAAAGATAAAGTATCAGATTTTACAGAGAATGTCAAAGGAATTTTGTGGTTTAAGGAGCGATTGTGTGTGCCAAAGAAAAAGGAGTTGTCGCTCAAGGAAGCTCATGAGTCATTTTACTCAATTCATCCAGACAGTACCAAGATGTATCAAGATATCAAGGACAAATATTGGTGGCCAAGTATGAAGCGTAAGATAGCAAAGTATGTTACACTTTGCGATGTGTGTCAAAGAGTAAAGGCTGAGTATCAGAGACTAACAGGTTTACTACAACCGTTGAGAATACCCGAGTGGAAGTGGAAAGAAGTTGGCATGGATTTTATTGCAGGATTGCCTAAGACCAAGGATGGTTATAATTCATTCTTGGTAATTATGGATCAATTAACAAAGGTTGCTCATTTCATTCCAGGCAGAATAATCTATGCAGGTGATAAATTGGCATAGTTATACATGTCGAGAGTTGTGAGTCTCCATAGAGTGCATAAGAAGATAGGATCAGATCATGGATCACAATTTACTTCACGATTTTAGGGGAGTTTCTATGAAGCTATGGGTACTCATCTGAATTTCAGTATAGCTTGTCATCCCTAGACCGATGGGCAATCTAGACGTGTGAAACAAATTCTTAAGGATATGCTAAGAGGTTGCGTGTTAGATCATGGAGCCAAGTGAGATAGTTGTTTGTCTTCTGTAGAGTTCTCTTATAACAATAGTTACCAAACCAGTTTGCAAAAAATGCAAAATCCCTCTCAATTGGAAAGAGACTGAGGGAGGCCAAGTTTTTGGGCCAGATTATTTAAAGAAAACTAAGCACAAGGTTCGATTAATCTAGAAGATGTTAAAGACTGCTAAGACTAAACAGAAAATCTATACAGATACTCGTCGTCGAGAGTTGAGATTTGAGCCAAGTGGTTATGTACATCTCAGGATTACATTGTTCAAAGGTGTCAAGAAGTTTCAGATGAAAGGAAAGATTACACCAAGGTGTGGGACTTTACAAAATATTAAAGCGCAGGGGAGAGGTTGCCTATCAGTTAGAGCTACATGGATCTTTTAGTGGAATACATGATGTCTTCCATGTATCCCAACTGAAGAAGTATTGTGTGTGCCAGAGGACACAGTGTCAGTGGAAGCCGTTGATCTCCAGGATGTACTGTCTTACAATGTAACATCCCAAAATTTTAATTGTATTTTATTTGATTTATTTGGATTTTATTTCAAAGCCTAGAGTAAGAAAATGTAAATTATCTATTTTATAAAATCCAAAAATGGTATATTTTATTTGTTTCCTGAGTTCTCCTAGATTTATAGGATTTTTGATATTTTTTTGGATTTTTTCAAGTCATTTACTATGTTCTAAAGTTTTTAGAATCCTCCTAGAATTTTTGAAATTTAAAAACAAAAATTGAACCTTGGATTCATCTCGGGCTGACACGTGTATGGCCCGGATTTCCTGTCTACTGACCGATCTAATCCCAGCCATCCCTCTTCACTTAACCCCTCCCCGTTCCATCCGATGCATGGGATAAAATCTCTTCACGCGTGGCAAGCATCCGGCCAACACCTCTCTCTTATTCCCTTCTTGTCTCGCCAAATGTTGGGCCCACATCCCTTCTACCTCCACCGTCCCTGCAACATTCGTGCGCGCAAGTCGAGCTCTATTACTCTACCTCTATCCATTTCCCCTGCCATTAATGGCCATTGAGTGCCCCTCTTCACTCCCTCTTCAACCTCTGCCCATTTCCTCTCCTTACACCCCATGTGATAAATTAGCTACCTTCACCGCTTGCACCACCTTCGGCCACCTTAACTTCAACAAATTACTGGCTCGGGAAAGCGGCTAGGGCGGCGTGGCGGCCTTGGTCATTACCTCCCCACCCTATAAAACCCCTCAAGCACCCTTAAGTCGCACCTCACCTCGCCCGCCTTTGTCTCGCCAACATGTTGGGCCCACATCCCTTCTACCTCCACTGCTCGTTGCCATTGCTGTGCGCGCTCGAGCTCTATTACTCTACCCTCTATCCATTTCCCCTTGCCATTAATGGCCATTGAGTGCCCCTCTTCACTCCTCTTCAAGCCCATTTCCTCTCCTTTACACCCTCCTCCACCGCCACCTTAACTTCAACAAATTACTCCTTGGTCATTACTCCTCCCCACCCTATAAAACCCCTCAAGCACCCTTAAGTCGCACCTCACCTCGCCCGCAATTTCTTCTTCCAAGAACCCGAAGCCATTAAAGCTTGGAATGAGCTCTAACAAGCAATCGCTGAAATTCTAGTGAGCCCGTGCCTTGACACTGCTGCCTTGAGCTTCGCCATCTGCGCGCGTTCCTCCTCACCCTTCTCTCGGTAAGAACCCCACCGACGCCGCATTCTTTGTGCGCTCGAGCTCTATTACTCTACCCTCTATCCATTTCCCCTTGCCATTAATGGCCATTGAGTGCCCCTCTTCACTCCTCTTCAACCTCTGCCCATTTCCCTCTCCTTTACACCCCACTCCTTCACCGTTTGCACCACCTTCGGCCACCTTAACTTCAACAAATTACTCCTTGGTCATTACTCCTCCCCCCACCCTATAAAACCCCCTCAAGCACCCTTAAGTCGCACCTCACCTCGCCCCGCCTCCAATTTCTTCTTCCAAGAACCCGAGCTCCTCCACGCCGTGTGCCATCGCTTTAAAGCTTGGAATGAGCTCTAACAAGCAATCGCTGAAATTCTAGTGAGCCTGTGCCTTGACACTGCTGCCTTGAGCTTCGCCATACCGCGGCGTTCCTCCCTCGCCCCTTCTCTGGGTAAGAACCCCACCGACGCCGCCAATTCGCCAAACACTCGTGTGCCGCCGCTGCTTCTACCCACTGCAGGCTGCCTCCAAGCTTCCCCAGGCTCTACGCTAAGGTAAATTGGATTGCCCTCATCTCCCTCTTGCTCCCGGTCCCCCTCGCTGACCGCCGTCGTGCCCAACACCACCGGTGAGCCCTCGAGCTTCGAGCGTCGCGCCGCCGTCCCTGCTCGTTGCCATTCAGATGGTCCGAACATCCCCTAGGACCGATCGAATGGTCTAAACTCCTCTTACCTTTTGGACTGATCTAAACATTCATTGCTGATTGGATGGTCTATTGCCAATCGGACAGTCCAAAAGTCCCCTGCCGTTTAGATGGTCTAAATGTAGCTTTGCGATCGGACGATCCATTGCTAATCGGACGGTCCGAAGTCCTGTTGCCATTTGGACTGGTCCAAATGTTCTCTTTGTCGATCAGTTGGTGCATTGCCAATCAGATGGCCCAAACGTTCCTTGACTGTTCGGACTGGTCCAAACTTCCCCATGCATCACCGCCACCTGATCCCCATCTGATGGTCTCCACTAGCTCTTACCTTCTTGGCCCACCTATCCACCACGTGGCAGCCACATCAGCACAACTGTCGAATCAACATCCACGTCAGTGCCACATGGCATGACACATCAGCACAAAGCCACCCCATGCCATATCAGCGCCACTATCAGACACGTGGCAGCCACATCAGCAAATCCTGCCACATCACCTACCACGTGTAGGGCTTGCGTCAGCATGATGTCATAATTATAGTTTTTCTTTAGAAAAATAATTCCATTAATTCTTTGTTGACATCATAATTCCTTTTTCCTTCATTAAAATAATTTCTTTGAAATTTATTTTCTTGTTGACGTTAATACCATGAATTTCCATCAAGAAAACAATTCCAACAATTCCTTTATTCAATTTCTTTTGATTTCAAAATTCTAGAAGCCCGTTCTCCTTCATCCTTGCTCCAATTGGACCCAATTTGAAATTTTGAATTTTATATAAATTTTTTTGAATTTATTTTCTTTGGTTCTTTGTGTATAGATTACGATAACTCTGGAGAGTACGATTTTGACGATTCACAGCATCAAGACTTCGAGCAATGTAAGTTATATCTTTGATGATGTTGCTCCTAGTAATTTAAATTATTTATGTTACTTTTAAATTATTATGCATGTATATTTTTATTCAAACTTAGTTTAAAAAATCAATTTAAACTCTAGTTATGCCCAATTCCTTTGTATATAGACAAATTTGACATTGAACACAAACATGCTTTGTCTCCCTAAATGAAAACTTAGTTAGTGTATTAGTATTAACTAGGAATTTTATGGAATTGCTTAACTATGTTTAGAAGGATTTAGGTGGGATTATTTGTTTCACATCAAATGATGATTTCTAAAATCTATTCTTGACTTCGATGAGTCAAGAAGGTCTACAAAATTTTACTAAAATAAAATTATAAAATATGGTTTAGACTTAGGCATTGGTATGCTGGTGGGTGCTTGTTGGTTCTCATTGTTGTTCGGTGACTCAATGATGATACCAGGCATAAGGGGCATGTAGGTAGTGCCTAAGTCAAATTAAGGACTGATCTGTGAGCTACTGTTACAAAGTCATACCGTGCTACCACAAGTCTAGTATGGGACAGACCTGGCCAAGTAATTTGTGAAGTTCTAAATCTACTTTCGCTATAGGTTGAATGTGAGTATGGTGTAGGCCATGAGAAGTCTTACATGGCTCAAGAGAGGGTTCCAACTTGTGGATTAAAATTGTTTTGAATCCTTAGTGATGACGTAACTAATTTGGCAATGAAATATTGTAACAGCCTTGTCATGAACTCTCAGCCGCACATCTAAGGCAGTGTGTTAATCGCATGACACGACGAGATGACATGTCTTGTGGGTAAAGTTTTGCACTTCTGTAGATGAACAAACTATCCTAGATAGCCATGTCTATGGTCATAAACATGTTGAGTATGGTTTTTTACATAGTAGACTTTGGTTTTATAAAATTTGGTTTGTGGACTAATATGAAATCTTTTGAAAAGATAGTCTAGGTGGAATACCCGTGGTTAGGTTGGTGCCTACATTAGCGATATTATTTGATTTAAAATATTGTTTCTATTATAAAATTCAGCTTTTGCACTTACTTGATGGTATTTACTTCAATACTATTTTTTCACACAAATAACCACATTATGCATTCCTTTATCAATTTGTATGCAAGCATTTACTCTATTAAATCTCTTGGTGTAACTTATGGAGTATTTTATGTGCTCACCTTGCTTAAATCTGTTACTAGAGGATGACTTCATCGATTACGATGAGGATTGTGACGAATAGGCTATGTCTTACAGTCATTTGCCTGTGGGCAGGTACGATGGGCTGCACCTTTCTTTATCTTCCGCTAATTTACCTGTTATTGTAAACTTGGTCATAAGACCCGTACACTTTGTTTTATAATAAAGTTTGGTTGTTATGCATGATATGTATCCTTGTTAACCCTCTGTGCACTAGCTTTTCCTAGGATATTGAAATTTACATAGAGGGTTCTGGAGTTATTATTCCAAGATACGACATATATGGTATCAGAGCTAGATGCCCCCACCTTCGGTAGAGCTTCTCGTCGCCCGAGCAAAGCTCGCACCATGCGCCTCCTCTGCCCGTCGCTGTCCCACACCGCCAGGCCACTCTCGACATCCCCAAGCTCGTCCAAGAATTCAAGTGATGCTGTGTCTCCCTGTAGATACTCCCCATCAGTGAATTGTGCTTGGACGCCGTAGATAGCCGCTCCCTATCTCCCCTGTTCCGCCGCCACCTATGGTCGTTGTTGGCTACCACCACCACCAAATTAGTCAGTGGGATCGAGCCCGAGCATGCGCATAGGCATGAGCATCCTATTTTTGGAATGCTCATGGTAGGCCGTCGTTCCCTCCACCGGTGGCGAGCTCACCGTTCTTCAGCGGGTGGACGAAACCACTATAGTGAGGTCATTAGGGGGTTAACCACGATTAGTCAGGGGTAATAATGGTTGAAATAACTAATAAGTCACTAGTAAGTGGGCCCTTCGGATTAATTAGTTTAAAACTACGGCAGGAGACCCCACATGTCAGTCAAAGAAACCGATTTAGAAAAAGAAGTAAAAGAAAAATTAAAAATTGCTGAAGGCCCCACTTGTCAGACAGAGGTCTCTCTCTCTCCATTTTTAATTTTTGAATTAATTCAAACTTAGAACTTTAAATAGGCATAACTTATTCATTCTAGCTCCAAATTTGGTGAAACAAAATTTTAAATTCATCTAAATTCAAGATCTATTCAATGGAACCAAGACCATGAATTTTGGAGCTCATTTCAATTTTTTGTGTGAATTTATTGGTTGTATTATTTTTATCCAAATTTCACGCAACGTAAAATAACGTTCGAGGCTCAGGAAGAGGAAGCGAAAGCCAAAGCAAGTTACTACCAATAAGACCAAACTAACTATGACTAAGGCAAGTCAATACTTTGATCATGTTAAACCTATATTTTATGCAATCTATTTTGTTTTAATTATAAAATTTTGCATGCCATTATTTTATGTGCAAACTTATGGTTGTTTTTAAGATTCTAGTTATATGCCTACTAATTATCTTGCGAGTATGATCTCAACTACCTTCCTTGAAATATTTGGGCATTTGAACTGTTGTGGTTATAGACCAAACAAAGAGAGAGTATGGTAGTAGGGAGTTAGGTAAACAATGCTCTCTTGGGTTTTCCCCAGGGCTTGCATCACGTATATATATCCTCGTAGGGAGTGTTTTTACAATCGTACCCTTACATCTGAGTATTCTTCCCAAGGGTAACTATGTCATTGTACATATCTACCTTGGGTTTAGGTGGGGGCCACCCCTACAACAGGAGCCTCTCATGGTGAAGGGCTTCACAGGCCGAAGCCATGTTGCCGAGCCCTTTGGCCTCCTCCATCCCTGCGGCCTGTGACTTTGTGTGACATTGGGCGGAGATGATTTGGCGTGTGTGGCTCGTCGTGGCTCCGCGAACTCAGAGCCGGGGGGCCATAGGCGGAGTCGATGTCGAAATCGTGCGTCGTTGTAGAAGCGAACTCAGCGCCGGGGGGGCGTAGGTGGAGTCGCAGTTGCCCTACGGAGGCGGAGACCTCATCGATGCAGGATAAGCATGTAGGTGCAGCAAGTTGGGACGTCGCACGCGTGTGAGCGACCACGTCGGTTCGACTTCCGCCGGTTGCGCTTCTCCATGGCGACCGTGTCGCGTCCACTGGCGGCAGTTGGGCTTCTCCATGTGGGAGACAACTATATATATACCAGGAGTGCTATAGTGCCATTCTGGGCGTGGCTGAGATGATCTTGATCTCGGAAATAGGCCTTCTTCAGTTCATGAACATGCAGAAGAGTATCGCCATGTTGATGAACAATGCCATAGTTCGGGCACGACATCGGGACGCCGTTGGGCGGGGTTGGGCTGAGCTGCCATGCCTTTGGGAGTTGAGTGTGGGTGATCTTCGCTCGACGCATAGTCGGCACGTCCTGACAGCTCCGCAGTCTGGAGGTGGCGTCTTAATGGCGGTGCGGATCGCGCCAACCTTTGAAAAGCCAGGGGGCTACTACTACCGTCTGCGCTGTCCCGAGGTGGTGGTACACGTGGTGCGACGCGATTAGCGCGTCGTGGGCTGCGAGCGGTTGCACGACCACGATTGTACGCCCCTTCTGAAGGACCGAAATGGCAATAGAGGGGGGGTGAATGTTGTAGAAAACTCCACTTTTAAAATAGCACTAAAACTGCAGGAAACTGCACTTAAAACAACACTGCTGGCTGAGAATAGAGCAGAGAAAACAGCAACTGAAAGTAACACAAATTGTTGTCCAAAATAGCATGAAAATCACAAAGTAAAAGCTGAAAAGCACAAAGTAAAAGCTGAACCAAAAATCAGCAACTAGCAGCAGTCAAATAACCACAGATAGATAGCAGAAAATAGCAGCAAATGAACACAGAAAATGCTCCCAGAGACCTGGCTGAAACAGCTAAAAAGAGAGGCAGAGCAAGCCGAAAGAACTGGAAGAAAAATTCAGAACAAAACAACAAACAGGGAACACATAAACTTATTTCCTGTTACTTTCTGACCGCAAGAATCAAATACTTTGCTCTCGAAATACTAGCCAACGGGCCTTGTGAATATATCCAGTTCAAAGATTGGAATGCTTGCTTTCGGGAAGAATTAGCCAAGAGGCCTTGAGATGTTTCCCAGTTCAAAGCAAAGAAGGAGCAGTCAAAAGATCAACTGAAAACTAGAGAAAACCGATTTGCTCATGGAAATTAACTGACAAAATGGTCTTAAGACAGATTTCCACCATAAGCACGAACAATGTTTACTCTCTCAAGAACTGAAAAAAAAACAAAACACAGGAGCCAAACATCTCAAGCAAAATGATTTCTTAGATTGAGACAAAGAGAGATGAATGATTATAAAAGAGGAATATTTACAAGAACTCTCTCATCTCTCACTTTTGCACACACATGGAGAGAAATAAATGAAACCCTAATTTCACTCTCTCTCTCAAGAACATAAGCCCACACATGGAGAGAAAACTTTAACACTCATAGAGCACAAGCATTAGAGAAAACCCTAACACCACACCCTTCTCTCTCGATCTCTCCCACCAGACAGCACCCTCTATTTATAGCCTCCACTAATGGGTTTACAACACGCTTTACCCATTAGCTCTCAACTACTTTTAGCACTTTACCCATTAGCTCTCAACAACTCATCACTTTACCCATTCTCTCCTAATCAAATCCGCTTCCTTTATGCAGCCTTGCGCATTTATCAAAATGCTACTCCTGCACCTTCCTGGAAGCTTCCTCATTTCTTGCCGCGCAAGCCTCGCAACCGCTTCGAGTCTTCGCCATTTTCGACACATCCCAACCGCTCCGACCTCAGCACCGCCTATGCCTGTCCGGTCACCCCGTGTCTTGCCACGACTCCGTCTCAAAAGTCCTATAGTCATCACAGACAAGAAAAAACATCATATAGCACCGCACAAAATATTATAATTAAACAATAGCATTAGTAAATAGCACAAAATGCCCGAGACAAACTCAAACTTTCCAGAGCATGTGTCAATTACTCATCACACACACGGGGTTACCTCCACATGGTCTCTCACCTTCCCGAGAGAGGCGGGACGCGTGGCGGGAAGCTACCGGCGTGTCGTGCATTGGCCATCCGGCTGACAGGCGCGCTCTATGTGCGCTTTGACCACGACACCCCCCTCCTGTTGGTTGGCTTTCCGTCGATCGGTGTGGACTCCTACCGACTGACCTGCCCCGCGAGCGCTCTCTGCGACCTAGCATCCATGGAAAGACGTTGGACATATTAGGGTCAGGATGCAAAAACGGTTCCTTGTGTCAAGAGTGAGGAAATATGGGGTGCAGCAGGTGCTGGGGTTGCCCCGTGCCACCGAAGTGGGGGGCGTCTTCAGGCATGCCGCACCGGCGCGTGGGTGCGTGTCGAAGTGACGGAGCCGAAGGCAGACCCGGAGTTGCCCTGCACGGATTCCCAAGTTGACGCGTGGCGAAGCGCTATTGGCGCATCGTGCACAGTCAGGCCTTTTGCGCGACCGTCGTGTGACTGGGCCCGGCGCATGTGGACAGTTGTGCCACTTCGGCTTCAATCGTGAGGAGGCAAGCGGTTCGCCTCTCGCCGGTTACCCTTACCGGTGGCGTGGGAGATGCAGGGGTTTTAAATACCCCCTGCGGTACACCACCTGCATTCTCCTCGTCTCACCTTGTAGCTTCTGGCCACACGCCCCAATCTTCTGCCTTCTTTGCTGGCTCCGTCGTCGCGTAGCTCTAGGAGAACGATGGCACGCGATGGAGAGCGCGCTCAACAACCCGGCAACAGCGCCATTTTTGACGGTCGTCGCCGCTCGAGGTGGAATACACACTCGAGGTGCGCGACTCCACGCAGGTGGACAAATGGTGGGCGGCGACGGGGAGAGTAGAAGGTCCGTGCTCCCGTGTCCTGGGCTCAACGCTGGTGACGGAAGAGACGATTCGCGGCCTCCTGCGCGTAGGGAAGCTATCGGACCGCCGGGAGGTGCGACTGCCCGCGGGCGACGAGACCGAACCGCATCCCAAGAAGTCAGAGGCGATCAAGTTCATCACCTATTTCGAAGTCGGGTTGCGCATTCCAGCCACCATGTTTGTTGGGGACGTCCTGCGGACTTTTGGACTTGAGCTGGCACAGATAACGCCGAATGCCATAGCCCGTCTTGCCGTGTACAGTTGGGCATTGCGTACGGAGGTGTGCTGGCCGACCGCGTCGTTGTTCACCTTTCTCCACGACGCACGGTGTGAGCCGGAGGATCGGGCAGACGAGACGTTTCCCAGCTTCAACCGCGTCAACTTCATCCAACGGTCGCGGTGCGAGAAGATCTTCCCCTCGAACTCGGCTCAGGCGGAGTGGGAGCCGAACTAGATGAGAAGGTGGTTCTACTACCGTGTGGCAAGTGGTAGCGGCCTTGAGTGTTCGGGCGCGGTGACGTTCAATTCCACGCCTAGTGCGCCGATAGATGCTAAGGATCAACAAATGGCGCGGAGGCTTGTGGGGATCACCGCCCGCTTCAACATGCGCAACCTCACCGAGGAGTTCGTCATGTATGGCGTAGAACCACTTGCTACCGAGTGGCGTGTTACGCTTGGGAGGCTTCATCGCGATAACGTCCGCCCGTCCGTGTCTTCGCTGCCGAGACCCTCCGGTCCACGTAAGTTTTGATGGAGCTTAATTTTCCTGTGCTGTCCATGGGGCCCGTTGTTTTAAATTGTGCCCCTTGCCGCTCAGGTGCTCTCCTGTAAGACGTGGAGCGTGCAGTGGACGCGTTCCTCGGACCGTATATGACTAGGGAGCACACCCTGCGCGTAGTTGCGACCGCGGAGGCAGGTCTGAGGCGGATGAACCATGTGTGTGAAGCATTGGGCATTAGAGTGCTAGAGCGCGCTGTTCCAGCCCCGAGCCCACCTCTGCACAGTTCCAAGGGGGAGGGAGTACCAGCAGGCATGGGCTCCGACTCGGCGAAGTATGCCGACTCGGAGGAAGATGCGGATGCGGAGGGCAGAGGAGGGCCCTAGGGCATTGACGCGGAGGAAGAGTGCAGCGTGGGCGATGCGTAGGGAGAAGCTTCTTCACCGCCGACCGGCGTTGAGGCGCAGCCGCGTTCGTGGAGGATTGGGCGAGTCCTTGCTGCAGTTGCACTGGACGAGCCTCCTCCTGCGGCGGTTACCGAGGCGGGGTCGTTGCCTTACTCCCCGAAGGCGAGGCGGCCCCACACGCTATCGCCCCTTCGCTCGGTGAGGGGGTTCACTGTAGCGAGCAAGGTCGGGGCCCTATGGGACTCTGACTCAAACACCGAGTACCCCTACTTCGATGTCCCTACGGTCCCCTCCGGGTCTGCGGCTGCCAGGGGCGGAGGCCTCGGGAGCTAAGCTCTGACACATAGGCCCCCCCGCTTGGCGGGGTGGTCTCGCCGATGGACGTCGATGTCCTTGCGGTTCCTGGCGGGGCTGAAGGTAAGCTTACATTGCTTGATGTGATCCCGCTAGGTGTTCGTAGGCCTGACCACCATATCCCCTTGCAGCAACATGCCTCCCCGAACATGAGCGCCCCTCGAAGCACGAGGATGTTCGTTCGGAAGGGACACTTGGCGCCACCGAAGCTATCACCGTGGATGCCGCACGAAGCCTAGTGGATTTCGTCCCTCGATCGGAGGTGCTGGCCGTGTGGCAGGGGGTCGCGGATAGCGCGGCCACGAGCCTAGACCGCCAGGCACTGCAGACGTGTGGGTCGGGACTCCTTGGGAGAGTGCTAGATATCTCCGAAATGAGGTAAGTATCTGACCCTTAGCAGCGCGCGGCCCTTCGGAGGTGTACTGACCACTTTATCGTGTAGACTCTCGCCCTTGGCCGGGCGCTGCAGGTGGCCCATGCCCGTGAGCGGGAGGCATTAGAGGACCGACTGCACGTCGCCGGAGGAGCTCTTCGTGCGGCGGAGGAGGCGCATTCCTCTAAAGATGACCGCATTCGACGCCTAGTGGCAGAACGCGCGGGGGCCGTGTCATATGCCGAGGAGCTTGTGGCGGCGGCCTCGGTAGGCGGCATTGGAGGAGCGGGACGGCCTGCTCCGGCAGGTTGCTATGCTGGAGGAAGAGAAGAGCTGCCTTGCTACGTCTCTAAGGGAGCGGGACCAGGCTCTCGGCGACGCCTCGATGGCGGCATGGGATGCTATGCTGGCCCTGGAGGGCACCCTTAAAAACCTTATCGCCGAAGTGCTGCCCCGCTCATTTGGGCCCGAAGAGCCCTTGCGGACACTTCAGCGGACTGGGGAAGCTTCCAATCTTGCTCATGCCACCGCGGCGTCCTTTGGCAATCATTGATCCTACGTGACCGCATGCTTGGCTTGTGCGCTTCTCTAGCACCGGGGCTGCCGTCGTATCGATGAATTGGGCGACCCACAACTGGAAATACCAACCGAGGCCAGAGTGATGTCCAGTGCAGTGCGCGCTGTTCGCCCCGCTGTTCCGTTTTTTCACGAGCGGATCTGGGAGTACATCGGGGAGGCCACGGCGAAAGTAGAGCTGCGGCGGACCATGTACAGCGAGGGGAACCTCGGCGAATGGCTGGATGAAGTTCCCCGGCGCGACGATGATGGCTCTGACGGCTCGAGGTAGGTGTGACCCCGGGGTTCTTGTATGTCGGTGTGTGTTGTAACCTACGCACCCCATTCTGTGAGTGAAGCAGAAATTGTTTCCTTGCTCTGACCAATATGCCATTGTGCTCCAAGCAGCTGCCCGATAGGGACCGGCTGCTGATTTTCGACGCCATACCCGGCGCCGTTTGCGGTGCTGGTGGCGGGCTGAGGACTCGCTGGATTTCTAGGCGAATCAACCCTCGACGGGCGAGGCTTCGGCGCAGGAGGTCGTCCGGACGGAGCCGAACGAGTAGCGTTCGTAGGTGGCCGATAGTGTATAATGTAATAGGGGATGCTATCGGCCATGACTTTTGTAAGCACTCGTGTACCAACACGGTAGAGAAGCCGAAATGCTCGTCCCCGCCGCCTTCTTTGGGCACACCCGCTTTGTAATTTTCTTGTGAAGTTTGTTCGCTAGTCGAAGTAGACGCGCGAGGTAGGCGCGCAAGTGCTCCGTGCGCTACCCCTCGAAGTGGTGGCAGCGGAGCTGGCGCCTAGTCGAGGTAGATGCGCGAGCGCCCGTCTCATACCCTTT
This sequence comes from Melocanna baccifera, assembly GCA_036346265.1. Lineage (NCBI taxonomy): Eukaryota > Viridiplantae > Streptophyta > Magnoliopsida > Poales > Poaceae > Melocanna > Melocanna baccifera. The sequence goes on along the minus strand of CM070682.1, from coordinate 31,657,842 downwards.
GAAGTGGTGACAACGGAGCTAGCGCCTAGTCGAAGTAGACGCGCGAGCGCTCCGTCCCATACCATTTGAAGTGGTGGCAGTGGAGCTAGCGCCAAGCCGAAGTAGACGCGCGAGTGCTCTGTCCCCTACGCTTCGAAGTAGTGGCAGCGGAGCTGGCGCCTAGTTGAAGTAGGCGCGTGGGTGCTCCATCCCCTACTCTTCGAAGTGGTGGCAGTAGAGCTGACGCCTAGTCGAGGTAGACGCGCGAGCGCTCCGTCCCCTACCCTTCGAAGTAGCGGCAGTGGAGCTGGCGCCTAGTCGAAGTAGACGCGTGAGCGCTCCGTCCCCTACCCTTCGAAGTGGCGGCTACGGAGCTGGCGCCTAGTCGATGTAGACGCGCGAGCGCTTTGTCCCCTACCCTTCGAAGTGGTGGCAGCGGAGCTGGCGCCTAGTCTAAGTAGACGCGCGAGCGCTCCGTCCCCTACCCTTCGAAGTGGTGGCAGCGGAGCTGGCGCCTAGTCTAAGTAGACGCTCCGTCGCCGACCGTAATGTGACGATGGCCCGATCTTCTGAGAGATACAGATAAATCGATTGTGGAGAATTCGACGTTAATGATCCAAAGGCTCCGACCAAAATAGATAGATCCCCTCGCAAGCACTACACCACTGCTCCGATGGTTATCAATTGTGCCGAACGCGGTTGACCTCACCAAGAAGGCTATCTCCTACAAGCGAATCGAGGACACAAGCAAGAGAGTAAAAGATGCAATCTGAAATTGTATTACAAATAAAGATTAACTTCATAAGTTGGAGTTCCTCAACCGGACGTACGGTGAGACTGCTAAGCAGAATAAACTCTTAAGAAAAACCCAAGGAAAACTAAAGAAATGCGACCTCCTTAAATAGGGGTGCGGGAGGCCGCACTTATCTAACAAAAGGGGATACGGTACTATTCATGGGTACTGTTCATGTGAACAGTACCAGCCATGAATAGTGCTCGCCCAAATAATCTAAGTGTTTTTACAAGGTCCAAGGCCCAATTTGACTCAGACTGAAAAAGTGATGCCACTTGTTTTGCAGTTTCTGATCGGCTCGGATGGAATTTCGATGTGAGACCAGATTCATCTGAAACTAGACTCCAAAAACTTTCCAACGAGAACTCACGGGCCCTGAGAAACCTTCTGGATCAAAAGTTATGGCCGTTTGAAGTAAGCACTGTCAAGCAGTCCAAATCTGAGTCGAACTCGCGAATATGAGTTGAATTGCGCTTGACGGTTCCACTTCTACACTTGAGCTCGTGTGGTTCTTCTCCATGGTTCCTAAGAACAAGAAAATCATAAGTCTTAGGAATTATTGAATTCTCAGCGAAAATATTATTGACTCCTAAAAACGAGTTTACCTGGTAGTTGAGTTGACGAGCACGTGCCCGAGTAATTAGACCTTGCCCATCATTCATAGAAGCAGTAAGAGGAGTGTTCATATCAGTAGAAGTGATGTCCTCATCAGACCGCCTGATAGGATAAGGATAAAGTAGGCTTGGGAGATTACAGGAACCTAGCTCCGTAGGCCCTGGCCTTCGCGGTCGATGCGGGACTTCACAGGCACAACTGTTTCCCCGCAATTGTGGATATTGACGGGACATTGGGAGCGGCATTCACGGAGCTCTGCGCACGTCGCTTTACAGCTGGTGGGGAGGGCTTTGCCTGCCCACTGTTTCTTTAGGCCCCCAGATAGGGGGAACGCGTGAAGCGCAATTGGTGGAATCCTGTAGTTGAAGTGGAACGGTACTGTTGCATCACATGCGTCTGGAACGGTCGATGAGACGCTTGGGGCACAATTGGTAGTGTCTCACATCCAGGACTCTTTAAAAGGGGGAGCGGGCGAGTGAAGTACCACTCGCCTTCCCAAACATTGGTGCACTTGCCACTTTTCCTCTTAAACTCGCAGCCCCTACCGTGCCCGCCTTCCCCAAGGCTGCTTTACCAACGCCGATAGCGATGAGGGCTCCCGCGCGCGGCTGATGCTGCCGGGACGACTGTGGGGTCGAACACCCCGTTCACACGGGGTGGACGTGACACCGCGGTGTGGTGCCCCTTCGCCAGCTCGCTTAAGGGCTACGGCTGATGAGTGGTGGTGGGCAATTCACTTGTACTTCAGCGAGGAAACGTCTAGCTTCAGGGGTAGACCTCCATTTACCGCCAGCGAGGTCACGCCTCGCCTAGGGTGCCTCTTACAGGTGCCTTACCTCCCCCTTATTCTCCCCTCTAGCTTGAGGATGCTCCTGATGGGGGGCCTTTTCACTTCACCTCAACAAGGGGTCTTGCAACTCTAGAAGCGGACTTCGACCTGCCCGTGCCAGGGCCGCACGCCTGGGGTGCCTTGTATGAGTGCTCTCGCCTCTCCGTCTTTTCTTCAGAAGCGTAGGCCATCAAGCTCCTGCGCTGCCCCTTCTCCATGGTGTCACAGGCCAACTCGTCTTGCATGATGCTGCTGCCGGGCTATGGCGCCAGGAGGAAGCTTCGAATGCCTCCGAACTGAGGGGGTCCCCCTTAATGGGTGCCGCACCCGTGTATCTTGAAAACTTTATACATGAGACGCCTCGCCCTTGTACCCACGAAATTCCGTCCATGTGGCGCACGCGGTTTGCAGAAAGTGCGGGGAGCCTTTGGTGCCCGTGCTCCGCTCTATTTATACTCCGGAGAGTGCGTGGGAATATCATCCACATCTTATTTATACTCCGGAGAGTACATGCAGTGATGGGACCAACGTGTGCGGGGAACATCCGCATCTTGTTTATACTCGGTAGAGTGCGCGGGGAAAACATCCGCATCTTATTTAGACTCCAAAGAGTGCGTGGGAATATCATCAACGTCTTCTTTATACTCCGGAGAGTACGCGCAGTGATGGCACCAACGCGTGCGGGGAACATCCGCGTCTTATTTATAATCGGTAGAGTGTGCAGGGAAAACATCCGCATCTTATTTAGATTCTGGAGAGTGCATGGGAATATCATCCACATCTTATTTATACTCGAGAGTACACGCAATGATGGCACCAACGCATGCGGGGAACATCCGCGTCTTGTTTATACTCGGTAGAGTGTGTAGGGAAAACATTCGCATCTTATTTATACTCCGGAGAGTGAGCGCGAAGGCGTCCCCCCGCTGCGTCTTATTTATACTCCGTAGAGTGCGTGCGGAGATGGACCTCGATGCTACGTCTTATTTGTACTCTGTAGAGTGCGTGCAGAGGCAGACCTCGACGCTACGTCTTATTTATACTCCGTAGAGTGCGTGCGGAGGCGGACCTCGACGCTACGTCTTATTTATACTCCGTAGAGTGCGTGCGGAGGCGGACCTCGACGCTACGTCTTATTTATACTCGAGTGCGTGAGAACATCAACCACGTCTTATTTATACTCCGGAGAGTGCGCGCAAAGGCGTCCCCCCGCTGCGTCTTATTTATACTCCGTAGAGTGCGTGCGGAGATGGACCTCGATGCTACGTCTTATTTATACTCCGTAGAGTGCGTGCAGAGGCAGACCTCGACGCTACGTCTTATTTATACTCCGTAGAGTGCGTGCGGAGGCGGACCTCGATGCTACGTCTTATTTATACTCCGTAGAGTGCGTGCGGAGGCGGACCTCGACGCTACGTCTTATTTATACTCCGTAGAGTGCGTGCGGAGGTGGACCTCGACGCTACGTCTTATTTATACTCGAGTGCGTGAGAACATCAACCACGTCTTATTTATACTCCGGAGAGTACGCGCAGTGATGCCACCGACACGTGCGCGGGACATCCGCGTCTTGTTTTGACTCAGTAGAGTGCGCAGGGAAAACATCTGCATCTTATTTATACTCCGTAGAGTGTGCGCGGAGGCAAGCCTCCGCGTATTGCAGCAGGAAATATGACTAGCCTCGCAAACGATGAACTTTATTGAATTCCCGTTTGCGCGGGTGAGCGAGTACAAAAAGGTCGGAGACTAACCACTCGACTGTCGTTGTCGTGGCAGCGAGATAGAAGCCTCTGCTGCTTCCGCTGCCGGAGCCATCAGGGGGGGGTCCAGCGAGGTGCCTCTTGTGGCCACCAGCGTCCTTGTGCCGGCATTGTTGTGTTGGCGTGCCCGGCCTAGGAGTCTCTCTGGACTGCATGGTGTGGTCCTCGGGTGCTGAGCTCTATGCGTCGGGCCATGTCCTGGTCGCCGTGGACGGTGATGACACCCCGCGGTCCTAGGAGCTTCATGCATAAGAAGCTGTGGTGTGGGACTGCCCGGAATAAGTTGAGGGTTGGTCGCCCCAATATCGCATTGTAGGGGTATTGGATATCAATGACATCAAAGGTGGCGTCCTTGCTCCTCACGTTGTTGCCACAGCCGAAGGAGACCTGGAGGCAAATTTGGCCCAACGCCATCAGCGGCTGACCTCTGAAGCCTTGCAGCGGAACTTTCGAGGAGTCCAGGCGACTCCGAGGGATCCCCATTTGGTCGAAGGCTCTGGTGAACAAAATGTTCGCGGAACTTCCTCCATCGACCAGAACACGCCTGACGTCGTAGCCTGCGACGGCAGCACGGATGACCAGAGGGTCTTGGTGGGGGAACTCCACGCCCTCGGCGTCGGCAGGCGTGAAGGTGATCTCATTCTGCCCCCAATCTGGCGGTGCTTGCGCCGGGTATGCCGCCATGTCGTGTAGCCTCCACGCGTAGGCCTTTCGCTGCCTCTGAAGTGAACTCCAAGGAGGAGCCCCCGGAGATGACATTTATGATCCTGCGAGAGGCTCCCTCTGGGGCATGGATCCATAGGGGGCTTTCCTGGGGCTGCTGCACATGGGCTTGAGTCCGTCGGAGGCCCTCCTGAGGCTGCATCCCCAGGTCCTGAATTCGTAGGGGGCCGTCCGGGTATTGCTGGACGTGTGCCATGACGGGCGGTCGTGCCTCGAGGTCTTTGTCCCTGGCGACGCTTTGCCGAAGTACCGCGATGGCGGTGCATGCGCATGTGTCATGGTTGCCTCGGCCATGCACTTCGCACCATTGGACGCGGTGTTGGCCGTGTCCCCGACCCCGACGAGCCCTCGCACCGCGGCCAGCAGGTGTGTTGTCCTCGGAGCCGCCCACAATGTCAAAGATATAACAGGCTCCCTGCGTATTCTGCACTAGTCCCAGGATTATGCTAGTGCACACAGTCAAACATAGATGTCATCACAACCATATACATGATAAAATAAAGTAAAAGCTCAAATATCAATAAATCTCAAAAGGTACGACCTTATGGTCAAGCTTACAATAGATTAGCCCGAAGAGCTTAACAAAAACTAGCAGCGAAAATCCAAAATAAAGCGTAGCGGCCAATCGATAAGCCCACAGGCTATCGAGTGGAGAACGAAGCCTAATCCGTGAAGTCGTTGAAGTACTCTCCTTCTGGAACCTCCTGCTGGTGATACTCCTCTTCCTCAACTGAGCAACATTGAGCACAAAGCCGTGAGTACATTGGTACTCAGCAAGTCGTTTGTAACAAATGAATGCAATATAGTATGTAAGGCTTACCAAAGGATGGCTGAAAGGTTAATTTGCATAAAACGACATTTAAAGGTAAATACAGTAAATAGATTGAAAGTGAACTTTAAGTAAAACAATAATAAATAATCAAAGGAATTGACATAACCACTTGCAGACCTCCCATCCACAAGCTAAACCAACCGCTTATGGACCTCTCATCCATAAGCTAAACAAACCGCTTATGGACCTTCCATCCATAAGCTAAACCAACAGCGGATTAACCATCCACTGTCCAACCACAATGCATAAGTTTTCAGAAATAACTACCCCTCGTGTGAAATCACCGAGCATTGTCCATGACCGAGGACGCGGCTATTCGAATAGTTTTACACTTTGTAGAGGTTGCACAACTGTACCCACATGATGTGATTAGCCTCGGACTAAGGTAATCACAACAAGGCCTTTACAAAGTTCAGTTACAACTCAATCTGCCCGCTAGGGTTTCGCATCACACCCCCCTTGCGCCACATGGAAATCAGCAACCATGTTCATCTCAATGGCAAGATTAAAGTTGAAACATCCCAAATTAGTCAGCCAGGTCCGTCCCATACGAGACATGTGGTTTGCACGGTAAAGCTCAGATCAATAGCGCACAAAGTTAAGTCCTTAATTCTACCCAGGCGAGACTACCTCATCCCTCGAAGTGCTCCAACACTTCCCCCTTTACTGCACGATCACTCGCCCGAGTGAAAACCAAATTTGTATAACCACCGCCGATGACGCACCAACGTCATGGCACAAATTTTAATAAACGTGGCACCAACCACAGTTCTATATCTCATTAAGTCAAATTGTTAATTCACATGTGATGATAAACCCAATCGAAACTATAAGCAAAGCTAAGCAGTCTATCGTACCAACCCATATGACAAATATCATAACATCACTAGTATGTTTCCCAACCTATGGTAACAAGGGTATCATGGTGTTCAAAGTTATCAAAGAGGGATGAATTCAATCGGACAATAACTACCAATACAAAGGTTTATTAAAATAGCGATGCAATGTAATTAAAAATAAAATAATTAAATAATAGATTATAAACTGGGTTCAACATGATCAAAGGACACGACTTGCCTTGGTTCACCTTAGTGAGGTAATCCTGGTCTTCGGGCGTAGATCCTGCTCCTCCGAAATCCGAATCTAACGAAAACCAGTCGCGTTGTTGGGATAGTCGTGACCACGGCTCGTACCGTTGGGTTGCCCGTCGCGCCGGCATGATGGACCCCAGCGTCGATGACGGGGCCCATATCGCCACCGAGACCGCTCGGTGCTCCCGCACCAGGTGTATGGACAGTGGTCATGCCTCCTTGGGCGCTGACGTTACCGCTCCTTACCACCCGGCCGGTGCTGCCGAGGTTGACTGTCGCACCGGCGGCGGGGTCGGGCGTTGCATCAGTGGTGGTGGGGTCGACCGTCACGTCGGCGGTGGCGGGGTCGACCGTCACGTTGACGTTGGCGGGGGCGATCGTCACGGGGTGAGCGTCGACACTCGTGTTTGCCGCGCCCGCGTCGTCGTTTGCGCCCACGACCGCCGATGCCGAAGCCCTGGTGTTGACGCGAGACCTCGTCGCGTCCCCTTCCTCCTTGCCGCCGATGATGATGCTTTCTTCGGAGCCATCCTTCTCGAGATCTTGAGGCTTGCTCTCGTCCTCCCCACGGATGGCGCCAACTGTTGTGGTTACAGATCAAACAAAGAGAGAGTATTGTAGTGGGGAGTTAGGTGAACAATGCTCTCTTAGGTTCTCCCGAGGGCTTGCATCACGTATATATATATCCTCGTAGGGAGTGTTTTTACAATCGTACCCTTACATCCGAGTATCCTTCCTAAGGGCAACTATGTCATTGTACATGTCTACCTTGGGTTTATAACTTCCTAACAGGCTACCTGGGTTTAGGTGGGGGCCACCCCTACAACATGAACCATGTCACCCTAGTAAAACTATAATGGTAAATATTTGCAAATAAGTCTACAATTGTACGCCATGCTTAGTACTACTTAGATATTCGGGGGCACTAAAATGCCCCAAGTATCACTTTTAATCAAGAGAATTGATTTGGGGAAATGGCTAGTTTTGTCATGGTATTTTATGTTCCCAAAATCCCCAACATGCTTATTTATCTGAGCGAATAGTAAGAGGAGCCAGCACAATGGATGCACGAGAACATATGGTTTGGGGTAAAACCACCTAGATAACCCTAAGAACTGAATCTTGTCATGGCCTCCTATGTAAAACAAGTGCACCCGCAAGTCTGTAAAATACAACTTAGCTTAGTAAACTTACTAGACCCTGAAAGTCATCTCATTGGTGGAGTGGGGTAGTACAAGTGCAAAATCCATTTCAACTTGATGGGACACCAAGGGGAGGGTGAGGTCTGTCAGCTATGCTAGCTGTTGGGGAACGTCATAGCCCTGCTGTGGCTAGTCACTGTGTGGGCATCCCAAATAACTTATGTGACCCACCTCAGGTGGGAGCATCCCATATAGGTGAGATGATGGAGGGGCGATGTTTGAAAAGTTATTATGAAGACCTCCTCATCTGCATGGCCAAGGAATTGTGCGGGTAAAACGGGATGGTTATCTCTTGTGGGGTAAAGTGTATAAACTCTGTAGAGTAAAAACTATTCGAATAGCCATGCCCACGGTCATGGGCGGGCATAGGAATTTAACATGACGTAGTTCTATTTCAAAAACTTTGTGTGTGGGATTGTAAAAGTAGCGGGTTGTGAAAAGCCCTGATTTGTGTTGCCCTAGGTGTTGCCCCGGTAATATGGTAGGCGGTTATTGCATTCTTTTACCCAAGTACCATGTTTTAGATAAAACTGCTAGGTCTCAGGAAATTTCTATTTACAGTATCTTTAAAAGCGATTTATGGCAAATAAATGTAACATCCCATTTGATGTGGATATGCACGTGTCTTGTACTTTTTAGTTAAATATATTGTTTTACTAGAAAGAATTATTAAGCCACATGAAATATGACCAGGTGAACTCTAATTTAATTAGGTCATTATTTCTTATATTTGGAGATATAGTACTACTATTTTATATAATTGTATGCAAACCCATACTTGATCTGTATAAACCTAAAGTGAAGATGTGTTTGAAAGAACTTGAATAATCCTACATGCTTACTATCATGTGGAGCAAAGGACAAGGAACATACGTGTTTGCTGTTTGAAAAGAATTTATTAGGTACCAAAGACATAAAAGAATAAAGCCCATGTGACTAGTTGGAACACACAAGAGAAAGGCCCATATGGATAGGAGGAAGAAAGCTCATACGGTGGGAGAGCAAAAGGGGGAACACAAGAACTTAAAATACAAATTTTGAATAAGATTTTCAAGCCTAATTTAGACCTCCTTTGCCCATTACGATTGTTCTTCAATGAAGATTGTTATCTATAAGACGTCGAGAAGATCGGACGAATTCATGTTACGACTTGAATGAATTTAGATTTTATTCAACTCTTGGTTTTTATTTTAACTCAATGAATTTCCTCGTAGGATTCGGCCTTTTCCTTCCCTACCTTTTAGAGATAACCCAACAAGCTAGTACCGCATTACCGCCCTCGGTTTCCCCTCTCCTCCACGATGCTAAAAGACCATAACTTTCACAAATAGAGATTGGTGCCATAGTTATAAATTTGTGTACAATGATATTGGTGTGTCATTTGTGATGGTTATACAAAATTAATTTTTCACTTGGATGAGTGATCATACAATTTCGTTGCCTTTTGTATTGTAAACATATGGCTGCCCAAAATTCTATATGTAAAACAAAAGCTTAAAATAATTTTTTATTAAATAAAAGGAATTAATATGAATAAAATAAATATTAAAATATGCTAAAAATATTTTATTTCAGTTCCTTGTGTCTTAAGGAATTTTATGGAATTTATTGTGATTTTCTATATTTATTTGCTAATTTCTAGAGCTCATTTTATTTTCTTCAATTTAAGAAATTTGAAAATCCCTTAAACCCTCCCGCACTGATCGGACATGTCCAATCAGCCACCGCCACACGTCGGCCATCCATTGCCGTCCGATCAAAGTTGCCATTCAGGCCGTTTGAACGTTCATATCCATCTGGACCGTACGATCGTTTTCAAACCATCTTATCACCATGTCGTTAGCCTGCTCCGAACCTGCCCAAGCATTGTTCATATGTGCCATCGTCCGATCACTTGTGATGCCACGTGTCGACCATCAGGTGGTGGTCACACTGTTCATCATCTCCATCACGGACTCTCACCGCCGCCGCTTGCCGTGTTTGTCTCGACTCCATAACTCTCTCGGCATCTAAGCCTATATAAGTGCACCTCCTACCCTGTGTTCTGCACCTCTGAGCCACCATCGATCTTGCGCCGCTGTCAGTTTTTCACCATGATCACTGACATCTTCGTCTTCGTCACCGACACTTTAGCCGCCATCTATCGCCGTCCGCTGAGCCGCCACTGGTGAGTCCCCACCGACCAGCCGCTACTCACCGTCTCGCCTCGACCACAGCTTTGCCTCATTGCACTACTGCCTCAGTTCGTGTGCACGACCGCCTCATCGTGCACCTCGCCCATTCGACCACTGAAGAGACGTGTCCCTTTGCCTTCTGCAGCCAACTGTTGAGCGACGCATGTCATCGATCTTCGGACAATCCGGAAGTGCTAATCCATCACGTTAGCGGCCGAGTTGTTAGACCATAGATCAATCTTTTTGTACACCAAGTCAACAACACAGTAGAATTTCTGAATTTTTAGTATTTTCTTTAGATTAGACTTTCCAAGAGCTCGTTTTTGGAGTTCATTTGTATTTTATTTAATTTTATTTTTGTGCCTCGTTCGTTTTCTCTCTCGTTAGATCGTGTATTCGAAGGAGTGGAAGCACAACTAGAAGATCGAGATAAGTTGATGTGAAAATCATGATATTGGTGTGTCATTTGTGATGGTTATACAAAATTAATTTTTCACTTGGATGAGTGATCATACAGTAAAGGGGGAAGTGCGGTTAGCACGTCGAGGGATGTGAAAATCTCGCCTGGGTAATGTCTAAGAATTTAACTTTATGAGCTAGTGATCTGAGCCTTGCCATGCAATCATATGTATAGTATGGGATAGACCTAGCTGATTAATATATGATGTTTTAACTTTAGTTCCATCATTGAGATGTTAGTGAGTGTTGGTTAGACATTTCCACAGTACGTAAGGGGGGCAATTATCGACTAGGTAGTTAACCAACTCAATAGCAAAACCTTAGCGGGTGGAACAGAGTTGAGGTTGAACATTGTAAAGGCCTTGTCATGAACTCTCCGTTACACACCAAAGGAAGTGTGTTAATCACATGGCAATATGAGATGATCATGTCATATGGGTAAAGTTGTGCAACCTCTACAGAGTGTAAAACTATTCAAATAGCCATATCCCCAGTTATACATAATGCTCGGTAATTTCACACGAGGGGTAGTTATTTCATAAAATTGGGTTGGATAACTTTGAAAAGTGGACAAATAGTTCACTAGTGGTTTATTAAATGGATGGTTAGTTCACTTATGGTCTATTTAATCCTTTTCGTTATTTACTTATTACTATTTTCTTTAAAGTCTGCTTTCAATCTATTTATGTGTTTACTTTAAATTATTGCTTTTTGCAAAATAACCTTTCAGTCATCCATTAGTAAGTCTTGCATATTATATTGCACTTTTGTTACAAATGACTTGCTGAGTATCAATATATTCATAGCTTTATTCCTACTATTGCTTAGTTGAAGAGGAGAAACCATACCAACAGGAGGTACCAGAAGGAGGATACTTCGATGACTTCACGGATTAGGACTTCGCTTCCCAGTCGATTGCCTATGGGCATGTCGAATGGCTACCATGCTTATTGCTATTTTCTACTGCAAGTTTCATAAGCCTTTTAGGCTATTAATTGTAAGTTTGGCCATAAAGTTATACTTTGATAATTATTAATGTTTGAGTCTTTTCCTTTATTTAATCGTGTATATGGTCGATATTTTATCTATGTTATCCTGTGTGCATTAACGTGATCCTGGACTAGTGCAGTATATACGGAGAGTCCGGATTTGCATATTCAGGTCTTGACAGTATTATGTATGAAATAAATCAGTCATGAATCTGTAAGTACTATCTACTGATCTAGAGAGTAGTGCAAAATATTCACAGAGGAGTCAGATTTGCAAAATCTGGGTCCGACATAAAACAACTTGAGCCTTCCTTTGATAAGCCATGCATGCTATTTAATTGCATATTGCATAGTGGCACGTGGAGCATAGTAGATTTCTGCTCACTTTTGCATTACAAAAATCAGAAATAGGTAACCAGGGTCACTATGCTTATGATGATGCGCCTGCCATGCAAGGAAGAACCAACAAAGGAAATTAGGGCTCCTTTTGCAAGTTTGAGTCCTAGTCAAGTTGATTTCATGGAGATTTTGTGCACATATATTATCAAGCCCTAGATAATATCTGTCGAACATGTTTACCTCTCAATCACTTGCTTATGGAGTGTTTGGTCCTACTTTTGTTTATGCTTTCCGCTGCTATCTTTTGTACTATAGACATTTGGCCTGGGCGACCCTTATGTAAAACTATCGCTCGACGTGGTATATTTTAACTCTAACATGTAATATTACGGTTCGGTATATGTCATGCGATGTATGGTTTGATGCAGCAATGTATCTGTGAGCACTATCCACTAATTTAGGAAATAGTGCAGTGGAATCATAGTTGATTCTGGATTGTAAAATCTGGGTCTGACAATCATGAACACTTTTTTTAGAGTAAGATCATGAAAACTTGATCTCAAAAGAAGATACAACCAAAGTGCTAGACGATTAAACAGTAATAAGAAGCATCATAAGCACCATGAAGGTACTTCCTCTATTTATTTTATAAGACGTATTTTGTCAATCACAGGGATCGAAGAGGTCACAAATCCAAGAGAATAGTAGAGGAAAAATCGCCATGGTATCCAAGGTGTTAACCTCTTCTGAATAAGAGGGAGAAATAGTTAGAGTGGATGTTATTTACTTATAAATTTCAGGAATAAGAGAGAGAATAGTTAGTGTGGGTGTTATTTACTCGTAAATGTTGAAGAGTGATGGAAGGTAAATGTAACACCCCAGCTTCTTAAAAGCCCAGAATGTCACCAAAAACTAAATACACTACCAATTTAAACCATTAAATACACCTTATCAACTGTCGGTGTTCTAATACCGATCTTACGTATGATTATTTGGATTCGGGGGAACTCTTGGAGACCTGGCTATGATCACACAGAGAAAAGATATAGGAATTTTTATACAGATTTGGGCCTTCTTCTGAGAGAATAATAACCCTACTTCTGTATGGCTATTGCTCAATGAACTGATTACAACTGAAAAAAGTAATGTAGAAATGTCTTGCTCTACTTTCGCTCCCTCTCAAGTATATCCCGATGTCAACCCTTATATAGACTGCGAAGCGGTATGATTTACTCCATGCCAAGATACACCTTAACATTTCAGATGATAACGATCTGACAAAAGTTATTATCAGAGAGATATGATATCCCACTCAGCATGTGGCGATTACTATCAGAGAGAAGTTATGCGCAGTTATTCCAGAGAATAAGTGCACGTGCTAACCGTTTTGTCAGACAGACTTACGATGTAATGGGTTGACATAGGCAGGTTAGGTGAATTTTGGCTTAGTCGTAGAAGGATCTATGACCACAGGATGGTCTCAGGACAACTCACGACTACGTCATGCTCGTAAGAGAATTTATGACTATCAAGTGGTTGTGAAAATATTTACGACTAAGGAGTGGTCGTAGGAGAGCTTACGACTAAGGAGTGGTCATAGGAGAGCTTACGACTACCTTGTGAAATCTCTCCCTCATAGATAAGGGGTATACTCAAGGAGTGTAATGACGTAACAATGTCATCTATAGATAAATAATAATTTGATGATTGATATATCCTCGTCAGTTTCAAAATAGGAATGGTAGATAAAACATTGTTTACTCTTAGGCATAACAATGACTTATTACTTGTTCATGTTTATGTAGAAGGTATTATTTTTTGTGGCTCTTCTCATATTTTGGTATCTAGATTTTCATATTCAATAAGTAGAGAATTCGAAATGAGTATGATGAGCAAACTAACTTTCTTCATTGGTCTTCAAGTCAAACAACTGAAGGAAGGGACATTTATTCATCAAAACAAGTACATAAAGGGCCTTCTTTAATACTTTGACATAGGAAGCAGCAAGCCTATGTCTACTCTAATTACCACTTCTACTGTGCTGGATCTTGATGAGATGGAGAGCCTGTGGACCAAAAAGAGTACGTAGCATGATCGACTCCCTCCTCTACCTCACAACTTCAGGCTGTACATACAATTTGTTCTGTGTCTGTGTGCTCAATTTGAAGCTTCCCCTCATGTCTCACGTCGTCAAGCAGTGAGTTGCATCTTCAGATATATTTAGGACACTCTTGACTTCGGACTCTAGTATTCTTTTAATTCTGCACTCTCTCTTCGCATTTTTTTTCTTATGCTAATTTTGCGGGATGTACATAGGAAGAGTACCTCTGGCACTTCCACTACTGCGCAGTCCACGGCCAAAGACGAGTATGTAGTTGCTACTAGTAGTTGCTCTCATGTTCTCTGGATCTTATGTACTCTACAAGACAATGGGTTGGCCTTATATAGTATTTCTCTGTTTTGTGACAACGCTAGTATCATAAATATTACCAAAAACCCAGTGCAACACTCCAAGACTAAGCACATTGACATTAGACACTATTTTCTTAGAGACCATGTAGAGAAGGTGGTCATGTTCTTCACTTTGTAGAGCTAGAACACCAGGTTGTAGAAATTTTAATTAAGGCTCTTGATTCTTCTCATTTTACTTCTTTGTGCGGGGGTTGGGAGTGGAGTTATTAGTCCTTTTGACCTATTGTGAGGGGCAGTTTGACTCTTTTGCATTCATTGTATCATAATGCATATTTAATTTCAACAACTTACATTGTAATATATATATATATATATATATATATATATATATATATATGAATCTTTGACTATTATATTTGTGTGATATGCTATCTTGCTTTACATATTATCATGTCTTGTGCTAATTTACAAGATTTATCATATCTTTCTATATATAGTTTAGCTTTACCATGCTAGCTTACTTAAATGTGAATAACTTGGATTAAATCTTATGACTAGTTTTGCTCTAATGATCCACTTATGATTTATGCCATGTCAAATAGGATATGTTGAGTCTTAAATCTAATTTGAGCTTTAGATTGAGCTATGCTAGTTCCTTGTTGAAGCATGGGTTTACTTCTCCTAGGCTTTTACAGCTCAAGTCAGGTATATCTTACAGACTAAGGATTAGCTCATTGTTCTTCAACTAAAAATGAAAACTGAAAAATAATCTCTTTTTGTATGAAAAAATTGATCTCACCAATTCTTTCTCATAAAACAACCTGACATTGCACTAGACATGAACTCAAGGGATTTTGGATAACCAAAATCACTCTTTTAAGCTTCATACTTGGGATGGTCATAGTAAGACTTGAGATCTAACATATGACTAACAAAGCAAAAATATGAGAAGTGGTTGAAGCTTAAGATGCAGTTGTGGATGGCTCCTAGTTGAGGACTTGCTTTACTACAATAAGACCAAAATGTGGTTCAAAAATTGTCAATTGTGCTCAAAATCAAAGTATTTGAACAAAATGATTCAATATTGAACTTATAGCACTCTAAATTGACTCATTTATAACTTCTTGGTTCTATTTAGTTTAATTGATTCAATATGTGTGCTTGGCTCATTTTTATTACCTTTAACTAAACTATGACTTGCAGCAACTTGATATGCTGAGAATCCATTTAATTTTAGATTTTGCTTCATTTGGTTTAGCTTTACTATATATGGTTTGCTATGATCTAGATAGCTACTTTACATAATATTGCTTGATGTAATACTTGTAGATTCACTTTGAATAATTTTCATGGATCTTTAAGCTAAAAATAAATAAAATACAACCATTTTATTTCATTTATAGTCTATCTTCTTCCATTGTCAAAGGGGAAAAGATTGATAAAAAAATGCATATCTAAAGTACGATTTAGAGTTTTTGTGTGAATTCTTGCTAAGTTGGAGTTTTTATGTCTTGCTGTGATTCTCTTAATCTATTGATATCTTCTCACTGTGATGACCAAAGTCAAATAGAACGATTATTCTTTCATATGAACCTAGAGTAGATTTCCAAATTTATTTGATGGATTTGAAGCTTTTTATGAAAAACTTGTCATTTTTAATAGCTTCACTCCATTTCTAATTCATATGCTCATTTTTAGTCTTTGCAATCCTTGTGTGATCATTTTTACCTTCAATTTGCAAAATTTCCTCCTTAATTCAAAAACCACCTCCTATTTGTATTTTTAAGAAATTACTAATGGATTCATCGAGGAAGAGATTGAAGGACTACGTGAGAAGGTCCAGGGTTTTATTGCGATGAACCGTTGCCAAATTAGAGGAGTTGGAATTTGGATTTTCTAAGTTTGTAGTTTTTCAAAATAGTTTGCACACCAGGTGGTTTGATAGGACAAAGAACCGACCAGCATCAACGGTTTGACTAACCAGTTGTGTTGCTTCGAATGAGAATTGAGATTTTGGATTTTTGGCCATGGGTTGCTTTGATTTGACCTAGGTCACTACATATGTATTTCATACATGTTATAGCTAATGTGGGTTAAGTTGTGAAGAACTTGTACCTGAAAATGATTTCTTTGTGTTTGGATGTGTAGAGAGGCTTGAAGTTAACCATGGTCAATGGCGAGGACCAGAGCTACGCTCGTGAAAGAATTAAGATCCAGAATGATCAAGGATGTCGGGTAGGATAGCTAAGCTCAAGCATGGCACAACAAAGGCGGAAAATATTGAGAAGTTCGAGCGACAGGTTGTACTATGTGGTTTGGTAGGTTCAAGTGAAGCATGGTTTGGTCGAATCAGAACGGGAAAGACTTATCGATGCATGGAAAGCTAGTGGTTTATCTATATGTGGTAAGCATGGCAATTGTTTGCAAGGAAAGATGAAGTCTAAGTCAAGTAAAGGTATTTTGGTAAGTTAGCTAAAATATCATAAACTATCTTAGATCAAAACTATGCCACTTGAGTGGTACTTAGGGAAGCAGTTTAGGTCAACGAGAAGCTGAAAAGATCAAGTTGGATCAAAAGCTAAGAACTTAACGAATTCAAGCTTATGTGCTTTGAAAAGTCTGCATGAGTGTAGTATGTGAGTAAAACTTTTATTGTGTGGGGTTAACGGGTTTTTTCATTTGTGCTATTGGATAGTATCTATTTATGTTAGATGTAAGCTGGTTGGCTCATCTATTTAACGGGTTAAGATGGAGACTTGCTAGTTAACTATCCAATCTATCCTCATGAAAACCAAGTGTTTTAAGGTTAGAGTTTGAGAAGTGTGAGTGTTGTGGTGTGTTCGCTTGTCCTACAGGTGGAGTGGCTATAAAACATTCATTTTCATGTACCAATATATCAACTTTGCTCATCTCTCATGGATTCTTCTTGTTTATGTTGATTTGCTCTTGAGCTTGTAGCTTTTGATCTTCTCTCTCTCTCCTTTTTGATCATGCTGGATGCCAAGAATGAGTAAGTGATGGAGATATCTCATGAAAATCAATTTCCATCCATCTAGGTATCAGATTGACAAGTTCTTGAAGTTGCTAGGTTTTTCTTGAATTTGATCTCATCGTGAGATTTCTTGTTTCAAATATTTTTGTCTCAAATTTTCGGGAGTTATTACTTGCTGTGACATGTAAAAATACATCTAGAGCCATCTTGCCATCCTCCACACACAGGTAAGTCATATTTCGAGTTTTCGGTTTTTATCCTAGTTTGTTGTAATCTTGCCTATTCTTGAGAAAGGTCTAAATTTTGACATAGATTCCAATGATCCTTACATAGTATAGGTTTCTAATACCGTAAGTAACACTACTAGAAAACGGATCATCCCTCACGGGTGTTAATTTTCTTGACGGGTGCGCATATACCGTGATGGTTATCAATTTTTGTGATAGACCCACACATCACCGTCGCAAAAATTTATTTTCCTGTCGGGCCCACATATCCCCGTGAGGTTAATTAGAAACCCTAACACCCCACCTTTTCCCCTCGCGCCCCCATCCCCTCGCCCGCACCTCCATCCCCTTATGCCCCCATCCCCTCGCCCGCGCCTCCTCCGCCCCATCCCCTCGCCGCGCCTCCTCGCCCCATCCTCGCCGCCTCCTCCACCCCATCCCTCGCGCGCCGCCTCCTCCTCCCCATCCCTCGCCGCGCCTCCTCCGTCCCGCCTCCCGCCCCATCCTCGCGCGCCTCCTCCACCCCATCCTCGCGCGCCGCCTCCTCCCCATCCCGGCCTCGGCCGCCTCCTCCTCTCCAACCCCTCGCCCGCCTCCTCCGCCCCAACCCCTCGCGCGCCCGCCTCCTCCTCCCCATCCCCTCACCAGCCAGATCCCGGCTCCCCGCCGCCGACCCGCGCCAGATCCGGCCTCCCCGCCGCCGGATCTGCTCGCCCCTCTCCGGATCCACCTCGGCCCGTGCCGGATCCGGCTAGATCCGGTCGTCGCGTCTTGAGCCGCCGCCACCTCCCGGCCGCCGCGCTCACGGCGCCGCCTCCCGACCGCCGCGCTCACGCCTCCTTCAGACGCCGCCGCCGCCCCAGGTCACCACCACCATCATCGCATTCGGCCTCCCCCACCACGACGCCCCAGGAAACCAAGAACAAATTTGGGATCAAAGAGCATATTCTCTTTCTATAAGCACTGCATTTTGTGTTTTGTTTTGCCTTGTTATGTGGAGTCCATACCATGCAAAAACCACTAGCAATTTGCTCGACGATATCTTCAGTGGTTGTGACGCCTGTTCTCACTGGATTGTTGATTGGTTCAGTGGTTCCTGTTGATGCGATTGGTATGGCAAAATCTATTTTGCAGGTAACGAAATGATTGGTGATCAAGCAATGCATTTTGTAGCGTACAATTCTTGCTGTCTGCTATAATTCTTGCTGTCTGCTGTCTTTGTGCAATTATGTTACTTTGTAAATTTTCATTTGCTAGGTGGTCCTTGTTCCTGTGACACTAGGTCTTCTCCTGAATACCTATGCAAAGGCAGTGGTCAATGTCATACAACCAGTAATGCCATTTGTTATTATGGTGTGCACATCGCTTTGTATTGGGAGCCCTCTTGCTATCAATAGGAGCAAGATCCTATCATCAGAAGGATTCATGTTACTTCTCCCCATAGTGACTTTCCACATTGTTGCCTTTCTTTGTGGGTTCTTGGATTTCCAAGTTGCCTCTATTGAGGTAATTCTTATCTACTGGAATCCCATTTTTATTCGTCCTTAATGTTTATCTGACATCACTGACTTTTGTCTTCGATCTTGCTAATATACAATGTAATCTTACCTGGAGTTTGTTTGAATTTGCTAGCTAGGGAAAAAGAAGTTCCCATTCCATTCCATGCCATTGGCATCTTGTCCCAATTCGATTCCCCAACAACAATATGCAATTGTGACTTCATCTTCGCAACTCTATTGCCCTTTTGGAACATTGCCATATCCATTGCAAAGCAAAGAGGGTTTATTACCGCTCATAGCCGAAAATCCTCTTCCGAATCTACTGGCTATGTATCCTTGAGGTGAGTTATCTCACGATCGTTCTTACTGTTACTTAATCCATGCTATGTAGTTTGTTTAATATAGGTTACTTAGACCTTGTGTCATAACTGCTGAAACTTGAGTTGCTTCATTGCTTGTATAACAGGCTCGATATGTATTTGAGCATTTTAATGTGGCACTTTTTATCCCTAGTTGTTGTGACACTTGGATGAATGAACCCTCTCAGGTGTATTATTACTGGAAATGGAGAAGCTGGATATATGTTCCTGGGTCGACCATGGGGGCATTTTGGGAGGGTTGTCTTTGCACACACTTTTATGGATCGCTGCATTAAGCCTGCATTATGTCGATACTGCATCATATCATCTATTAGACTGTATTGTGGAGTTGTGATACATACATATATTTGTGATGTTCAGTTCAGATATAGCTCAGTCACTAAGTTTGTTAAGAAAATGTCTATATTACATGGCTGTCTAAATGATAAATTTGTGCGTATGAAGCTGTTTGGAGAATGCGAGTTATGATCAAATTCTCTGATTGTTAGAAACGATTCTCTGACCTAATTTGTCTGAATATATTATGCAATGTAGGTCTTTTCAGTCTTCACTTTCTAGATTGCAAGAAGCTGAGAACTTTATGTATTCATTTAACCTGAGATTACTATTTTTTTTGGCATTTGCGATAATTTTCCTCACGGTTAGTACCGTCAGGTTAAATCAATTTTCCTCACGGTCGGTTAGTACCGTCAGGTTAAATCAATTTTCAACACGGTCGGTTAGTACCGTCAGGTTAAATCAATTTTCCTCACGGTCATTAACCGACCGTCAGGTTAAATTTCCCTGACGGGTAAGACCGTCAGGTTAAATATCCCTGACGGGTAACCGTCAGCCAAATTAATTTTCCCTGACCAACCAGCCCTGAGTGGTTTTGCCTGACGGGAACCCGTCAGGGAATTATAACCTGACGGTTTTTTGTATTTTCCTCACGGTTTTGAACCGTGAGGGATGATATATTTTTAGTAGTGTAAGGTGTATGCAAAATTTTATATTATTTAGACTTATATATTTAGATTTGTACCAAAAGTTGCATGGGCTCAGGCTGATTTTTCATTCTAAAGCAGAAAGCGATCGAGCTCATCTCCTTCCAGTCAAACCGCTAGAGGTCGGTCAGGCCAGTGTGTAGCCGGTGGTCAAACCACCAGGCATCGGTTAGACCACCCCTAGTAGCCGGTCTAACCGCCAGTGCCTTGAGTTCTTTGGCTTTTGATTTCTTGTGTTGCATGTTCGGTTTTGGCTTCTATTCCTAACCTTCATAGCTTAGTAACTATGGTGTGAAGGATTAATGAATACTTAGAAAAAATTTAAAGGCATTGTTCACTCCCCTCTGTTAGTATACCGGTCCTACATAGTGGCATCGTCTCCCACCAGAGCGGAGTAAGGTTGTGGGCAGCGGCGGCGGGTGACACGGTACGACGGCACGAGGAATATTAGGTTAGGCGAGGTCGGAGGGGAAGAGAGGGTGGCATGGCACAAGTAGTGTGGGTCACCGATGGTGGAAGCTGGAACGACAGAGGGGGCGGAGGCATAGAGCTGTGGAGGCACCACAGCGGCGGGGGAGCAACGGTGGGAAATAATGTGGAGGGTGAAGACCAGAGAGGAGGAAAAAGAGGACTAGGGAAGGACAGGGGAATGGTGGTGCAGATGGGTGGCGGGGGTAATGATGATCGGCTACCGCGCGGGTGATAGCGTGTTAATTTTTATAAAGTTGACGAAGTAACTCGATCATCCTTCTGGATGCGCAAGAAACCCATCTAGTACGCCAACAATTCATAGGACAGATATGCACGCATGCATGTTCCACGCAGTTGCTAGTCGATCTTTACTGCTTGACATATCAAAAGTAATTCGATCTTTACTGCTTGACATATCAAAAGTAATTAAGTGGCAGTTTTGGCCTCTTGATGCGATGCACGACGAGTAACCAATTGATCACATGGTTTGTGCTGTTTTCACACTGCGATATTTTTCCTTAAATAAATAAATAATCCAAATGCTTGCAACCATAAATCAATTCATTACTTTTTACTAACATTTACTCAAAACCACCATTCTGGTGTTTCTTCTGTTTTTACAACAAATTTGGAGTTACAAACTCAACTACTTAATTGCATGCGTACTTCGGAATATTATGTTATATCAATGTAACATAAATTTGAAATTTTGACGCAGGACATGAACTTTGGTTGCTTGGAATTAAGTTGGAACTAACAAAATAAAAGCTAGTGCATAATTCGAAGCAACCCTTTCTTATGTTGACCGTACGTGTGGAAGCCAAAACACGTACACACTGAAATGCATGCACAGGTGTGTGTAGCTAGCAAATCGGGGCGTTCGTTTTAGCGATAGCTTTTAGCTTTTGGTTGAAATTTCACTGTAGCTGATTTTTTTTACTGTAGCTGATTTGGTTTTTTGACCATAATTAATTTTAAAAAAATATAAAATTAAAAAACATGTTAACCTATTAGGGATAATACAAAGGAACACGGGAAAAAAATACAAAAAAACCTAAAATATCTAAAAAAATTCAGAAAAAAGACGAAATACTAAATAGTAAAAACAAAAACAGAAACTAGAAATAGAAGCCAAAAAAAAGCCGAAACAAGCGAGCCAAACTAGCTTGATAACCATCATGAGATTAGAGATTCCTGGCTAGCTGAAGCTAAATGATAAATAATTAAGCTCGTGACTCGTGTGATTAGCCAAAAGTAGCAAGAAGCAAAAAACTACTTTGTTTATTGTATGCTTATTGTAAGTCGTTATCAGACATGTACAGACCTGTTTATAGCAAGGAATTGAAAGTAAACTACTTTGCGAAGCAAAAAAAAAAAAAAAAGTGGCAAGAAGCTTTTCGAGCTTCCGACAAAAGCTAGCAGCTAGGAACCAGCAGCGAAACATCTGCTAGTCAACACTGGTACTAGCAAGTAGGTATTTATATAATTAATTGCTGTAGAATGACAAGAAAAAGCAGTACGTACTGATCTGATCAGACATCTATGGAGGTTTGTTAACTAAAGCAGTAAATAAAGCTGTTGGAACGTGTGTGACGTTAACACAAGACTTGGACCTGATCTCATCGAGACTGACGTCATCGTCTCATCGATCGATCACTTCGGTAAAGACTTTCTCCCTCGCTAAATTTCCACTACTGTACCCAGCATGATCGACACGTCTAGGTGGTTGATCTCTATATATTTGCATGCATGCTTAAGGCTTCGTTATCTCATTGCCCTGCACTATATCGATCGAGAAGCTAGACAAGATCGCTCCATCTCACTACACCTAACCGATCCCTAGCTACACACACACACACATATATACGAACAGTCGTACGAACTAGCAGAGAGACCTACAGCTATAATTTAGTCTATAAGCAGCATGGGTTATCTCAAGTTTGTCTGCGCCGTCGCGGTAGCAATTCTCGTCATCATGTCAACCGGAGAGTGCCTCGGCGCTGCGGCGGCGAGGCCACTGCACGACACGGACACGGTGGCGTTCGTCGGTGAACACGGCGACCGACGCCTGGCGGTGACGCCGACGACGAGGCCAGTGTCGACACTCTCTGGACCTTCCAATCATTCGAACGACCCCAACATCCATCCATGAATCTAGCTATAGTATAGCTTACATGAAAATATAAAGGTGCATGCGCATATATATATGTATACGCGCGCAGTTAAGAATATATGTGTGTCTGTTTAGTTTTCAATAAGTCCACGCATGCACATGCATGCGGTGGCAAAGTAGTCGAGTAGACACAGAGATGAGTACACATATATGTATGCGTGTTTAATTGCTGCTATGGTTTGGGATATTTGACATGAATTTACTTGAGTCTGTTGGTTCCATATTGTAATAATGCATGCTAGCTACGCTATCCATGGTCCATGGACGTGCGCATGCATGCATGGGGAGCCCTAGCTCGCTACATGTATACTATTGAAAAATAAGCATAGAACTGCTCCGCTCAGAATCACTTAAGCTAGCTTGTTGCTACAAACAATACAAGAGAAATCTGCCTACATCTCTACACATGTCTTTTGTGTGTGTGTGGTCCTTACTAATAGTACTCTAATTAATCAATATCATCTTGCATTCTTGCTCATTGAAAAGTTAATCTAGCTCAAGCATATATTTGTCTCTTGCTCCAATTATCTGCTGCCAGCTGGTCACTGCATCTAAACTTCTAAATTTCAACATTGGAGGTACTAGCCGAGACCGCAATCACTCCCGTTGTAGTTCACCCGGTGACTGTACCACCTACTGTGGCCACAGCCTCATGGAAGAATAGCCTGACCTATGAATTAGGTCAGCTCGTAGTGCTTGCCAGGAGTAGGTTTTTGTTTGCAAGTACCAACATAAGTACTAAGTGTAACATATTGTATTCACATGACTAAGCACGACCTAAGTGCCATATACGGGTTATCATGTGCAACATGACCAAAATATTATAAATGTTGTATGTCATGTTCCCCAAGGCAGACACCTAGCCTGGTTAGGTGGTGCCTAGGCGCTAGACGCCACCCTCCCGCCTAATCCACCTAACCGATTATTTTCGCCTAGGCGGCCGCCTAGCCCGGTTAGGCAGTGATTAGGCTCTAGGCGCCGGTCTGCTACCCAATTAATGCCAGCACCTTGGTGAACAGTGGTTGTGTGGCCACTTAAGCCTTCTTCTTTATTTTTAGTTTGTCTTATTCACTTGGTTCTTAGAATCCATTCTTAAGATATCAGCGAGTAGACAACACGTACCGACTTTTCTAGTGATTTGAGAATATGTATCAGCATTTGCAACGAGTGGACAGTACGCACCAGTTTTTCTAGTCATTTGACAATATGTACCAAATTTTCACAGCGAGTGAACAGTACACACCAGATTTCACAGTGATTTAACAACATTTACCATCTTTTCACAGCTAGTGGATAGCACGCACCAACTTTCCAGTGATTTGACAACATGTACTAGCTTTTCATAGCTAGTAGACAACACACATCAGCTTTTTCAGTGATTTGACAATATGTAACAGCTTTTCACTACGAGTGGATAGTACGCACCAGTTTTCACAATGATTTGATAATACGTACTAGCTTTTTGAAGCAAATGGATAGCATGCACCAGCTTTTTCAGTGAATTGATAACATATACCAACTTTTCGTAGCCAATGAACAACACGCACTAACTTTTCTAGTGATTTGATAACATATACCAGCTTTTCCTAATGAAATGACAACACATAGAAACCTTACTCCCGAATAGTACACATCGACCAACTATAAATCTGGCCAGCCCCCACAACCGAGCAGAAGACTCAGATCAAGCTGATCTCAAAACTAGGGAAAGAAGAGAGGGGAAAAGAGGAGAGATACAAGATGTCACTACGCCACTAGTAGGGACATCAAACTATGGAGAGATGCTTCGCAAGTGAAAGTGGGTGACCAAGAAGAAGGAATCATACACTGATAATTCTTGTAAGGATGCACCTATCTCGCCGGAGTTTCTATGGCCATAGTGCGACTGCAGCAATCTAACACATATCATTCAGACCACACACCTAGCAACCGCTGCCTAGACACACTACATGTGTGGTGAAGTTCTTGTATGCACATATTTCCTATTTCACATTGCATGTTCTATTTCGTACATCTCTAACCCCACTCAACCACGGAGTGCTGCTCCTTCTTCCAATGGATCAACAGCCTGGATACGTATGACAGAGCATTCATTGAGCAAAAGTAAATGCTCAACTAGTGCCATTGGAGAGATTCACAAGCTGAAAACTTTACACCCTTGATGAAAGAGGAAAGGATAAGGGTAAGACGTCGGTGGTCCCCAAACCCCCTATTGAACGATGAGATATTTCCGACTAGGATAAACGTACACAAGTTGTGGAAGCTGAGTATTGAGCTCGGGTCATAAGACTAAAGCCCGCAAAGGACAGAAGGGAAAAGCACCTATTGACCCAAATGTGTACGAAACTGACTAGAACCATGACTTTCAAAAGGCACACATATATCTTGGTTGCATTTGGGGTTGATGGTTCACGCATTGCCACTTGTATCATATGAGTAGTGAGGCAAACATACGCATCTAATTAAACCCTACAGGCCATGTAATTTGCACATTCATTGCAATTTGCTTTGTTGGCTTACACATGGTCCATTACAATAATTATTTGCAATAACGTATCTTTAATACCTGACACAGTGAGTTTGTAATGGTGGTTCATTTCCTCCTCCGACCCCCTTGGCACTTTCCTAAAAAAGTTCTACGCAGACATGAATAAAAAATAATTTCTTAATACGCATTAAAGCACGTATTTTTAACTAGTTTGCACATGTATTCACCTAGTTACAAAAAAAAACTAAATTTACTATGTGGCACTGCCGAGCCGATGCTGTAACCGAGCGCCCCAGACCCCAAGCCTCCCCTTGGCTAGGGGTGGATAATGAGTCAAGTTCTCGTCTTATCAAGGTTTTCCCAAAACTGGCTTAGTTTTATTTAATATTATTTTATGTAATGTTTGGAACAAGTATAATTGAAGCAATTATGGCATGACTACAATTGAAATAATTTTGAACCAAGCCAATGAGATCTACTAACTACTTTTTTTACCACCCTACCCCCGGACCCCTACCATGCAGGCCAAACTAGCATACTGCCAAACCGAGGCAGCTTGGCAGCACCTGCCAAGCAAGGGTGGCTTAGCAACGCGGTGTGGCCAACCGCCTACTATGCCAGCATCCTCCTGCTGGGCTACCTCAACGTGGCAAGTGACACATGTCGCATGTCACACCTTCTGAGCTCGAGGAGATGGTCACTTTTGCAAAAAAAATATTTGGGAGCCAAAATTAAAAAAATGAGGCAGCTATGCTAGATAAGTGGATAGTTCGACACTCACATCACTCACGCATATGCGTTCCTAGCTATATGCCTGCTAGGGATTTATTGGAGGCATGAGGGTTAGAGCTTGGGTGTTTCCTTCGAGAGTACAACATAAACACACACTCAACTTGTACCACACTCACATCATCTACTTCAACTAGACACATTGAAAATTTATTAGAGGCATAATTAAAAAAGAAGAGGCAGCTATGCTAGATACGTGAATTGTTCCACACTCACACATATGCGTTCCTATATGCACGCTAGAAATTTATTGGAGGCATGAGGGTTAGAGCTTAGGTGTTTTTTTAGAGACTACAACATAGACACACACTCAACTTGTACCACACTCACATTATCTACGTCAACTAGACACACTAGAAATTTATAAGAGGCATAAGCATGGACAGTATTTTCATACTAAATATGTATATATATGTATACTTCTAAAATTGAAAGACAGTAACGCAGTCTAGGATTTTAAACGCTGGTGGGACTGGGACTGCGACTGGGAACCCAAGTGCCACGACATGATTTTGCCAACAATTCCTCTAGTTCCGCCGTGTGAATGGGTCGGCGTGAGAAATGTTTAAGCAGCTGACTATCGACGAACCCACTCATTCCCTCAATAGCATGGAGCCTCCCACTAAGCAGACAAAACAACTTTGGAACACTATGGGGCTCCAAGCAGCGCTTTGACATGAAACCGATTACACTATGGGTATCCAAATAATGACGGCATGAACATTAAGAAGCACAATAACAAACACAAGTCTACCCTCAGAAAAAAATCAGCTGATTGCTAGCTACAAACTTAATCAACCAGGGCATTTTTGAGAAAACCATGCATATCCTATTTGTATTTTTGAGAAATGATCAATGAGTTCATCAAAAGGAAGATTGAAGAATCCTGTAAGAAAGATTGAGGAACTGGAATTTAAAATTTAAAATTTTACAGTTTTTCGAAACAGTTTGCACACCTGGCAGTTTGAAAAATATGCATGCATGCATGTTCCACGGCATTGCTAGTCGGTCTTTACTACTTCACATATCAGAAGTAATTAAGTGGCAGTTTTGGCCTCTTGATGTGATGCATGACGAGGAACCAATTGATCACATGGTTTGTGCTGTTTTCACACTGCGATTTTTCCTTCAATAAATAAATAATCCAAATACATGCAACCATAAATCAATTCATTACTTTTTACTAACATTTATTCTAAAAACATCATTCTGGTGTTTCTTTTGTTTTTACAACAAATTTGGTGTTACAAACTCAACTACCTAATTGCATGCTGCATATGCAAACGGGGCTACGTACTTTGGAATATTATGTTATATCAATCTAACAGAGATTTGAAATTTTGACGCGGGACATGAACTTTGATTGCTTGGAATTGAGTTGGAACTAACAAAAGCTAGTGCATAATTCGAAGCAATCCTTTCTCATGTTGACCGTACGTGTGGAAGCAGCAACACGTACGCATTGAAATGCATGCACAGGTGTGTGTGTGTAGCTAGCAAATCGGCAAAAGCTAGCTCGATAACCATCATGAGATTAGGGCAGTCCCAATGGCAATTAATGACCAGTTTCTATCTTCCTTAAATGACCTGCCACGTAGGCAAAACGATGACATGGCAACTCAATTAATGAAGAAAGAGAAGAAAAAGAGTAGAAACCGTTTCTTCTCAGGGAAACCACCTCTACTCTTGAATCGATGCACGAAGAAACTGGAATTTTACCATTAGGAAGAAACTGGTGGTTTCCATGCACGCTCGCACCGCTCCCAACATGCCTGCTCACGCGGTTTCCACTGGGAAGAAACTGCAATTTTACCATTGGGAAGAAACTGGTGGTTTCCACTATTTATTGTACGAAGAAACTCCCATTGTGTGAGTCAGTTTCTATACTCAGATTTTTGCTGATGTGGCTATCTTGGATTTCGCACATGGTTTCTACCATAGGGACTGCCCTTACAGATTCCCGGCCAGCTGAAGCTAAATGATAATCAATTAAGCTTTGACTCGTGTGATTAGCCAAAAGACCAGACATATGCTTATTGTAAGTCGTTATCAGACATGTACAGACCTGTTTATAGCAACGAATTGAAATTAGAGGGTGTCTATACAATTTTTGATTACTTTCTTCTCTAAAATCAGTCACTTTTTCTAACCATCAAATAAAAAAATTAAAGATCTGGATCATTCCATCCACTGCTATATAAAATCTCCTCACCCTAACCCTAACGCTACCCTCACTCCCACCCTACCCCCAGCCGGCGTTGCCTCGATCCCCACCTCCAGTGGCGGAGAGAGGGGGGCTAGGGAGACCTGCACCCCCAATCTTCTACTAATCCTCTATTATGTAGTTAATTATATATGTTTAATTAGTGGTTTGGCTAGTGGCGGAGAGAGGGTGGCCAGGGGGCCTGGCATGAGATATCTTAAATGCGATGAATTCTGTTTCTACAACAAAAGTGTTGCTTGGTGAGTTGCGAAATAATGGCTGGGAACCTCTTCTTGAGGAGGTCAAATTGTTTTGCGAGAAGCACGAGATTGATATCCCAGATCTGAGTAAGAAGTATGTTCTTTTGCTCAAATTATTTCAGTATGAATGTTACATCATTTCTTCTAATTTGTAGGTACGTTGATGTGACTAAATCCCGAAACAAGAATGATAACACCACAGCCTTTCACCATTACAAAGTAGATGAGTTTAATGTTGCAATTGATCAACAATTGATTGAGCTAGAAGATCAATTCAGTTCTTAAGCGACAGAGCTTTTGTCCCTTTGTGCCTCTTTGGATCCAAGGTTGGACACTTCGACATAGCAAATATATACACTCTAGTGGAAAAATATTATCTTGCTGATTTCTCAAGGCAAGAAAGAGCTAGCTCAATTGGAGTGCTAATTGCCACATTTTCAACTTGATGTATTCAACTATCCAGACCTAAGTGTATTACCATCACTTGCTGATTTAACAAGTGGACTAATTAAGACTGGTAAAAATTCGTCTTATCCTATGGTGGACAGATTGTTAAGATTAGTCTTAACTCTTCCAGTTTCAACTACAACCACCGAGATATGTTTTTCAGCTACGAAACTTGCGAAGACACGACTTCGAAGTACAATGGGAGATGGATTTCTACAAGATTGTTTGGTAATTTATATTGAAAAGGAATTGACCGCAAAGATTAGTAATGATGATATTATTAAGACCTATGATCTTGCTAGTAGTCGTAGAGCTAGGTTTAAGTTAATAGAGCTGTAATTTTCTTCGCATTATAATTTATGAAACATATTACTCTGATATGTGACTATTAAATCGATAAATCCGGCATAGTTCATTGGTTCTAATCTACTTATTATCCATGTTGCCCCCCATATTCAATTCCTGGCTCCGCCCCTGCCTACCTCTCCCGCGCCGCCACCCGCCTTCTCGTCGGCATCATCCCTGGCGCCAACGAGATCCACTGGCGACCACCTTCCTCCTCCTGCTCCTTCCCTCCTACCGTCTTCTCCCCTCCCGCGGCCTTCTCCTTCCCACCGCTCACCTCCAATGCCCCCACCCCGCCCTTCTTCTCCGTCTCCAGCGGCTAACGCCATTAGATCCGCCAGTGCCACCCTTGACTACCTAATGACTCCACGACGTATTACCCCCGCCGCCTACCCTGCCCACGGTTGAGGCGGCGCCACCGCTGCCTCGCTGCACCGCCACCTTTGCCTCCCACCGTCGGTACGCCGTCACCCTAGTCTCCTTCTAAGCTTAGGGGGCTTGGGTGAACTATAACCCTCACGAGGAACCCAAACTCTAATCCCATAGAGCGGCGGCGCATGAAGACGATGATGTCACTGGAGACGAGGAAGATGTCGGTGGTGAAGACGGCGTACGAATCTCTACGAAGGTCGAAAAATCAGAAATTTCACTAATTTTATGCCAAAAAAAATTCAAATGTGGTAGAGCTGAAATTAAACTACTTTGCGAAGCAAAAAAAAAAAGTAGCAAGAAGCTTTTCGAGCTTGCGACAAAAGCT
Source organism: Melocanna baccifera (assembly GCA_036346265.1). Taxonomy (NCBI): domain Eukaryota; kingdom Viridiplantae; phylum Streptophyta; class Magnoliopsida; order Poales; family Poaceae; genus Melocanna; species Melocanna baccifera. The sequence continues at coordinate 31,627,631 of CM070682.1, read as the reverse complement.
AGCAGCTAGGAACCAGCAGCGAAACATCTGCTAGTCAACGCTGGTACTGGCAAGTAGGTATTTATATAATTAATTGCTGTAGAATGACAAGAAAAAACAGTACGTACTGATCTGATCAAACATGTATGGAAGTTTGCTAACCAAAGCAATAAATAAAGCTGTTGGAACGTGTGTGACGTTAACACAAGACTTTCTCATCGTCTCATCGATCGATCACTTCGGTAAAGACTTTCTCCCTCGCTAAATTTCCACTACTGTACCCAGCATGATCGACACGTCTAGGTGGTTGATCTCTATATATTTGCATGCATGCTTACGGCTTCGTTATCTCATTGCCCTGCACTATCGATTGAGAAGCTAGACAAGATCGCTCCATCTCACTACACCTAACCGATTTTTTCCATGTAGACGGTCTCCTAGCCCAATTAGATGGTGATTATGCTCTAGGCGTCGGTCTACTGCTCAACTAATGCCAGCACCTTGGTGAACAGTGGTTGTGTGGCCACTTAGGCCTTCTTGTTTATTTTTAGTTTTTCTCATTCACCTGGTCCTTAGAATCCATTATTAAGATATCAGTGAGTAAACAACACGTACTGACTTTCCTAGTGATTTGACAATATGTACTAGCATTTGCTACGAGTCGACAGTACACACTAGTTTTTCTAGTCATTTGGCAATATGTTCCAAATTTTCCCAGCAAGTGAATAGCACACACCTGCTTTCACAGTGATTTAACAACGTGTACCATCTTTTCACAACTAGTGGATAGCACGCACAAGTTTTTCTAGTGATTTGACAATATGTATCAGCTTTTCACAACTAGTAGACAACACACACCAGCTTTTTCAGTGATTTGACAATATGTAACAACTTTTCACTGTGAGTGGACAGTACGCACCAGCTTTCACAATGATTTGACAATACGTACTGGCTTTTGGAAGCCAGTGGATAGTATGCATCAGCTTTCTCAGTGAATTGATAGCATGTATCAGCTTTTCGTGACCAATGAACAACACGCACCAACTTTTCTAGTGATTTGACAATATATACTAGCTTTTCTAATGAAATGACAATGCATAGAAGCCTTACTCATGAATCTTACACATCGTCCAACTATAATTTGGCCAGCCCCCACGACCGAGCACAAGACTCAGATCAAGCTAATCTCAAAACTAGGGAAAGAGGAGAGGGAGAAGAGAGAAGAGATACAAGATGTCACTATGCCACTAGTAGGGACATCAAACTATAGAGGGAAGCTTTGCAAGTGGAAGTGCGTGGTCAAGAGGAAGGAATCATACCTTGATAATTCTCATAGGGATGCACCCATCTCGTCGGAGTTTCCATGGCCACAGTGTGACTGTAGCAATCTAGCACATATCATTTAGTCCACACACCTAGCAACCACTGCTTAGACGTACTACATGTGTGGTGAAGTTCTTGTATGCATGTATTCCCTATTTCACATTGTATATTCTATTTCGTACATCTCTAACCCCACTCAACCATGGAGTGCTGCTCCTTCTTCCAATGGATCGATGGTCTGGATATGTATGATAGGGCATTCATTGAGCAAAAGTAAATACTCAACTAGTGCCATTGGAGAGATTCACAAGCTGGAAACCTTACACCCTTGATGACTGCGGAAAGGACAAGGGTAAGACACCGGTGGTTCCTGAACCCCCTGCTGAACGACGAGATATTTTCGACTGGGATAAACCTACACAAGTTATAGAAGTCGAGTATTGGGCTTGGGTCATAAGGCTAAAGCCCGCAAAGGACAGAAAGGAAAAGCACCTATTGACCTAAATTTGTATGATAACTGACTAGAACCATGACTTTTAAAAGGCGCATATATATCTTAGTTGTATTTGGGGTTGATGGTTTACGCATGTTGCCACTTGTATCATGAGTAGTAAGGCAAACATATGCATCTAATCAAACCCTACGGACCATGTAATTCTCACATTCATTACGAATTGCTTTGTTGGCTTACACATGGTCCATTATGATAATTATTCGCAACAACGTATCTTTAATACCTGACACAGTGAGTTTGTGATGGTGGTTCATATGCTCCTTCAACCCCCTTGGCACTTTCCTAAAAAGGTTCTACGCAGACATGAATAAAACATAATTTCTTAATGCGCATCAAAGCACACATTTTTAACTAGTTTGCACATGTATTCACCTAGTTACAAAAAAACTACATTTACTGCATGGCATTGCCGAGCCGATGCTGCAACCGAGCCCCTAGACCCCAAGCCACCCCCAGGCTCAGGGTGGATAATGAGTCAAGTCCTCGTCTTATTGAGATTTTCCCGAAACTGGCATAGTTTTATTTAATATTATTTCATGTAATGTTTGGAACAAGTATAATTGAAGCAATTATGGTATGACTACAATTGAAGAAATTTTGAACCAAGCCAATGAGATCTTCTAACTAGTTTTTTGACCACCCTACCCCTGGACCCCTACCCTACAAGCTAAACCAGTCTGCTGCCGAAACCGGGGCATCATGGTAGCACCCGCCTGCTACACCATTGTCGAGACCCGAATATGCAAATTTGGTCTCTCTGTGTAAACTGCACTAGTCTAGGATCACGCTAGTGCACACAGTCAAACATAGATGTCATCACAGTCATACACACGACAATAATAAAGGAAAACTCGAATATCGATAAAATATCAGAGGTACGACCTTATGGCCAAGCTTACAATATCTCTAACCGGAAGGGCTTAACAAAATAGCAGCGGAAATCCAAAATAAAGCGTAGCGACCAATCGACAAGCCACAGGCTATCGAGTGGAGAACGAAGCCTAATCCGTGAAGTCGTCGTAGAACTCTCCTTCTGGAACCTCCTGCTGATAGTACTCCTCTCCCTCAACTGAGCAACATAGGCGTAAAGCCGTGAGTACATTGGTACTCAGCAAGTCGTTTATAACAATAAATGTAGTATAATATGCAAGGCTTACCAAAGGAGGCCTGAAAGGTTAATTTGCATAAAGGCATTTATCGAAGAAATATATTAAATAACTTGAAAGCGAAAGTTAACTGAAAACGGTAACAATAGATAATCAAAGGAATAAACATGAACCACTTGTGAACACCAATTCACGAGTTACTCCAACAGTGAACTACCTGTCCACTCCCAAACATAAACCACCAAGTTATAAATGAAACACTAACCCTCGTGTGAAATCCCCGAGCACTGTCCATGACCGAGGACGCGGCTATTCGAATAGTTTTACACTCTGCAGAGGTTGCACAACTGTACCCACACGATGTGATTAGCCTAGGCCTAAGGAAATCACAACAAGGCCTTTACAATGCTCTATCTCAATGCAATCCTGCCCGCTAGGGTTTCGCATCACACCCCCCTTTGCGCCACATGGAAATCAGCAACCATGCCCATCACAATGGCAGAATTGAATTGAAATATTACAAATTAATCAGCCAGTCCATCCCATAATAGACATGTGGTTTGCGATTAAGCTCGGATCAATGGCGCACAAAGTTAAGTCCTTAACATTACCGGCGAGACTACCACATCCCCAAAGTACAATTGTACTTCCCCTTTCTTGCACGATCACTCGCCCGAGTGCAAAACCAATTTGTATAACCAAGCCAACGTCACACCAATGATGTGGCATAAATTTTAATACACGTGGCACCAACCACAGTTCCATATGTCATTAAGTCAAATTAATAATTTAACATGTGTGATGAGATCAAACGTAAATATAAACCGGCTAAGCAATCTAATCGTACCAACCCATGTGATAAATAAACTAGCATCACTAATAAATTTCCCAACCTATGGTGACAATGGCATCATGGTATTCCAAAGTGTCAAGGAGGTATAATTTCAATTGGGACAATAACTACCTGTGCAAAGGTTTGAATAAAAATAGCAATGCAATGTAATTTAAAGCAAAATAATTAAATAATAGTTTGCAAAATTGGGTTCAACATGATCAAGGGACACGACTTGCCTTCGTTATGCTCAGCGGGGTACTCCTGGTCTTCTGGCGCGAAACCTGCTCCTCCGGAATCCGAATCTAACGAGAGATAAAACGACCGAAAACAAAGAAACACATAAAATGACAAGCAAAAGAACTCCAAAATTCACAAAACCAGAACCAACAGCTAGAGCTCGATTTTAGATGAATTTAGAAAAAAGAACGGGGTCAATCGGAGCTAGGATGGAGGAGAACGGGCTCGGAAAATTAATTCTAAAATTAATTCGGGAAAATCGGAAAAGTTCTTGTCTTGTGGACCCGGTCCACGAAATTTCGAGTCCACCGTGGACTCGGTCCACATCTAAATGCACGGGGAGAGGGTTGTGGCGGGGCTGCGGCGTGGCGCGTGCATATCTTTGCCACGTGTTACCCGGTGGCGTGGCGGTGGCGTGGCGCCACGTGGCTCGAGGGCGGCTCGGGGCGGCGTGGCGATGGCGTGGCATGCCACGTGTCATGCCACGTGGACTAGGGCTGGCGTGGCACGCGGCGGTGCTGCCACGTGGCTAGGCCGAGGTGGCGGCTCGCGCGCGGCGGCGGCTTGATCCCGGCGGGGACGCGGCGCGCGGCACGATCTGGACCGGTCCAGATCCGGCGACGGCAGCGATTGCGCGGCGCGGCGGCGGGCGGATCGGCGGCGCGTGGCGGCTCGCCCGCGGCGTCGTCGCGCGCGCGCGCACGCGGGCGGGGAGATGGCGGCGCGTGGCGCGCGGGGCGGATCGGCGCAGCGTGGCGGCCGCGCGCGCGCTGGCGGCCGCGGCGGCGCTGAGTCTGCGCGCGCGCGCGTCCGGTCGGGCTCGAGGACCCGGCGGAGCGGGTGCGGGTTCGCGCCGGGCGGCGGCGGCAGCGAGGGAGGCGGCGATGGCTCACCGGCGAGGGCAGCGCGCAGCGGCGGGACGGCGCACGGAGGCGCGACGGCGGCGGCAGCGCGACGGCGGAGCGGCTCCGGCGGCAGCGTGGGCGCGTGGGCGGCGGCGGCGGCGGCGAGTTCGTGTGGCGAACGCGAACCGAGGGACGAACGCGAGTTTTAACACGCGAACCGAGGAGTTCGATCCGTTACGGCGGCGGCGCGCGCGCGGACGGGTTAGACGGCTAGGATGCGCCACGCGGCAAGATCGGACGGCGGGACGCGATTAGGGTTAGGGTTAGGGTTCGCGCGCGCGCGGGGCGGGCGGCTGCGATCGCGATGGCGCGCGATCGAGCGGCCGAGGGAGCGGCGGCGGCGCGCGGCGGCGGCGGCGTGTTGCAGTGCCGCCTGCGTCAGTATGGATCTTGCGACAGCGTGGCGCGCGCGGATCGAGCGGCGAAGCGGCGGTCGTGCGGGAAAGGAGTCTGGTGCGGCGGCGTGGGATCGGCAACGCGTGGAGGAGAGAGGGAGATCGGGCGGCTAAGGTTAATTCTTTTCTTTTCTTTTTCCAGAAATTCAAATAAACTTCTAAAAGCTCTAGAAAATAGCAAATAAATCCCAAAAATTCACGAAAAATACCAGAAAATTCCTTGAGACCTGGGGAACACAAATAAAATATTTTCCACTTATGTTAATGTTTATTTTAATCATATTAAATTATTTAAAACTTTAGAAATTCATTTGAAGCTTCAATTAATTTCAAAAAATTTCAGGAAATTCATTTTTAAAATCCAGGCTTTAAAAATCTCAGAAAAACAGGATGTTACAACCATCATCCTCCTGCCAAGCTATCTTGGCGTGGCAAGTGACACATGTCGTATGCCGCACCTTCGAAGTTCAGAGAGATGGTCACTTTTGCAAAAAAAGTGTTTGGAAGCCAAAATTAAAAAAAAATGAGGCAGCTCTTCTAGATAAGTGAATAGTTCCACACTCACATCACTCACAAATATGCATTCCTATATGCACGCTAGGAATTGATTGGAGGCATGAGGGTTAGAGATTGGGTGTTTTTTAGAGAGTACAACATAGACACACACTCAACTTGTACCCACTCACATCATCTACGTTAACTAGACACACTGGAAATTTATTAGAGATATAATTTAAAAAAATGAGGTAGTTGTGTTAGATAAGTGAATCGTTCCACACTCACACATATACGTTCCTATATGCACGCTAGAAATTTATTGGAGGCATGAGGGTTAGAGTTTGGATGTTTTTTTAGAGAGTATAACACAGACACTCAATTTGTACCACACGCACATTGCTACGTCAACTAGATACATTAGAGGCATAAGCATGGACAGTATTTTAAAAGCTGGTGAGCTGAGTCCAACACTAGCATCGTGCCTTTACCTAACAAATTAAGGGCAGAGCATGTGATACATCCACAAATTTTACCCACACGATAAGTGTTGATGGGACTGGGACTGCGACTGGGAACCCGATTGCCACGACATGATTTTGCCAGCAATTCCTGTAGTTCCGCCGTGTGAAGTGGTCGGCACGGACAAAGCCGAGCACTAAATCGCGCCACTAAATCGCGCAGGTGACTATTTGACGAACCCACTCATGCCGTCAATAGCATGGAGTCTCCCACTAAGCAAACGAAACAACTTTAGAACGCTATGGGGCTCCAAGCAGCGGTTTGACACGAAACCCGATTACCCTTCATGTGTCCTGTATCCAAATAATGACGGCATGAACATTAAGAAGCACAGTAACAAACACAAGGCTACCCTTCGAAAACAAATCAGCTGATTGCTACAAACTTAGGGGGTGATCGGTTTGACTTTTTTTCGACTTCAGGTTTTAGCTTTAGCTTTTTTTTCACTATTCACTACATTATCCACTAACTCAGCTACAGTAAAAAAAACCAGCTACAGTGAAATTTCAGCCAAAAGCTAAAAGTCATCGCTAAAACGATCACCCCCTTAATCAACCAGGGAATTTTTGAGAAAACCATATCCTATTTGTATTTTTGAGAAATGGTCAATGGATTCATCAAAAGAGAGATTGAAGGGTTATGTGAGAAAGTTCAAGGTTTTGTTGCGATAAACCATGATCAAAGTAGAGTAACTGGAATTTGAATTTTAAAAATTTATAGTTTTTCAAAACAATTTGCACACCTGACAGTTTGACAAGTATGCATGCATGTTCCACGCAATTGCTAGTCGGTCTTTACTTCTTGACATATCAAAAGTAAGTGGCAGTTTTGGCCTCTTGATGTGGTGCACGACGGGGAACCAATTGATCTTGGTTTGTGCTGTTTTCACACTGCGATTTTTCCTTCAATAAATAAATAATCCAAATACATGCAACCATAAATCAATTCATTACTTTTTACTAACATTTACTCTGAAAACATCATTCTGGTGTTTCTGTTATTTAATTTTACAACAAATTTGGTGTTACAAACTCAGCTAAAGCTGGCCATTTGACCGTCTTGCCGGCGACGCGACGGCCGCGCGCGGGCGTGCTTAGGCACGCCCGGTAAGGCCGTGTAATAAGCGGACCGTGCCGTGCCGCCCGCGCGCTGAGCAAACCCGCACGCCCGAAGCGTGCGTGCGGCCGAACGCGGTTAAGGCTAAACGGGCCGTGCCGGCCCGGCTAGCCCGTTTAGCCCGAAAAAACAGAAAAATAAGAAAAATTGTAGAAAAATAAGAAAAATTGTAAAAAAATTGTAAAAAATTTAGAAAAAATTCAAAAAAAATATAGAAATTTATAGACATTGCTAATCATAAAAATAAATATTTGCAATGACATAATGAGCTTTATTAACTTATTAAATTACATGGGATGGCTGCCTCATTAAAAACTTTACCAAGTAAAAACTCAATTTGAGAAAACCTTGGTAAAGAAAAAAGAGTACAACCTATAAAGCTCATTAGTGACTATATGTGAAGAAAAATATTGAAAATCCTATTCATTGCTATCTAAATACAAATTCTCAAAAGATTCTTCTAAATCTTTATTTTCTGATATGTTGGAGTCTTGATTCACTTGTTCCCAGTCTTTGACGGTCATAAGTACTTGACCATCTCGTTGGACAGACTTGTTCGTCGCTCCTCGATTATTCTTAGGAAAGGCGAATGCGACTCGAGGAGACTATAGAGACAGAGCAGTCAACACATCCCGCTAATATGGATAGCACTTGGATATGACACCTTTTGGGCTTGCCACCATGAGAGGATGTTCAACTCTGCTCAAACCGACGCTATCATCTGTTGAGATAGCTTGATAGGTCTCAGTGCTTTGTCGCCTTCCTCCTCCTAAGCGATGTGTACACGCACGAGAACTAGACGAAGAACCAAAAATCTTGCCCCATTGCATAGCCCCTAGAGGTGCTAGGGACTACCGGAGTCTTTCCAAGCGCATGAGTCTAAATCGGTAGCCTCACTTAAAATTTGTAAAACATTCAGTAAATCCTTGGAGTTTGGCCTAGGATCCAAAATAAGCGAATGCATATAAAATAGAATTTCTCTCCAATATTTTAAAAACTTAATTTTCATGGCACCTCTGACATCCCGTAGTATATGATCATGTTCAAAAGCCTTTAGGTGAGTTGCAATTTCAACAATATTATGAACAATTATAGGAGAAGTAGGGTAATATATTCCGAGAAAGGCAAAGTGTAGCTTTATGAAAAATTTCTAAAAGGAAAATATTTTTTCAAAGAACAACCCAATCGTTTTGATGAAGTTGGGGTCTCTAACTTGGGTTCTCTTTGGAGGAGCTACGAGATTGATGGCTTTGGGTGTGAAGGAAAGCAGATAAGGTGCTCCTATATGGCAATATATGTTTAAGCATAAGATAAGTAGAGTTCCATCTAACAGGCATGTCTAAAGCAAATTTTCTAGGACGAACATTCATTGTTACGCAAAAACTCTTATATGCGGCTATTCGTTGGTTTGAACAATTAATAAATGAAATAGCATCTCTAAAAGAATCAATACAAGCATTTAATCTTTTAAACCGGATTTAACAATAAGATTAATAATATGACAAGCACAACGTTGATGCAATAAGAAAGAGTGTGCATAAGAATTAAACACAGTGTAAGAATTTCCATAGCTTTAGTGTTTGCAATTGCATTATCTAAAGTTATAGAAAAATTTTATCTGTGAGACCAAAATCTTCTACAACTCTAATAATACTTTCTGCAATATTTTCAGCACTATGTGAAACATTAATTAATTTAAATCCTATAATTCTTTTTCCATTACCCAGTCATCATTAATATAATGAGCAACAACACTAATATAATCCTCTCTAGCTCTACCACTCCATATATCGAAGTCAAAGCAATAGAGAATGTACAGTATGAAACATTTCTTTCATTTTATCACGACAATTGTTATAATATTTAATTAAATCTCTAGTTGTTGTTTGCCTAGATACGAGATTAAATCGAGGTTATGAGCAGTCCTAATATATTTTTGAAAAGCATCGACTCACCAAAATTTAAAGGTAAATCTTGAGAAGCAATTAATCTACAAAGAGATTCCCGAGCTACCTCTGGGTTGTACTCCCACGTACGTACCGAGCCGTCAGGGTTATATTGCAGTTGTGTCTGGCGCATTTGTATTCCTTGCTTTTTCTTGCAACTTGCAGCATGTCGTTGTAGATGACCCGTCCCACGAAGATTTTGCGTCAATTCATTACCACAAATTTTACAAACAGCATACCTCAACCGAAGTCCCATCATCCTCGGTCTTAAACTTCTTGTCGAAATCATTCCAAACTGTTGATGTACTAGCTCTTGATCTTTTTGCACACGTGCTTTGAGTCGTGGATGCACTTGTTGAGCCAGCAGAAGATGGATCGATTGGACCTGCGCTCGGGGCCATCGTTTCTTCGGCATTTTCAGATGGATATGCTTGTGGAAACGGTTGCATATCCTCCGCCGAGAGGCCGATTCGGAGAGTTCAAAATCGTAGTTCTCCATTAAATCAAGCTGTAAATTAAAATAGTAAAGAATGATTAACTTCCTATTAAACCAACAAATAATAGCAACAAATTAAACTAATAAATAATACTCAAAAATTAAAATAAGACAGAATTATTACCTCCTTTGACTCTCACAAAAATCTAAAGATTTTTGAATTTTGAATTTTTCCGAATTTTCACCAAATCGTGCAAGCACTTTTGAATTTTCACAGCTAAACCGAGAGAGAGAGTGAGATTTGAGGTGTGGAGAATGGAGGCCGGATGCCCACCTATTTATAGAAAAATTTCAGATTTTTCTGAATTTTTGCTATTTTTCTCGAATTTTTACCCCAACGGTTAGAAAACGGCTATTTTTGAAATTCGGGCGGGCGTGCGTGCGTGCGGGCGGCACGGCCCGTTTAGAGCCGTTGGGCGGGCCGTGCGTGCGGGCGTGCGTCGTGCCGTCGCGCGTCGCGTCGTCGGGTCGGCCGGTGCTAAGCGGGCCGTCGCGCGTCGCCGCCCGCCGTGCCGCACCCTCGGCCGAGCACGCCCGGTCCGGCGGGCCGTGCCGGTTCGGCCCGATTAGAAACGTGCCGTGCCATTTTCGGGTCGGGTCTACAGTACCGGGCCGCGGTGCGACCCGTGTAGGCCCGGCCCATTTGGCCAGGTTTAAACTCAGCTGCTTAAGTGCATGCTGCATATGCAAACGGGGCTACGTACTTTGGAATATTATGTTATATCAATGTAACATAAATTTGAAATTTTGACGCAGGACATGAACTTTGATTGCTTGGAATTAAGTTGGAACTAACAAAAGCTAGTGCATAATTCGAAGCAATCCTTTCTCATGTTGACCGTACGTGTGGAAGCAACAACACATGCGCACTGAAATCCATGCACAGGTGTGTGTAGCTAGCAAATCGGCAAAAGCTAGCTCGATAATCATCATGAGATTAGAGATTCCCGGCCAGCTGAAGCTAAATGATAAACAATTAAGCTTGTGACTCGTGTGATTAGCCAAAAGACCAGGCATATGCTTATTGTAAGTCGTTATCAGACACGTACAGACCTGTTTATAGCAAGGAATAGACCTGTTTATATCAAGGAATTGAAATTAGGGAGTGTTTATACAATTTTTGACTATTTTCATCTTTAAAATTTGTCATTTTTTTTAACCATTAGATAAAAAATTAAAGGTCTAGATCATTCCATCCACTCCTATATAAAATTTCCTAACCCAAACTCTAACCCTACCTTCACTCTCACCCCACCCCAACCGGCACCGCCTCCCCACCTCTCCCGCGCCGCCACCCGCCTTCTCGCCAGCATCATCCATGGCGCCCATGAGATCCACTGGCGACCACCTTCCTCCTCCTGCTCCTTCCCTCCTACCGTCTTCTCCTCCCCTCCCACGGCCTTCTCCTTCCCACTGCTCACCTCGAACGCCCCTGCCCCGCCCTTCTTCCCCGTCTCAAGCGGCTAGTGCCATTAGATGCGCCAGTGCCATCCTTGACTACCTAATGACTCCACGACGTGTTACCCCCACCGCCTACCTTGCCCGTGGTTGGGGCGGCGCCATCGCCGCCTCGCCGCACCGCCACCTCTGCCTCCCACTACCGGTCAGTCGTCACCTAGCCTCTTTCTAAGCTCAGGGGGCTCGAGTGAACTATAATCCTAACGAGGAACTCGAACCCAAACCCTATGGGGCGACGACGCACGAAGACGATGACATCACTGGAGATGAGGAAGATGTCGGCGGTGAAAACGGCGTACGAATCTCTACGAAGATCGAAAGATAAGAAATTTGACTAATTTTGTCCCAAAAAATTCAAATGTGGTATAGCTCTTCCGTTGAAATTAAACTGCTTTGCGAAGCAAAAAAAAAGTAGCAAGAAGCTTTTCGAGCTTGCTACAAAAGCTAGCAGCTAGGAACCAGCAGCGAAACATCTGCTAGTCAACACTGGTACTAGCAAGTAAGTATTTATATAATTAATTCCTGTAGAATGACAAGAAAAACCAGTTCGTACTGATCTGGTCAAACATGTATGGAAGTATGCTAACTAAAGCAGTAAACAAAGCTGTTGGAACGTGTGTGACGTTAACACAAGACTTGGACCCGATCTCATCGAGACTGACGTCATCGTCTCATCGATCGATCACTTCGGTAAAGACTTTCTCACTCGCTAAATTTCCACTACTGTACCCAGCATGATCGACACGTCTAGGTGGTTGATCTCTATATATTTGCATGCATGCTTACGGCTTCGTTATCTCATTGCCCTGCACTATATCGATCGAGAAGCTAGACAAGATCACTCCATCTCACTACACCTAACCGATCCCTAGCTACACAAACACACACACATATATACGAATAGTCGTACGAACTAGCAGAGAGAGCTACAGCTATAATTTAGTCTATAAGCAGCATGGGTTATCTCAAGTTTGTCTGCGCCGTCGCGGTAGCAATTCTCGTCATCATGTCAACCGGAGAGTGCCTCGGCGCTGCGGCGGCGAGGCCACTGCACGACACGGACACGGTGGCGTTCGTCGGTGAACACGGCGACCGACGCCTGGCGGTGACGCCGACGACGAGGCCAGTGTCGACACTCTCTGGACCTTCCAATCATTCGAACGACCCCAACATCCATCCATGAATCTAGCTATAGTATAGCTTACATGAAAATATAAAGGTGCATGCGCATATATATATATGTATACGCGCGCAGTTAAGAATATATGTGTGTCTGTTTAGTTTTCAATAAGTCCACGCATGCACATGCATGCGGTGGCAAAGTAGTCGAGTAGACACAGAGATGAGTACACATATATGTATGCGTGTTTAATTGCTGCTATGGTTTGGGATATTTGACATGAATTTACTTGAGTCTGTTGGTTCCATATTGTAATAATGCATGCTAGCTACGCTATCCATGGTCCATGGACGTGCGCATGCATGCATGGGGAGCCCTAGCTCGCTACATGTATACTATTGAAAAATAAGCATAGAACTGCTCCGCTCAGAATCACTTAAGCTAGCTTGTTGCTACAAACAATACAAGAGAAATCTGCCTACATCTCTACACATGTCTTTTGTGTGTGTGTGGTCCTTACTAATAGTACTCTAATTAATCAATATCATCTTGCATTCTTGCTCATTGAAAAGTTAATCTAGCTCAAGCATATATTTGTCTCTTGCTCCAATTATCTGCTGCCAGCTGGTCACTGCTGCGTCAGGTTAAATCAATTTTCCTCACGGTCGTTAACCGACCGTCAGGTTAAATTTCCCTGACGGGTAAGACCGTCAGGTTAAATATCCCTGACGGGTAACCGTCAGCCAAATTAATTTTCCCTGACCAGCCAGCCCTGAGTGGTTTTGCCTGACGGGAATCCGTCAGGGAATTATAACCTGACGGTTTTTTGTATTTTCCTCACGGTTTTGAACCGTGAGGGATGATATGTTTTTTAGTAGTGTAAGGTGTATGCAAAATTTTATATTATTTAGACTTATATATTTAGATTTGTACCAAAAGTTGCATGGGCTCAGGCTGATTTTTCAGTTCTAAAACAGGAAAGCAGTCAGAGCTCATCTCCTTCCAGTCAAACCGCTAGAGGTCGGTCAGGCCAGCGTGTAGCCGGTGGTCAAACCACCAGGCATCGGTTAGACCACCCCTAGTAGCCGGTCTAACCGCCAGTGCCTTGAGTTCTTTGGCTTTTGATTTCTTGTGTTGCATGTTCTGGTTTTGGCTTCTATTCCTAACCTTCATAGCTTAGTAACTATGGTGTGAAGGATTAATGAATACTTAGAAAAAATTTAAAGGCATTGTTCACTCCCCTCTGTTGGTATACCGGTCCTACATAGTGGCATCGTCTCCCACCAGAGCGGAGTAGGGTTGTGGGCAGCGGCGGCGGGTGACACGGTACGACGGCACGAGGAATATTAGGTTAGGCGAGGTCGGAGGGGAAGAGAGGGTGGCATGGCACAAGTAGTGTGGGTCACCGATGGTGGAAGCTGGAACGACAGAGGGGGCGGAGGCACACAGAGCTGTGGAGGCACCACAGCGGCGGGGGAGCAACGGTGGGAAATAATGTGGAGGGTGAAGACCAGAGAGGAGGAAAAAGAGGACTAGGGAAGGACAGGGGAATGGCGGTGCAGATGGGTGGCGGGGGTAATGATGATCGGCTACCGCGCGGGTGATAGCGTGTTAATTTTTATAAAGTTGACGAAGTAACTCGATCATCCTTCTGGATGCGCAAGAAACCCATCTAGTACGCCAACAATTCATAGGACAGATATGCACGCATGCATGTTCCACGCAGTTGCTAGTCGATCTTTACTGCTTGACATATCAAAAGTAATTCGATCTTTACTGCTTGACATATCAAAAGTAATTAAGTGGCAGTTTTGGCCTCTTGATGCGATGCACGACGAGTAACCAATTGATCACATGGTTTGTGCTGTTTTCACACTGCGATATTTTTCCTTAAATAAATAAATAATCCAAATGCTTGCAACCATAAATCAATTCATTACTTTTTACTAACATTTACTCAAAACCACCATTCTGGTGTTTCTTCAGTTTTTACAACAAATTTGGAGTTACAAACTCAACTACTTAATTGCATGCGTACTTCGGAATATTATGTTATATCAATGTAACATAAATTTGAAATTTTGACTCAGGACATGAACTTTGGTTGCTTGGAATTAAGTTGGAACTAACAAAATTAAAGCTAGTGCATAATTCGAAGCAACCCTTTCTTATGTTGACCGTACGTGTGGAAGCCAAAACACGTACACACTGAAATGCATGCACAGGTGTGTGTAGCTAGCAAATCGGGGTGTTCGTTTTAGCGATAACTTTTAGCTTTTGGTTGAAATTTCACTGTAACTGATTTTTTTTACTGTAGCTGATTTGGTTTTTTGACCATAATTAATTTTAAAAAAATATAAAATTAAAAAACATGTTAACTCATTAGGGATAATACAAAGGAACACAGGAAAAAAATACAAAAAAACCTAAAATATCTAAAAAAATTCAGAAAAAAGATGAAATACTAAATAGTAAAAACAAAAGCAGAAACTAGAAATAGAAGCCAAAAAAAGCCGAAACAAACGAGCCAAGCTAGCTTGATAACCATCATGAGATTAGAGATTCCCGGCTAGCTGAAGCTAAATGATAAATAATTAAGCTCGTGACTCGTGTGATTAGCCAAAAGTAGCAAGAAGCAAAAAACTACTTTGTTTATTGTATGCTTATTGTAAGTCGTTATCAGACATGTACAGACCTGTTTATAGCAAGGAATTGAAAGTAAACTACTTTGCGAAGCAAAAAAAAAAAAAGTGGCAAGAAGCTTTTCGAGCTTCCGACAAAAGCTAGCAGCTAGGAACCAGCAGCGAAACATCTGCTAGTCAACACTGGTACTAGCAAGTAGGTATTTATATAATTAATTGCTGTAGAATGACAAGAAAAAGCAGTACGTACTGATCTGATCAGACATCTATGGAGGTTTGTTAACTAAAGCAGTAAATAAAGCTGTTGGAACGTGTGTGACGTTAACACAAGACTTGGACCTGATCTCATCGAGACTGACGCCATCGTCTCATCGATCGATCACTTCGGTAAAGACTTTCTCCCTCGCTAAATTTCCACTACTGTACCCAGCATGATCGACACGTCTAGGTGGTTGATCTCTATATATTTGCATGCATGCTTAAGGCTTCGTTATCTCATTGCCCTGCACTATATCGATCGAGAAGCTAGACAAGATCGCTCCATCTCACTACACCTAACCGATCCCTAGCTACACACACATATATACGAACAGTCGTACGAACTAGCAGAGAGAGCTACAGCTATAATTTAGTCTATAAGCAGCATGGGTTATCTCAAGTTTGTCTGCGCCGTCGCGGTAGCAATTCTCGTCATCATGTCAACCGGAGAGTGCCTCGGCGCTGCGGCGGCGAGGCCACTGCACGACACGGACACGGTGGCGTTCGTCGGTGAACACGGCGACCGACGCCTGGCGGTGACGCCGACGACGAGGCCAGTGTCGACACTCTCTGGACCTTCCAATCATTCGAACGACCCCAACATCCATCCATGAATCTAGCTATAGTATAGCTTACATGAAAATATAAAGGTGCATGCGCATATATATATGTATACGCGCGCAGTTAAGAATATATGTGTGTCTGTTTAGTTTTCAATAAGTCCACGCATGCACATGCATGCGGTGGCAAAGTAGTCGAGTAGACACAGAGATGAGTACACATATATGTATGCGTGTTTAATTGCTGCTATGGTTTGGGATATTTGACATGAATTTACTTGAGTCTGTTGGTTCCATATTGTAATAATGCATGCTAGCTACGCTATCCATGGTCCATGGACGTGCGCATGCATGCATGGGGAGCCCTTGCTTGCTGCATGTATACTATTGAAAAATAAGCATAGAACTGCTCCGCTCAGAATCACTTAAGCTAGCTTGTTGCTACAAACAATACAAGAGAAATCTACCACATCTCTACACGTCTTTTGTGTGTGTGTGTGGTACCTTACTAATAGTACTCTAATTAATCAATATCATCTTGCATTCTTGCTCCTTGAAAAGTTAATCTAGCTCAAGCATATATTTGTGTGCTCTTGCTCGAATTAATTAGCTGCTGCCTGCTGGTCACTGCATCTAACTTCTAAAGTTGAGGAGTTGTACGTAAAACCAGACGAAGTACAATAATAGCTGGAAGTGGTCTATACGAAAACCATTATGAACCCTTAGAACTAGATGTGTACTAAACCTTGGCTTTGAAATCGCAGAGAACCAGCCGGTGACCAGAAACGGCATATGGTTACGATTTCCAGAATGCCTTGTTCTCCTCAAAGTTATTGGACTCGGATCAGAGATCAAACCGGTAAAGTCACTGGTTCACTAGTCTAACCGTCGGTTCAATTGGTGAACCGCCGGTTCGTTTACCACTTAAATGATCATCTCTTTATGTCTATCCACTACTACAAAATAGGTTATACTGAACGGGTAAATCACAGACGGTTCATACGTAACCGTCTATACTTAACTATCACAGACGGTTCATACTACCACCCGGCTGTGGTACTGTCACAGACGGTTATTAACATGACCCGTCTGTGATAATTAAGACATCACAGACGGTTCGTGTTAATAACCGTCTGTGAAAGCTCACAGACGGTTTGTTATACGAACCATCTGTGATAATAGAGACATCACAGACGGTTCGTGTTAAGAACCGTCTGTGAGCCTTCACAGATGGTTATTCATACAAATCGTCTGTGATGTCTCTATTATCACAGACGGTTCGTATAACAAACCGTCTTTGATATTAATTGTCACAAACGGTTCGTGTTAATAACCGTCTGTGATAAATTGCACTATTAATACTTGGACAGTGTCGACACAAATCTGTCTTTTATTGCGCTGTATTGGTGGAGCAAGGCGGCCGGCTTTAGGGAGATCGGGGGTGAAAATATATCGCCGTCTTCTTAGTGATCTAATCAGAGGTTAGTACTCAATTACTTGTAATTATGCTTATATACATGTGATATTATGTGTATCACAGACGGGTAGGAACAAGAACCGTCTGTGATATTGTGTGTATCACAGACGGTTGTTGTTTTTAACCGTCTGTGAAAGTAGACTATCACAGACGGTTGTTTGCAAAAGCATGCGTCAGAATAAGTTATCACAGACGGCTTGGGAGCCGTGCGTGATAACCACCTATTATCATCGACACATAAAAAGCAGGCGGTTCAAAAATGCGTGATGACGATTCGAACCGTCTGTGATAGGCCTGTCTGTAGCAGTGATCACTCTACCAGCGAGCTATCTCAGACTACTATGGTCATGTAAGTATGTAACAAAATATGATCTCAAAGCAAGACATGACATGATAGTATGATACTACTCTAGTCTTCTAGTAGAGAAATTGTAATTCAATGTAGCTATATCAAGTTATCAACCCAGTCATTAAAAGGAAATAACATGTGCAGTAGAACTATCTGGTATTGCTCAGAAAAAGGCAATATTTAAGAAAAATATTATTTGACCAATTATAGCTCATTTAAGTTCTCTTCATCCTAAACAGATGTTTCAATTCTTTTACAAGCAAATTGTGTTACCTGGCCACTCTGTTCACTTATTATGCTTATCTTGCAATTAAGAAACATGTTGTTCCATTCAAGAATATTAGAAAAATGCAACTAAGATAAAGAATACCTGGGGAGGTGTTCTTGCGGGCCTCTTTAGCAATGTTAGAGCCAAACATCCCTTGTGCCTTGCGGAAAGCATGCAATTTTGAAATGATACCTTGCCTTTGGTCAGGGGTTGTAAGCACTTTATCAAGAACATGGTAGAACTCCTCCTTGATACTAGTGAAAAATTTGACTTCTGCGTTATACTGGATGCTTGGGTTCAGAAAAGCAACTGCTAAATGAAGAGGTGAATGCAGCTCTGCCTGCCATTTGCATATGAAGAAGATGCATAGTCAAAGCTATGAAACATTTGTTTCCGCTTTGATCTATGCCTGAACAATGATTGCAATGTGAGAAAATCTGATACAGACTTTGTAATCCCTGAGCAAACAAGCTCCTGCCTTACCAAGCACTTTCTCATATGCACAACACATACTTTAGGGCTACCTCAAACTGCCCTTTCCTAGCTTCAGCATGCAACTATCACATTTTTTGGGGATAAAAAGTAGAGGTAAACAAAAAAAGCAATCAGTCACTAAATCATAGCATATGATAGAAGGTAACCAATTTGATATCAAAAATTGTAATTCTACAAAAGTTTTGCCCAAAAGAAATGTTAAAATCACTTCTTACTTGCTCAATCGCAATGTCTACAGCTTTAAGAGAAGAATATACTTCTTGTAGTATAGATGATGCACCTTCAAACCTACCTTCATTGTCTAAAAAGGACAAACAACTAAACATAAATACAAAAATGGTCTTCACAAAGTTATACAGACAAAAATTCTGCATTTATTCTTACCACATTGAACTCATCAAGCAGAGCTTTTGTGACATTTGTCAAGGCATTTCTAGGACAGTATTTTCAGGCTTCTCCAGGCCTTATTTGCATGTCAGCCATCACCATTCCCAGTCAAGAACATAAAAATGGCAACTGTGGTAACTGGTAAGTGTGTTAATGTGTTTAAAGACCTAACTTATTATCACCAAATAAAAAATAGAATACTCTTAGTCATGCAGACATGCACACAACAAACAACCAAATCGGTACTAGTCAACAATCCAAATGTTGACAAGAAGTACTGAATACATGTTCACAAAAGTAACCGAATAGGTACTACGCAAGCCAATAAGACTACAAAAACATAGGACAAACAGATTAATAGAGTAATAGACTAAGGATAATCAAACGGCCCCCAAGGTGCTTGTTCTTCTTCTTCTTCAGGATTGAGATTAAGACCACTGACGTCATCGGTAGATATCAGCATAGCAATATTGTCACATGCATTTGCACGTTGTTTGTCTCTCTCTTCGTTTTCATCAATAACATTAATATTTGCATCATCCAAATGGAACTGGAAATCTTCATATGAAAAACAAATATTTTAGTTATATAACTTAGATGTTAACATTACAAAAAGACATGATCAAATGACCATGATTTCACAAGACATCATCATTAGCATTTGTTAAGTGGACTGATGCCAATTCCTCTCGAAAAGTTTCTAGTTCTTCAACAGCAAGATGACATGGATTATCTTCCAAAATCCAATCTTCATTACCTTTCCCAATGTCCTCGATATTTATTGGGTCATAATTTCGAGTACACATTTTGAACCTAATGAAAAGGCACTTGATTTGACAAACATGTCTATTTGAAAAAAGAAGTGCTATCAAAATGTGCATAGAAATAGTACCTTTGGTGCAGCCTCAGGTTGTAATGGACATAAACAAGATCATTCAACCTTTGATGCTCAAGTCTGTTTCTTTTTCTCGAGTGTATGTGCTCAAACAAGCTCCATTTCCTCTCGCATCCAGACACACTGCATGTTTGGCTTAAGACACAAATAGCAAGTTTTTGTAAATTTGGAGTAGTGCAACCATAAGTTCTCCACTACTCATTTGCAATGGAAGAAATGGAAGAAACAGATCAGCAATACTAGTCTAAACACACAAGTAATTGGATCTTATTTTTGCAATTAGTAGTGAAGAAAAGAGTAATATGTTTCCTGGCAAGCATATGTTGTCAATCATTTCTGGCTGTCAATTGTCCAAAGTCCCCTTCTGCATTTCTGAATGTCCTCATCTCCTTGGTCAAAGAACTTCGCAAAGCTACATCATTCACTGCATATTTGTCAATAACATCAATGACTCGAGATTTAGTGACATGGTACTTTGACATTAGTTCCTGATCATATTGGTTGTTAGGATTAAACCAAAAGCCAGCTGCATGGAGATTCTTCTCAAGGTGTTTATCCCATCTCTTTTCTATAATGTTCTAGAAGGGCTCATCTACCATCTTCCTTCTTTGAAACCACTTTTGAATTTCATCTTTTGAGGCATGCAAGGCTCCAAATAGATATCCCATGGCCGGTCGCTCATCACTATCCACAATTCTCAAGACACGAACTATTGGTTCAGATAATTGACAAACGGTAGCACAATCTTTCCAAAAGGCCTGGTTCAAGACAGAGTTAGTAAACTTTTTTGCTTTCACTTCCTTAGCATATGCAAAGGTTGTCCATTCCCTCGATATAACCATGGCACGAAGAGCATCCTTCTGCTTGTAAATACTTTGCAAAGCAACAAAATTAGTAGCAAAGCGAGTTGGTGCTGGACAAAGAATGTCATGTCCCTTAGTGAATTTCCTCATTAGATATAGTGGATAGCAATGGTTATACACATACTTGGTAATAGATGATGCATGAGAAATAGTCCTCTCTACTAGTTCTTCCTTGCTCATGTCACTCAACATCAAATTCAAATAATGAGCAACACAAGGGGACCAATAGATAGAAGGAAACTCCTCTTCTAATTGTTTCCCAGCACAAACCATATTAGAGGCATTGTCAGTTATGAAGTGAACAACATGTTCTGATCCAACTAGTTTTTTTGTGTGTGATTTGGGTTCTACCTTAAATCCTAAGCACAAGCATATAATGTGTGCTCTTATACAAATGATTATTGATGCATTTTACAAATAAATGAAGGATTACACAAGTACTGCAATCTATGGATTATGGGACACATGACGCAACAAATTGGTGTGGAGCAACTAAGCAAAATCGGATCTAATACACAAAGTCAGCAAAGTACCTCGGTGGCAACAAGGGTGAACGGTGAGGGGGGAGACCGCCGGCACGGCCCGGCAGGGGCGGCGATGGCGATAAGGAGGCAGCCCGGCGGCGGCGACTAGGGCGACCGGTGCGGCGATTTGCTGCCTCAGGTGTTCCAGGTAGGGCCATCTGCGCGGCGAGGCTGCGAGCAGGGCGACCAGCGTGGCTGCTTAGGCCCGGCAGCGGTGAGGCGTGGCGACTGGCCGACTATGGCTGGGCCTGTGTGGGTGAAGTGAATCATAGTGAGTGAAGACCGTGAAGGTGTGAAGTGCGAATGAGGCATTGAGGCCAGCCGCCAAGACCAGTCCAGTAGAGGGGTATTTTTTGCTTTTTCCAGTTTTGCCCCAGTCGACCAGTTCGCCTGGTTTTTTCGGTCTGACTACACGGATGGTCTTTTAACCAAACCAACCCGGTGCACTATCTGGTTCCAATTTTTTCGGTTCAAGCGGTGGTCCGGTTCAATTTTCTTAACTATGGTTCAACTCCCATGAAATTATGGTTTCGATTTCCAGCCTTAAATAGTACCCTATACTAACAACTTAATGTGTCTTTCTTTTTTAATATAATTTTTATTGACGGGTTAAAAACTTAAAAATGGCCACATATTAATCACCTACACTCATTGTGCTCTTCATATATGCGTAGTATGTGGAGGAGAGTTTAGTGCAAACTACCAATTAGGTGCAATCATGAAAACCATTTTGTTTTAGACATAAATCAACATAAAAAGAATAAAAAGGTGTCGATGTAGTTTGCAAATAATTTATTGTGCCTATGTTTAAAACTTCATGTTCAAATTAAATCTACATAGGTTCAAAATAGTGAAAGTGAGAAAATTTTGCCAAATAATAAATCGGAAGGAAAACGACAAGGAAAATGAGAAATGTTTGCTATTTACAATGAAGTGCAGTTTTTGTTTCTTCTAACATATATTGAGTTTGAAGTTAAAATTCTAAATGATGCTAGACTAGATAATCATATTTCTTCCTGTGTTCAAATCGATTTTTTTCATGATTGCAACTAATAGATTTGCACAAGATATCTCCCGGTACATATATGATGAAACAAGGGGGGAAGTGGGGAAAAGCTAGCATTTGTAGATCGTAGTATGAGAACTTTTACAACAAAGAATATTATAAATTGGGAGATGGAATTAATTCATCTCATGGATTAAGGGGGTGATCGTTTTAGCGATGGCTTCTGGTTTTTAGCTGAAGTTTCACTGTAGCTGGCTTTTTTTTTATTGTAGCCGAGTTAGCTTTTTGGGCATAATTAAATTTAAAAAAAATGTAAAAATAGAAAAAATATGTTAGCCCATCACGGACAATGCAAAGGAACACGGGAAAAAAAGAAAAATGCAAAAAAGCTCAAAAAATCTAAAAAAATTCAGAAAAAGACAAATTACTGAATAGTGAAAAAAAAAGCTGAAGTTAGAAGCTGAAGCTGAAAAAAACTGAAATGAGCGGGGCCTAATAATCCTGTTAGTAGCTAGTGTATGGTCCATATGCCACATATATCATGTAGACAAGGATAGTACATCTTTGCGCTTCATGGACCATCGCCGATTGGGAGCTCGGAGGCTAAGCAAAAGCTTCATCGTCACAAGCACGGCGAACAATTATAATATTATGAAAGTATTTTTATCGATAAATCTAATAATATGGTTTTCGTATAGCTTAGTCTATATAGTTTGAAAGACATTGGTACTACCACATACGAGTTCATCACAGACGATTTGGAACAGTCATCACAGATAGTTTTTTCAACCGTCTGACCTCATAGTTAGTGAGAGAAGAGAGAAGAGAAGAGCTAACCAAGCCTTCTATTTTAAGGAAAAATTTGGCGAGAAGAAGTGGAGGAGAAGTGAGAAGAGAGAAGAGGAGATGAGGAGAAGAACAGTCGATTCTTCTATTTTAAAGAGCAAATCCAGTGAAATGAGCAGAAAATTCAAATTCGGTGAGAGTGGATAAGTTGAAATATTGTTACAGATGGTTCTAGGTAAAGAATCGTCTGTACAAGTAGGTTATTGTCGGACTCCGGAGCAACGACTCCTGGATTCTCTGTGTAAATCGCACTAGTCCAGGATCAAAGTAGTGCACACAGTGGATAATAAAGATTCATATCATGCACAATGGCATTTATTCATTAACTAAATATGGGCCTGATGGCCAAAGTTTACATCAATGGTTCATGAACCAAAATTAAATATAAGCAGCGGAAAAAGAACCATAAAGCAGCAGCCCATCCTACCTGCTCACAGGCGAATGACTGTAAGACGTGGCCTACTCGTCGTTATTCTCACTGAAGTTGATGAAGTCCTTCTCTGAAAATGGTGAATGAAACAACATGAGTACATAAAGTACTTCACAAGTTACACCAGAAGGTTTAACAGAGTTCATGTATGCATAAGAATTGACAATGGAATGTATAATAGGTTATTTGTGCATAAAAGCATAATTAAAGTAAATACAATAAACAGATTCAAAAGCTGAATTTGATACAATAGAAAGAATAATTTAACAAAATAATATCGTTAGTGCAGGCTCCGACCAAACACTAACCTATTCACAGGTATCCCACCTGGTCCATCTTTTTCAAAAGATCTCATACAGATTCCATCCATCCATCCATACAAATGTCATATGGATTCCATCCATCCATAAACCTTTTTAGAAATTATTTTGAAAACCAAAATCTAATCTATGAAAAACTTTACTCAGCTTGCCCATGACCGTGGGCACAGCTATCCAGGATAGTTTATACACTCTGCAGAGGTTGTACAGCTTCACCCACAAGACATGATCATCCCATATTGCCACCGGATAAATACACTTCCTTTATTGTGTGGCGAGGATATCATGATAAGGCTGTTACAATGTTCCGTAGCCAAAATAGTTACGCCACCACTAAGGTTTCACCACAACTTGAATCCACAAGTTGGAGCCCCTCTTGTGCCATGTGAGACTTCTCGCGGTCTACGCCACGCTTACATTCAGCCTATAGCGAAACTATATTTGGAACTTCATAAATTATTTAGCCAAGTCTGTCACATACCAGACTTATGGTAGTACGGCGTGACTTTGTAATAGTAGCTCACAGACCGGTCCTTAACTTGACTTAGGCTTAAACCACATACCACTTGTGCCTAACAATCAATATTGTATCACTGAATAACAATGTATGCCAGCATCCACCACCTAACCATTAGCCTAGGTCAAAACTAAGTTTTATATTTTATTTTAAAAACATTTCATATACTCTCTTGACTCACCGAAGTCAAGAATACATTTTAGAAAATCATTATTCTGAAGTGAAACAAATATTTCCTCTTAAATCATTCTAAGCATGGCTAAGCAATTCTATAAAATTTCTAGTCAATACTATTGTACTAACTAGATTTTCATCTAAGGTGACAAGGCATAAGGAAGTTCAATATCAAATTTGGCCATACACAAAGGATTTAGGTATAATTAGAATTTAAATCGAATTTAAATTAGATTTGAATAAAAGTACGCATGCATAATAATTTAAAAATAACATAAATAATTTAAATTACTGGGAACAACATGATTAAAGGTGTAACTTGCTTGCTTTGAAGTTTGCTGAAGTTCATCGAAATTATACTCTTCGGAATAGTCGTAGTCTACACGCGAAAAGCCAGAACAAACTAAACTAAAATAGAATCCAAAAAAAATTCAAAAATTATGAAATAAATACTTGGAGATAAAATATGAATTTAGGAAAGGCGAAGGAGAACGACTTCTAGAAGCTTGAATTCCAAAGAAATGAATAAAAAGAATTATTGGAATTCTTTTATTTGTGAAGGAAAAATGATCAGAAGCTACAATATTTGTGTATGGTTGAAATCATGATCGAAGGCGTAGTTGAAGACATGGTCAAAACTATAGTTGAATCAACGGCTGAAGATACGGAGGTCTAAGTCAAAGACAAAGACTCCAAGTACGGATTCAGTTGAAGTCGAAGATTCGATCGAAGACCTGGTCAGAACTGTACAGTGGTCAAAAGAATTGGATTGATGTAGTGGTCGAAAGAATCTGACGGCTTGGAGAGGTCGGACGGTTTCGAGTGGTCAGAGAGATCGGAGGGTTCAGAGAAGCTGGAGGGTGCGGAGGTTAAAATGGTCAAACAACCATGGTCGGTTCAGAGACGGAGGTCGAAGTCGAAGGTTTCGAGATTGAAGGCCGAAGTCGAAGTCTTCAAGGTCGAAGGTCGAAGGATGGAGTCGAAATCTCCAAAGGTCAAAGTTAAAATTGGAGTCTCCGAAGGTCGAAGTCGAAGGCTCCGAGCAGTCGGAGTCTAAGAAGCATCCGAACAGCAGAGTCTAAAGAACCTCCGGATAGCAGAGTCTTATGGGCCTTCGGACGTCGGAGTCTAAGAATCAGATGGTTGGGAGAAGTTGGACGGCTTCGCGTGACAAGATCCGGGTGATTCAATGGCGGTGAAGACCGGTGAGATGTACAAAAGAGGGAGAAGATGCAAGGTTCGGGCTGCACAGAGTTGGCTGGCGGTGAGGGTGTAGCGGAGGCGGGATACGATTATCGACAACGGAGACTCTCCGACAACGACTTGCTCGGAGAAGGGGCATCGAAGGTTCGCACGGGCCGGTGGAAAGCATGGACAGCGTCAACGAAACTCCAGGCTGGCCGAGGCTATGGCGATTGCTTGCCGAGGCTCCGCCGGGGATTGGAAAAGGACACTATCAGTGTGAAGGACTTCGGGCGTGGGAGAGTGGAGTTGAGCGAGGTGCGAGGTGCGGAAAGGAGAGAGGGGACTACGAGGAGTGCATTGGTGCTCTTGTGCATTACCGCAAGTGGTTGGAAGGTGGTTGGCGATTAGGTGAAGCAGTGGCGCAACTCGAGCGGTAGTGGCGACGACGTTCCGACGGTGAGGAAGCTCAGCCAAGGGGTGGTCGAGAAAATCTAAAAATTATGAAATATATACTGAAAGATAGATTATGATTTTAAATGAATTTAGAAACTTGAATCACTTGATTCGGAGTTCGGATGGAGGAGAATAAGCGATTGGAAAATTGGTGGATCAGAAAATTCTGGAAAAAGAAAAATCAGGAATATTCATTCATAATATTCCTGCGTGAACAGTAACGGACAGTAGCCCTTTTCACTGTTTTTGGCCGTGGTGCCGACGTGAAAAAACACGGGAGGTGAAGCCAACTAGCAAAATGGGTTGCTAAGGATCCGAGGCACATGTAGGAAGTGACGGCACGTCAAACGAAGCACGTCGACGATGTGTACGGTGACAATGACATAGGGTTAAAGATAAGAATAATTTTTGGGAATGAGACATGGAGAAGTAAGGTGAGCACGGCCTAGAACACGGAGAGGCAAAGCTAGAAAAAATATTGGCTAAGCCAAAAACCCACCGGAGACGACACAATTGTTGTTTGAACTACGACGGTACCGAAAAACGAAAAACTTAATATATTCGTCCTCGGTGAGGCGAATCAAAACCGTCCGGAGGGTAACTACCTGGGATGGTTTGGCACGTTTTGTCATGAACGGATTGTTGAAAGCATTCCCGGACAAACGGGGACGCGAAGTGTCATTTGCGGCCATGGCTAGGTATCGGGCGCAAAAATTTGGGGAAGGTTTTTGGAAAAACGGAGGGGAGCACGACGTAGAACGTGTCGAGGCAAACTCAACGGCGTAGACTGCTCGGCCAACGGACTAGCGAAACGCCATGGAGAAGCCTTTAGGCAGCCGATAGGCTGACATCGGTGTTTCGGGCAAACGAAGAGGAGTTAACATGCGAGACTTGCGACGAAATGAAGAGTAGAGCGTGGGGAACATGATGCTCACCTTGGTTTTGGTCGGGTATGCACGGTCGGCCGGTGGCGACGCGAGGAATGGGGACCCGATTTGGCCCACGACGCGACGATTCTTTGGCGAAGTTCCAGCGAAGGGGAGGTGAGCACCGCGTAGAATGCGACGAGGCGAAGCCAATGGTGTGGTCAAAAGTGGTGGGGCTCCACTGTAGGTGACGCAGTAAACCGAAGAACATGTTTGAACGGCAAAACAAGAACTTCAATTGCGGCCAATAGAGAGGGAGTGGATACTTGAGACTTTCGGGGTTGAGTGAGGATGAGGAGGGGCTCACGGTGCTCTCTTTGAATGCCATGGGTTAAATTCTCGCGAAACGGCTCATGAATGAGGGGGAAACGGTGGGAAAATGGAAGAGTTAAATGGGGAGAGTTGAATGCAATTTATTTCGTGAAAAAATGTTGAGGAAATTAAAAGATCTGAAGGATTGAAGAAGCTTCAAAAAAACGTTCATGGCGTTGCCCCTCTGTGTCTCACGAAACGTTCACGGGAAAAGAATAGTGAGGAAGAAGAAAGGAAAAAAGAGGAGAGAGAAAAGAGAGAAAAGAAAAGAAAGAAAAAGAAAAAAAAATTGGTAAAAGTTTCAGGAAAATTTTCTAAAGATCTTTGGAACCTGAAAAGACTAAAAAACATATTTTTGGAATTAATTGATGTTTATTTTAATTTTTAAAAATATTTCTTCTTTTCTAGCTTTAAAATAATACAATAAATTACAAATAAGGCTTAAAAATATTAGAAAAATTCATGGAAGTTTCTAAAGCTATTTTAAACTTATAAAAATATTTTTAACTAAAATTTAGATATTTTTCTTTATAAAATATTTTTTATTTAACAGAAAGGCTCTTTTCTTTAAAGCAGAAAATTAGGTTAGCGAAAATTTTAAATTTTTAAGAACCAAATAACTTTGATTTTTATTTTAAACTAACTTATTTATTATTCATTTTATTTTTTTACTTTTATTTTTTTGTTAAATTACTTTTTATAAAAATAACCTTTTTTAAAGCGGAAAATCAGGCAATTAAATTTTTTTAAAAATTAAGAAACCAAAAGTAAATGTTTTATTTTAAATTAAATTAAATATTTTGAAATAAATAGCTGGGCTGTTACGGTCATCACAGACGGTTTTTATTCTAAACCATATATGATATATCACAAATGATTTTTGTTCTGAACCATCTATAATGTATTACAAACGGTTCAAAATAAAAATCGTTTGTGATAAGTAGGTCATCACAAACGATTCTTTCCATCGCGGTGAACCTAGATGGTCATCTTGTAAAATCGTCTGTGGTAACTTTATCACTAACGATTTGTGTTGAACTGTGTGTGATAAGGCGTTCAAGGTGACCCTTTTTGTAGTAGTGTGGTGCTCAAACTTTACAAAGTTCGACAGCATGGATTCTAAGACGTGAAATGAAAAAGGAGGAACTATATACGAGTGTTGTTAGCCCACGCTATACCAGTTTCATGGGGTTTCATGACGTTTTAGGTTTCAACGCATTTCACAAAACATTTCAAAGAGGTTTTAGTTTTGTTTTTGAGCTTGATGTTTCAAGCAGGTTTCAGCGTGATTTGTAAAAAGTTTCATGCAAGTTTTAACATGTTTCAAATAGTTTCAAAAAAATGTTTGCAAGCAAGTTTCAAATTTTAACACATTTCTAGAAGTTTTGGAAAAAGTTTGAAGCAAGTATCAACATGTTTTAGAAGTTTTACCAAGTTTTAGAAAGGTTTCACGGTGCTTTAGCAAAAGTTTCATAAAAAAAGTTTCAAAATTGAACAAAATTCAAAGACAATTTCATGTTTTCGTGTAGGTTCACCACAAATTCGAACAATATACACCGGATTTCAACCAAAAAAGTTAAAAAAAAATTACACAAGATTTCCAGGATGAATTGGGCCCAACAGCAACTCCTTGCTACTCTCCGCCTATGCTAGTCTACCACAGCTCACTTGGGTGGAACACGACATGCCGCCAGCAGCCTCTACTGCATGCTCTCGCCTGCCTACCGCCAGTCGCGGCCACCACATATACCCGTGTAAGATCGAGGAGGCCGACTAGAGGTGGGGGAATAGGCGCGTTTATATGCAAAAGTGTAAATCAAATCGGTTTTACACAATTAAAGCCTAAATCAATTTGGTTTGCCTAAGTATATCAACACCCTAAGTCTATATTAAGGTTTGCAATTCTAAGGTGATAAGCAAGTAATTTAGTTCTAAAAATGTTAATTGCTTGAATGTAAATTGAGTACAAGAAAGCAAATCATATTGGACACAGTTTCTTTTTACCATGGTGTTCGGAGACTTGTAGATCTCCCCTAATCCACATTGAGATAAGCCTAAACGAACTCCACCAGCTCCATGAATTAATCCAAATACCTCAGTTTGCACTAGTGGTAGCTCTTTCCAACTTCAGGTAGATAAGCTCAAACGTTCACAACACGTCGGGTCTTCTCACAAGTTTCTTTGAGAAAATCACTGGACCATCACTCCTCCAAAACTATCTAGGAGTTGGCAACATCTAAGAATAACATATCAGAGACACTCACTTAAATAAATCAAGTGACAAAGCTCAATGGATACTACACTACTACAGAAAACCGTATCACAGATGGTTCCAAAACGTCATCACAGATGGTTTTCTGAACCGTCTGAATTTATAGGTCGGTAATAATCGAAGGTTATCACAGACGGTTTCAAACCGTCTGTAGTATAAATATCACAGACGGTTTGTAACTAAAAACCGTCTGTGATAGCTATAATCACAGACAGTTTGTAACTAAAAACCGTCTGTGATATATTACGTAGGACTACGGGTACATACTATGTAGGAATATGTGTCTGCATACGTGAACAATAAGATGGACCATGATATCGAAAAACGAAGGAGGAAAATACATCTCAAGATGACATAGAGTCATTACCACCTCGTCCTGCAGAGTATCTAGTCCTTCGGAATCGATGACCTTCTGAGCAATTGCGTTAAAGGGTGAGCCCTCCGAAGGAACCGGCGGTGACGCATTTATACAGTTTTGCGTGAGTGTTTCAACCACACACTCTCGGTACCATCTAAGCAGTTAGTACAAACTTTGGCACCTTTTGTACTCTGGCCCGACAGGTTAGTAAGGGTAGGATAATCATTTATGGTGCAGAATAATAAGGAGCGTAAAGTGAAATTCTCTCGTTTGTATGCATCCCATACCTGTACCCCTTCATTCCACAGTACTTTTAGATCTTCTACCAACGGTGCTAGGTACACATCAATATTATTCCCAGGTTGCTTTGGCCCTTGGATAAATATCGACAACAAAATATACTTTCGCTTCATACACAACCAAGGAGGAAGGTTATAGATGCAAAGAGTCACGGGCCAAGTGCTTTGTCGGCTGCTCATGCTACTGAAAGGATTCATTCCATCTGTATTCAATCCAAACCTTATATTCCTCGGTTCTACACCGAAATATGCAAAACTCCTATCGATGTTTCTCCACTTGCTGAAATCAACAAGGTGTCTCAGCATTCCATTCTTCTTGCGCTCCTCCGAGTGTCAATGTAGCAGTTTTGCCTCCTTTAGATTCGTAAAAAATCGCTTCAAACGGAAAATTATAGGAAGATACCATGCCACCTTTACAGGAAGTCCTTTCTTCACCTCTGTTCTCTCGCCATCAACATCTGATTAATTGTTACATTTGTATCGGGATACGTAGCACACCGGACAGACATACATATTTGCATACTCTTTACGGTAAAGGATACAATCGTTCGAACGTGCATGTATTCTTTCTACTTTCATTCCCCATGGACAAAGAACCTATTGGCTTTATACGTGGTTTTAGGTAACTTATTTCCCTCCGGAAGTATATCCGCTAAAAGACCTAGTAGCGCCGTGAAACTCTTGTCGGACCAACTGTTGCTTGCCTTCAATTTCAACAGTTCAAGCACAGCTGATAACTTTGTGTACTTTGACCTGCAGCACGTGAACAAAGGTTTCTTCGAGTCCTCCATCCAGCCTCGGAATTTAATATACTCTCTCTCATCATAGTTTTCTTCTACATCACGAAACATCTGATCCAGATTGTCATCGTGCAGCCTATCCAAATCCGAACCATAATCATCATCCGACGGATATCATTGACTTCACCGGTGATGTCATCCGGTGGTATATCATTGACTTCACTAGCGATATCATCCGGCAGCATATCATTGACTTCGCCATGACTGGTCCAATACGTATACTCCTTTTTGAAACCCCTCCGAATAAAGTGCGCTTCAATCTGCTCTCGATTCTTAAACATCTTTAAATTCTCACAGTCAGTGCATGGATAATACATATATTCCACTCCCTTATTCAACATATCCTTAATAGCTCTTCTAAAAGCAGACACGCCATTAATGTAATCTTTACTCACACGGTTTGTGGTATACATCCAGTTTCGGTCCTATATTATACACATATATAACAACTTAGTGTGAAAATTAATTTAATTAATTATTACTACATATATACCACATACATTGAGGCTAGCTAAATCTAAATTAGCTAGATCTTCAAAGTATATATATAACAGTCACCGAAAATTAATTACTAGATCTAAATTTTGATATTGCAACTAAAAACAAATTTCATTACTAACTATATCTAGGGCAACCAAGAACTCAATGAATCTTTAAAGCTCTTCTGCCAAATAAGCCTCTTTTCACCAAATTAAATGGCCTGAAAGCCTTGCCACCTCCAGCTGCAGTACCGGCTAGATCTGGATCGAAATGAAGACAGATGCGGTCTGAGCGGTGCAATAAATACATAGCAAGATTACCACAGACGGTTTTTGCTAAAAAAATTGTCTATAATACTGGACTATCACATATGGTTTTTAGTTACAAACCATCTATGATAGTTTGGAATATCACAGATGGTTTATAATTAAAAACCGTCTGTGATAGTACAATATCACACATGGTTTTTCAGTAAAAATCGTCTGTGATATTCCAGATTATCACAGACGATTTTTAACTAAAAATTGTCTGTGATAGTCCAGTATCATAGACGATTTTTCAGTAAAAACCGTCTGTGATACTCCTTCAGCCGCACAGACGGTCTCCAAATTAAAACCATCTGTGATAGTGTACATCACAGACGGTTTCACAAAACCATCTGTGATTTAGCGTCTAGTATTAGGCTTTCTGTAGTAGTGCTAAATCCACCACCTAGTGCAACACAAGCACAAGGATTTTTCTCTCCAAGCTCACCAAGTGTAACACATGCACATAAGAGGTGAGAGGTGTACATAAGCTCAAGAATGAAGAATAGGGCATCAACAACCTTACCCAACTAACAACAAGAGAGTATTTATAACCCACACCAAGAAACTAGCTGTTGGACTCATGTTCCAAAAAAATAGCCTGCACTGATCTGATCGCCAACATATGGCCGATCAGACTAGCCTTCACTACAATGCTAGAAAACTAGTCGTTACAGACCAGGCCTATCAGACTAGCCACACAGGGACCGATTACACCGCCAAGTCAAGTCAGACCGCTCAAATAATGCCGTTTTGGCCACTCAGCCAAAAGTCCAAGAAAAACACCATGAAATGCTCTTTGGAAAAAAACAACCGGTACATTACCTGGTCAAACCTCAAGACCGGTCAGACCGCTCACAAGGCATTGGTCAGACCACTCAAAAGGCACTGGTCAGACCGCTCACCATGAGCCGATCAGATCTCTCACAAGGCTTAGGTCAGACCATGAGCCAGTCTGACCGCTGTCGGTTTGACTATCGGTCGGTCCGACTGCCAACTGAAGGCTGGTCTAACTGCTGACCAATGAAACTGCCACCTTATGACTAATCAGACAGCCAGTAGAGCTGAGATGCATATATTTCAATTAATTAGCGAAACACATTCGTAAATTATAGTATCACACAAACAAAATCCAAAGCATGATTTACAACAAGTGGCAAAATACATTCGCACACTTTAGAATCATACCACAAATATTAGGGACATGGACTCGAACCATTTGCAAAACACATTTGCAAACTTAAGTCACATATTACAATGATTATGCATGAGCCTCAACTATTTGCAAAATATATTCGTAAACGACACTACTACAGAGAAGGTTATACTGGGCGCCTCATCACAAACTATTCTCCAGAATCTGTCTGTGTTGTAATTATCATAGACAATTTTATAATCATGATCGTCTATGTTACTAGCAATGGCTAGAACTATATATGATACATAATTATCATAGATGGTTTGTGGTTAGAAGTGTCTGTGAATTATCATAGATGGTTTGGATTAAAAATTATCTATGATAAATGTAGACTTTATGGACTGTTTCTAACACGAACCATCTATGATAATTCACAGACACTTCTAACCACAAACCATCTATGATAATGGGATAGTCACATATGTTTTTTAATTCTAATCGTCTATGATAATTCATAAATGGTTCTTAACAAGAACCATTTATGATAATTATGTATCACAGATGATTTTTGATTGGAGGGGTCTATGATATGTACTATGTTATTAAATATCCAGCCTATCCTAACAGATTCACAGTGAGTAAGGGTTTGAATGTGGCTAGCTTTGCGGGCATGTTTGGTGAAAGCATACAGATCTATTTGTTCGGTGATCTAAGGTTAGTATTTTCTTCTAATTATATGCACTATAATCAAGAGTGATGATAGCTAGGTTTATATCTAGATTTAGATCTACCTTGGTAGTTTGCTTCAATTTAAGAATGGGTCTCACTACTCCTAGTCTACTTCAATGTATTCTTGCTTGATATATATATTGCTTCATGAATAGTACATAGCTAACTACTTTAGATGGATAATTTAAGGTGAATGACAATTATGTGTAAGTGTAATGGCTAGCTAGATATAGGAGCATTAATCTATTTTAACACTAATTATTTGTTATAGGCGTAGTATAGATGAACCAAAGATAGATGTATGTTGAGAACCGTGTAAATAAAGAGTACATTGATAGCGTGTCTGTTTTTAGAAGAGCTGCCGAGTAGAATATGTTGAAGAAGGGGATGAAATTTATCTATTGTCCATGCATTTACTGTGATAATCTGAAAATGTTTATCAACTCAGCGCAAATCACACTTCAAGGACTTAGAGAAACTTTTGTTCCCAGGCTGCAAGCCAGAATACACAAGGTTGTCATCCATGCTTGAACTGTAGAGATTGAAGGCAACCAATAGTTCATCCAACAAGAGTTTCACGATATTGTTAGGTTTCCTAGCAGACATCCTTTCAGAGGAAAACATGTTGCTTAGAACCACCAACTAAACCAAGAAGGTTCTTTGTCCATTGGAAATAAAAGTAGAAAGAATACATACATATTCAAACGATTGTATCCTCTATTGTAACGAGTATGCAAATATGCATGTATGTCCGGTGTGCAAAGTATCTCGATACAACCGTAAGAATCACTTCGATGACGGTGAAGGCATAGAGGTGCAGTAAGGACTTTCTGTTACGGTGTTGTGGTACTATCTATAATTCCCCATTTAAAATATTTATTTACAAACTGAAAGGAGGCAAGATTGTTGTGTTGGCACTTGAAGGAGCATAAGAAAGATGGAAAGCTAAGCACCCTGCTAATTCTTCCCAGTAAAGAAACTTCAAAGACTTTGGAGTAAGAACTAAGGAATATACGGTTTTGGTTGAGTACAAATGGAATTAATTATTTTGGTAACATGAGTAGTCGACATAACACCTGGCCAATGAATCTATGTATGTCCAACCTTTCTCCTTGGTTGTGTATGAAGTAGAAGTAAATTTTGATGTCACTACTTATCTAAGGGTCGAAGTAATCTAGGAACGATATTAATATGTACCGAGCACCATTGCTGAAAAATCTTGTGACACTGTGGAATGAAGTACCCTCTATCTATTCCCTGATCTTATGTTACTTGTCATATCTCTGACTTGCATTGAAGAATATATAAAACTAGTTACATGTGTCCTACAAAACCCTAGATAGAACTCTATCTATGATATGGCATAAGAGAGAAGTTCATATGTCGAACTACCTAGTTGTTAATAAGTCCATAATTTCATATGGTCTAAAATAACATGATGGCCTCTTACAGTAAACATTGACTACCAAATCTTCTGAAGGCTCCTTCGAAGCAGTCAGGAAGAGAGATATATTATCCATGACCTTGGGAAACAAGGAGCACCTGAGTCACATGTACCATAGAGGCAGGGATTCCCACATGACTCCAAGGCGTATAAGAGTAGGAAGAGATCCAAGAGTGAGCGTGAGAAATGGTTGAAAGAGGAGATTCATATAGAATTTCAAGGAGAGATAGCATCACTGAGGAAAAACTGAATCAAATTCTCAATCAGTTGCAAGCCGCATCGTTATTTTGGGAGCTAGTCTCCCTCAACGTAGAGCTAGCATTTCTTGAGGCTAGGTGAAAAACAAAAAATATATAGTGAGAGAGAGAGTGAACTATCACAGAAAATTTTGTAATATAAACATCTGTGAATGCCTACTATCACATAAGGTTCTTTGCACCAACCATCTGTAATATGTAGCCCACCACAAAAGGTTGGTAAATACAACTGTCTGTGACAACCAACATATCATAGAAGGTCTTGTAGTCGAAGCCATCTGTGATAGTTGGTCTTCACAGACAATTCTTTATATAAATTATCTGTGTTGTGACTTATCACAGATGGCGCAAAAACCATCTGTGATAATCATCTGTTATCTCACAGAAGCAAAAAATCAGACAATTCATAAACCATCTGCGATAAGGGTTTAGAACTGTCTGTGATGACCCTGTATGTGGTAGTGAGAGCAAACTAAATAAGCTATCAACAAATAACACACTCAAGCTACTAGTCAAGATCTCTTTCAATAGTATGGCAACCTATACTAGCAACTCGATCTTTCACCAAACAAGACAAATAAAATTACTAAAAAAACACATCCTTACTCTATGCTAGTTATATCTTTACCTTGTGTATTCTCTTGAAGCTTGATGATGAACATTCTAACTTCAAGTATGAGTCCTTGACTTTTGCCATAAACGCATGATACATTTTGTTTGACTTAATGATGATCAACATATGAAACCACCTAAATTCTTCATCACCATGGGACATAAAAAATATTAGTCACATAATATAACTATCATTAATTATTAAAATATATCATTAACTTGTAATGGTGGCTTTTAGATTCTTTAGCCCATGGTCACTACGCGCATCACAACCACCCCAGCTCATCACTCGCCAACAGCCAACGCACCCACCATGGCCGAGACCATCTGACTGCTCAGCAGTGGCCCCTACAGCCGCTTGTCAATGCCACGCCCATCTTGCTTCTCACCACCAACGTACCACCATAATGACTCACTAATGCCACACCCATCTCAACGCTCAACAATGGCCATGATGCTAGGGGGCCCAAGGTCCACTGCGCTCACTCTTCGCTTGGTCGGTACTACTAGCCAAGCCCGCAAATCAGAGAGATAGAGAGAGAGCTCATAGGGAATAGGGGATCGAGTGGGATGGGGAATTTGGAGAACATACGAATCGAGAAAGTGGAGACATTTCTCTTTATGATTCGTGGAAGATTTTAATCATACGGTAAAACTCTATCCTGTTGAACCTAACTTTCCTATATATATAGGTTTCTTTTCAGCTGTGGTTTATGGTTTATAACTGTGATTTATATTTTTTTATTTCTATCACGAGTGCTTGTGTGAACGAATTGAATGCCGATAAGCCACTTCAAAAAAACTATCCAGATAAGTCGTTTCGAAACAGCGCCTAACAAGACCGATAAGAACAATATATAAAACATGTAACCCGTGCAGGTGCACATGTTGATGACTAGCATAACTAGATATTGTACATCAAAAGTGATTCCACATGGCTTCCTAGAAGCATCCGCAAGCAGCAATTCCACATGGTGAAGGCAAAGGCCACAGCAAATGAGGCCGGGCTACTAATTCATGTTATCTTTGTAAGCTCTTCTCTCCAAAGATGTCTCATAGCACTCACTAGCTTGCTAGCTATCCAGTTCAAAATCACCAATAAGGCAGAGCTACATGGGGACACTGGATCAGGGATTACAATTTTGGTTTAGAAATTTTTTTTGGACAATTCTGAGAAAATAACTTTCAAAAATTTCATAATTTTTTGAAACAATTCAGTCAAAATATTCAAAATATAATTTGAACTCAAGAAATTACTAAATCCCAGGACCGCCTCCATGCCATGGCTACCTCCCCCTCTCCCTTGCCAGTGCTGCTGCCTATCTCTTGCTGGCGCTGCCTCCCCCACCTCCCTTGCCGCCACCGCCGCCTTTATCCTGTTCCACCGCTGCGCTGCCCCCCCCCCTTCTCCAGTGTTGGCGCCATGCCGTCTCCCCCACCCCTTCTTCCATGCTGGTGCCGCCATTCCGCCTTCTCCCTTGCCAATAGGCGCGCATGGGTAGGGGGCCACGGAATCATGGGGGTAGTGCATACGGTTTGGCTTCTAGCATAAGGAAATTGCATGGGTGATGACGCAACAATGTGACATTAGATTCTCATTTTATTTGCATGTTAATTGCATTGCCTTCTCTCTCTCGTGTGTGTGTGTGTGTAAAATGTAGAATGAGAGTGTAGCGAGAGAGGGGAAGAAAATAAAAATAGAGATTTCCTGTCGAGCGAGAGCACAGGGAGGGAGCGTAACTATGATTTACCATCCTTCACAGTTAGAAGCATTGTGGAGCGGATGAATACCTTTAAAAAAAGGTATGCTTTATTCAAATGCGAGTAACATGCTTAATATATCATTAGCATAACTGTGGTTTGGTACTATAGAATACGCTAGGTAGCCATGTTTAGTTGACATATATATTTTTATAAGTAGCAATGTTTATTTATTGTAAATAGCTACAAAAATATGGACCAAAAAATAGCTAAAATAATTTTATGTATATCCGCACATATATATTTATGGCTCTTGTATAATTGAAGAATGGACATTATCCAAGAACTTGGTCTCATTTTTGAAAACTAAAAAACAAAAGCTTCACCAAAAATAGAGTGTACTACTGCTTCTACTTACCAAAAATAGAGTGTACTACTGCTTCTACTTACCACTCTTAGTCCTTCACTCACCTCCCTTCTTTATATCTTTAAACTGCTACTAATACCCTCCTATTCAACTATAGATGGTCAGATCAGCTAACTTTGGCCTATGGGACTACTTCACCCATGGAGAGGACGAAGGAGAGTTTATCGACATGCTATGCAAACTAATGTAGTAATTGGGTTACTACCACTGTCTCATCTACAAGGGATGGAAGACCAAGGAAGGAGACAAAAAGGCCTGGATGATGGAAATCTTATGTGTGCAAGGGAAAATGAGTACACCTCCCGCATCTTCCATACCGAGCATCTAAGGAGCACTTCCACCGACGCCCTTCAGGATGCCGCCCGCTTGGTTGTGCTCATCTGTGCAAGATCCATGAGGCCGCCATGCTGACTTCGCCATGCTGTGGTGAGGCGTTTGTCATCGCCTTCGATGATGACCTGCTCCTAACCCACCAGGTTCAGCTCACCTGAGATATGGGAGCCACCTGCAATAAGGCTCTAGAGGAGATCTTGGACCTCTGCCAATGCCTCACTGCTAGCTACAACCACGCTAAGAATATCTGTGCTTAGCTTGCCAAGTGCAAGAAAGCTGTAACATCCTGTTTTTCTGAGATTTTTAAAGCCTGAATTTTAAAAATGAATTTTTTGGAATTTTCTGAATTTAATTGAAGCTTCAAATGAATTTTTAAAGTTTTAAAGGATTTAATATGATTAAAATAAATATTAACATAAGTGGGAAATATTTTATTTGTGTTCCTCAGGTCTCAAGGAATTTTCTGGTATTTTTGGAGAATTTTTGGGATTTATTTGCTATTTTCTAGAGCTCTTAGAAGTTTATTTGAATTTCTGGAAAAAGAAAAGAAAAGAAATTAACCTCAGCCGCCCGATCTCCCTCTCTCCGCCACGCGTCGCCGATCCCGCGCCCGCCGCCGCCGCCGTACCCTTTCCCGCGCACCAGCACGCCCCGCCGCCCGATCCCGCCCCGCGCCACGCGTCGCGCATCCGCTACCGACGCTGTGGTGGCACCAGCGCGCGCCACCGCCGCGCCGCGCGCCCTCGGCGCCGATCGCGCGCGCCGCGATCGCAGCCGCCCTCCTCGCGCCCTCGGCCGCCCGTCGCGCGCGCGCGATCGCGGCCGTCCGCTCCCGCGCCGCGCGAATCCTAACCCTAACCCTAATCGCGCTCGCCGTCCGATCTTGCCGCGTGGCGCATCCTAGCCGTCTAACCCGTCGCGCCGCGACCGTCGCCGTAATCGAATCGAACTCCTCGGTTCGCGTGTTCGCTCCGCCGTTCGTCCTCGGTTCGTGTCGACACCGAGCTCCCGCCGCCGCTCCTCGCCCGCGCGCCGCGCCGCGCGCGCCGCCGTGCGTGCCGCGTCTCGCCGTCGCCGAGGTCGCCGGAGCACGGCCGCCGCCGCGTCGCCGCCGGTGAGCCTCGCGCCGTTCGCCGCGTCGCCTCGGTCGCCTCGCCCCGCCCGCCCTCGCCTCGCCTCGCCTCGGCGCGTCTGCGGCGCGCGCTGCGACCCGTCGCCTCGCGCGCGCGCGCCGCCACGCGTCATCGACCGCTCCTCGCGGCCACGCGTCACCCGCCGCCGCGATCCTCGCTCGCGCGCGCGCCGCGCGCGCTGCGCGCCGCGACGCCGCGCGGTGAGCCGCCACGCCGCCGATCCGCCGTCGCCGCGCGCGCCGCGCAATCTCGCCGCGCTCGGATCGGCCGAGGCTCGATCGCCGCATGCCCGCCCCCGCCGTCGGATCACGCCGTCGCCGCCCGCGCCCGAGCCGCCAGCTCAGCCTTGCCACGTGGCAGCACCAGCGCGTGCCACGTCAACCCTAGTCCACGTGGCACGACACGTGGCATGCCACGTCAGCGCCACGTCGGCTGAGCGCCCCGAGCCACGTGGCGGCCGTCGGTACCGCCACGTTAGCCGGGTGACACGTGGCAGCATATGCTGCTGCCACGTCACCACAGCCCCGCCGCGTCAGCACCCTCTCTCCCCCGTGCACTGTTACGTGGACCGAGTCCACGGTGGACTCGGAATTTCATGGACCGGGTCCACAGCACAGTAACTTTTCCGATTTTCCCGAATTAATTTTAGAATTAATTTTCCGGGAGCCCGTTCTCCTCCGTCCTAGCTCCGATTGACCCCGTTCTTTTTTCTAAATTCATATAAAATCGAGCTCTAGCTGTTGGTTCTGGTTTTGTGAATTTTGGAGTTCTTTTGCTTGTCATTTTATGTGTTTCTTTGTTTTCGGTCGTTTTCTCTCTCGTTAGATTCGGATTCCGGAGGAGCAGGTTTCGCGCCAGAAGACCAGGAGTACCCCGCTGAGCATAACGAAGGCAAGTCATGTCCCTTGATCATGTTGAACCCAATTTTGCAAACTATTATTTAATTATTTTGTCTTAAATTATATTGCATTGCTATTTTTATTCGAACCTTTGCACAGGTAGTTATTGTCCCAATTGAAATTATACCTCCTTGATACTTTGGAATACCATGATGCCATTGTCACCATAGGTTGGGAAATTTATTAGTGATGCTAGTTTATCTATCACATGGGTTGGTACGATTAGATTGCTTAGCCGGTTAATATTTACGATTGATCTCATCGCACATGTTAAATTATTAATTTGAATTAATGACATATGGAACTGTGGTTGGTGCCACGTGTATTAAAATTTGTGCCACGTCATTGGTGTGACGTTGGCTTGGTTATACAAATTGGTTTTTGCACTCGGGCGAGTGATCGTGCGATAAAGGGAAATGCGGTTGTACTTTGGGGATGTGGTAGTCTCGCCCGGGTAATGCTAAGGACTTAACTTTGTGCGTCATTGATCTGAGCTTAATCGTGCAAACCACATGTCTATTATGGGATGGACCTGGCTGATTAATTTGTAATACTTCAATTCAATTCTGCCATTCTGCCATTGTGATGGACATGGTTGCTGATTTCCATGTGGCGCAAGGGGGGGTGTGATGCGAAACCCTAGCGGGCAGGATTGTATTGAGCTAGAGCATTGTAAAGGCCTTGTTGTGATTTCCTTAGGCCTAGGCTAATCACATCGTGTGGGTATAGTTGTGCAACCTCTGCAGAGTGTAAAACTATTCGAATAGCCGCGTCCTCGGTCATGGACAGTGCTCGGGGATTTCACACGAGGGTTAGTGTTTCATTTATAACTTGGTGGTTTATGATTGGGAGTGGACAGGTAGTTCACTGTTGGTTTAACTTGTGAATTGGTGTTCACAAGTGGTTCATGTTTATTCCTTTGATTATCTATTGTTACTGTTTTCAGTTAACTTCCGCTTTCAAGTTATTTAATATATTTCATCAATAAATGCCTTTATGCAAATTAACCTTTCAGCCCTCTTTTGGTAAGCCTTGCATATTATATTGCATTTATTGTTACAAACGACTTGCTGAGTACCAATGTACTCACGGCTTTACGCCTATGTTGCTCAGTTGAGGGAGAGGAGTACTATCAGCAGGAGGTTCCAGAAGGAGAGTTCTACGACGACTTCACGGATTAGGCTTCGTTCTCCACTCGATAGCCTGTGGCTTGTCGATTGGTCGCTACGCTTTATTTTGGATTTCCGCTACTATTTTGTTAAGCCTTCCGGCTAGAGATATTGTAAGCTTGGCCATAAGGTCGTACCTCTGATATTTTATCGATATTCGAGTTTTCCTTTATTATTGTCGTGTGTATGACTGTGATGACATCTATGTTTGACTGTGTGCACTAGCGTGATCCTGGACTAGTGCAGTTTACACAGAGAGACAGAATTTGCATATTCGGGTCTCGACAAAAGCCCTAACTATAGTGGAGCGTGAGAGTGTTGCCATAGTTGCCGAGCTTGAGTGGACTGCAGTAGCAGCAATGATCCATGCTCCAACACCTGCCGAACCCCCCATCATCCCCACTAACATCGCTCTGACTCGGCTACTCACCGGAGGACTACGCCTGAGGAGTAGTGTGCGTAAGAGTATGCGACACCCTAGCCCACCAATCGTTATCAACGTTGGAGGTACCAACCGAGGCCACAGTTGCTCCCGCTCTAGTTTACCCGGTGACTATACCACCTGCTATGGCCATAGCCTCATGGAAGAGTAGCCTGACCTAAAAATTAGGTCAGCTCATAATGCTCGCTAGGAGTAGATTTTTGTTTGCAAGCACCAACCCATGTACTAAGTGTAATGTGTAATATATTGTATCCACATGACTAAGCACGGCCTAAGTGCCATATATGGGCTGTCATGTGCAACTTCACTAAAATATTATAAATGTTATATGCCATCTTAGGCCTTGTGGATTATTTTTAGCTTTTCTTATTCACCTGGTTCTTGGAATTCTTTCTTGAGATATCAATGAGTGGACAGCACATACTGGGTTTCCCAATGATTTGACAACATATACTAGCTTTTTACAGTGAGTGGACAATATGCACCGGCTTTTTCAGTGATTTGACAACAAGTATCAGCTTTTTGCAGTGAGTGAACAGTACGCACCAGCTTCCACGGTGATTTGACAATATGTACTAGCTTTTTACAGCTAGTGGATAGCACACACGAGCTTTCCCAGTGATTTAACAATATGTATCATCTTTTCGCTGCCAATAGACAATACGCACCAGCTTTTTCAGTGATTTGACAATACCTAATATATTTTGCAAAGAGTGGACAGTACGCACCAACTTTCATAGTAATTTGACAACACGTACCAGCTTGTTGTAGCGAGTGGGCAGCATGCATTGGCTTTCCTAGTGATTTGACAACATGTACCAGCTTTTTGCAATTAGTGGGCAGTACGCACTAGCTTTTCTAGTGATTTGACAACGTGTACTAGCTTTTTCTAGTGAAATGACAACACGTATAAGCTTTAATCCTAAACAGTACACGTCGTCCACCTATAAAATCTGGCCAACCCCCACGACTGGGCAAAAGACTCAAATCAAGTTGATCTCAAAACTAGGGAAAGAGAAGAGGGAGAATAGAGGAGAGATACAGGATGTCACTGAGCCGCTGGTAAGGATATCGAACTATGGAGAGATGCTTTGCAGGCAGAAGTGGTTGGCCAAGAAGAAGGAATCATACCTTGATAATTCTTGCAAGGATGCACCCATGTCGTTGGAGTTTCCATGGCCACAGTGCGACTGTGGCAATCTAGCACATATCATTCAGTCCACACACCTGGCAATAGTCGCTTGGGTACACTACAAGTGCAATGATGTTCATGTAAACACGTATTTGCTATTTCACATTTCATGTTCCATTTCGTACATCTCTAATTCACTCTGTCCATGCTAGCAAACCACGAAGTGCTACTACTTCTTCCAATGGATCAACAGTCTAGATATGTACGACAGGGTATTCATCAAGCGAAAATACATGCTTAACTACCTGATGGTCCTCGAAGGCCCCACTAAATGCCAGATTATTTCCAACTAGGACAAACCTACATAAGTTGTGAAAGTCAAGTATTGGGCCTGGGTCACGAGGGCTAAATCCCGTAAAGGAGAGAAAGGAAAGGTACCGATGGATCCAAATGTGTATGATGATTGATTAGAACCATGACTTCCAAAAGACGCATATGTATCTTAGTTGTATTTGGGGTTGATGGTTCACGCATGTTGCCACTTGTATCATATGAGTAGTGAGGCAAATATATACATCTAACTAAACTCTACACACCATGTAATTCGCACATTCATTATGAACTACTTTGTCGACCTACACATAGTTCATTACAATAATTGTTTGCAACAACGTATCTTCACTACTTGACATAGGGAGTTTGTGATGGTGGTTCATCTGCACCTCTGAACCCCCCCTTGCACTTTTCTAAAAAAATTCTATGCACACATGAATAAAACATAATAGGATATCTTAATGCGTATCAAAGCACACATTTTTAACTTGT
Organism: Melocanna baccifera; assembly: GCA_036346265.1. Classification (NCBI taxonomy): domain Eukaryota; kingdom Viridiplantae; phylum Streptophyta; class Magnoliopsida; order Poales; family Poaceae; genus Melocanna; species Melocanna baccifera. The sequence continues at coordinate 31,583,542 of CM070682.1, read as the reverse complement.
TTGCATGTATAGTCATCTAGTTACAAAAAAGAACTAAATTTACCGCATGGTGCTGCCGAGCCGGTGCTGCAATAGAGTTCCTCGAACCCCGAGCCTGCCCCTGGCTAGGGGTGGATAACGAGTCAAGTCCTTGTCTTATGGCGCTTTTCTCGAAACTAGTACAGTTTTATTTAATATTATTTTATGTACCATTTGGCACGATTATAATTGACGCAATTTTGAACCGAATCAATGAGACCCACTAACTAGTTTTTTTGCCACCCTAGACCCGGACCCCTACCTTCAAAAATGGGTCGGCCTACTGCCGAGCCAAGGTAGCTTGGCAGCGCTTGCCGAGCAAGGGCGACTCAGCAGCGTAGTCCGGCAGCCCACCTGCCGCGCCATCATCCTCATCCTCCTGCCAAGTTATCCCGGCACTACGCCTTCCGAGCTATGGGGAAGAGGGTCATTTTTGCAAAAACAGATATTAGAAGCCAAAATAAAAAAAAAGAGTATGGCAATAGTGCTAGATATGTAAACAGTTCCACACTCACATCACTAACTTACACATACATGTTCCTATATGCACCCTAGAAATTTATTGGAGGCATGAGGGTTAGAGCTTGGGTGTATTTTTAGAGAGAACAACACATGCTAGGAATTTATTGGAGATATGAGGGTTAATGCTTGGATGTATTTTTAGATAGTACAACATAGACATACACTCAATTTGTACCACACTCATATCACCCACGTCAACTAGCCACGTTAGAAATATATTAGACATGAGCATGAACACATACTTTTATCCTAAACACATACAACACTTCTAAAATTGGTGGACCACTAACACCAAGTCATGGATTTTAAATGCTGGTGGGCTGAGTCCAACCCTAGCATCGTGCCTTTACCTAACAAATTAAAGCACCGCTCAATTTAGCTTCTGACTTCTAGCTTTTACTTTTTTACTATTTATTTATTTCATCTTTTTCTGATTTTTTTTTATTTTTAGGCTTTTTTGCCTTTTCTTTTTTTCTGTGTTCTTTTGTATTGTCTATGATAGGGCACATATTTTTTCTATTTTTATTTTTTAAATTTAATTATACTAAATAAGCAAACTCAGTTATAGTAAAAAATAAGATAACTACAGTAAAAAAACTATAAACTAACGTCATTGTGAATACCCCTAAGGGCAGAGCGTGCAAATCATGTGACCAAATTATTGTACGTCGTCCACAAATTACCCACTCGACTGGGAACCCGATTGCCACGACATGATTTTGCCAACAATTCCTCTAATTCCGCCGTGTGAAGTGGTCGGCACGGACAAAGCCGAACACTAAATCGCGCCATAAAACGACGTGAGAAATGTTTAAGCAGCTGACTATTTGACGAACCCACTCATGCCGTCAATAGCATGGAGTCTCCCACTAAGCAAACAAAACTACTCTAGAACGCTATGGGGCTCCAAGCAGCGGTTTGACATGAAACCCGATTATCCTTCATGTGTCGTGTATCCAAACAATGACGGCATGAACATTAAGAAGCACAGTAACAAACACAAGGCTACCCTTCGAAAACAAATCAGCTGATTGCTACAAACTTAATCAACCAGGGCATATCTGCTCCATTCAATTAATCTGCAATATACAATAGAAAACTTCCCCACAAAAAATACGGTTCATTGAAAGGTAACACTAGCTTTGTACAAAGAAACTTCAAACAGTTGCATCCACTACCACCCAACTGAAAGAAAAATGGAAAAACAACATGCCGCTGCGGAACAAGAAAAAATATTATTAACAATTACAAACGATTTGATTTCTCGAATCCAGTATGTAATATTCATCTCAGGTATCGTCAACCTGAGAATGGAAGACGAAGCTTGGAAATGTAGTGGTAATGTCCCTGCCAAAAGTTGACATGATTAGTCTGTGAATATAGAGTAGGCACAGAACAACAGAAGGAATGAAAATGTTAAGGTATAGATTGAATTGAAGCAATGAAAATATTTTCTGATGCTTAAGGAAAAATAAAAGTTCTGAAAAAGATAACAGATAACTATATGCTGCTTTAATATATCCCTTGGAATCTAGCACACTACCACAAACTGGCTAGGTTGAAACTGAACCATTAACACTTAACAGTCTTAACTCATTCATGATTCATCGCATGTGCCTTGAGCAACAATATGGCATATTTAATAGTCATGAATTTAAATAACTCCTAATATATAAGAACCACTGCACTGGACCAGCATACTCTCCGGTCTCCACTATACTGAAATATCATTTAAATAACCCATCTGTTTCATATTCTGTTTGCTAGTTTTCAGTATCTGAGCATTATAGCATTCTTTGTTTACTTCATGAGATAACGTTATTTAAGACTGAGCCTTGTGAGATATCGTACAAGTAATTTAGCAACAAATTTCAAAGATAGTTCCAATTATTCTTCATTCAAGAGCAACCTGTGAACCTTCAAAATTTCAACCATCTTCACCATAAGCTCATAATATCATTCATGGAGTGTTCGGACACATCTCCAGATGGGACATACGTAAATGATCAATTGAAAAGTAAATAGAGTTAAGTATGAACGAACAAGTTAGCTTATCTTACTTGAGGTATTGGAGTGTCATGTTCTTCAGTAAAGAGGGATGCCTGAGAACTAGATTGCGCCATTCTTCTTTGTCAATTTTCCCATCATGTTTTGTGTCCGCCTCCTCGAAAGTCTTGTAGCAAGAGAAGAAAACAATTTTAACAGAATAATACAACTAGCGCACAACAGGTCAGTCCGTTTGCGCAATGTGCTAAGGTAGCACTTGTTCAACAATGCACTGGTATAAAGCCACCTTTCTACAAAATCACTTTAATAGCAAGCAATGGCTGTTGTGGTCGTTGGTTGGGTATGGATCCTAGGACTGAGGGTAGGGCGCTCGCATATGGGTCTTAGGACCAAAGATAACCGCGGCAGGGCTCTTCCCTAGTATGGTAGAGAGGCTCTGAGGCCTGATTGCAGAAGAGGAGGGAGGCTAGAGACTTGTTTGTTTATTCATTGCTTAATGACAATTATTACAATAGACCTCCTTATATAAAGGACTCTCCTAACAATTATAGATAAGATCAATATAAATGATCACCTTCCTAACTAAAAGATAACATTCCTAACTAATAGAAAAGATACCAATTAACTCCTATCCTAGGAAGCTACTTAATTATCTTATTGAGGAAGGCAAACCCTTCCTAATCCTAATGCTACAATACGAAGGCACTGTTCATGGGCAGTACCAGCTACCATAACATTGGCACACTGGACTCTAAAGTGCATTACCTAAATCAACAACACAAATGAAACAAGTAGCACTACTAGCTATAACCATAGCCATAGCCAATTGCAAGCCTCTACATTATCTTGGGGATTACAATAAATATAATATATTGCATGGTTATTAAGTCGTCGACTAGTCGACGACTAGTCGGCAAGTCGGTGAGCCAGGACCGACTTGCGCCGGCGACTCGACTTGCGGCGGCAAGTCGGGCGCTGGTCGACTGGTCGTCGACTTGCCCGTCGACTAGTCGACCAGGCGTCTTCAAGTCGGGCGCCGAGGAGGTAGTGAAGTGAGCCAGAGGATATATGTACCGAGTGCGGGACTACGGGCAGTGAAGTGAGCCAGTGAAGCGGAGCTGAGGAGCTCGAGTGCGGACTGAGGGGCTCGAGTGCGGACTGCGGAGGTGAGGTCGCCGCCGGCCGCCTCCAGATCCAGATCCGACCTCCCTCCTCCTCCCTCTCCCTCTCCCCAGCCTGCTGTCGTCGCCGGCCGCCGCCAGATCCAGATCCAGGTAACCTCCGCCCCGGCCTCCCTCCGCCCCAGCCTCCCTTCTCCTCCCCGGCCCCCTCCGCCTCGGCCTCCGCCTCCTCTCCCGGTCCGTCGCCCGGCCTCCTCCGCCTGGGGTAAGGGGAGGCTGGGTGGCGGGGTGGCGGCGCTGGAGAAGGAGGCCGGGAGGTGGGGTGGCGGCGCTAGAGAAGGGGGAGGCCAGGAGGCGGGGAGGGGGTCGATGTTGGAGAAGGGGGAGTGAAGGGAGGGTGGGCGGGAAGGGAAGGCGGGGCGGCGCGGGGAGGAGGTCGGCGCTGGAGAAGGGGAGTGAAGGGGGAGGAGGGAGGGGGGGGTGGCCGGGGAAGGGGAGGCCGGGCGGCTCTGCGGCGCGGGGAGGGGTCGGCGCTGGAGAAGGGGGAGTCCGAGAGGTGGGGTTTGTGTGGAGAAGTTTGCTGTGAGAGAGGAAGTGGATGGTGATGGTGAGTTGGTGACCAAATGGACCTGATTTTTCTCCAGGTATGATGAGTTGGTGACCAAATGGTGATGGGGTTGGTGAGATGGTGAGTTGCTGCGAGAGAGTGCATGGGCTAATCTTCATGTTATATATATATATATGGTTACACTTCGTGCTGAATTTGGTGTATATATGTATGTATATTTATGTGTGTGTGTGTATATATGTATGTATGTTTTCTAATCACTGCAAATTTGCAATATAAGGCATATATTTGGTGTATATATGTATGTATATATATGTGTGTGTATATGTATGTATGTTTTCTAATCACTGCAAATTTGCAATATAGGGTATATAATATATACATATGTATATGCCTATATGGTATACTAATATAGTATATATATATATATATATATATATCACTGTCATATAAATAGTACCTGTCGACTAGTCAGCGACTAGTCGGCCGACTAGTCGACTAGTCGGTAACTAAGAGGGTAGTGTCGACTTGTCGACTTGATAACCTTGATATATTGAATGCATCAATTGAAATAAATATTGTATACGTCAACCTTAAAACTATGATCAATCAAGGGATGGATACGTTAATGAAAGACGGCCTCAATTCAGCAGAACATCAGCAAAATCTTGTGTACAGAAGAGAAAAAGGAATGGTGCTCATCATGATAGAAAGATTCTACATGGAAAAATACATAGCCAGACTAGTTTGTGAAAAGTAAACAATTCAAGTGCACCTTATCAATGATGCTCTCTATGACTTCATCTAAAAGATTCATTCCTGACTCAGCAAGTGTAGCAACAACCATTTGCTTAACCTAATAGCCAAACAAGGAAATCATTAAGAAATAACATGGAAAAAGATAGACGGTCAATGATTTTTTGCACCAAGGAGCCTAAATGGTATCCCAGCACAGTTACTTGGCTTAAATAAGAAAGATATTCTTCCTCATCCATGAGCAAAAAGGATGTAACATAAGTTCAATAAATTATGCCAAATTTTGCTTTTTCATTTATAGATCCATTTGTCAACAAACTAACAGATGTACCGATCAGGGCAGCAAATGGTATAGTATCAATTCAAATGCAACTGTAATTCACCTATACCAAATACACCGAATCCAAACTTTGAACTATCCTAACTAGTGTTCCAGAAGGTGGTGTTAGGTGGTAACTGGCCGCTTAATTACCACCTGTACCAGACTTATCAGTGTCAACCAGTATTCACAAAAACCTGCTGGAATTGGGTTGATTGAATAGTATTTTTGAAGATATGTGATCATTAAGTGATTAGGAAGATATGGAACACAAAATATTATGAAAATGCTAAGGGGGGAGAAAACATAACTGAGTTGACTGGAAAACAATCGGAAACTGGCTGTTTTCCAGTGTACCAGCCAAGACTGGTTGTTAAATAAATGGCAAATGAAACCTTGATCCTAACCAAAATGTTTAATCCACATATTACATGCCGATTAGCAAAATACCTCTTGTCTTTCAATGAAGCCTTGTTGCTTGAGATCATATAGCTGGAAAGAAACTGCAAGGATGCTATGTAAGATTTATTTTTCACTTACAACAGTAAAGATAAAAGCAGGAGGATGCAAAAGTAAAGGGCATGAACATAAGCCAAAAAAGTATGCAATTAGCTTTATTTTCTAATTTCTATGCATCACAGTGCACTATGTAAAAAGCAGAGAGAGTTACAATCCATAAGAATATTTCCTCAAAGAAAGACCATTCTCAGGTAGCATCAAAGAACTCAAAAAAGAAGAAAATTACAGGTAATCTATCTCAGGGATATCATGAACCTTTTGTGCTGTTGCATTTTAGACCTATATCCATTGAGATGAGAAGAAAATCAAATGCATTGTACATGTCAAAGGATCATGTAAACAAGAGGGTTCGTTTAATGTGGTTTGCTAATGATACATGAAACACTAAAATGGAATGCTATACGCAAATAAGCATAAACATGGTACAATGGTGTTTGTATATTATACACATTTGGGGGTCACAAGAATCCTATTAGTTATTACCATGATCAACAGAAATCAGCTAGACAAGTTGGTAGAATGTCTGATTATAGTATAGTTGCCATTACAGTATCACAACTATGAATTTCTTAAGGACTACCATTGTGAAATGTGAATTAATCACACTAAACATCATCGCCACATTACTAGTTTTCGCCATGTGACCTTGCAGCTAGTGTTCACATTTTGTCAGCCATCTTTAGTAACCAATGAAAAAAATTGTTCTGCAGAGTGGAGGTGGCTAGATAATGCAATGATCAATACGTGTTGTTTTTTTATATTCAATTTGTTACTATAAAATATAAATAAATATGCAATTAGCATGTTAGATCTATTTATGCCATCTTAAGGAAATTTGCAAGGTAAGAAATTGGAAGTAGCATTTGTGACATAGTAACATGTTTAATTCTGTTTAGTGTTCATTATCCATTTTTGTATTACATATTACCATATGTGTAGCTGTGTCATTTTGAGAGTAAAATTTTTCTCTATTAAGCTACTGCCTTATTTGGAGTTAAACTAACTATGCAAAAGTCCTAAATTTTATTGTGAACTTACAGTCGATTTTCTCGTCAAGAGGAGCATTTGGATGAAATACTGAGAGCGCACGGGCAAATTCTTCAAATCCTAGAATTCCATTGTGTTTTGTGTCAAATAAATCAAATACCTGCAAGAACAGGGAAAATGTTGAGGGAAATGCTTTATCATAATAACAGAAATTAAATTATGTATCAACATCATTATCACTTGATTGTTTCTTATTTGGAGTGTATTTATTGATAGATGAGTGCTACAGGCATAAATAATAATTATTACAAAATCTGATTGGAGGGCATGGTATATGGGTGCTAATGGTTTAGATGTGAGTGACTGTGTGTTGGGGATCAGTTTTTGTAAAGATTTTTGTAAGAAATTGTTAGCACGTAGAGTCATATGTTCTTGGTATTTATAGCTTCAATACACCAATATATGATCACGACTCAACAAAACAGATAATGTTGCTTCCAACTCTAGCCAATAACATACAAATAATTGCTATCAAGTCATGACAAAGCATCATGGAGAAGATGTGAACATATTACTCAAACTAATTTCATGGTAATCCAAGCTTTAAATATTGTCAGAACCTTAGTTGCATTACAATATATTATATCTCGTAGTAGGTAAAATAATATTATCTCCCCAAAAAAAAAAACCTAATGTCAACTATTCCACTAGACGGTATACCAAAGTGGGCAAACGGAAGCAAAAAAGAAGCTTAAAGGACAATTGATGAAATGACATAGAACCTCATCTTCCATTTAGACAAGCAAAAACACTGCATATCTTGATAGATGAATAGACAGGGCTTAAGACATATCCCCAAAAAGTTCTACAAGTGGGTAACTGCTTTATATTGCTCATGATTCCTACATGGTGTTGAACACTACGTTCTCTATTGTGCTCCAAGGTCCCAAGAATATGCCGAAAAAAGTGAGTTCATAGTAATAACATTAGAATATGAAAGAGCAGAACGGCATTTTCATTGTACAAACAGCAACACACTTGTAATGTAGACTTACACGATCAGCAAACAAACTCTCCTTCTTACTGGTCTTGAAAAGCGCCAACTGAAACTCCTCCTGCGCCATGTCAATGCACAAGCATCACAACCCAGGTCATTCATCACTGATCAGATATACACACACACACTGACAAAATTGCATCATGTTCACTTTAAAAAGCTGGCCATTTACCCACCGACCTTGTTGATCAGACCGTCGTCTATCACGGCACTGCTGATCTTCTTGAACAGCTCATACAACGCTTCGACCTCGCTCACGCTAACTGCATGCACACGCAGACCACTCAATGCAGCCATAATTACATGTCAAGGGACAAACAGAACACAATTAATTGCGGTTTGAAGGAACAATTAATTAATAACAGCAAGAGTAGCGTGGACGTACACACGGTCTCCCTGGCGAGGACTTCAGGATCCTCCAGGCCCTTGGGCTGCTTGAGGTCGAGGTCGCAGCACTTGAGGAGCACGCTGAACAGCTGCTTCACGCCCCCGAGACACTGCAACATTGTACCTCTCTTCCTCTTCTACGCGCCAAAACCATGCATCAGCGCCTGTTTCTGCAGGGTGGAAGCCGCAATCCGCAGGCCTAATCTCAAATCAGAACCCCGCGAACGGAGAATTGGAAAGGATTTGGACGAACAAGGCGGGGAATCGCGCGGGATCCGGATGGTGCAACGGGTCACGGCGCGCAGCTCGATTCGACGACTAGGGTTAGCGGTGCGGACGGAGTAGGGGGAGGAGTGCGGGGATCGGCGTGGTTGGCCGTCGGGCGGGTTCCGGTCGACGTCGCTGCCGCCGCCGTCTTCGTCGTTGGCCGGTGCTACGATTGGAAAGGATTGGATTGGGGGATTTGGAGGAGGAAATGGAGGTCTTCTAGTTTTTTCCCGGGATTTCTTTCCTTTTCTGTGTGTTTCCGTTGTTGTGTTGCGTTTTGTGAATTTCTTCTGGTTTTTTTTTTTTTGTTCATGGTTAGGTTGCCACATCACAACGGCACGGGGAACACACGATGGACGGCCATGGGACCGTTCATGTTCTTCGATCCAACGGAGGACGTGCGGCCACCCGCGGATCTTTTCTTAAAAAAGAAGGCAAATACACCTGATCAGGTTTTAAACTCTGGATTTATCGTGGTAGTTACAAATTTAACGTACAATCTGCACTCGTTTACATAAATTGGTCATGACGATGAAAGAAAGTACAATGATAACCTTGGATCCTTCTATTGCTAGGTGGCTTACTAGAGTAGCTAAGGACGAAGATAAGACTGTTATTAAATCTAGAAGGTTCTGGTGTGAACAAATGCCAAAATTATTCCGATGAGCTTATACTATAAATAGAGATGTATTGTACTATGTAAATTAATCTACTAATCAATAAAGCCTATGCTCTAGTGTTCTATCTCAATTGGCATCTTCTGTGATTGTTCGATTGTTCATGGCGATTGTGATCGTGGATTGCATTACCGTTCATCTACTCTCCCTCGATTTCTTAACATATTATCAGCACGAAGTTCTACGAAGTATACGGTATGCAAATCACGAACTGATCTCTTATACAGCGTTGTCCAAGTTTCAATCTAGATTGATTTTATATTATCTAGCAATGCTATGTTTTTTTTATCAATCTCATGTTAATTAGCAATAGATCGATCTGATATCTATATAATAGGTCTAGATTTCTGTAATCATAATCAAGAGTTTAGATCGATTTACAATCTCAGAATAGAAATTACATCTGGGGTAGATGTGGGCTGTCAGCCGCGTATGCCTTGAATGCAGTAGATTGATCTGATGCCGGCCACCGCACGGCCATAGACCGACCTTGGTCATCTAAGATCGCGTCGTCATCCGAAGGAACTCGACCAGAAGCCGATCAACACCTGCTGCCACACGACCGCCTGAAGCCCACCACGGCAGCACACTGGCCACCAACCGTTGCCACAGCACCCCACCGGCACCACCAAAAGCCACTAGCAACCAGAAGTCTACCACGGCAGCCCGCCCCGGCCGCCAGAAACCTTCCATGGCAGCCCACCGTCACCGCGCAGCTAGAGTCCTTCTCGGCGCCACCGTTCTGGCCTAAAGCTGCCACCACGGTCGACGACACGCCTAAGGAAGCCACCCCGTCGCTCACACCAGTCCGCAGCTACCAGCACTGGCTGCCCTCGCCCGACGCGGCCTCCCGTCGACGCCGTCCACCCAAGCTTGGCCTCGACGGCCGCACACCGAGCCCGACCACCGCGCATGGCCTTGACGGCCTGCTGCCGAATGGCCGCAGCTCGACCGCCTTACCCAACAGCGAAGCCGCCGACCACCGACTAGTCACCGACTACCGCCTAAAGTCGCGTTAAGCCACCGGTCGTCGCATGAAGTAGCGCCGAACCATCGGCCGCCCAGAGTGCGCCACTGCCATCCAGCACTTGCGCTATCATTCGAAGGATGCGCCGCCGCAGATGCGCCCGAAACCACCGACGAACCTGCCGAAGACATTGCGTTAAAAGCCACCGTCAGATGCCTCTGCCCACTCCCGGCCCAGCTGACCGCCGCCGTGCACTCATACGCTAGCCGCCAACTGCCATACTCCAGCCCGCAATAGATGCCGCTCGAAGCTAGCTGCCTGCCATCACGTCTAACCACATCCAGTCGCCGGCTGTGCGAAGTCGTCGCTCGGGAGGTCACCGGTGCCGCCACCCCCATAAGCGTCGGCCCCGACAGCCACCGCGCCTCCACCCGAAGTTGTCGACCACCAGTGTCCACCGGTCACTCAACGCTTGTCGCTACATAGGGGAGCTGAAGCTGCAGCGCACTCGGGGGCTATGCCCGTCGCCGCTAGGAGCTGGCGTCTCGCCGCCGCCTGGGGGTCTTCGCACACATCGTCGGTTTTTCCATAGGTCACCAAGTGGATAAAGCCCAAGAGAAGAAAGGAGGCCGAAGAAGAAAAAAGGGGAGGGGTGGAAATATTTGTTAGGAGTATTTTGCAATTAAGTCCCCAAACTTTCAATAAATTAATCAAGTTCGCTGAAAATTGAAAATAATTATTAAAAAATTGATCCTGAAGTTAGTCATAATTATAATTAAGTCTAGTAGATCAATTTTCTCCCTACATGTTATATTTTCTGGATTATTTAAGTTTCATTATAATCTAGTTATCCTGTGGTATTGTTATTTATGTTTCTAGAATTATTTTATTTTAGCATTTTATTTCTGTTTATTTAGTAATTCTAAAAATTACTTATTAATTAGCAAACAATTACTAAAATTGCTAGAAAATTCTTTAAAAATATATTTGCATTTACCTGAAGTAAATTTAGAATTATGCATGAATAACATAGGAGATGTCTGACATCGCTAAGAAGGTGTTTGCTGAGCTTGCCCTTGACGGTAGCAATTACCTCACATGGGCCATGAATGCTAAGATCAAGTTGATGGCCAGATCCTTTGGCGCCGCCATAACCCAACTAGTAGCTGGGGCTTCTACCATTTCTGATACCGCCAAATGTGCGGCACTACACTTCTTGAGATATCATATCCACTCAGACTTGAAGTCTGAGTATCTTCTAGAAGAAGACCCGCTGGCACTATGAAACTCCTTGAAGGAGAGGTATGATCAACAGAGATCCATCATACTACCTGAAGCACAGTGTGAGTGGACCAACATCAGGTTCCAGAATTTCAAAAGGGTATCTGCATACAATTCTACTATTTACAAGCTTGTCGTTAAGCTCAGATTTTGTAACTAGAAGATCACAAATGCTGAGATGGTTGACAAGACCTTTAGCACTTTTCACCCTACCTACAGGACACTCCAGCAGCAGTATTGTCAAGCCAAGTGCAAGAAATACTCAGAGCTAATTACCACTCTTCTCGAGATAAAGAAGAACGATGAGTTACTTATGAAGAACTATCAGACTGGTCCCACTAGATCATAGCCACTACCAGAAGCACAAGCTAATTACTAGAGGACTCGTGGTAGGTAGGGCCGAGGAATGGGCCCTATGTAGAGGGGTGGATAGTGGTAGAAACTGAACATGCAGAAGGGCAATAGCAAGCCAAGCTGAATGGGGCAAGGGAGAGGCAAGCAATAGAAGCCAGACTTGGGTAGCAAGAAGACCTACCCTCCTTCGCCTTGCTAAAGGTGCGGTTGTATGGACCATTGGTCCCGCAATTGCTGCACCCCAAGGTATCTGGTGGAGCTTTACCAAGAGTCAGTTGACAAAGGCAAGAAAGCGCCAATGAAGAAGGATACAGAGACACACTTTGCTGATCAGCCTGATGCTGATAATAGTGATGCCCCGAGTGTAGTAATGGAGCTCGACGCTACAGTAAGGGGTGATCATATGAAGGTTGATACATATGGCGACCTGCAGTAGGCCACAGGCTGTCTCCTCGGGCAACTTTAGATGTCATAGTTTTCTTAAATTTGCTTTATCAGTTTAGGTTATTCCAGAAGAATAGTGGATCATTCATTCTCTTATGAAGCATTAATTGTTTAGGATTCAATCATTATTTAATGAATAAAATGAGTTGCCTGTTTTTAGAACTTTATTCCTGTTGAATTATTATTTGATTATATTATACTCTATATAGAATCACTCATCAAATCCGATGGCAGAGGAAGAGATTTGTCTAGTAAAGAGTGGAAACACAAACTCGATACTAAGGGAAATAAAGTATTTCCATACGTTAACAAAGAAAATGAAAGATATCAGGATCATCACCGGAAGCGATGCTTTAATTGCTGGCACTGGAAGAGCCACAATTATTCTCGATATGGGTACTAGAATGGTAATTGAGGATGCTCTTGTAATACCCTGAACCTCGATTCGGCGTCGATTTTAAAGTAATCTCGGAGTCACCGGATTTTCGGTAAATCGCAAGAAGGAAAAAAAATAAAATTGTGGAATAACATAAAATAAATAAATGAAATAAATAAATCTTTACTATTATAAAAGAAGGAGTTGGTGGTTGGTACGGCCTCCCTCCTTCCTTCATTCTCAACCGTCTGATCTGAATACTGAAATCTTGACCATCTATCTATCATCCCTCTTCCTCTCTCTCAGCAACACACAGGCCACAGGCGCCCGCCCTCCATCTTCGTGCAACCGCCGCCTCCCTCGCACAAACCGCCCCCACCACATCCAAGCGTTTGCCAAATCTCCTCTCGCTCCCTCCCCCACACCGCCGCAACCGCCTCCCCACCACACCCCGCACCGCCTCGCCCCCTCTCCCTGCCCATCCCACCCCGCACCGCCACCGCTGCCTCCCCACCACACCCGGCACTGCCTCGCCCCCCTCCCATCCCCGCCTCGCCGCCGCCGCCCCCAACTCCCCGCGCCGAGCTCGTCCCCGCCAAGCGACGCCGCCGGCCCCATGCCCGTCGCGTCCGGCGGGAGCAGAGGTGGGGGAGGGGGAGTGGGCAGAGCGCGCGGCATCTGCGGCGACGTGTTTGAGCGGCTCGTCGTCGAGGGCCACGAGGAGGCGTCCGACCCCAGCTTCCGCGCCCAGCTCGAGGCCCATTTCTCGTGGCTCTCCCATAGGTGATGCGAGGCGGCGGCGACGCGGGGTGGTTCGTCCTCCTCCCCCCACTTCTCCGCTCCGTCGCCTCCTCCTCCTCCCCACCCCGCGCCGCAGCCTCCTCCTCCCCCCACCCCGCGTCACCACCGCCGCCTCCTCCTCCCCACCCCGCGCCGCCGCCTCCTCCCCTCCCTCCCACCCCGCGACACCGTCGCCTCCTACTCCCCCACCCCACCCCGCGCCGCCGCCACCGCCTCCTCCTCCTCACCCCGCGCCGCCTCCTCCTCCTCCCCCGCTCCTCTAGTCTGCCCTCGCCTCCTCCACCGCTCCTCCGCGCCGCCGCCGAGTCCGCTACCCCCGTTCTCCGCGCCGCCACTCTCCGGTGATGGGAGGGATGTCAATGCGTCTACTTTGTGGGAGGGATGTCAGCTGTCGTCCACTGATCCTCCCTCCTCCCCTCACATCCGCCCCTCACACCAGCGCCATTGCAGCCGCTGCACCTCCTCACGCGACGGAACCGGAGTACGCGGGGAAGGAGGGGTGTGAGGATCTCTACCTCGATGGCGGAAGCTGAATACGACAGGTCGGAGGAGGACGTTGCCGACGATTTCTACTCCGTTCTTGGCGTCGTAAGTGTTCTGGAACATTCCTTTGCAATTTTGCGAGGATTTTAGTTTATGTAGAATGAAAGATTGAATGACTGATCTAAGAGGAAAGAACTGCCTCTTTGAGCTTACATCACTATAGGAAATCACTAGATTAATTTGCCTCTTGGTAGAAACAAGTTCTTCCTTTTGTTGACATACTAAGATTGGGGGGGGGGAGATGGTACTTTTTGGTAGACTCTGGGATCAGATAATATTTCTGATATGTGGGCTAGCTGCTAATGGAATACATGATTCTTGCACCACGGATGCGGATCGACCTCGAGGAGATCAAAACAAAGATACTACGATTGCATGAAAGCGTGCCACCCGGACCTTAGTGGGGACGACCCCGACGTGACGAACTTTTGCATGTTCATCAACGAGGTTTACATGGTAAGAGCCTTCACTAAAGCCTTCGATCACTTATGGATGCAAATACACAATTATTCTGGAAGTGGTTGCTTTTGCATTGAAATGCTTTATTCACAAGCTAACATGAGGCATGGAAGAGTAGGCGCTGAGCGATCCGTGCAGCGTCGCGGTGTATGATGATATCCATGGGTACACAAAGAATCGCAATCAACCCTTTCTTTGATGACAAGTGCACCCAAGGATCATGTATTCATTGATGAGTTTAATCGCATAGGTATTGATAAATTTTCATATGAATGAAGTTTCTCTTTGGTTCTTCATAAGGGACTTGATTTATTTTATCTTGTTGATGTGGATATATTCGGGATGCAAAAATTGTGCCAACGTGTGCCCTAATGTCTTTAAAATTGAGGAGGATTTTGGGAGGTCAAGAGTCTACCCCCAGTCAGGTAGTAAATTTCCTAAATGTTCAACCTGCTCCATTCTTTCTGTTAGGATTTTTTTTAACATATGTGCTATTTTTAGTAGTACTGAGTCATAAGAAATACCTGGTGATATTATCTTATGTTCTCCTAATAGTACACTAAAGGAAATTTCAATTTTGAGCAAAGTTAATGGTGAGTCTTTGGGATGGGAATTTCATCGATGTGTTCGGATGGTAATAATCTCTACAGCCATGTAAATTTGATTTGTTTTATCTAATTTACTCTTTAGGCATGCTCCCAAGATTCTTTATTCCTTGTCAATGTTGAGGCTACTAGAGTACAAATGCAATTAGTTTAGCGATGACTAAACCTTTCACAGATTCTAATGCATTGTTGCTAAATATTAATGTCAAGCTATGTTGCTTCTTTGTTAGGTACCATTACAATGTGGCTGACTCAAGGCTTCAGTAGCATATAGAAAAGGGCAATGAGGATAGCATTTACATTAGTTGTGTGTCTTCTTCAACAAATCTTTGGGCTCTCATTATGGATGCGGGAACAGGTTTTTGTCCTCAATTTTATGAGCTCTCACCAGTTTTTCTGCACAAGGTACAGTACAATCTGATGAAGCCTGATCATTAATGTCCTAGATAAATTGTTTAGTGAGGATTCCTAACTATTTCCATTATACATAGGACTGGATAATGGAGCAGTGGGAGAAAAACTTCTACATAACAAAGAATAATCGGAGCACTAATGGAAGTTCATTGGCTATAATGTCCAAAGGTATGCCGGTCACAATATGTTATTACTTTTGTTTGCCACTTTAGTTTCCATTTCCGGACCATTTCTCCATTAACAATAAAAAGTCCCAATGTTTTATTTCTACTTAGTTATCTCGTTGCTTTCCATAAGTGGCCCTTCTGTCAGGGCTTATTCATGATCAGCTACAATTCGTTCCTGCTTGGATCCCTCCTGATCTGATTTGATTTGAATTGCGTTGGTTGTTTTCAGAGCCAACAGGGATCTGTGATGGTGTTTTAGATATCTGGTGGAGATGTGCAGGTCGTGTAGGAAGTTTCCATTGTAGTGCTCAATTTCATACTCTCCTCTTCTCTCTTTAGATGATTCGGCCCATCTTTGTCAAGACCCTCAGCTCACCCAGCAAGGATGATAGCGTGCAGGCATGAGAATAATTTATGGAAGAATTATCTTTTCCTTGATAATGGTATGCATCACTTTTATTTGATTTTCTGTTGCAACGCACGGTCACCTTACTAGTAATAATAAATATTTTAGTGGGATCGCTGGAGGGTGAGCTTGCCACCTTGGGCCAATAGGCCCAAGGGGTGGCCGCACCCCCCAACCCTAACCCTAGTCGCCCCACCCCCCATAAACCCATGAGGCCACAGCCCCCTACCCCCTTTCTCCCCCCAACCGCCACCCCCTCCCCTCCCATTGCGCCTCCACCTCTCCCCCCATGGTTGCTGTCCAATGATGTAAAGGGGAAAGCAAGGAAGGAGAAGAGAAGGAAGAGAAGAAAGAAAAGAAGAAGGAGAAGAGGAAGAATAGGGGTGATCCCAAGGAGATCCCCTAGGTAACTCTCCCACATCCCAAATCCCTCTGATTTTGCTGTAATTAGGGTTCTTAACCTAAGAATTGATAAGGTTTAGCAATTTTATTCTCCGATTAAGGAATTCCTGCTGTCTGCCTGTAGATCAATCCGTGTAGCACGATTGTTTGTGCAGTTTAGACCTATGAAACGATTTTTCCTACGACTCCACCCAAAAGGAAAATTGTAGAGGATGACGAGACCGATCTTATGTACTGTTTTCAGAAATTTTGGCCACGGGATTTGAGCGCAGCAGAGTCGGGAACCTCGCTGTCTGTCAGAGGTGCAGTCTGGAACAGATGGCTATTCGGGTGTGATTTAGGAGTAGTAGATGGTTTTTATGTTTTTGGTCACAATTTAGAAAAATATAGGAAATTAAATAATCTAACTACTATATAAAAATCATAATTTTTAGAGCCTTATACTGTGGTTGGGGTGCGTTAGAAACTGGCTGCCTAGATTGGCAGAACAGAGAACGTCATCTGTTTTGCGCATTAAGTTACACCTTGTTAGAAACAAAATAAAAATAAGTGATCTACATGAAAAGTGAAGGTATTTAAATGAAGATTCTAGAAATATTTCTTTCTCTGTAAATGGTTTAATTACTTTAAAGATATAAAAAAATTAAGCAGCGCTGCTGCAGCCGGTTGAGTGTAGAACCGTTAAGCGGAGAGGGATATTGTGGGGTTTTGGGGTTTAGCGATATCTTTACTTCTTAAGTCGCGTTTTCATTGCTTTAGTATTGTGCTGAGAGGTACTTTTGGACAGGTGGTTTTGCTCCTGAACACGCATGATTTCTTCGCTTCACCAGTAGAGGGAAGTAAACTTAGCAGTTATGCTACTGTTTAAATCGTTAATCATTCTACTTTTATGTTAATTAATTCTTTAATTGATATGCTATGTCATTGTTACATGCTACCTTAATGTGGTCAATGTGGTAGTATTTTAAGAATTCAATTGTTGATGGTCTTGATGGTTTAATTGTGGGTATGCGGAATTGCTCTTGATGAAACAAATACAGTTGTGGGGTAGAATTCTTTATGAACAAATTGTGATCTAGATGGTAGTATTCTTAGTGAATATTTGTGGTTGTGGTGGTAGCATTCTTGATGAATATATTATGGTCTATGTGGTAGGGTTCTCTATAGATCGATTCATTATTAACTTGGTGAACAGAATGTGGGATATGTGGTAATTTTCTTAATGAGCTAATTGCGGAATATGCAAATAAATGCATGATGGATATGTTGATGTTTTCTTGAGGTTAAATTTATGAAGATCATATTGATGCTCCTTTGAGGTTGGAATTCTTGTGGTTTATGATTATCATATCATTCATAACATGTTATGACATTGCATTATGGATGTCACCGCTTATAGCCGCGACCGTACCGGTATAGCATCATATATTGCCGTAGTACGATGCACGCTCTTACCTTGTTGGATAAGGGTGCAGTGGATCATACGTATTCATATGCATTACATTGTGGAAAGATAAGTTGCATACTTATGCAATGTATGGTGGTGGAGTTACTTTGCAAACAAATACAACTTTTTAGTTGTAATGTGGAATTGGCTCATGAGAGTCACTTGTAGTATGAGGAATGTGACTGTGGTCGTGGAATGGGGGTTCATCCCTTGTGTTATGGTAGGAGTTGTGATTGTGGGATGAGATTCTTTTCTCTTGTGGTAATTATTGATAGCAATTGTGGATGTGAGAAATAATAAAGTAGTGAGGTAAGGCATGTTAATGCTTTATTATCTTTGGTAGTGGTAGTGATTGAGGATATGAAGTAGTCAAACAAGATTTATTTGCTAATGTTTTAACGTCGTTGGTGGTGATTTGGGGTTTAGAATATAAATGTGGTTACTGTGGGAAATAAATGTTGAGATTAAACTGTTGTGGTTTAATTAGCTTGTTAAACATTTTACTTGCTAAGATTTTTATCTCACTCTTGTTTCCCCCTTCCACGTGATTCTCGAGCATGCATGGGAAGGGTAGAGCGGCACATCACTGTCACACACCATATCATATTTTATACTGTAATAAATAAGTGCAGTCTCTAGTTATTCATTTTTATCTTTCATTGTTGATCATTTTTAATTATTAAAGTTAGATTGTGGTTCGTTTTAATTGGTGAAAGTTATTAGCGGCTGTTCTTTAATTAGTAGTGTTCCTTTACCATTATTTTAGTATGCTTTTGCTTAGCTTATCATGATTTAGAAATTGTTATCAGTTTATGTTACCGTGTAAATTGGCTAGCTTGTAAGTGGTTTAGTGGCATCCTAAGGTAATGTGGATCCTGGGGTGTTACAGCTCTCTTGTATCCCGAATTAAAGCGTATCCTATTGAGTTTCAAGGATATTCACTTAAAAGATATCCATATCGAGACAGAAAATAAGGGTGGTGCAGAATACCTCCTCCTGACCAAATCTGACGGCAGTCACAAAGAGTGGTTGAAAAACTTTCCTCCTCCTCTGAGTTATATTATACCTACATAAAACCTGAAGAATATGATACGACGACAGGGTCCCGATCTTCCGATAGGATGATAACTTTGATTTGGAGGAGAACGACTTTGACGATGCGGCTACTAACCGGTCACGACCAGAACGCCAAGCAATCGTTAAACCACACTCCGAGTCATTATCAACCACGCCAAGAACGCGGTTGTCCTAACCGTGAAGGTTTATTCCTGCATGCAACCGAAAAACACGCAAGAACAAGATAACAAGCAATCTCAAATTGCAAATAGAATTGAAATACTCAATATGGTGGGAATCCGAATAAGGATCTTGACTAGGTGGTCTAGTCAACACACAGTGAACAGTAAACATAAATGAAATCCGAGAAAACTAGAGGGATGTGGCCTACTTAAATAGGGGAGTGAAAGCCACACAAAACTAAGAAACAAGAGGGTGGTACTATTTTACTGTTCATGTGAACAGTATTTTGGCTATGAATAGTGGGGGTAGCACCTTCGTCTTAGGCCCATGCATTACAAAGCCTGATTTAGCCCAAACTGATGGTGTAGCAACTTCTTATGACGATTGCGGGCCGTACAAAAGGAATTTGCAGGCAAGGCTGGATCCATTGGAAAGAGGACGAGAAAAGCTTTCCATCAAGTACTCAGACCTCAAACGGATTCCATATGTGAAAGTTATGCTCGTTTGAAGTTGGACCTATCAGGCTGAATTCGAACTGATCTGGAGGCCGAATTAGATTCCAAAACGTGTCCCACTTGAACTCTTACTTGAATTGGTCCAAAAGTGACATGGTGACCATAAGGAAGGCTTGGGGGAGATGTCGACATGGCCTTGATATGTTGGTTGGCTTCCCTTTTGGTAGACCCTAACTACGAGCTCGTAGTGTTAATGCAATCCTCCTTGTATAGCTATGTAAATATGCATTTTCATTATTAGGTAGCATCATATAGTTCATATGATATAAAGGCACTTCTAAAAATAAGCTCACCTAATAATTTAAGAGATACATAGGAACTCTTGTAATTAGAACAACAAGCATTGCTAATATGGTTGTATCCACCGGGGCCATGTCCTCATCAGAATATGTAGCAATGAAAATAGAGTATAAAGCCTTGAAACCTTTTAAGATCTGGTATGATCACTTAGGGCATCCTGGGATAGGTATGATAAGAAAAATAGTAAGTAACTCTGTTGGCCACAGCTTAAAAACTCTATCCTTTTCTAAATCTGAAGATTTCTTGTGTCTAGCATGCGCCAAAGGAAAGTTCATTACTAGGCCCTCTTACCTAAAAGTAGAGGCAAAATCATCTATTTTCCGGGAGAGAATGCAAGGTGATATCTGTGGACCCATTCAACCCCTAGCGGGCCTTTTTAGATATTTTATAGTGGTACTAGTTGCTTCTACTAGGTGGTCCAATGTATGCCTACTGTCTACTAAGAACTACGCCTTTGCTAAACTTTCTATATGAAAAAATTAAGTCCACACGGATGGACAATGTCGATGAGTTTACATCTAAGGCATCAAACAACTATTGTTTAGCCTTAGGCATTAAGGTAGAGCACTCTGTATCACATGTCCACACTCAGAATGGCCTTGTAGAGTCATTTATCAAAAGGATTAAGCTGATTGCTAGACTCTTACTGCAAAATAATAGGCACTCCACCAACTGTTGGGGATATGCAGTGCTGCATGCAGCAGCACTAATAAATTTAAGACCAACTGCATATCATCAGGTTTCCCCCTTACAACTAGTGCATGGAAAAGAACAAAGTATTTCCCACCTGCAAAAATTTGGTTGTGCTGCATATGTGCCAATTTTACCACCACAACGGACAGCCATGGGCCCCACCAGAAGTTGAGAGTATATGTTGGATTTGAGTCTCTCTCAATTATTAAATATCTTGAACCTACCACAGGAGACATATTTACAGCCGACACACCGATGCAATTTACGGTCCGACACGCCGATTGCATCTGCGATGAAGATAATTTTCTAGTATTAGGGGACGAAAGTATCTAAATGATGATAAATGCTGAGAAATAGACTGGAATACATCAGGCATTCAAGCCCTGGATCCACGCACTACAGAAACTGAACTAGAAGTTCAGCGAATAATAAATCTGCAACAAAATACAAATAATTTGCCATATGCCTTCACTAAATAGAAGGGAATGACAAAGAATTACATATCAGCAGCAAATGCTCCAGAGAGAGTGGAAATACCCTAGAAGGATATTCGAACCACTCCAACCCCTCATGTGAAGATAAGGGGGAGAGTACCGGAGAATGATGCCTCAATTCTACGAAGACATCCGCAGAAAACGACCTGAAGTTGAAGAGACTCAACCTGAAGTTGAGAAAACCCCTGAAGGGATTGGTCCTGAAGATAGTAACCCCAGTACAATTGCGTGCACACAAACTAATACTGAGATTTCAGAACAATCAAACTCCATCATTGTGAAAAATCATGAGGAGCTGGATGAGATAAATGAAAAAATATGCACTAATTTTGTTGAATTAGGGGAACTCTATAAAGAAAAACTACAGTTGTCGACATCTATTTCACCTCAAAGATTGCGAGAAACCTTGAACTGGATCCAGAACCAAAGTCCTTAGCTGAATGTCAGAAGCGTTCAGACTAGGGTAAATGAAAAGAAGCAATTGTGGCAGAATTACTCTCACTGAATAAAAAAAGTGTTTGGCCTGATAGCTCGAACACCGCCCAAGGTATTCCCTGTAGGATGTAAATGGGCTTTTGTTCGGAAGAGAAACGAAAATAATGAGGTGGTGAGATACAAAGTGAGACATGTGGCACAACGATTCACGCAAAGACTTGGTATTGATTATAATGAAACTTATTCTCCTATCATGTGTGGGATAATGTTCTGATATTTGATATCAATAGCAGCAGGTATGAATTTAAATTTACAGTTAATGGATATAGTGACCGCATACCTATATGGGTCACTTGATTCGGATATTTATATGAAAATCCCAGAAGGAGTAAAGATTTCGGATCAAGATAGACTGAATCGAAACTTGTACAACGTCAAGCTAGAAACGTCGTAGTATGGTTTAAAATAGTCCGATAGAATGTAGTACAACCGACTTAGTGAATTCCTCCTAAAGAAGGGATACACTAACAGTGATGACTATCCCTGTGTATTCATAAATAAATCCCAGATGGATTCTGCATTATTTAAGTATATGTCGATGATCTGAATATCATCGGGACGACACAGGACATAAAGAAAGTAAGTTCCTATCTTGTTAAAGAATTTGAAAAGAAAGACTTAGGCTGAATCAAGTTTTGCTTAGGCCTGTAGCTGGAGCATCTCCCTGAAGGAGTTTTAGTACACCAATCCTCTTATACCAAGAAGGTATTAGAGAAATTTAACATGGATAAGTTATATCCAACGAAAATACCGATGGTGGTTCGATCCCTACAAGCGGATAAAGATCTTTATAGACCAAGGATGAAAGATGAGGAAATTCTTGGACCAAAAGTCCCATACTTAAGTGCTATTGGGGCACTAAAGTACCTTGCTAACTGCACGAGGTCAGATATTGCCTTTGCAGTAAACTTGCTAGCTAGGCATAGAACAACTCCAACCCGAAGACATTGGGTTGGCATTAAAACCCTACTCAGGTATCTTCAAGGTACACAAGATCTTGGGTTATATTATCTGAAGAACTAAGACTTGACTATGTTTGGGTATACAGATGTAGGATATCTATCTGATCCACATAATATGAAATCTCAAACAGGTTTTATTTTCCTTTCTGGTGGTACAGCCATTTCTTGGCGGTCATTCAAGAAGACCTTGGTAGCTACGTCTACAAACCACTCAGAAATAATCGCATTATATGAAGCATCACGAGAATATGTTTAGCTTATACAGATGGTTAGCCATATCCAGAAGTCATGTGGTATGAGCACTGTCAATGACCCCACTATTATCCATGAAGATAATATCATTTGTGTTGCACATATGCAAATGGGTTATGTTAAGAGTAATATCACAAAGCATATTACTCCTAAATTCTCTTATCCTCATGAGCTTCAAAACAACAGAGAGATAAAAGTGTTAAAAGCTAAGTCTTGTGATATCTAGCATATCTATTCACAAAATCAATCCCCGTCTCCAGTTTCCATAAATGTGTTTGAGGTATAGGTATGAGACGGCTTAGAGAGTTACAAGATTCAAGAAGAACGAATCTCTAAACCATAGCCCATATGTAAGACTAGAAGATTTACATGATCCTGAAGATATAAATGTTGCACTCTTTTTTTCTTTGTGAGTTTTTCCTGAAGTTTTCTCACGTAAAGGTTTTTGATGAGACAACAAGTGTCACAAGAAACGGATGCAATGTACTTTTTTCTCCATCTCTTTTCCCCTGGGTTGTTGGGAGGAGTTTTTGATGAGGCATATGTATACCGTGTTATTTGTCCAAGGCGGAGTGCTACGAAACCAAGAAGGTTCTGGTGTGGACAAATACCAGAGTTGCCCCTGGTGGGCTTATACTATAGATAGAGAGTCATCATACCATATAAATTAATCTATTAATCAATAAAGCCTCCGTTCTAGTGTTCTCTCTTAATTGGCATCTCCTGTGATTGTTCAATTGTTTGTGGCGATTGTAATCGTGGATTGTATTACCGTTCATCTACTCTCCCTCGATTTCTCAACAAAGACCGGCTTGTATACCTCCACGTGAAGAGCTCGAGTTGGTTGGACTATGAAGGCGCCAACATCCAGCTAGAGGTGTTCAAATAGGCCATATCTAGCGGATCGACAGAAAGTTTGGTATTATAATTATGACTCACGGCACTGTACGGCACATGACACGTCGGGTTAGGCAAGCATGACATGAGGGGTGGGCTATGCCTGGACCACCATCTCAGCCCAACGTGCTGGCATGGCATAGGTATAGCCCAGCATGGCATGAGCATGGCCCAGCAAGGCATGGCCCATGCGGCACAAGGGCCTAGTAGGAACATTTGGCGCGTAGCCACACTTGGCCCTATTGTGAGAACCCGGAGTTGAAACTCCTGGACCCCTCGTGTATTCTGAAGACTAGTCCTGATCAATGCTAGTACACAGCTAAATGTAAACCGATATATTGCCAATCACGCTTTATTACAATAATAACTGAAGTTCATACTTCTTGGCCATTGCCTTACAACGGAGGTTCACAGAACCACACCAAACAAAATACAGCGGAAGCAAAAACATTTCAATAAAATTGGCCCATCAATCTGCCACAGGCAATTGACTGGAGCAACGCAGCCTAGTCCTCTGCAAAGCCTTCCTCTCCAGCTCTCTCAAAGTAGTCGCCATCCATCTCTTGGTCTTCAAAGTCTTCTGATGTTTGAATTGGAGAGCAACAGGTGAGTACAAAAATGTACTCCGCAAGTCTTGGAAAAAATGCAATAGATGCAGGGCTTAACAAAGAAGGGTTATATGGCTCTTTTGCATAAAGCAGCATTTATTTTGAATCTAAATAATTATTTCAAAAGCAATTGATTGAATAACTGGTTTTCAATAGTTGAAACTATTTAAGATAATTTAGTGAAGGTTTCATCCACCAACACTAGTACAAAGGCTAAATCCGCTAAATCTAAACTTTTATGGGTTCCAACCACCCGCACTGGTTTCAACCACCTGGCCGAAATCTCAAGAGTTCCTTCCACTCCCGAGTTTTCCAAAATTTTTGTTCTTAAAACCAAAACCAAATGTCTACCATGTGAATGCATTCCTTGCCCGCCCTTGACCGTGGGCACAGCTATTCGAATAGTTTATTACTCTGCAGAGTTTGTACAACACAAGAGTCGGTCCTTAAGTGACTAGGGTAGAACATTCAAAATTCAAGTTCTTGTGATAAACCCGCACCAGCCAAACTTTCCATCCACCCTGGTCAAATTTTATTTTATATATTTTCTTTTATTTTGAAATAATAGTGACAACCTCTATTGCCACTAATTTGCAAACACATAAATTCAAATCATTCATCAATAGATTTTTCCCATACAAATAATTTGCTATTATTCTAAATTCCACAAAAAAATAATACTAACTCATCTATGAGCCAAAAGGTATCCTATGTTGACAAAGGTACATGGTAAACAATTCCAAAGGAGGGTATAACAAGTTTGGGTATTTGTCTAAATTTTCTACAATTAAAATTATCGATTAATATAACATAGCCATGCAATTAAATTTAAAATATTCATAAAATCATTTACAAAATTTAGGAGCAAAATGGTCAAGGAGACTTGCCTTCTTGCACGTTGTCTGGAAATTCTTGCTGCGGATCAGAAAAATCTTCGGCGACGTCGAGTTTTACGCGCGAAACGATAAATGCAAATAAATAAATAAATATAAATAAAATCATAAAAAAATAAAATATATATCTGAAGAAAGGTTATGATTTTAGATGAATTTAGAAATTTGAATCATCAACAAGAAAGCCCCTAGAAGTGAGCTCTTGATCTTTCATGACAAGGAAGCATCAACAAGACAAAATAAACAATGAGGAAAATGATTAGAGAGAAAAACAAATCACAGAGAAGACACACGGGGAATGCGTAGCCGGCGAACTCGCCGGCGGCCGGAGGCGGGGCGGCGAGCGGCGGCGGGGGTAGTAGGGCGGCGGCGCACCTTCTCACGGCGGCGGCGGGGCCCGGGGTGGCCAGCGGCAACGGAAGATGGTGGCGCGGGAGGCGCGGTGGCGGCGGAGGCGGAGCGACCGGCGCGCGCGCCAAGGAGAGGGAAGGACGGCGGTGAAAGAAGGCTGAAAGGATGAAAGAAGAGCCGGCATTCGGGAATTTATAGGAAGAGAGAGGAGAGAAAGGGCCGACGGTTTTGAGAGCGAATTAAAGGGGAAAACGGCCGGTGGATTAGTGGGGTTGATTAGGGCATCCGTTTCCATGCTTTAATCGGGAGTTAAGAGGAAGAAACAGACGGCAATCAAAGCTTTATTTCGACTGTAATGGTGGAGGAGAGAGAGAGTGGGAGGAGGAAGAAGGAGAGGTTGAAGAAATATATGACATGTGGGGTCCATGTGTCGGCGAGAGAGAGGGGAAGTGAAGGGGTACGGGCCGTCGGATTTGCGATACGTGGCAAGTGAATAGCTCAAGGCTTTTGAATGAATATGAAGGGTAAGTGACTTTGTATGGATAGGATTAAATCGTGGCGAGAGATAGATTTAATCTGAGAACGACACGCGGCAGGCTAGGATTAATTTGATTTTTATTTTCGGAACAAAATTTTAGAAAATACTAGAAACTTTCTAAATACTTAGAAAATAGCTAATATAGTCTAAAAATTCCAAACAAATCATAAAACATTCCTAGAAGAATTTTAGACTTAGGAAAAATAATTTTAATTTCAGATTTTCATTTAATAATTTTATAAAATACTTTTTAACTTTTAAAATTGATTTTTAATTCCAGAAAATTGTCAAGAATTAATTAATGATTTAGTGAAGGCTAGGAAAAATAAAATAAACTCTTTTTAGCTTTAATAAAATATTTAAAATACATTTTCTTCCTTTAAATTTTTAAATAAAATCCAGATAAATCCAAATAATTTGAATTAATTAATTTAAAATTATTCTCTTCAGGAAAACAAAATTTGGGATGTTACACCTATGGGCACACCCATTTGGCACGAAGATGTGATTGTTAAGCCCGTTTGATCCAAACATGGCATGGTGGGTGTGGCCCATTTAGCATGAATAACGTCACATTTTTAAAATTTATAGTCATTTTGTGGCCGTTTGTGAGATTAAAAATACAAAAAAAATCTATAAATAGGCAACAACCCCCTCATTCAGCTACATTCAAACCAGCAATCTTTTCTCTAAATTCTCTTGTAAAAATTTTGATACACTTTGTAATAATTTGGTAAATTTTGAAATAATTTTGCCAAAAATACAAAAATTCAAAATCCAACCTACAGTCAAGAAAAGATGTAACAATACTATTTTTCATATACTTATATTGTTCTTATTTTTCTTTATTGTAATATAAAATAAGTAAAAGTGTAATTTTCTATTTGCATTTTGCAGTTTTCCACATTTTCCCATGTAAAATTTTGACAATTTTCCTGCAAGTGAATACAGAATTGATCCGAAAGATCTTCCATGAATGAAACATCTTCGCCTTCGCCTCAAATGGCAAAGCAAATCCTAGTTGTACCATTGTTAGGCTCTACTAGTGCCTATAAGTCAGCAAGCACCGAATCAAACAGATCCAGAACTAGCACGTCTGATGTGTGGACAAATTTCGACAAGGTATTAAAGCGAGATGCGATTGAAGCTCAGGTAAGAGTTGTTATTCGCAAAATATGTCGTTATGAATTTTCTATAAAGTCTTCAGGTGAAACCAAGCACTTTCACAGACATGCCCTAAGATGTAAAGAAAAATAAGGCATAGTCATGTGGTAGACGCATCTCTAGTATAACCCCGATGGTACGGTATCTAACTGAAATTATAATCCCGAGGTAGCTCAAGAATGTTTAGCCCATTTAATTGCCTCACAAGATCTTCCTTTAAACTTTGGTGTGTTGCCCCACAAGATCTTCCTTTAAACATTGGTGTGTCAGATGCATTGAAAAAGTACATTAGAATTACTTATAATCCTAGATCTATTCACGTTTCTAAACAGACAACAACTAGATATTTATTTAAATACTACAATAATGGTCAAAATAAAATTAAAGAATTCTTTGGATCTTGGACATATAGAGTGGTCAGTCTAGAGAGAATTAACTTAGTGTAGTCGCTCATTATACAAATGATGACTGTATATTAGAAAAAAGAATCATAGGCTTCAAACTAATTGATATAGCATATACGGGTGAGAATATAGCAAAATATATTATCAAAGTCATGAAAGAGTTTAGTCTTACAAATAAATTTTTTGCAATTACCCTGGATAATTGTCGGGACCGAATTTCTGAATCCGAACCCTCTGTGTACTACCGCACTAGTCCCAGATCAAAGTTAGTGTACACAGTTAAACAGTGATGATTACATAACCAATAACACTTTATTACAATAATAGAGAGTACTAGCCTTATAGCCGCTTTATTACAACTGAGGTTACAAGACCTCACAAACAAAAACACAGCGGAAGCAAAATTAAACTTTGACAATGGCCCATCAACGCACCACAGGCAATTGACTGGGGAATCACAACCTAATAGTCTGGAAAGCCATCACTGAATCCACATGCAAAGTAGTCGTAATCCCCTTCTTGGGTTTCATAATCCTCTTAGAGTTATTTTTTAGTGTAGCATGTAAGTATATAAAGTACTCCGTAAGTCTTGGAAAAAATACAGTAGGTGCAGAGCTTAACAAAGAAAGGTTAATATTGTTCTTTTGCACAAAACGATATTTTATTGCAAATACCATTATATATTTTTGAAAGAATAAATTTATCAAAGTAATTGCAATAACAGAATCTAGATAAATTTTCTAGTGAAGGTTCCAACCACCAACACTACTAGACAGGCTCTAGCCTCAAGGTTCAAGAATTCAGGTTCCATCCACCCTCACTGGCTCCATCCGCCAGGAGACACTTCCGAGAGTTCCATCTACTCCCGAGTTCCTAAAACTTTTACTTTAAAAATCAAAACCAAAGATCTACCATGCGAAAACGCACCTTGCTCGCCCTTGACCTCACTCTAGAGGTTGTACAGCTTTACCCATAAGAGATAAGTTATCTTAATAGCCAACATGCTTCGTTAGGCATGAGACCCAGATAATTTATCACAAAGTCTTTACCTCACTCCAGTCTAGCTAGACACCATCCGTTAAGGTTTCACCGCTGAAGGGTTAAATCCACCACAGTCAGAAGCCCCCTCTTGCGCCATACGAGTACAATAAATCCCTATGCCTCACTGTAAGTAAACCAGTACACCCTGGCAGTCACTTACCACTGGTGATATCTAAACTAAATCTTTGTGAGTTGTTTAGTTAGGTCGTACCCATATATACTTGTGGTTGTATGGTAGTACTTAGTTTGGACAATCACAAGCGTCGGCCCTTAATTGACTAGGGCGGAACATTCACAATACAAGTTCTTGTGCTAAATCCACACCAATTCAATCTTACCGTCCACCCAAGTCAAAAATCATTTTCACCATTTTATTTTATTTTCAAAGCAACAGCAATACCTATTGCTACTAAGTTATTGAACAAGATGATTAAAGCACATGATAATATTTTTCCCAGGGCTTATAATGACTGACTAGCATGTCTAAATAGTTACTCCCATTCTAAAATTAACAAATAATAATAATCTTAATATTGAGACAAGAAAAGCTTAGGGTGACAAAGGTACATGATAGTCAACGTGAAAGGAGGGTATAATAATTATTGGATTAACTAATAACCTTACGATAGAAGTTATCATTTTATGTAACATAGCAATGCATTTAAATTTAAAATAATAAAACGACTTTAGTATACAAAGGTACAAGATGATCAAAGGAGACTTGCCTTCTTGCACGCTATCTGGACCTTCGGGCTGCTGCTTAGAAAAGTCTTTGGCGACGTCGGGTTCTACGTATGAAACAAAAAATATATAAATAACATCACAAAAATACAAAATATATGCTGAAGGAAGATAGTGAATTTAGATAAATTTAGGAAAAGAATCAATGGATTCGGAGTTCGTATGAGGGAGAACGAGTGATTGAAAAATTGACGGATGCAAAAATACTAGAAAAGAAAAAAATCAAGAATATTCTGAATGAATATTCCCTCATGAACTGTAAAAATAGAGCAACTCCTCCATTGTTTTGGCCGTGGCGCCGGTGAATAAAGACACCGGAGATGAAACTAACTAGCAAAATGGGTTGCTAGGGACTCGAGGAACACATAGGAAATGGAGCATGGTGACGGTTTGGGCGAATCCAAAACCATCTATTAGGTAACCACCTATGATGGTTTGACACATTTTGACATAAAAGGATTGTTGAAAGCATCACCAGATGGATGGAAACGCAAAGTGCCATTGGCGACCATGGCTAGGTATCGAAGGCAAAAATTTATGGAATAGTTTTGAAGAAACAGAGGGAAGCACGGTGTAGAACACAATGAGGCAAGTCTTACAGAGGTGCTGGCATAGGCTAAAACTCATCGGAGGCGATGAATCAACGTCAGGAAGTCGAACACGGCAGTTTCCGTGACAAGCTTAATTTCTAACAATTGGCTCCACAAACAATTTAATAAAAATAATGGATGAATTGCTTAGAGGCTAGCACACGATATGACATGAACAAAAATAAGAAAACTTGCAAAAAAAATCGTACGCCGAGAAACAGTTTTACTAACATGGCTAGACAAGATCGACGAGGACTCGGGAATCTTCAGGTGTTGGGCGACGGAAGCACGACATAGAATACGTCGAGACAAACTCAATGATGCAGACGGCTCAGCCAACGAATTAGCACAATGTGGTAGAGAAGCCTTTAGGCAGCCGGTGGGCTGACGTCGGCGTTCTGGGCAAACGGAGAAGAGAAAGCAAGTGAGGTTGATGGCAAAACAAAGAGGCGAACGTGGGGAACATGATGCTCACCTTGGTGGTGCTTAGACACACACGGTCGACCGGTGGCGAGGAGAGAAACGGCGACGCAATTTGGCCCACGGTGATGATAATGCTTCGGCAAAGCTTCGACGAAGGCGAGGGGAGCACCGCGTAGAACACACAAAGACGAAGCCGATGATGTGGTCAATGGCGGCGAGGATCCTGTAAGTTCAAGCTCCATTATGTTGCTTTTGGTGATAATGACAAATACAATTGTGAGACTAATATGTTTGATTGATTATGATATGGTTTAGTCTCATTTGCATGAAAAGTTGAAATCAAAGAGGTTTGCATTCGACACTTACATTCATTTACATCTTAGTGTATTCATTGGATAAAAAATATAGATTAAACTCCACCAAAAGTCTAAGATGAATATGTGCATAAACTTTTATTATATATTCTTGTATGCACACATGTAGGGGGAGTTCACTCTATGTTTTGTGACTTCATTATTATTGATCCACGTTTCCTTTTCCACATACATTGAGATCTCTACTTTAAAATATATAATTTGACTATATAAAACTTGTGTGGTTCAAATATACTCACATTGAATCATATTACTTTACACTCAATTATTTGTGTATAGGACTAATGTGATTATCAAGTGTTTGAAAGGTTTAGTCCCGGATGTTGATTGAATATTTGAAGATGCATGCAAAGATTGATAAGAAGATCAATATGGCTCGAGACAAAGGTCAATATGCATTTGAATTTGAATTCTAAACCATTGTGCTCTATCAGGAAAATCGGTAGCACCGCACCCACCTGCGGTATTACCGCAGTGCGGTAGTACCGGCGTGTAAACAGCGGTATCACCGTAGTGCGGTAGTACCGGAATTTTTATGCAGTATGTTTTTTTCCAAAGAGTACCCTTCTGGGGACTTAAACTCAACAGAAATCGGTAGTACCGGATTGTCAATAGCGGAACTACTGCAGTGCGGTAATACCGCATGGTACTATGGTAATACCGATTTCCGGTATGTATTTTCCAGAGAGCCCTCTGAATAAGCTTTTCATAGAGTCCAAGATCACTTAATTCCGACATCGGAGTCAAAAGTTATGACCATTTTCCTAAGTGCTGTCTGTGCTAAAAAATGGTACTACCGCAGTGCGGTAGTACCGCATGGTACTGCGGAACTACCGATTTTCGGTAGTACCGCACGGTACCGCGGAACTACCGCCGTGCGGTAGTACCGCACTTATAACGGTGGTAATACCGTAAATGCTGAGTAACGGCTATTTTTCTAGCCGTTAAAGTGGAGTGCGGTAATACCGCACTTTGTACGACGGTAATTTCGATTTCCCTGATTTTTTCAAGAGTTTGGCTCCAACGGCTAGTTTTAGTGTGTGGGGTATAAATACTCACTTGTGGCCGGTTGGAGAGCAATCTTTGGAACCTCTTATCACTCTCTTGAGCTAGTGCAACTTCTCCACTCCATTGTGCATGTGTTGCACCTTGTGAGCAAGAGAGAGGTCTCTAGTCGCATATGTTGCAACTAGAGGTGGATTTTGCATTCACTTGAGCTTGTGCATTCGTTGCACGTGGTGAGAGTCAAGCGAGAGACTTGACTTGTTACTCTTGGAGTTTGCCGACTACTAGACGGCATTGGAGGCGTCGTGTGCGGTGATCTTCTCAAAGATGGTTGTGAGAAGACCCGGCGTATTGTGAAGGTTAGAGCTCACCTACCCGGAGCAGTGAAGAGCTACCACTAGTGGAATTGAGGTGTTTGGCTTAATTCGTGGAGCCGGTCCAATTCGTTTGGGCTTACCTCAACGTGGATTAGGGGAGACCGGCAAATCTCCGAACACCACGGTAAAAAGTAATTGTGTCAATTGTGGTTTGTTTACTTGTGCTTAATTTACCTTCAAGTAATTTACATTCATAGAGTTATATTGATTGCTTGTCACCCTAGTATTGCAAACCTTTGACATATACATAGATTGTTGGTGCACTTATGCGAACCTAGTTGTTTTAGGTAATATTTGTGCTAAACCAATTTAAGTTAAGCTTCCGTATTATGTACTTGGTTTAGACAAATAGATATTATTTTAGATTGTAAGATATTTTTTTAAGACCGCCTATTCACCCCCTGTCTAGTCGGTCTCCTCGATTCTACAAGTGGTATTAGAGCTTGGTCTCTCATTTATTAAGCTTTACCACCTAGAAAGTTAAAGGATGGCGACTAGTAATATAGTGGACCTAGATGACACACCTCTATTTGATGGCAGCAATTATGATAATTGGAAAATTCGCATGATATGTTATTTTAAGGCCATGAGCCCGCAAATATGGCGGATTGTAGATGTGGGCTTTTCTCCTTCATTGGATCCTCTTACTCCAACAATTAAGGATGAGAAATGCTCACATCTCGACGCTCAAGCAACTAACGCTTTATTTAGTGTTTTGAGTGTAGAGGTGTTTAACAAAATATGCAATCTTAAGAGCGCTTATGATATGTGGACACATATTCAAGATAATTATGAAATGTCCACCTCAACCGATGGTGATTGCATACAAGAGTGGATGTCGGGAGATGATTGCTCAACCTCTAGTTCCGACAATGAAGAATCTGCTATTCCCTCCACATCAACTCGATGCTTCATGGCAAAAGGTGACAAGAAAGTAAATTATGATAATGATTATGATGAACCTTCTTATGATGAATTGATGGATATGTTAGAAGAGCTAAATGAATATCTTGAAAAGGAGAAAGCTAAATATAAGATTTTCAAGAATGAGCATATCTCACTTCAAAATGATTATAATGAGCTAAAGGGAGAACATGAAATTCTCCTTTTCAAGGAATATTCTAAACCTAAAGTGGATATAGGCATTACATGTGATTTATTAGATGATATGCCTTGCATAGCTTCTATTATTTGCATTTCATCTAAAGTTAGTATATCAACCTCTTGTGATGATTTGCTTGATATGCATTGTTGCTCTCAATTAGATGCTTCTACTTCCACTATGCATTGCGATACTAACATTGTAGAGTAAAATAATGAGCTCAAGGCCCAAGTCACAATATTAAAAAATAACTTGGAGAAATGCTATAAAGAGAAGACCTCTCTTGATGATATCTTGAGCAAGCAACGAAGCTTGAATGACAAGAGAGGTATTGGCTTCATCTCTAAGAAGGAGAATAGCAAGACAAGATATAATGCAAGACACACGAAGAATGTCAAATGTCTTGGTTGCAATGAGACGGGTTATTTCGCCTCTAAGTGCCCCAACAAGGTGGAAAACAAGAAAAATCTATCAATGAAGAGGCAAATCAGCAATGAGCAAGATAGGAAGATAAGAAAAGGTAACAAATGCCAAACTTGCTACAATTGCCGAGAGAAGGGTGTCGAGACCCGAATATGCAAATTCGGTCTCTCTGTGTAAACTGCACTAGTCCAGGATCACGCTAGTGCACACAGTCAAACATAGATGCCATCATAGTCATACACACGATAATAGTAAAGGTAAACTCGAATATCGATAAAATATCAAGGTACGACCTTATGGCCAAGCTTACAATATCTCTAGCCGGAAGGGCTTAACAAAATAGCAGCGGAAATCCAAAATAAAGCGTAGCGACCAATCGACAAGCCACAGGCTATCGAGTGGAGAACGAAGCCTAATCCGTGAAGTCGTCGTAGTACTCCCCTTCTGGCACCTCCTGCTGATAGTACTCCTCTCCCTCAACTGAGCAACATAGGCGTAAAGCCGTGAGTACATTGGTACTCAGCAAGTCGTTTGTAACAATTTAATGCAATATAATATGCAAGGCTTACCAAGGAAGGCTGAAAGGTTAATTTGCATAAAGGCATTTATTGATGAAATATAGTAAATAACTTGGAAGCGAAAGTTAACTGAAAACAGTAATAATAGATAATCAAAGGGATAAACATGAACCACTTGTGAACACCAATTCACAAGTTAAACCAACAGATGAACTACTGTCCACTCCCAACATAAACCACCAAGTTATAAATGAAACACTAACCTCGTGTGAAATCCCGAGCACCGTCCATGACCGAGGACGCGGCTATTCGAATAGTTTTACACTCTGCAGAGGTTGCACAATGTACCCACACGATGTGATTAGCCTAGGCCTAAGGAAATCACAACAAGGCCTTTACAATGCTCTACCTCAACCCAATCCACGCCCGCTAGGGTTTCGCATCACACCCCCTTGCGCCACATGGAAATCAAGAACCATGTTCATCACAATGGCGAATTGAATTGAAATATTACAAATTAATCAGCCAGTCCATCCCATAATAGACATGTGGTTTGCACGATTAAGCTCGGATCAATGGCGCACAAAGTTAAGTCCTTAGCATTACCCGGCGAGACTACCACATCCCCAAAGTACAATCGTACTTCCCCTTTCTTCGCACGATCACTCGCTCGAGTGCAAAACCAATTTGTATAACCAAACCAACGTCACACCAATGACGTGGTACAAATTTTAATACACGTGGCACCAACCACAGTTCCATATGTCATTAAGTCAAATTAATAATTTAATATGTGCGATGAGACCAAACGTAAATATAAATCGGCTAAGCAATGTAATCGTATCAACCCATGTGATAAATAAACTAGCATCACTAATAAATTTCCCAACCTATGGTGACAAAGGCATCATGGTATTTCAAAGTGTCAAGGAGGTGTAATTGCAATTGGGACAATAACTACCGTACAGCGGTTTGAATAAAAATAGCAATGCAATGTAATTTAAAGCAAAATAATTAAATAATAGTTTGTAAAATTGGGTTCAACATGATCAAGGGACACGACTTGCCTTCGTTATGCTCGTGGGTACTCTGGTCTTCAGCGCGAAACCTGCTCCTCCGAATCCGAATCTAACGAGAGAAAGCGACGGAAACAAAGAAACACATAAAATGACAAGCAAAAGAACTCAAAATTCACAAAAACAGAACCAACAGCTAGAGCTCGATTTTAGATGAATTTAGAAAAAGAACGGGTCAATCGGAGCTAGGACGGAGGAGAACGGGCTTAGGAAAATTAATTCAAAATTAATTCGGGAAAATTGAAAAAGGTTATTGTCTTTGTGAACCGGTGCACCAAATTCCGAGTTCACCGTGGACCCGGTCCACGTAATAAAGGCACGGGGCGCGGTCGACGCGGGGGACGCTGGCGACGCGGCAAGAAGATATGTCGCCACGTGGCGTTGGCGGCGACGTGGCGGTGACGTGGCTGCCACGTGGCTCGGGGAAGGCGGCTAGGGCTGACGTGGCGCTGACGTGGCATGCCACGTAGGGTGCCACGTCGCCTAGGGCTGACGTGGTTCGGCCGACGCGCATGGCGGCGCGACGCGACGGCAATGGATCCGACGGCGGAGAGTTGGCCACGCTGCGCGGTCACGGCCGTGGATCCGAGATCCGATCTCGCGGCCGGATCGGCGGCGGTGTCGGTGGTGCGCGGATTGCCGACGCGTGGCGGCTCGACGCTGCGCGGCGTCGCCGCCTTGGACGGCGCGGATGGAGCGGCGCGGGCGGCGGTGACGATGCGCGACGCGTGGCGGCGTCTTGAGGCGCGCGGGCGCGCAAGGCGCGCGCGGCGCTGGGTGCGCGGAGCGCGCGCTCGGGACCGAGGGGCGGAGCGGGTGCGCGAGGGCGACGAGCGGCGACGCGCGCGCGCGCGGCGGCGGCGAGGATGGCGGCGAGGCTCACGGCGACGCCTCGCAACGGCGACGCAAGCTCGGCGCACGGAGGGGTGCACGCGCGCGGCAGCTGCGACGGCGGAGCGCTCGGCCCGCGCGCGGCGCGGCGGCGAGGGCAGCGGCGACGAGCTCGGGCGGCGACGGCACGCGAACCGAGGGATGAACGCGAGTTTTATCACGCGAACCGAGGTAATCCCGATCGGTTACGCACAGGCGAACGCGGATTAGGTTAGACGGCTAGGATTGGGCCACGCGGCGGATCGGACGGCTGGGATGGTTAGGGTTAGGTTTACGCGGCGCGGGCGAGCGGTGGGATCGCGCGCGCGCGCGATCGAGCGCCGAGGCGACGCGGGGCGGGCGTTGGTTGCCGCCAGCGCCGTATGATCTTGTGACGCGTGCGCGCGCGGATCGGCAGCGAGCGGGCGCGCCGCGGAAAAGGTACTGATGGCAGCGGGCGCGCGGATGGGTGACGCGTGGAGAGAGAGGAAGATCGGGCGGCGGGGTTATTTTTCTTTTCTTTTCCAGAAATTCAAATAAACTTCTAAAAGCTCTAGAAAATAGCAAATAAATCCGGAAAATTCACCAAAAATACCAGAAAATTCCTTGTGACACAAGGAACTCAAATAAAATATTTTCCACTTATGTTAATGTTTATTTTAACCACATTAAATCATTTAAAACTTTGAAAATTCATTTGAAGCTTCAATTAATTTCAGAAAATTCCAGAAAATTCATTTTTGAAATCCAGGCTTTAAAAATCTCAGAAAAACAGGATGTTACAAAGGGACATTTAAGTAAGGATTGTCCCAAAGATATCATTTCTAAGCCATCTCTTTATAATAAATGCTATTTGCTTAGGAAGGATAAATATGGCAATGTGTCTGCTAAAAATGTTAGCTCACATAATTTTAATGTTAGGGCCATTTGGGTGCCCAAATCTATTGTGGCTAACATTCATAGACCCAACCAAGTTTTGGATACCAAAATGCGCTTAAAAGTTTAATAGGTACTTGGAGAGGCATTAGAGGCTTGGCTTATTCGTGAAGAGGTGAATTCCACCATATGCAAAATGGGAGCCAAGTTTGAGGATAATCATTCCATATCAAGAACCAATGCCATCTCGGTAACAAGTATTTACATTTGAGATATATTTAGCCCTTGCCATGTGTAGGTTGCATTCGTGAAAAATTATTTTAAAAGGGTGCTCTTGCTCTTGTTCCAAAAGTTCATTATTGTAATCATGAGCAAGATGTAAGTGGCACATTAAAGAGGAGTGCTAAATCATATTCATGTATATCACATTTCTAAGTGTGCCCAAATTAATTAAGTGCTAGTATTGATTTTGAAAAAGTAAGCCATTTAGCCAAAAGTTAAAACTTTGAAATTATTAGTATATCTTTGAAAAACTAATTGAAAAATGTATACAAATGCATTTTAGAGGTTTTCCAAAGGTTTTGGTTTTAGAAAAACTTATTTCAAGCAAAATTGACTTTTCAACCCAAAACTATCAATTTAGTATCTTGTTTTAGTTTTAAACTTAAAATTTGACTAAAATCAATTCTAAAAGGAATTTGAAAAAGTGTTCAATACCAAAAACCTAAATTTGGCTATTTCAAACATTATTGGTATTCAAAAGTTTTCCAAAAAGCCAACCAATCAAAAGATATTTGGATTTGAAACTCGTCTAAAATCTTGAGTTGACCTAAATGGTCACAATCTAGCAATTAAGTGAGTTTTACCGTTTAAGCTAAAACTATTGACATATATTAGCTCATAAGGGTAGTTATAACTCGTACATGAAATTGAATGCCCAAAATGCCCTATAACGCTCATTCTTGCAATCTTGAAGAGTCTATTGAAAATGAGTTTGATTTGAAAAAATAAAAGCCTAATTTCTTAAAATCTATGTTCAAAAGAATTTTAAATCTTGGCATATAGTTGAAAATGCTCCACAAGTGGTTTATGTTTCTTTGTGAAAAACTTTGGAGCATGGTACAACACTATATCAAAGCTCTCCTCAAAAATCCCAATCTCTCTGTATGTTTCCAGAAAATCGGAACTACCGGTAGTAAAACTGCAGTACTTCCGCTCTGCGGTACTACTGGTGGTAACTGCGGTACTTCCGCTTTGCGGTACTACTGGCAGTCAAACTACGGTACTACCGCATTTTCTAGAAAATGGCTGATTTGTTCAGAATTTGTTGTTTCCAATTTGCTCAGCCATTCTCCTTGCTCCTCAAAGTCAAGTTAATATATCTTATCATTGCTAGCTACCCACAAGTATTTCTTGACTTCATATGCCATTTTGCTCTTTGTGCTTCTATCATAAAATAGCATTATCTTTAAAGTGGTAGCCCTCTTGATCATCTTGACCTCGGCATAAAATGCACTCTTGTCCTTTCAAGTGATATCATCTTTTTCTTTCAAAGTGGTATCTAATCTTTTCTCTTGCCGAGCAAAATCTTTTCTCAACCAAGCTCTTTCACATAATATCTATCTTTTGACTTGATATCCTTTCTTCCTCTTGCCGAGATAATCTTGTCTATTAACCAAACTCTTTCACCTATGATATCATCTTCTTCCAAGTGGCATCCACCTTTACAAGTGGTGTATTATCTAATGATATCATACTCCTTTTTTAAGTGCTCTTTCAAGTAACATCTTTTCTACAAGTGGTATCTTCATGCAAATGGTATCAAGTTTCTACAATTGGAATTAATTATACTTGGTATCATTTATGTTCACAAGTATGTTACAAGTGGTATCTTATGTCATCACAAGTGGTATAAAAGTCAAAGTGGTATATGATTTTCATGGAAAAGACAAGATAACCATAAAAGGATAAAAGCACCTATTATGGACAATATGTTTACAAGTGGTATCCTTGATTTTTGGTGCTAGATGACATAAGGAGAAAAAGTATGAATGAGAATAGGAGATATGTAAAAAGAGAAGAAAAGAAAAATAGAGGAGAATCCTTTGTGTGTCAAAGGAAAAAGGAAAAAGTGCCAAGTGGACCCTTTGTGTAAGGGGAAGTATAAAAAGGGGAGTTTTTCTTTGTAAAAGCAAACATATAGTATTTTAGCTTACTAAAGCAAAAGGGGTAAAGTATTACTATTGGGAAATATATTTTACCTACTTTACCAAAATATTTCATGGATCTTGAGAGTGAATGTGTTTCATTCTCTTTTGCTTTGCATGGACTCATAATCAAATAATATGCAAGTTTAGTCTTTTCAAAACAGCCTTTTCGGTCAAAAGTCAAGAATCTTCTTTAAAATGCCAAATTTGTGAAAAACTAAATGAAAGTACTTAAATATGTATTTCAAATATTTTTCAATGCTTTTGGAGTAAAAATTTCTATTTTAGAAATAAAATAGCAAATTTGGCCTCAAATGGATCATATATGATCTTTCTTTTGAATAAAAGAACATATTTCCATAAATCAAAATCTATTGAGTTTTTGAAAAAGTTTTCAACACCAAACTCGTAGAGTTGGTCATTTCAAACATTTCTCTAGTTCAACATTTTTACAAAAGACCAACCGTTGAAAAGTTGTATTTATTTGAAACTCGTCGAAAATCCAGTCTTGACCTAAAATGACCTATTCTTGCATATTATGAGTTTTGCTATTTGAGCTGGATTTCTTTGCATATATTGGCTTGAAATAGTATTTCTAACTCATACAAAGCTAAGAGACTAAGAAACTCCATGAATTTCAAATTGTATTGCATTTTTAGCATTTAGTGCAAAATCAATCCATTCTCATGCATACAATGTGCATTTTACCATATCTTTTGAAAGAAAATTTCTTATCAAAAATTCCTTTTGGAAAATACTTTAATTAGTCCTAAGTTGAAATCTGAAAAATTTTATAAGATTTAGACTTCATTTCAAAGGATTTTGTATTTCACCTCTCTTTTTGCAAATAGTTTATAAAGAAAGATCAATTTAGCATAACTTTTGAATAAAGACTCCTTTTTCAAAAATTCTTATTGAAAAAGGTCATCAATAGCATAAAGTTCATATTTGCAAAATTCGAAAGCATTTCAACTTCATTTGAAAAAATTGTGCACTTTTCTCATCTTTGCAAAATGCTGAAAATTCAGAACCTCGCATGACTTTGAGCTGATTTGTAATTTTCATATCTTTTAGTGTGCTCCTAATCTGAGGTAGCTACTATTATGACATGTGATCCTCAGTTGTTTATCTATAATGACAAATTTTCTCAGAATTATTGGACTTTTTTAAGTCAATTTTTCAGCTAACTTTTGAAGCTTAAATGAAATGTCAAAGTCTGAAAATCTGCAACCTTTATTGGAATTTCCAAGTCTTCAAGGATGCTATCAAGAGTAAGATTTTTTGAATATGTTTCAAATATCTTTTCAAGTAAGTAATTAAACTCCAAAATTTGTCATATGTATTTACTTTCATACTTTTATGACCACATTAAGATGAATTAATTGATGGCAAGCTCCATGTGTTGGATAAAATGCCAAATGAGGGAGAATATGCAATATATTAAGTTAAATCATTTGGAACCAAGCTCCATATGTTGAAAACCTTCATTTTGGCAAAAGTTGCGTTTTCCTTGCTTTTTGGTGCTAAATGCCAAAAGGGGAAGAATAATGTATAATAGCATTGTATAGGATTGTTATTACAGGTATAAGGCCAAAAGGAGGAGAATAATGTA
Organism: Melocanna baccifera; assembly: GCA_036346265.1. Classification (NCBI taxonomy): domain Eukaryota; kingdom Viridiplantae; phylum Streptophyta; class Magnoliopsida; order Poales; family Poaceae; genus Melocanna; species Melocanna baccifera. Next base: position 31,542,631 of record CM070682.1, on the reverse strand, counting down.
GAGTAGCAGAGTAGCAGGATTGTTATTACAGGTATAATGCCAAAAGGAGGAGAATAATGTAGAGTAGCATTGTTAAAATTGTAAAATGGGAAAATTTTGCTTCAAACTTGAACAATGCCAAAAGGAGGATTTCACCGATAGTCTTTAATTTGCTATCATATGGTCATGTTCATCAAAATGCCATTATTGTTAATGGGTTTGTCATTCATCACCAAAAAGGGAGAGATTGTAAGTTCAAGCTCCATTATGTTGGTTTTGGTGATAATGACAAATACAATTGTGAGACTAATATGTTTGATTGATTATGATATGGTTTAGTCTCATTTGGATGAAAAGTTGAAATCAAAGAGATTTGCATTCGACACTTATATTCATTTACATCTTAGTGCATTCATTGGATCCAAAATATAGATTAAACACCACCAAAAGTCTAAGATGAATATGTGCATAAACTTTTATTATATATTCTTGTATGCACACATGTAGGGGGAGTTCACTCTATGTTTTGTGACTTCATTATTATTGATCCATGTTTCCTTTTCCACATACATTGAGATCTCTACTTTGAAATATATCATTTGAGTATATAAAACTTGTGTAGTTCATATATACTCACATTTAATCATATTGCTTTACACTCAATTATTTGTGTATGGGACTAATGTGATTATCAAGTGTTTGAAAGGTTTAGTCCCAAATGTTGATTGAATATTTGAAGATGAATGCCAAGATTGATAAGAAAATCAATATGGCTCGAGACAAAGGTCAGCATGCATTTGAATTTAAATTTTAAACTCATTGTGCTCTATCAGGAAAATCGGTAGCACCGCACCCACCTGTGGTATTACCGCAGTGCGGTAGTACCAGCGTGTAAACAGCGGTATTACTATAGTGCGGTAGTACCGGGATTTTTATGCGGTATATTTTTTTCCAGAGAGCACCCTTCTGGGGACTTAAACTCAACAGAAATCGGTAGTACCGGATTTTCAATGGCGGAACTACCGCAGTGCGGTAGTACCGCATGGTACTGCGGTAATACCGATTTTCGGTATGTATTTTCCAGAGAGCACCCCTTGAAATACTTGGTCTCTTTGAAAACGGTAGTACCGGAGTTTGAACGGCGGAACTACCGCCGAGCGGTATAACCGCATCCTGACCGGTACTACCGGAGAGCGGTAATACCGGCCTTATAACGGCGGCAATACCGCACTTTGAGTTTAAAGTTTTATATTCAATTATTTGCAATTGTGGTGGTTATCATCAATTACCAATGGGAAGATTGAAGAATATAGACACACCATTATGAGTTAATGGTATGCTTTGTAATTACTGATAATCATATTATGGGACTAACATTTTTCATGAGTTGGATGAATAGGTTATGTTCCAAAATGATGCAGACTTTGGATGACTTCATATGTTGAAGATCGTCAAGCAAAGATTCGAGATGAAAATAGCTCCGTGAGTTGAAGGTCATCAAAAAAGAATGCATCATGTGTTGATACATATCAAAATCTCGGAAAGGAGAATGATTATGAGTTGATCATCAAATCAAGAGAAGACAATGATCTAAACTTGAAGTGAAGATGAACATCATTAAGCTTCAAGGAAATGCTCAAGGCAAAGGTATGACTAGCTAGGGCTAAGGATGTGTTCCTAGTCTTTTATCGGTCTTGGTGTTTGGTTGAAAGACCGGATTGCTAGTATAGGTTTGCCGTACTATTAAGAGGGGTCTTGTCTAGTAGCTTGAGTCTCATCATGTGTCGATAGCTCAATCTTGCTTACACTAACTCTCCATGGCATGATGCTATTATTTGCGAATGTGTTTTGCGAATAGTTGAGGCTCATACATCTAATCCTTGCAACATGTGACTATACTTTGCAAATGTGTTTTACAAATAGTTGAGGTCCATGTACCATTTCCTTGTGGTATGATCTAAGTTTGTAAATGTGTTTTGCAAATTGTTAGAAGTCATACAACGTCCCTTGGCATGGTCTAATATTGTTTTTCTCGAACTTAGACCGTGATAGTGACTTCTTGGATCTCTTGTATTTTCTGTATTGATCTAATATGTTTGAGATCATACAAATAGATAGGTTGTGTAGCCCTCTGAATAAGCTTTCCATAGAGTCCAAGATCACTTAATTCCGACATCGGAGTCAAAAGTTATGATCGTTTTTCTAATTGCTGTCTGTGCTGAAAAATGGTAGTACCGCAGTGCAGTAGTACCGCACGGTACTGCGGAACTACCGATTTTCGGTAGTACTGCACGGTACTGCGGAACTACCACAGTGTGATAGTACCGCACTTATAATGGCGGTAATACTGCAAATGCTGAGTAACAGCTATTTTTCTAGCCGTTAAAGTGGAGTGCGGTAATACCGCACTTTGTACGGCGGTTGTTATGATTTCCCTGATTTTTTCAGGAGTTTGGCTCTAACGGCTAGTTTTAGTGTGTGGGATATAAATACTCACTTGTGACTAGTTGGAGAGAAATCTTTGGAACCTCTTATCACTCTCTTGAGCTAGTGTAAGCTTCTCCACTCCATTGTGTATGTGTTGCACCTTGTGAGTAAAAGAGAGAGGTCTCTAGTCGCATGTGTTGTAACTAGAGGTGTATTTTGCATTCACTTGAGCTTGTGCATTCGTTGCACGTGGTGAGAGTCAAGCGAGGGACATGACTTGTTATTCTTGGAGTTTGCCGACTCCTAAACAACGTTGGAGGCGTCATGTGCAGTGATCTTCTCAAAGAAGGTTGTGAGAAGACCCGGTGTATTGTAAAGGTTGGAGCTCACCTACTCGAAGCGGAGAAGAGCTACCACTAGTGAAATTGAGGTGTTTGGCTTAATTCGTGGAGCTGGTCCAATTCGTTTGGGCTTACCTCAACGTGGATTAGGGAAGACCGGCAAGTCTCCGAACACCACGGTAAAAAGTAATTGTGTCAATTATGATTTGTTTACTTGTGCTCAATTTACCTTCAAGCAATTTACATTCATATAGTTATATTGATTGCTTGTCACCCTAGGATTGCAAACCTTTGACATAGACTTAGATTGTTGGTGCACTTAGGTGAACCTAATTGTTTTAGGCAATATTTGTGCTAAACCAATTTAAGTTAAGCTTCCGCATTATATACTTAGTTTAGACAAATAGATATTGTTTTAGATTGTAAGATATTTTTTAAGACCGCCTATTCACCCCCCCTAGTCGGCCTCCTCGATCCTACAGATCCACTGTAGGAGGCGCGAAAGGCTGAAGAACGATGTTTGAACGGTAAAACAAAAATGTAGATTGCGGCCAAGAAAAAGAGAATGGAGACTTGAGATTTTTGGGGATCGGTGAGCGGGAGAAGGGACACACAATGCTCCCTTGATTGCTCGAAAAACTGCTGAAGAAATCATGCATTTCAAGAGCTCTAAATAGGTGCCCATGGCGGCTTGTGTGTGCACGGGATGTTGCTTGGAAGAAGAAAGAGAGGAGACGAAAGAAAGAAAAGAGAGGAAAGAAAAAGAAAAGAAAAGAATAGGCTAAGAAAAAAAATTAGATTGGGCCCAAGAAATAAAATGGGTATGTTTTTAGAGATTTTGGTTTTTTTAGAGATTTGAATCTGAATTTTCAAATTTTGAATTCAAATTTTGAAATTTTAGGATGGAATTGGAGTTTGATATTTTCTTTCAGCATTACCAAAAATCCAAATAAAATCCAATGAATTTCCCCAAAATTTTAAATAATTAATTTGTAATTAATTTTTTAAAGACAATAAATTTTGGGATGTTACAATAATGCTACAGCAAACTCTAAGAAAGTTCGTTATAGACATGCCGGTAAGGTGGAACTCAATTTATTTCATGTATAAAATATTTTACCCTATGAGGCCATACTTTTTGTTTTTATCCACACACACTATCACAGTCATACTGATAACACACTGCTAACTGAACAGCACTGGTATGTTGCTGAGAAGTTATTAGCATTTTTGGAACTCTTTTGCAAATTCACTGTTGCTTTATCTGGAGTGTACTATTCAACATCTCCTGTATTGTGCATCATATTCTTGTGATTGCTGTTCACTTGAAAGCTAATGAAAACTAAATATTTAAAATATTGGAATGAGATTTCGTATTTATACACATTTGCATTTATTGTAGATTCAAGAGCTAAATTTGCAGGATTCACTAATATTCTTTCATTTATAGGTAAGTCATAGAGATAAATTATTCTAAATATTTTACAGCTGTTCGTTCACACTTGTTCAAAGTTTATCAGAAGTATGAGTATAAGTTTCAGAAAGTTCACTTACAACAACCTCTACCAGCACCCACCATAGGTAAGAAGACAAATATTTGGGGCAAAATCTTTGGTGCACCAGGATCCTCCGAAAGATCAAGCTCTACATCATCATGTGCTGGAGCAATCCATATCAGGGCCTGCAGAGAACTATCAATCTTTCTGGATAGCAATCCCAAGCCTCGTCATACAGAGAACTTCAATATTTTGGATTGTTGGCGCGAGCACAAGCTAACATATCCGGTGCTATCTATATTAGCACCAGATGTATTAACCATTCCTATTTACATGGTTTCTTCTGAGTCTACTTTCACTCCTTCTGGAAGAATATTACAGGGAAGAAGATCAAGTCTCATGAGTGAGATGGTGGAAGTACTTCTCATAGTAAAAAACTATGAACAAGCTAATATGCGAGCTCAACACTGCATGGTGGATACGGAGTTAGAACACACATTCAACAATCTCTATCTAAACGGTGATGAAGGCGGTCAAGACATCGACGCTTCTTAGAGCATCCATATATACATGAAGTGTTGAGTTTCTGATTTTTTGCCTGTAATGCTAAACTATAGGTTATACTCTTTTTTCTTTACCAATATTTTCTCAAGTTGAGTTTTTAGTTGACAAAGTTTTTAACGAGACATCCATTTAAACATTAATAAAACTTATTGATTTTCTACCATTTATTGTATCTTTTTCTACAATTTTATAATTTATTGTGTATTTTTGAATTCTACATATTTTTTAAAACTATTATATTTTTTTCAACATTTTCAGGCCAAACAAACTAGTGGTGCCTAGCGATCTGTTGGACTAAACAGGCACGTGCCAGCCCGGCATGATGTAGCCCGTTTAAGTTAATGGGCTAAACAGGCCGATATAGCTCGTTTAAGTTAATGGGCTAAACATGCCATTACTAACAGACACGTGTTGAATAGGCCCATACCGGTCGTGTTGTGCCACCTATTTGGACAGTACTGCTCTTAGCATAGTGGCCTGCTAGTGCTGGACGTCTACTAATACTCTGGGTTAGGGTGCCTTCGCAAAGATTTACCCTAGAATCGCTAGGTGGTGTAGACCTCCTTATGTCAACTTGCCAAACTCCGTCATAGGTAGCGTTCAGAATGGTGATGGTTTATAACTTTTTTACTGTAGCTGGCTTATTTTTTTACTGTAACGAAGTTAGTTTATTTGACATAATTAAATCTAAAAATAGAAAAAACATGTTAACCTATCACAGACAATGTAAAGGAATACAAAAAAAAATACAAAAAATAAAAAAATGAACATTAAAAAAAGAAAAGAAAAAACTGACGCTGAACGTCCCTTGGTACATGTGGGTTGAGGAACACCACAGCTAGAAAGAACTTTACCTGCAAAATCATATTAGCCGCAATCTGATGACCGTGGTGGGCGTGGATGAGGAGCCTAATGAAGATGAGGATCCACCTCTCTCGTTTGACAAAAAACTTATTTGGTGGAGATTGGAAGATTTTGGCTATGGGGAAGAAAAACCCATTTTGTGTGTAGCCATAAAAGGAACGGAAGGGTCAGGGAAATTGTGCCGTTCACTCGATAGCTATCTGTAGGTTGGGTTGGGGGACGCAGGGCTTTGAGTAGGGGGCCTTGTTCGACTTTTTTAGGTTGTCAAAATTGGTAATTGTTCATATAAATGGTATTGTAGATATGTTTTTCAAATTTATTTTTATATCACCTATTTTTGTAAATCTAATCCTCTCCGTAGACTCCAAGTGCGGCAGGTAGTGCGGCTAGCTACTACGTAGGCTTAAATAGTATTAATTGTATTTAATTCATACTAATTGTAAATAATTTATGCTAATCATAAGCTTAATTAAGAGCTAATCACTCATCATTGATTCCTGCTGCACCTGCAGGCTCGGCAGGCATCTGTCGAGTTAGAAGAGCTCTCATAACTCGGTAGCCATCACACCTGCCTAGCTCGGTAGGCACCTACCGAGCTTCCCTAGCTCGGTAGGTCTTTACAAAGCTCAGTAAATCTATAGAAATAGCTAAATTTGCAAAAAAAAAATAAAGATTAATTTTTTAAAAAAATAGCTACAGTATTGTTTATAGGAACAGTTCTAAAGTTGGAGCCTAGAAGTGAAGGGTGTCTAAAAAAAAAAAAAAAGAGAAGGGACGTGGAGTCGAATAAATCGAACGGATCGAATAGAGCGAACGAATACGATTCGAATATTTATCGAACATGAAAACCCTTAAATTATACATCCAAAATTAACAAAAATACATAAATAGTTTGTAACATCCTAATTTTGTAGAGTTTATAAAGCTCTATTTTTAAAAATAAATTTTTGGAATTAAATCAAGCTTAAAATAATTTTTAGAATTTAAAATAATTTAATATGATTAAATTAAATTTTAATATGAGCTAAAAATATTTTATTTGTGTTCCTCAGGTCTCAAGGATTTTTGGTATTTTTGGTGAATTTTTGGGATTTAATTACTATTTTCTAGAGCCTTTTGGATTTTATTCAGATTTTGAAAATAAGAAAATGGGAGATTTAGAAAATCGGATATCGGTTTCATTTATCCGATTATCCGTATCCGATCCGTATTCGACGGATACTAGGCTTACCGTATTCGTATCCGTATCCGATAAAAATCCGTCCGATCCGAGAATTTCCGAAAAATCCGAGCATACCAATAACACTTTCAGTTCGATTCACAGTCTGGCTATGGGTGAATTAACATTTTGTAAAGCCACGACCAAGCTTTACAAAAAATTATGACGAAGCCATGCATCCTAATCCCAATGGGGAGAGGGGCGGGACTCGATACCAAGTGGCATTGGTTCAAGTCGGGGTTTCGCGGTACATGTACATGCGAGTGCGTCCAGTGGAAAAGTGGGCCTCAAATCTAATAATTTAAGGTGCCGATCAGAACGGCTTTTCTCTCAGTGACGGACGACGGACGGATTTTTCACTATAGCGTGCACAGTACGCGCTACAGTGAAAAAAAAATTTTCGTTTTTTTTGGATTTTTTTAAAATATTTACTTATACTTTTTTTCGTTTTTTATTTTCGGTTTTTTTTACATTTTTTACATTTAATTATACCCAATAAATCAACTCGATTCTGATGTTTTTTCAACTGACTATGATATTTTTCAAGAAAAGCCAAAAGCCATCGCTATTCCGATCACTTCCTAAGTGTATCCACGCATACAAGTGGACGCACTGTCATGCATGTGCGTGTTACGGTGGTATGCATGCTATTAGGGTATCTCTAATGATCTTAGTTAGCAACTAAATAAAAGAATTCCACATCATTTATATAATACATACTAAAAGTTAGCATTTCAAAGGACTATCTATAAGGATAGCTATTTGATGTTTACATACACACACAGTCATTTATAGAGACTGCTTCATTTTGCGTTATAGACTAGAGATGAAATAGTAGCTAGCTGTTTGTGTTTTGCATACTCTCTTTCCTCCACATAAGATATATGCTGATGTGTACATGCAAATAGCTAGCTGACTCAGCACCATTGAAGATACCCTTAGTGTGTTCTTTGCACTCCAAAGAAAATTTTTAAAAATAATATTTCTTAGTCATGAGCTAAATAAGCACAAGAATTTAGCGTATTCCAGCGAGAGTTGAGTTGTTTGATGTGAAATTACTGCTCTGAACTCGTGCGCTCCAAGCGCACCCTAAGCTATGGTCATCAGCCCTTTGGGCATCAAGTATTTTTCCTAGCCCACATACAGGCCCAGTCTAGGCACGGGAAAAACTGGTGGCTTACAGCACTGCGCTGTCCATTGCCATGCCGATGTTCAATCGCACTGTCGATCCTTATTCTGGGCCCCGCCCGCGCGTCCTTTCCATTCAGCGGCTCACGTTTCAAAATTCCCCTGCTTCTCGCCGACTCAGGCCACCCAGGCGACAAGGGACTTTATTCAAAGCCTACCCTTCGCACACGCCGATAAGGTTTTGTACAATAATAAATACGATATCAACTATTTATATATCTTGACATATAAGATATAAAATAATATGAAGGAGAGAGAAGGTAAGAGAATTAGACCATCTCTTATGCAGTAATTGATGTAACACGATAAATAATATATATTATGTCATAAAGAAACTATCTATAAGGACATGCAAAAAAGATAACATATTGTATAAGATGTCTTTAACACTGTCTATAAATGACATAAAAATGTTATAAACAATAGTTATCTATGTTGTATATACCAGAGGGCAAAAAGAGAATTTCCCATTTGATTAAAAGAAAAGAAAAGAAACAGAGATGGGTCTACCCGTCGGTGGGCCAGATTGAAGATAAGGGGAGGGAGGACGTCTCCTCCTCATTCTTCATAACAGAGACAGGAGGGAGGCACAGGCGACAGCGAAGGCGGCTCCGGCTCGACGTGCGTTTTTGCGGCTGCGGGTGAGCTCCTCCCGTTCGTCCCTACCCCCGTGCGACCTGCTCCTCCTTCCCCAGTGCGACCCGATCCTTTGCTCCCCATCCGGTTTTGTGCGAGCGCGATGTGGGCTCGTTCCTCACATCTGAGGACGAGCGGGCTTGGCGGGGAGGGGAGGAGCGGCAGCGGTGACCCAGAAGTCTCGGCTCCGGCCGTTTGGGGTGCCGGCGTAGAGGGCTCTCCCCTTGCTCTCTCCTTCCCATCTCTCTTTAATTCCCTAAACTGCCTCTGGTGTGTGGCATTTTTCTGGTTGCTTGGATCCGACGCTGACCTCAGTCTTCTTCGGTGCTTGACGGCGAGGGGTTGGCCAACTCCTGCCGAGAGCTTGTGCGGCGTCCCCAGACCTCGGCTTTGTGTGTGTGTGTGTGTGTGCGCGCGCACTGCAGCAAAGAGGGCTTTGTATCTCAGTTGCCTGCTGTCCTCTTTCACTGTGGTGTAGGGAGGCGCTAGGTTTTCTAGGACAGCGCCCTGTGGCATGCCTAGCTCCGTGACCTTCTCGGTGATTTCGAGTTTCACCGGCTTTGTGAGTATACGGCTTTAAATCCTTTGCAGTTTATAGTTTCATATATATATATATATATATATATATATATATATATATGTGTGTGTGTGTGTGTGTGTGTGTGTGTGTGTGTGTGTGTGTGTGTGTGTGTGTGTGTGTGAATGCTAAGGAAACAGTGGGTTAAATTGCTCGATGATTATATATGTCATATACTAAGATTGGTTAATTTAGTCTTTGAGCTCTAGTTAACATTATCTATGTCATTGCGATTAACTTTGAACTCTGCAAGTTGATTTTCAATTATAGATATTTTGGTCACATAGCATTCGGTTTATGTAGTCATTAGATCATACCAATTTCTTACATATTTCGTGACTGTTGGAAATCAAACTTGGTAATTTGATTCATATGCAAGGAAAACCAGTGTGCATGTGATAAGGGTAGATCTAATTGAGCCATTCTTTGGACTGTTGTGCAGTTGACCGAATTGCAGATATGCTGGATATATATATTTGAACTTTAAGATTGCAGAATTTAAGTTCAGAGCTCAAAAATTGAATTCTTATTTGGCATAACCAATTGATGAAGAGTATAAGACTTTAGTAGCGGGACGACCAAGATTTGATCTTATGTAACCCTACTCCTGAGAGCACTAAATATAAATTAAAATTTGAGCTGTTTTGCTAGTCTTAATTGAACCATGCCCTTTACATTGGAATACATATTCAAATGTAGAAGATTATTGCTTCCATTAATGAATATGTGTTATATTTCAAATGATATGATCAAATTATATAATTACATGTATGTTACATCATTTGTATTTGGATTGATATCATTCTTGTGTTTACATAATTATACTGGAATTATATTGCTATATATGCTTATACCGTAATTATTACAACAATCTATACTATTGTACATAGCCTAAAGGACTCAACCTTACTTCCCGAAGTGGGCATAGCCACCAAGGAGCTTTGTTGGGCACAAGCTCACTCTCCACCGATACTAGCAACAATGTATGAGATTTATTTATTTTATTTCTCTTCTATTTATATATAAATTTAGATTACACAAAATTATATTTGTTATATTTATCTCACTTTAACTTAATCCTCTTCGTTTTTTAAATAGCTTATCGTTCTAGCTCCCCTCCAGTTTCACGTTGCCTTTGCTGCTGGTCCCCACCACCCTCTGCCACGGCGGAGTGCACCCTATCTCTGAACCTACACGTCGTCCGCCCATGCAACCTCGACCTTGTCGCCTCTTGCCTTGACTCAGACACTGCCAACATATGCTCCTCCGTCGGCATGGCCACCCTTCGCTCCATCAATGCCTACCTTGTGCTCACTGTCCTCAACCTCCGCCCCCTCTCCCTACCACCCGTGACATCCTCTCTACCTTCCGATACCTCCTCGACCGCGTCCACTTCCCCCACTAGTCCTCCTCTACCTCCTTCAAGGACGATATCCTTGTCCTCCTCCATCTTCTCACCTGCCCCTACAAGCTCAAGCACTCCGTCCTCAAGGGCCCAGTACCCTGCACTCTTGTCCGCCCCTCCTCACCGTCCTCTACCGGCTCACCTCCTCGCCAGCTTGTCCGATAGCATAAACGCCTCCCCTTCCCTCTTGCTGTTCAGATTCGGACCCTTTGATCGTATGTCTAGGTCCAACTGGGTTTACTCTCCAGGCCATAGGTCCAAGCAGGCTTAAGCCCACGGGTTGCCATATTCAAGCCTAAAGTAACAACTTATAAGCTATGCTTTTCTTCTTCCCATAACTAATATAGGACTATTATCAACATTTTTCTCATCCTCATTGTTTGTGCACTTATGAAACCATAAGGTTTAAGAAGATGTTAGACGTCTAAGCTCTGATGCCAAATATTTAGATTCAGACCCCTTAGTCGTATGGCCAGATCTAATCAAATTTACTTTCTAGATCACAGATCTAAACGAACTGCCTATGATGAGGAGGCACGGCGGAGCACTTAGGCGAGGTGGCACGGTGGAGCACGAGGCCGAGCCCGAGCTCAAGCATGCATACGGCTAGGGGTGAAAACGGATCGGATATTTTTCGACCGACTGACCGTCGAATCCGAGTCGGATCAAATTCGGATAGTCATATCGGATAATTATCAAATTCGGAGTCGGATTCGGATAGTTGTTTTCGGATACGGATTCGGATTCGAAAAAGAACTATTCGACGGATACGAATACTATCTGGGATTTTATCAGATAATACTCGGATATATTTATCGGATATTCGACCCATCAGCCAAATCATCATTTTCAGCCCATCAGCCCATTAGCAAATCCAAATAAATTCCAACAAATCCACTAAATGCAAATAATTCCAAAAAATTCTAGAAAAATAACAAAAAAATACTATAAATCTAGGAGAGCTATGGGAAAATAATATAAACTATTTTTAGCTTTTAAAAAATAGTTAAAATAAGATTTCTTTCTCTGTGCTTTCAAATAAAATTTAGAAAAATCCAAATAAATTACAAAAAATCCAATAAAATCCAAATAAGTTTTCTGGAAGTGCAAAAAATCTGGTGGAGCCACCTTTGAAATACTTTCTACCAGAACCTTACCAAATTTTTTTTTAGAAATACATGGTGGGTGTCGTGCGCACTATGTATGTATTCTGTAATATCCGACTAGATACCGACACTACGCAATTGCTCATTTCGTGATGATGACCGACACTAATAAAAAATATTCGACCAATAAAAATATAGAATAAAATATAAAATAAATAATATCCGATCGAATTCCATCCGTTTTCACCCGACATGCGGCAGGCGCATTCATCCACACGTGCACAGGCTCCATGCGGTTAAATATGCATTAGTTAAATATTTAAAGCTCCATTTCACAAACTGCATTTCGGGGGCGCTCGTTTTAGCGATGGCTTCTAGCTTTGGCCGAAATTTCACTGTAGCTGGCTTTTTTTATTACAGCTGATTTGGCTTTTTGGGCATAATTAATTTTAAAAAAATGTAAAATAGAAAAAACATATTAACCCATTAGGGACAATACAAAGGAACACGGGAAAAAAAAGAAAATACAAAAAAGCCTAAAATATCTAAAAAAATTCAGAAAAAAATGAAATACTGAATAGTAAAAAAAACAGAAATTAAAAATAGAAACAAAAAAAAGCCGAAACGAGGGCCTCTATGGGTTTAGCTTCAGCTCACAGCCCATTATATTAGTGCGCAAAAAGGCTACCTATTTAATCAGCCACTTGGCCGGCAGTAGCCCTCTTCTGCTCCACTACATCATCTTTGCACTGTGCTACACACCGTTTTCTGCGTTCTTTCCCCATCTCACTACTACTCTCACCAACACACAGCCATTGCTAACTAACTAGTACTACCCCTTTTCTTTTTTTTACACTTCCCTCCTTCCCAGAACAAAAAATTCCCACCACCGCCGCCCAAACCCTTGCTCCCGCCGCCAAATCCACTCGTCCCCTCTGCAGCCCCCCGCGCCGCCGCCCCCTCTGCAGCCACCCCGCGCCGTCCCCCGGCCGCCTTCTCCCCACCTCCCTGGGCGCCTCCTCCCCCTCCCCACCACACCCCGCGCCGCCCCCCTCGCTTCCCCGCGTCAGAAACCAAGCCGAACCCTAGCTTTAGCTGTCCCTCTCCTCTCCCCCACAGCGAGCGCGTGAGGGTTCCAAGAACCATAGGCGCGGCGCCGCCGTCTCCGCTCGGTCCCTCGAGTCGGAGTTCTGTTCCCGAACTTGGGCTAAGGGTAGGGGTTTGGTTCGGAGTGAAGGGCGCAGGGAGAAGGCGGGGGGCGGCGGGAGCTGGGGTGTGAGGGGGGAGTAGTCGTGCTGGGTAGGCGGTGGTGTTGTGGGGGAGCTGGTGGGGCGGTGGCGCGGGTGAGCCAGGAGGGGGACGGGGGAAGAGGGGTGGCCAGTGTGAGTGGGCGGAGGTGGTAAGTGGCTGGGGCTGGTTCGGGAGGGGGAGGGATTTGGTCGGGTCTGGAGCCGGAGGAGCTGGTCGGGTTGGGGGTGATGGAGAAGGGGCGGAAGCAGGGCGCGGTGGACCTGGAGGGTCTTTTGGGTGGTCTGAAGCTTTCGGAGGAGGAGCGGAAGGCTGTCAAAGGCGCCTGACAGTCGGATTCGAGGGAGTCTGGTCGACCTCCTCAGGCGGTGGGCAAGCTGTTCTCGACGAAGGCTGCATCTATGGAAGGGATGGTGCAGACTCTAGGCAAAATCTGGTGCCCGGCGAGAGGTATCCGGTGCAAGGAGTTGGGGGATAACATGTTTCTATTTGCCTTCCTTCAGCCGGGGGGCAAGAGAAGAGCTGTTACGGAGGGTCCGTGGGAATTTGGAGGTGATCTGCTCATTGTGGTGGATTTTGATGAGACTAAGAGGCTGAAGGATTTGGAGTTCACTCATATTCCGGTGTGGATTCGTGTTTTCAACTTGCCTCTCGGTCTGATGAATGAGAGCACAGGTCGTTCGATTGGGGAAAAAGTGGGGAAACCGTTGGATGTAGAAACTGATGAAGACGGGTCGGCTGTGGGGAGTTTTCTTAGGCTTAAATCTCTAATTGATGTTCGCAAGCCGCTGTTCAGGGGTGTAATGGTGGAGAATGGGACTGGGGAGCCAAGCGGTTAGTGCAATTTCAGATATGAATTCCTTCCAAATTTCTGTTATTCCTGTGGTTTGTTGGGCCATGTGGAAAAGGAGTGTGATGAGAAGGTTTGGAAGATGCACGATCATCAGTTTGGGGACTGGATGAGGGCTTCTCCGGCAAAGAAACGTGATCAGCGAAGCCGCTTGTCAGGGGGTAGCAGCTCAGGGGGTAGTCATCAGCACAAGTCGTCAGGTTCTTGGAGGCGTGGGGAGGTGGGGAGGAGATTGCAGCAGAATGAGGAAGAAAGGAGGGGGAGGGTCTTGGAGGAAAATGAGCTTCGTGACGATGGGTCGAGCCCGCTCAAGCTGCCGTCAAACAACACTACATCTGGAGGAGTACCAAAAAAATTAATTTTTGGGGACAATACGAGCACTAACAAGGAGAGCAGGGTGGAGTTGATACTGGAGGCGAGGGAGGGGGTTCTGGACGGGGTTGCAGCAGGGAAGGGGGAGTCTGGTTTGGCAGAAGAGGAAGGAGGAGGAAGAGGAGTCACCCTGCAGGAAGGTGCTCTGCCAGGGGGCTCTGAAAAGGCAGGCATGGAGGTGGATGGGGTGGGCTCTACACCTTTAGGGGAGGGTGCGGAGGCAGGGTTAAGCAGGGATGGGGAGCCGGTGGTGGAAGAGCTTAATCTGGTCAAGACTGGGGGAAGCGAGGCTAAAAAGATGAGGTCTTCTTTCAAACGCCGTCCGCGCGAGCTCCGGAAATCGAAGGGGGAATTGATTCCTCCCCCGTCGGTTTCGCGGAAGCGAGGAGGAGAGGATGTGGATGGGGGGGAAGAAGTGAAGAAGAAGGCTAACTCCAGTTTGCTCCAGTGGAGGTGGAGATGGGGGAGGAAAACTCCTTGTTGGCGGGGCTGCTTGGTCAGCCCGGCCGGCCCCAATGAGGCTTGTGGCGTGGAACTGCCGGGGGTTGGGGAACGGCCCGGCAGTTCGAGGTCTTCTGGATGTCCAGAAGAAGGAGGACCCTGATGTGTTGTTTCTCTCCGAAACAAAACATGGCGAAAAATGGATGGAGGGGTTCAAGTGGAAGCTGAACATGCCATATATGGTGGTGAAGGATAGTGTAGGGGCAAAGGGTGGTCTGGCGCTGTTTTGGAAAAAGGAGGTGGATTTGCGGGTGCTGAGCTGGTCTAGGTATCATATTGATGCCAAAATCAAGGAGGAGGATGGGTGTGCTTGGCGGTTTACTGGGATTTATGGCGAGCCCCGGGGTGAAGAGAAGGAGAAAACATAGAAGTTGCTTCGAATTCTTATGCACCGTAGCAAGCTTCCTTGGCTGTGTTGTGGCGACTTCAATGAAATTCTTTTCAGTTGTGAGAAGGAAGGGGGAGCTCCTAGAGCAGAGAGCAGTATGCTGAAGTTCATAGATGTATTGGAGGAATGTGACCTGCATGATTTGGGCTTTGTGGGGGATGCTTTCACTTGGAGGAACCACCATCAAAATGCGTCCAGCTATACTAGGGAAAGGCTGGACAGGGCGGTGGCAAATAGTGCTTGGCGGGCTCGCTTTCCTTTAGTTTGTGTGATTAATGGTGATCCTCGGCACTCAGACCATAGGCCCATCATTGTGGATCCTGGTGCAAAGGAAAGGGTCCAGTGGAGGAAACCCTTGGAGGTTATGAGGAAGTTTGAGGCGAGATGGTTGGAGGAGGAGGAGTGTAGCGAGCGGGTGGAGGAGGCCTGGGAAAAAGCTATTGGAGGTGGAGGGGTTAGTCTTATGGAAATCCAATCTCGGGTGCTGGGGGAGTTATGGTAGTGGGATCATGAAGTCCTTGGAGCCTTGGAAAAGAGAGTTAAAAATGCCAAAAGGGAGCTGGAGAGGATCAGGAGGGCTTCAATTTCTCAAGGGGGTATAAATAAGGAGCATTTGTTGCGCTATAAGCTTGAGCGTCTCCTGGACCAGCAACATGTATATTGGAAGCAGCGGGCTCACTCTACTTGGCTGGCCAAGGGCGATCGTAATACAAAATTCTTCCATGCGCAGGCTTCAGAAAGGAAAAGGAGGAACACTATAAGTAAGCTGATAGATGAGGGCGGGGTGGTAGGGAAAAACACTTGAAGAGCTTTATTGCCAATCAGTACCAGCAACTCTTTATGTCCACTGCAGGTCCCCAGATTGATGAGGTCCTTGATTGTGTTCAAGTGAAGGTTTCTCAAGAAATGAATGATAACCTGATAGCACCGTTCTCAAATGACGAAATATGGGTGGCTTTGAAGGATATGGGTGAGCTGAAAGCCCCAGGGGCTGATGGTATGCCGGTAGTCTTCTATAGGAAATTCTGGTCTCTGGCAGGCGATAAGGTTAAAGAAGAAGTGCTTGCTGTGCTTAATGGGGCTGCTATGCCGGAAGGTTGGAATGATACTATTATTGTTTTAATCCCAAAGACCAAATCACCGAAGAAATTGAAGGATCTTAGGCCAATCAGCTTATGCAATGTAGTGTACAAACTCACCTCCAAAGTGCTAGCAAACAGAATGAAGTTGGTGCTCCCGGAGATCATCTCATCGTCTCAGAGTGCTTTTGTTCCTGGTAGACTTATTACCGATAATGTCCTGCTGGCTTATGAGCTCACACACTATCTAAGGCAGAGGAGGTGGGGAAAACAGGGGGTGGCTGCAATTAAGCTAGATATGAGTAAGGCCTATGACCGAGTTGAGTGGTCCTTTCTGGAGAAGATGATGCTAAAATCGGGGTTCACAGTGCAATGGGTGGCAAAAGTGACGAAGTGTGTTACAACAGTGAACTACTGTATCAAGGTCAATTGGGAATACTCAAACAACATCCACCCTCAGAGGGGTCTCCGCCATGGGGACCCTTTGTCGCCTTATCTCTTTATTCTCTGTGCGGAGGGCTTATCAGCAATGTTACAGAAGGCAGAGGTGGAGGGCAAAATTTAGGGTATTAGAGTTTGCAGGGAAGCTCCAAGGATTAACCATCTTTTCTTCGCTGATGATTCTCTGATCCTGATGAGAGCGGGTGGCGGAGACGCTCAGGAATTGAGGAGGATTTTACAGGCATATGAGCGAGCCTCAGGACAAGTGGTCAATAGGGATAAATCGTCTGTTTTGTTCAGCCCAAACAGTAGCTCTGTTGATAAGGATGAGGTGAGACAAGTTCTTGATATCATGTAAGAAGCAAAGAGTGAGAGATATTTGGGGCTGCCAGTATCTATTGGTAAATCAAGAAAGCAAGCTTTTGAGTATATAAAGAGGAAAGTTTGGCTTCGTATTCAAGGGTGGTAGGAGAAATTGCTTTCTAAGGCGGGCAAGGAAATCCTAGTAAAGGCTGTGGCCCAAGCAATCCCAACCTACGCTATGTCCTGCTTCGAGCTGACAAAAGGGTTGTGCGATGAGTTGAATTCTATGATTGGCAGGTGGTGGTGGAGCCAAAATGATAAGAAAAACAAGATTCATTGGTTGGCTTGGGATAAGTTGACACTTCCTAAGAGTAAAGGAGGCTTGGGTTTTAGGGATTTTCATTTGTTCAATATGGCCATGCTGGCCAGACAAGCTTGGAGGATTCTGGTCTTTCCGGATACATTATGTGCCCAAGTGCTTAAAGCAAAATATTTTCCTAACACTAGTATACTACATTGTGTGGCACAGGATGGGATTTCTTACTCTTGGAGGAGCATTCTCAAAGGGGTGAATCTGCTGAATCAGGGGCTCATATGGCGCATTGGCAATGGTGAATCGGTGAATATCTGGACGGATCCTTGGATTCCTCACGGCAGTACAAGACGTCCTGTTACAAGTAGGGGGACGACGGTGTTGACAAAGGTGGCTGATTTGATGGACCCGAGCTTGGGATCTTGGGATGAGACCCTAGTGCAGGATGTTTTCTCAGAGTTTGATGCTGAGGCCATACTAAAACTGAGAGTAAACCAAGATATGGTAGATAGACCGGCGTGGCATTATGAGAAAAAGGGGATCTTCTCAGTTAAGTCAGCGTACAGGTTGGCGATTCAGAACAGGGAGAATGAGCTTGGTAGAGATGCAGCAAGTTCTGAACCAGGCCCAGTTGGGGACTCCCTTTTCAGATGGGACAAAATTTGGAGTATGGAGGTCCCAAACAAAGTGAAAATATTTCTGTGGCGCGTAGCCCATAATAGCTTGGCTGTCCGGCGGAATTTGAGCCGTAGAGGGATGAGGAGGACACCCTGTGCCCCATGTGTCATAGGCTGGATGAAGATTGTGGGCATCTCTTTTTCAGATGTAAAGAAGTAAAGGAGTGCTGGAGAGGACTAAACTTAGAGGAATATCGCAATATCCTAGCAGCTTGTTATTCTGGCCGAGATTTGCTGAGGAAAATTTGGTCCTTTCCACATCCAATCCAACTACAAATTGTGGTTCTATTATGGAGGTGGTGGTCGGTGAGGAATAAGGTGAATGCCGGGGAAAAAGAGCCACATGTCCTGAGGTCTGTTCACTTATATCTTTCTATGTTTCAGAATTTGAAAAGGAGAGGAAAACCACGAAAGGTCAGAAGCAAGTCAGTCTCAAATTATGGCAGCCGCCACCAAAAGATCTCTCACACCCACCATTGACATTACCGCCGTGTTCAAGATTAATATTGATGGCTCCTTTAAAGGCTGGTTGGGTCGGGAGGATGGGGTTTCATCACGAGGGCGCAGTGCTTATGAACGGAAAAGAGGATCGTTATATTGAGTCTTGCACAATTGCATGCTGCTTGTATGGTTGATGATTAATGCGCGGAGGTTGGCTAAAGGCAATGGTGGTGAGTTCCTTCGAGACGCGCGTCTAGTTTATATTCCGAGCGTCGCGTGGGGGCTGCGAGAGGGCACGCCGACGCGCGCGCGCGGATATCCGCCTTGTTTAGACTTCGAGAGTGCGCAGGAAAACATCCATGTCTAGCAATGCGCGCACTCCGCAGCGTCGCGTGGGTGGACAGCCCTTTCAAGCACCGCGGCGAAGAAGTAATGTTGGAGTCGAGGCCATGAGTAAGGCATAAGCCAATTTCTCGAGCTCCGTGTACCGCGCCTTGGCGCCTTGGAGGGCTTCAAAGACAAATAGGCGTTGGCGTTGCGTAACGCCTCGAGAAACGCCGGTACGTCGCCAAGAGTAAAGTAAAGATCCGTGCGGGGCTACAAAGATTAATATTGATGGCTCCTTTAAAGCTGGTTCGGTCGGCTCCATGGAGGATGGGGTTTCTCGACGCTACGGAGGGGGTAGTCATCCTTCGACACGCCTTGTTGAGGCGGGCGATGCACTGCTTTCTTCACTAGCACCGGATTGGCGAGCCAAGTCGAACTTCGCGAAGAGGATGCAGAGCATGGACCACGAGGTTGTGCTCGATGAGGAGTGGTCCACGTGAGGTCCCGGGGACCGGCAGGGCATTGTCCCGAGAACTTGGAGGAGCGCAACCGTCGCCTATGGAGCGAGTGGACAGCCCTTTTCAATGGGGTCAAGCTTCAGGGGCTCGGCGGCTCAGGCAAGCACCGGGCGGCTCAGTCTGCAGAGGATAGCACACTTGGGAATGGCGAGGCTTATTGCTGAGTCCGATGCGTCCGATGCAGTGCGGGGTTTGACCTCGTTGGAGCTTGATCAAAGTGTGCATGGAAGTCTCCTCAAGCAAATTAGAGATTTCATTCACTCATCCTTCGACTACTGCAGCATTCGACATTGTCCAAGAAATTGCAACAAGGTGGCTGATCGCCTTGCAATGTATGGGGCGAGCGTGGTTAGCTCTGGCTCAATGGAGTTCATGAGCCAAGTCCCCTCCTTTGTTTCCAGCTTGGTCTCCGGCGACCTGGCTGGAGATAGTGTTTAATGGAAACAAGCTTTCCGAGCTCAAAAAAAAACTAACTAGTACTACTTCCTTCTTGCTACGTTCCCAAATTCTTCACTGAGCAAGTCTCCCATCCAAATCCACCGCCCAGGATGGTGGAGCTCGGTGCTGACCACCATGGATTTGCCCCTTGTGCTTCCCAGACTATCTCCATCCCCTTGCTAATTGGGGTGGCCGGCAGTGGAGGGGCTGGAGCCGAGTTGCTGCTGTAGGGCGGCGAGCGGCGGGGCATGCACGGAGGGGTGGTGGTCGACGGAGGAGGAGTTGGCCTCGGCGATGTCGAAGTCGAGGTCCCTCTGCCGGAGCATGAGCAGCATGCGGCGGGCGTCGATGCTGCGGGTCGCCATCCGTCGCCGCCGCGAAAATCTCGCTCTGCAGCTGCTGCACGGCGGACGGTCCCTCCTCGCTCCCTGCCGCCGCCCTGTGAGCGCGCTTGTTCCCCTCGTCCTCCCCAGCCACCGCCGCCGCGCCGTCCTCGCCCCGGCGACGCTTGTGGTGCCCGCCGTTTTGGTGGTGGTGGAGGCGGTGGCTGATGTAGATGCGGCTGCCGCGGTGCTTGATCCTCGGCACCACCTCCTCCTCCTCCTCGTCGACCTCGTTGCTCATGGGGACGTCCTCGCTATCGTCGTCATCCTCGTCTGTCACTGCGGAGGAGTCCTTCATCCCTGGGGAAGGGTTCGCCGCCTGGCGTGCGGTGGACGAAGTGGCAGCGCAGGCCATGGGCGCCGGTGACAGGTGGTGAAAGCAGGCGGAGCCTTTGCCGGCGCTGAGTATCATGTGCGAGGCGGCGGCCGTGGCGCCGGAGTTGTGGCAGGCGCACATCTCGCGGAAGAAGAGGTGCGGGCATGGGCTGGTGTTGAAGCCGCCGGCGCCGTGTGCTCCGTCTGCTGGAACGCGTGCATCTGCCACTGCAGCGGGTGGGCGAGGTGCATCTCCAGCCCTATAAGCCCCTAGCATTGCCGCCAACGGCTTGGGCTAAATTGCCTGATATCCGGCTTTTTTGAAACTATATTCGTTTTTGATACGAGAATTATCCGAAAAAAATCTAATTTGAGACAATTCAAATTCGTTTTTGTCTATCCGATCTGTTTTTACCCATTGCCATGCCGATGTTCAATCGCACTGTTCTTTTGCTTCGGTCCATAAATTTTAAATGGAGTATTTTTTTTGAGACAGAGTCTATAAATTAATTGAAGTATGCATTAAAATCTCAACATTTGTATCATCCAAAATCGCAAACGAGTACATCTCTCCATAATCTCTGTTGTAAACGGCTAAAATTCAAAAATTTTAGCAAAAAGACATAAGTTACAGTCATATCAAATATGCCTTCTGTTCAAGCCTACCCTCCAAAGGTCATATACAACGATATAATATCAGCTGTTTATAAGCCTTGTTATATATAGAACATAAGATGATATGAAGGGGAGAAAGGGAGTGTGGAGAATTGGGCTATTTTTTATGCATTATTCAATTGTAACACGATAAACAAGATATATTGTGTCACGACAAAGCTGTCTATAAAAACATCTAAAAAATAACCTATTATATAAATTATCTTTAATATTATCTATAGATGATATAGAGAATATTATAAATAACAGTTGTCTATACTATTATACATACCCTAAAGAGCTTAGCTTCACTTCCTGAAGTGGTCAATAGCCACCAAGGAGCTTTGTTGGGCTCAAGCTTACTCTCCACCGATACTAGTAACCTCTATGAGATATATTCATTATTTTATTTCTCTTCTATTTATAGATTACACAAAATTATATTTGTTATATTTATCTCACTTTAACTTAATCCTCTCCGTTTTTTTAAATGGCTTATAGTTCTAGCTCCCCTCCAGTTTCACACTGACTTCGTTGCTGGTCCCTAATCCCCTCCGCTGCGGTGGAGTGGACCCTGTCTCTGGACCTGCACGTCCTCCACCCACGCAACCTCGACCTCGCCACCTCCCGCCTCGACTCGGACGCCGCCAGCCTAGGCTCCTCCGTTGGCATGGCCGCCCTCCGGCTTTGTCAGCGCCTACCTCACGCTCGCCGCCCTCAACCTCCCGCCCCCTGTCCCTGCCACCCGCGACATCCTCTCAGTCTCTGCCTTCCGATACCTCCTCGACTGCGTCCACTTCCCCCACTAGTTCTCCGCCACCGCCTTCGAGGACGATGTCCTCGTCCTCCTCCGTCTTCTCGCCTGCCCCTACAAGCTCGCGCACTCCGTCCTCAAGGCCCCCGGTACCTTGCACTCTTGGCTGCCCCTTCTCACCGGCTTGTCCAACAGCCTCAACGCTTCCCCTCCCCTCCTGCCACCGCCGCCGCCTCCAGTCACCTCACGCTCTACCTCACTCACAGCTACTCCCTCTTCATGTCCTACGATGATGACGCCGTCGCCTTTCTCGACGATGAGTACATCTCCAACTCCAAGGTCCGCGCCCACGCCGAGGCCGCTGTTGAGGCCGTCCTAGCGCTCGAGAGGGAGGCTGATGATCTGGATGCAAAGAGGAGTAAGCTCACCTTGGAGCCCTCACGGCGGGAGGCACTGGAAGCCAAGAAGGCGGCGTTCACCGCGGATGTTTACAAGTTTGAGGCGGTTGTGAAGAGCTGGGCCACCAAGATCAAGGACATGGATGGGCAGTATATCGCGGCCAACAACGGTGAGCTGGTGAAGACGGTGGAGGCACAGGTGCTGAATGTGAGAGATGCCGATAGGATGCATAGGGAGATGCTGGCGGTGGCGCATGATATTGCCAAGGGGGGGAATGAGAAGGTCGCTGTGGAGGAGTGGGAGCTCGACGCTGCGGTGGTCAGGAAGCTTAAGGAGCTCGAGGGGCTTGCTCAGCAGTGCAACCAGGCCCTCAAAAAGTATGAATGCCCCGCAAGAACTCTTTAACTTTTCATTCTTTGAATTGTTTCGTGTTCGTTCTTCTAGAGCCAATGAACTAGTTGTGATTTAAGCACCGGAAAACAAATACTAACCATGTCATTCTTATTTTACCTGTAGAAGTATTTTAACAAAATATCTATTTGTTCTAATGCTGAAAGGTGATATGAAACAGTCGTTTTAATCTGTTCCATCCTGGCTTCATAGTTCAAATTCTAGCTCACAATTTCTTAACTGTTGTTTGAGAAATGAGAATCAATTTGCTTTTGTTTAGGCCTTACTTGTGGCCATTGCAATTTCCCATTTTCTTAACAGTTATTTGAGAATTAATTTAACTTTTTAGGCCTTACTTGTGGTCACTGTAGTTACAATGGATAGTGCTTTCTAGTATGCCTTAGAAGTCTCTTGCTGTTCGCCTGCCCCTTTGCACCACTGTGCAATTGTTTGTATGTCTTATTTAGGTTAGCCTTTTAATTTTGATAGATTATTGTTGACATTAAATTAGCTGAGCTTTACTGGGCTGCTGTCTGTTCATCACAAAAACAATCTTTTGTCCATCGCTGTCACTTAAGATGTATATACATAAATATAGGCTTTGAATTAACATGATGAATTATGATATGCACAATGCAGTTCTAAGCTAGTTTATATTTTACTAAATGAAGACAGTTTCATTGTTATGACCAGAAAATATAGGGAAATTGTATAGAACTCCTTGCATTTTGCCTAGAATTTACTTTACCCCTGGATCCTTTCTGTACTTTAATATCTGCATAATCCCCTTTGGTCCTTGATCACCCCTTTGTTTTGTTTTGCTGTCAAAAAGTCACATAATTAGTATATGGGCTCACTTGACCCTAATTAGCACCATGATGTTGTCCTCCATGGACCTTGGCTATCCCTAGCGACATATGCAGACCAGTACCACAAGCATGTGCAGGGCGGGTGGCCGCACAGGGCCCCCACCAAGTTAGGGGCCTTATTTTTTTGATACAAATGTGATTTAGTTAGATAATTGTACTAAAGTGATCTGAATTGTTGTTAAGATGAAGGACCATGTAGGAAGGTCCTAGTTTATGATGAACCATTGCAATTTGGGAGAATTAAAAATTTGATTAGCAGTGTTGCTGATCGGTCAGGGGAAGGCCGGTCAGACCGATAGTATGCCATCGGTCTGGTCGGTTGGTGTAGCGGTCTGACCGTCCGATGGTTAGTGGTCTGACCGGCTGAGGATTGTTCAAATGAGGACTTTCGGCTAGAATTCATATTTGTGGATTTTGAGTTAAGAAATGGGTTGTGGTGAGTATGGTTAGTGGTTTAATGTTGCATGAGCTATGTTACAGCTAATGTGGTTTAGGTCGTGAAGAATTTGTACTTGAAAATGATTTCTTTGTCTTTGGATGTGTAGGGTCGCTTGAGTCAACTATGGTTAGATGTGCATGGTTACTTGGAGTCAACTGTGGTTAACGACGATGATCGGGGCTAGGCTCATGGAGGAGTTGAGGCTAAGAATGATTGAGGATGCCGGATGAGACGGTGAGCTCGAGTATAGCAGGAGAAATGTGGGAAATGTTGAAGGCAAAGTTTGAACGGCGGGATTGCACCATGAGACTTGGATGGTCCGAGTGAGCCGTGGTTCGCTGGAACCAGGGCGGGAGAGATTTGACGAGCGTGGGAAGCTGGCGGTGCACCTACACGTGGCAAGTATGGTGATTACTTGCAAAGAATGGTAATGACCGGGTCATTGAGGGGTATTTTGGTAGTTTGACCAAAATACCAGAAATCAACTTGGATCAAAATCGCATTCCATGGGCGATGCGTTGGAGAGCGATTTAGGTTAAGGTAGAGCTGGTTTGATCAAGGCGGATCAAGGCTAAGGATTTAGCGGATGCACACTTATGCGCTTTGAAAAGTGTGTATAAGTGGACATGTGTAACTAAAAACCCGTGTGTGGGGTTTTAACGGGTTTCCCTTATTATGCTAAGTGGATAGTATCCACTAAGAGAAGATGGGTTGGCTAGCCCATCTATAAAAGGGGATTGGGATGGAGATATGTGGTTATCCATCCAACCTATCTCTCTTGTGCCTTCATGTTTTAGGGTTAGGGTTTGGAGTGCATGGTGTGCACTTTGTCCTCCAAGCTGGAGTGGTTGTAAAACCTATCTCTTCAAGTGGCAATACATCAATCTTTGATGATCTCTATGTCTATTTCATGTTTTGATTGATTTACTCTTGTTTTGGTTGGTTTTGATCTCTCATCTTCCCTCTTAATCTTGTTATACCAAGGATGTGATTGAGATAGAGATAGCCTTTGAAAATCAATATCATCTAGGTACTTTGATAGCAAGTTTGTGATGAAACTCGTTTTTGCCTCTTCGAGTGATTAAGATTGTTTCAAGGGTTTTCGGATCGAGTTTTTTGGTGTTTTAGCTTGCTGTGACATGTGGGAATACATCTAGACCCTTCTTGGTCATCATCTATTCACGAGCAAGTTGTATTTACCGTTAGGGTTTTTGGCTCGGTTTTGGTGTAATCTTTCAACAAACTAAAAAAGGTTCCAACTTTGACCATGATTTTCATGATCGTTTGTTGGAATAGGTTCACAATAACCTAAAGAAGATTCATGCAAAATTTCATTTCATTCGGATCTATGGATCAAAAGTTTTCTCGATTTTGGTTTTTGAGGTCGGATTGAAAATACTATTCATTGCCTTGATTTTACTGTATCAACCGGTCAGACCACCATTAGAAGGCCGGTTAGACCGTCCGGGCCGGTCAGACCTCCATGTGGAGGCTGGTCAGACCGTCGAGAAGGTTTAGATTCCAAGTTTTGTTGATTTGGGTTAGTTGGTTTAATTTTTAGCTAAGGATTTTGTGTTCTACATCTCTGTAGGTGTTTGAGAATAGAATCTTCAATGCTTGAGGAAAAATTCTGAGTTAGCACCATTCACCCTTGTCTGTTGCCATATTCGGTCTTTCAATTGGTATCAAATCCCGGTTAGCTCTTTTCATAGATTTATCTGGTCTTAAGAGCTATGGTAGTAGACAAGTATTCCACCAAGCCTCTTATCTTCGATGGGGTCGACTATCCCTTTTGGAAGAGTAGTATGAAGTCTTTACATTCAGGCTGAAGGCTATGCGATTTGGAAGAAGGTTAAGACTAGATTTGTGGTTCCTGCCGATGAGCACACCATGGCTATGAATATGCCAAATGTAGAGGCAAATGCTAGGGCAAGGAACATCATCCTTAAAGGTCTTAGTCGGAATGAGTTTGATGGCATCTCACATCTTTCGTCGACATATGACATTTTAGTGATCCTTGATGCATACCATGAGAGCACCACTCAAATCAAAATTATCCGACAGGACCAATACAAGTGAGAATACAACAAATTCGAGATGCTTGGTGAGTCCTTAGATGAGTGTTTTGGCAGATTTTACAAGATACTAAGCAACCTCCGAGCTGTTGGTCTTACATACCTAGACTTTGATGATGCTCGACAAATGCTTTCTGCCTTAGACCTCAGAGTTTGGGAGATGAAAGTGACCACCATTAAGGACACGATTGATCTGTCGACCTTGAGTCTTGATGTATTATACTCTCGCCTCAAGACTCATGAGATCGACGTTGTCTCTCGCAATATGAAGTCGCAGTCGATGGCTTTGGTCATTGATTCCACATCTGTCTTTGGAGCATCGTCTGATGGTGCTACTAGATTCTTTTGTTGCTTTATATGAGATGAGCGATGATTAGTTCGAGCAGTTTACAGAGAGTGAGCTAGCCCTCTTAGCCAGAAGTTGTCCCATGCATATAGGAGGGTTATAGAGAGGAAGAGAGGAGCTCCGGTGATTTGCAAGAACGACTACGTTAGTAAGAACTACAACAAGAAACCATCAACTCGTGACCAAGGCAAGGACAAGAAGTACAACCTTGGCATGGCTAAGAAGTTCTTCCACCGCGTCCTCACCGCCTTTGATAACTTCGACTTAAGTGACATAGAGGGCTGGAGCGACGACAATGGCGAGGATGATCCGCAAAGGGCACCAAGGATGGCGACGACTTCATCGGTATGTGCTTCATGGCTGACAAGAACAACATCAACGATATCGATCTCTATATCGACTTTGATGAGGTATGCCCATCCTGCGACCAGCTCAATGATGCTTTTCTCAAGTTAGAAAAATTTTATACTAAGTCTAGAGTTAGGTGTGGTGAGTTAGAGGAGGTAGAGAGCTTATCACGGGAGCTTATTTCACTTAGATCTGTTTCCTCCCGTGATGATTGCGATGTATGTGCTTTTTTGCTTGGAGATATGGAGAAATTAAGGATCTCGTATGATAGTGTGATTTCTGAGTTGTATTTGCCTAAGGTGAAAAATGTTAGTCTACTTATTGAGTTAGAGCTGTCTAGAGTTGCTTTTGTACATTTAGATTCTGTAGAGGCTATATTCTGTACCTCATGTAAGGATAAGAACAATGCATTTAGAGATTTATATACCACTTCTTGATTTGCTTGAAACCTGTGATAATTGTAACAACTTGAAGATTAATTTAAAGAAGGCAGATCATAAGATTGCTGAAATGCAAGCTACTTTAATTGAACCTATTATTTCTTGTACCAATTGTTCTAAATTAACTGTTGAACTTAAATCTGTTTCCAATCAATTTCAGGACACGTGATCATAATAAGAAAATGACTCAATATGCTTCTAAGGCACTTGTTAGGTCACCATGTAATAATTATGAAAAACTAAAATCTGAATTGATTGTCTTGGATGAAAAATATGTGAAGCTAATTAAGAACCTACTAGAAAAGCCACAAGCTGTTTGCTCTTTTTGTGTTAAAGTAGAGAAGAAATTAGAAAATATGCAAGAGACCTTTAGGAAGAGTTACAAGGCCCATATGACTAGAATTAGGACTGCCCCATGTGTGTCTTGCGAAGTCCTCTAGGTTGAGGTAGCCTTGTATAAGGAGAGATATGCACGTGCTATTCGATCTTCTCCTTCTCCTTCTGATTCTTCATCCTCTCCTTCTGGTTCTTCACCCTCTGCTTCTCCTTGTGCTTTTTGTGCCTCTCTTTTTTGGGAGTATCTCATGAATACTCTCGAAACATTTGTTGGAGGCAAGAAAAAGCTCAATCTTATCCGAGACAAATCCAAGATTTTCAAGTTCAATCAAGATCTAGGATATGATTTTCTAAAGAATGTGAGGAAACATCCACCTGCTATTGTTAGAGCTGTAGCAGCAGGCGTGATCGAGGTTGCGCCTGAGCCTAAGAAAGTAGTGTTTAAGTTTGCAGGTTTTGTCCAAGATATTTCTGACTGTAAGATTGTGTCACCTGTTGCTTCGACCTTAGAAGACGTGCCAAGATCGAGAGTCGTGATCGTGTCCGCGTTCTTAGGGGCATTCGGGTCAACCCCAGACTCGGAGTGCTCCTAAGACTGATGCGAGGTCTAGGATTATAGGTAGCTCACCTGACGTTCTTGGTTTTAGGCAGTGTCGAGGACTTGGTTTTCATGCTCCTTCTGGTTTTGGTTCTCGAGTTGCCTCGGGTTAGTGTTTCCACCGTCCTGAGAATAGACCTTGTTTTCTCCGTCGAGATGGCTATCCGCGGCATGATCAATATACTGCGTTGGTCAGACTCGCTTTTCTATTAGGGCTGTAAACGAGTCGAGCTCGAGCGAGCTTACCCTGGCTCGGCTCGGGCTCGGTAGAAACTCGAGCGAGCTCGAGCGAGCTTGAAAGTGCCGTCGAGCTTCAGTGGGCTCGAGCTCGGCTCAGACAAGCTCGAGGCTCGTGTAGGCTCGGCAAGCCGGGAGAAGAGGGGAGTGGGCGCGGACTCGAAGTACACCGCTGCGAGGCGCGGGGAGCCGTGGCCGAGCCGGATCCGGGTCGAGGAGGCGGCGGCGGGAGAGGCGGTGGGCGCGGTCGAGGAGGTGGCGGTGGGGCCGGAGGCGGCACGGGCGAGCGAGAGGTGGCGGGGAGAGGAAGGGGCGAGGGCGGCGGGGCGAGGAGGCGGCGCGGGGTGAGAGGAGGAGGAGGGGGTGGGGCGGCGGGGGGCGGGAGGAGGCGCGGCGGGGGGGCGGGGGTGGGGCGGTGGGAGAGGAGGGAGGGGCGGCGGAGGGCTCAGTGTGGGGCGAGGATTTGAGGCGGGGCACAGGTGGGGATTTGGAGTGCGGGGTGGGGGGTGGGTTTGGGCGCGGGAAGAGGGTGGCGCGGGCCGGGTTTTGGGCGCGGGTGGAGGTATTTTGAGAGGGGAGGCGGGAGGGGGTAAAAAAATTGAAAGCTCGCGAATATCCAAGCTCGGCTCGTTAAAGCTCGCGAATTTAAGATGAAGCTCGAATTCGGCTTGTTTGGAGCTCGAGCCAAGCTCGAATCGAGTCTAGAGCGAGCCGAACTTGAGTAGTTCGCGAGCCTCGAGCTTTTTTTACAGCCCTATCTTCTATAGCGGTCGGGCCTAGTAGAAGTTTGAGGTCTACTCCTAGACCTTCTGATTCCGTGAGAGGCGAGGTGCGTAGTGTTGATAGAGTTCAGTCTTTTACTTCTAGGACTGGATCTACTGCTCGTCATGTGACTCAGTATTGGGTTTCTAGATCTGCTCTTATTTACCGCAATACTCAGCCACTGATGTTGTCTTCTCATTGACTCAGGTTCGCCGGGCAGGGAAGGGAGATGTTTGGTTTGTGGTCTCCGGCTGTTCTCGTCACATGACCGAAGACTCGTTGGTTCTATTCCTTAGTCCAAACTTCAGGTGATGAGACGATCACCTTTGGAGACGCTTCTTCAGGTCGAGTCATTGCCAAAGATATTGTTCGCATTAATGATTCTTTCATTTTTAAGCATGTTGCCTTAGCAAGTAAGCTATGTTATAATTTGCTATCTATTTCTCAGCTTACCGATGATGATTTCGAGCTAAGCTTTAAGAAAAATGCTTGCAAGATTCTTGATTCTTCGGGGGTCTAGTTTGTGGGATTTTTAGATTTGGGAGGATCTTTCATGTTGATTTTGTTGAGTCTTTTGGTGATTCTTAGGTGCTTAGTTGTTTCAGAGTCCTGTGATCTTTCCTTCTCGCATAGGATGCTTAGTTACGTTGGCTTTAATCATTTGACCCAAGTTAGCGACCACGATCTCATTTGTGGTCTGCCTAAGATTAAGATGGTCAAAGACCTAGTTTGTGGTTCTTGCCAGCATGGCAAGATGGTTATTGTTTCTCATCCCTAGTCGCTGTGACTATGATCGATGCACCAGGACAGCTTCATATGGATATGATTGGTCCATCTAAAGTGCAGTCGGTGGGAGGGAAGTGGTACGTTCTTATTGTGGTTGATGACTTCTCGAGGTTTTCTTCGGTATTTTTCTTAGCCTCAAAGGATGAGACCTTCAGTCATTTCCGTGGTTTCTTTAGTAGGTTGTCTGTTGAGCTCCCTGGTGCCTTACGAGTGATTTATAGTAACAATGTCACAGAGTTCAAGAACTACTTTGAGAGGTTCTGTGATGAGACACGTGTAAAGCATCAGTTCTTTTCTCCATACATCTCTCAACAAAATGGTATTGTGAGAGGAACCGTACCTTGGTTGAGATTGCTAGGACGATGCTAAATGATTATGCTACACTTAGGAAGTTTTGGGCTGAAATTATAGCCACCGCGTGCCATGTTTCGAACATAGTTTTTCTGAGGACACACTTGCATTGCACTTATGAGTTGAGGTATGTTGGAAAGCCTAGTCTCTCATTTTTGTGTTTTTGGTTGTAAATGTTTTAATCTGAAGCTTGGGAATCTAGATAAGTTCGAGTCACGTTCATCTGATGGTATCTTTCTAGGTTACTCGACTTCTTCGTGGGGTTATAGGGTTTGGAATTGCAAGACGAGTAGGATAGTAGAGACCTGTAAGGTTACTTTCGATGAAGCTAGTCCTGACACTAGGTCCGACATCTTTGGTCCAGTTATGCAATCCAAGATCATCTTTGTAGATGATGAGGAGGATGGAGATGAAGGTTCTTTACCTGATCTAGTCCTTCCCCTTGAGGTGCCTGTTTCTACCACTGCGCCTCAGGAAGATTAGCCCTTACCTTCTGATTCTTCTGGAGCTTGTGGCTCTGCTCCTACCTTAGCTCATGAAGTAAAGTCCACTTCTCATCCATGACTTTCCTGACACATTCACCGTCATCTCTATGAGCAGATGTTAGGAGATCTTCATTAGTGTGTCACGCACTTAAAATCTAGCTTATCTCATTTTTGCCTACACTCTGCATTTGTCACCACTTTTGAACCCAAAGATATCTATCATGCACTATCTGATGAGTTTTGGGTCAATGTTATGCATGAGGAGTTAGAGAATTTCGAGAGGAAAAGGTTTGGTCGTTTGTTGAGCCCTCTAGTGGTCATAATGTCATAGGAATCAAGTGGGTCTTTAAGAACACGCAGAGTAAGGATGTGGTAGTTGTTTGAAACAAGGCTGGATTGGTAGCTCAAGGTTTTTTCTAGTTTGAGGGTTTAGATTTTGAGGAGACCTTCGCCCCTGTAGCTAGGCTAGAGGTTATTAGGATTCTGCTTGCCTTCGTAGCGTCTAAGGGCTTCAAGTTGTTCTAGATGGTTATCAAGAGTGCTTTCCTTAATGGGTATATTGAGGAAGACGTCTATGTTAGATAGCCTCCAGTTTCAAGAACTTCAAATACTAAAACCATGTCTTTTTCAAAGCCTTGTATGAACTTAAGTAAGCTCCTAGAGCCTGATATGAGAGGCTTAAGTTCTATCTCTTGAGTCATAGGTTTGAGCTGGGTAAGATAGATAAAACCTTATTCGTTCATAGGCATGTCAATGATGTTCTACTCGTCCAGATTTATGTGGATGACATTATCTTTAGTGGCTCCTCTCATGTTTTTGTTTTCCAGTTTTCTCATGTCATGAGTGCAGAGTTTGAGATTAGCATGATGGGTGAGTTGAGCTTCTTTCTTGGTTTCTAGATCAAGCAGACTCGGGAGGGTACCTTCTTGCATCAAGGCAAGTACACTTGAGACCTTCTGAGACACTTCAACATGAGTGATAGCAAGCCGGTGTAAACTCCGATGGTGACCACGACTACACTTGATCCAGATGAAGATGGCGAACTTGTAGATCAAAAGGAGTACCGCAACATAATTGGCTCCCTCCTGTATCTCACTGCTTCGAGGTCGGATATACACTTCATCGTATGTCTGTGTGCTCGATTTCAGGCTTCTCGTGCCTCACTGTCAGGCGGTGAAGTGCGTCGTCAGGTACCTTTGAGCTACTCTAGACTATGGTATTTAGTACTCTTCTGTTTTCTGTCTTTCTCTTAGAGTCTACTTCAATGCAAATTTTGCTAGCTGTAGGATAGATATGATAAGCACTTTTGGCACTTGCCAATTTATTGGCACTTATTTTGTTTCTTGGTCTTTTAGGAAGCAATCTAGTGTTGTACAGTCCACCGCAGAGGCTGACTTTATTGCAGCTACTAGTCGCTATAGTCAGGTGCTTTGGATGGTTTCAACCTTGCGGGACTTTGGGTTAGGATAGTGTTCCACTTTTCTGTGATTACACTTCTGCTATTAATATTGCCAAAAACCTAGTGCAATACTCTAGGACCAAACACATAGACATCAGATATCATTTCTTTAGAGACCATGTGAAGAAGGGTGATATAGTGCTTCAGTTTGTGGAGGTGACCACCATTTGGGTAACATTTTCACAAGCCTTTAGATAGCTCGAGATTCATGACCTTGCGGGGAGAGTTTGGAGTGGTATGTCCTTATGGTTTAATTTGAGGGGGAGCATCATATACTTTTTGTATTATATGTACATTTCCATTCTATTGCACTTTGTTTATTGGGTACATTTGGATTAGTCTTTCTAGCATAGACTAGAATGATTCTCATTCTCAGCTGGTTAGACTTCTTTTTCTTATCTTATAGTCCTAGGATGTTGCTTATTAGTTACTTCTCTTCTCACTATGTAGAGTTCACTCACTTCTTTTAGGTCTAGCAGGGTTTAGGCCCTTGGGTAGACATGGAACATGTTTATTATCTTGTGTTAAGATGACCAGCTAATAATCCTAGAGTCATATGGGGTAGATGAGAGCGAGTTTGAGCCATAATGATTCCTCTATCTTGTTTATGCTTTAAGGACTGCCATTCATTCGTTTTCCCAAGCTTCTCTTTTGCGTATTGCTTTGGTTTAGGGGGAGTTCATTTGTGTTTTTCTCGAGCTTAATGTTGATATAACTCAACTTGAACTAAAATATTTCTGAAATTGACTCACTTGCTGAGGGGGAGTTAGGATCTTTATTGCATCATGTTGCATTTTAAATTCAGCAATATGTATTATAATATAAATACATGGAGTTTTTATTATTATCCTTATGTGACATGATTCCTTACTTTACATCTTGCCATGTTTTGTGTTAATTTGCTAGATTTATCACGTCGTTCTATGTGTAGCTTAGCTTTTGTATGCTAGCTTTGTTAAATGTAAACAACTTGAATTAAATCATGTTTGGTTAGATCTTGTGACTAGTTTTGCTCTAGTGATTCTCTTATGATTCATGTTATGCTAAATAAGCTAAGTTGTGTTTTGAACCTAAATTGAGCTTTAGATTGAGTTATACTAGTTCTTTATTGAAACATGAGTTAGTTTTAGCTCTTTGTTCTTAAACTAAGTCAAAAAAATGCAAAATGATCTCATTTGTGCAAAAAAACTGATTTCACCAATTCTCTCATGTGACAGCTTGCCATTGCACTATGCATGAATTCAAGGGAGTTTTGGATGACCAAGACCACTTCCTTAAACGTCTTGCATATGACTTGAGATCTAGCATATGACTAAGAAAACAAAATTGTATGAAAAATTGTTGAAGCTTAGCTAAAACCCAAAATGAATTTTGGAACATGCCAAATGTTCTAAATTTGCTCAATTACAAGTAGTACATAGTGCTTGAACAAAATGTTTCAATTTTGAATTTGTAGCACTCTAAATGGACTCAATTGTAGCTTCTTGATTCCATTTAGAATATTGACATAGCTTGACTCATTTTTGGATACCTTTGGCTAAACTGTGATCTTGAGTGACTTGACATATTAAAAATCATTCAATTTCATATTATTATTCATTTGGCTTTAGTTTTGCTATATATGGTTTGACATGATCTACATAGCTCTTTCACACAATATGGCATAGTGTAATATATGTAGAATCACTTTGGATAATTTTCATGGCTCTAAATGCTAAAATTGAATAAACTACAGCTACTTCATTTCATTCAGCTCTTATCTTTTTCAATGTATCTTGATGACTCTATTGTCAAAGGGGAGAAAGATCGGTAAAAATACATATCTAGAGCGTGATTTGGAGTTTTTGTGCAAAAGTTTGCTTAATTGGAGCCTTTGATCTCTTCTCACCATTATCAAGGTCAAATTGAATAATTGTTCTTTCATATGGACCTAGAGGAGATTCTCAACTCATTTTGTGCAAATTATGTTATTTTTAGAAGCTTCATTTCACCTCTGCCTCAAATGGTCATTTTCAGCTCTTTGTGCTCTTCTTTTGACCATTTGGAGCTCTTTTGCAATTTCCTTCTCTTTTAAATTTATCTCCAAGCTGCATTTTTAAGAAATTGCTAATGGATTCATCAAGAGGGAGATTGAAGGACCATGTGGGAAGGTCTTAGTTTATGATAAATCATTACAATTTGGGAGAATTGAAAATTTGATTGGCAGTGTTGCTGGTCGGTCAAGGGAAGGCCGATCAGATCGGCAGTGTGACACACTGGTCTGACCGGTTGGTGCAGCGGTTTGACCGCCCGATGGTTGGCAGTCTAACCTGCTGAGGATTATTCAGATGAGGACTTTCGGCCAGA
This sequence comes from Melocanna baccifera, assembly GCA_036346265.1. NCBI lineage: Eukaryota > Viridiplantae > Streptophyta > Magnoliopsida > Poales > Poaceae > Melocanna > Melocanna baccifera. The sequence continues at coordinate 31,508,161 of CM070682.1, read as the reverse complement.
AGTCATATTTGTGGATTTTGAGTTAAGGAATGAGTTATGGTGAGTATGGTCAGTGGTTTTATGTTGCATGAGCTATGTTATAACTAACATGAGTTAGGTTATGAAAAACTTGTGCCTGGAAATGATTTTGTTTTGGATGTACAAGGTCGCTTGTAGTCAACTGTGGTCAACGGCGATGATCGGGGCTAAGCTCATGGAGAAGTTGAGGCCTAGGATGATTGAGGATGCCGGGTGAGACGGTGAGCTCGAGCATGGCACAAGAAAAGTGAGAAATATTGAAGGCAAGTTTGAACAGCGAGATTGCACCATGAGGCTTGGATGGTCCAAGTGAGTCGTGGTTCGTTGGAACTAGGACGGGAGAGACTTGGCGATGCATGGCAAGCTGGTAGTGCACCTACACATGGCAAGCATGGTGATTGCTTGCAAAGGATGGTAATGACTGGATCAACGTGATTGAGATGGAGATAATTTCTGCAAATCAATCTCCTATCATCTAGTCACTTTGATGGTAAGTTCATGAGGAAACCCGTTTTTGCTTAATTTTGGCCTCTTCGATGATTTCTTGTTTCAAGGGTTTTTTCATTGAGTTCTTCTGTGTTCTAGCTTGCTGTGATATGTGGAAATATATCTAGACCCTTTTTCGTTATTATCTACCCACGAGCAAGTTGTATTCACCATTTGGAGTTTTGACTCGATTTTGGTGCAACCTTTTAACAAACTGAAAAAGGTTTTAACCTTGGTTATGATTTTCATGATCGTTTGTTGAAATAGGTTCATAATAACCTAAAGAAGATCCATGCAAAATTTCACATTATTTGGATCTATGGATCAAAAGTTCTCTCGATTTTGGTTTTTGAAGTCGGGCTGAAAACACTATTCGTTGTCCTGATTTTACTATAGCATTCGGTCACATCGCCATTAGAAGGCCGATTAGACCGCCCGGGCCGGTCAGACTGCCATTTGGAGGTCGGTTAGACTGCTGAGAAGGGTTAGGTTCCAAGTTTTATTGATTTGGGCTAGTTGATTTGATCTTTAGCTAATAATTCTGTGTTCTACATCTTTGTAGATGTTTGAAGATAGAATCTTGAATACTTAGAGGAAAATTCTGAGTTGGCACTATTTACCTCTTCTCTGTTGTTATATTCGGTCTTTCATAAGATTTGATAGAGAATCAATACAGAACAACATTGTGAGGGAACAAATTCCAACCACATCTGCAAGTTGTCAACTTGTCATATGATCATCACTAATTCATACGTATCTATTTAAGTTAACTCCTCCGAATTAACCTTCATATCTCTTCAACTCTTGACTACTCTTGCTATCCACTGCATTATTTCCCTTGGCCTAAAACTTTCTATCCGGTGAGATGTATTCTCTACCCTTTTCTCAAGGTTTGAGAGCAATAGAATTAACCAAAAATATTATTGTACTATTTTAGCTGCATTTTTTCTTCTTTGATTCTTAGGGTATCATTTTACTTGCAGAAGTAACTACTAATATATACTTACTTTATATACTTTGAAGTTATTATATAAAAAAGTCAGTATATCACATGAACAAACAACATGATGCACGAGTTTACTTTTAGTTTTAGCACAGGCCCCCCCAAAAGATGCTCTCCAGCTGAGGTACTAGGTCTCAGATACAAAACAGTCCTGAAATCTGCACTCGATGCTCTTGCTGACGAAACTAAAAGGGCCTCTATTGCAAAGCTTGATAAGTCAGTTTGTCTACAAAAGCAGCTGCAAGGAAATGTCAAAATCCTGGAGGAGAAAAGGAATAATCTTTCCTGTCCGCAAGTCAAAATAAATGAGGTTAGTCCCCCCCTCTCTTTTTAACCTTTGGCGTTTGGTCATGATCTATTTGTTAAAATTAAGTCATTAAAGTGGAGGCACTTCCTACAACTCATTTAACTGAACTTGTTTGCATTTTTGGCAAAACAAAAGTTCTATATCATCGGTTCACCAATGGAAGCTGTATCCATCGTTTCTGGCTCATGATGCCTTAGCAACTTTAGTTGTCCTTATAAAGATTTATCAACACAGCCAATTAAGCATGGCTAAGCACTGATCTAGATTCTAGAGTTATTTTGACTTGATAAATCTTTCCTCCTGGTTATCTTGTATGCTTGGTTGCTAGAAGTTTATTTTTCTGAAGTTTGAGTTAGCTATGTTACTATCTGGACCAAGTTAATTCTTATGACCCACAACTTAATTTGCTTTGGGTTTAGGGTTTATTGTCCGCATACTTGGTTATCTTATGTGATGATTGATGAATAGTGTTTTGTTGGTTCATAACTCCTACATAACCCATGTGGTTTGTTCTGCACAACCAAGGCTCCCCCACTTGTCCATCAATAATCGGGCCTTCGGACTTTGGAGTGGATAATTACCCAAGTTAGGAAGAACGGTGCTCTGTATATAAATGTAAATGGGCATTGGGCATGGAGGTCTATTTGTGGGGGATAAGCGGATAACTTACATATCACGTTCGTGGGGGAACTAATCATTCAACAGTTGGATTTGACTAATGAGCATCATTGGCTTTATTCTTACATTAGAAATTGCAGTTTTAATTCATTCATGGATTATTCTGTGATATGTTGTGGCTAGACTTGAGGGCTATCTTATCTCATCTAGTCGTTTATAAAAATCTGTGTTAAAGGGGTTCTTGTGTTTTTCTATTGAGTAGCATTCCATTTGTTATGTTATTTTGGTTGGCACTCTTTTTTTGGCCTTCGTCAATTCCTTTGTATTGGGTTCTTTTCATGGTGAATTCCAAATATTTATCAAGCTAGACAGGTGTTGGAGCCGGTATTCACCATACGACTCTACTTCTTTGGACTCTCCTACAGCACAATCACAATAACTACTTTTCACCTTTGTGGAAAATAGTTGCAAAAGAGTGAAGTTAAATCTTTTACTTTTGCTGCTTACACATCAATCTCTGTTGCCCAGATGATTGCTTCTTCTTTTTACTTTATTGGATCTTGAAATTGGGAAGCACGTTTCAAGATGCACTACCGATGCTAGACAAACGAAAGAGGAGTTGAAAGAGAGAAAAGAGCATCATTTGAGTACTGTTGAAAACGAGTCAGAAGAATTTTCGGAAGTACTTGTCATTTTTGTTTGGTATTACTTAAACCAGTTCCCTTGTTAGCGTGACATATCGACCATCAGCCGACTTACTGCAATGTAACTTGACAGAATTCTGAACAGAGGCTGCAAGATGCATCAGTGGAGACGGGCGAAGAAACTCAGATGTGCGCAAGTGAGCTGCTGCAATTGATCGATCCCGTCGCCGACTACGAAGAGTTGATGGAAACCTCAGTTTCTGGGACGAAGAAATACCCGCATGAAGCTGCCGACGATGTAACTGGCAGCTTTGCCGTCCAAGACGGTCTGCACAAGCCAAACTTGTGCCTGTTCCTGAATGCTGAGTTTGAAGGAAGTTTCACATGAAACCGGAGGTGCCCCATATCCGGAGTGCCCCGTCTGATCAGCTGCTCTTTTTTGAGGTCACAACTAGATTAGCTCTGCAATAAGTTATTCCTTTTCCTATTTAAAAAAATAATTCTGCATTAAGTTTGTCTCTGCTGATAATACTGAGTGTGTTCGGTCCGGTAGAATTAAATTAATCGCGGGACTTGTCTGCGAGGTCGCAGCCTTTTGGCTGGTTTTTTGGCTTTCGGTTGTAATAGCATTATAGCCGATGTAGCTTTTGGTTGAGACATTTAATTAAAAATATATATAAGAGAAAAAAAATAAAAAGTTGTTATATCTTTATAAATAATACAAAAAAAAGGAAAAAATCCACATTTAAAATCTGACATATTTAAAACAGCTTTAAAGTTAGAAGACGAGCTGTTTGGACCGGCCCTTTATCGCGTGTGGTGCGGTCACGTGGTGAGGCCTGGGGCATGGTTAAAAGAGGAAATAAAAAATAAGCTGAAGTTAAAAAGCTAAGATGTTGTTTGGTTGGGTTGAAATTTAGTGATTTATGGTTAAAATTATACTATAGTTGGTTGAAATTACATTGTAGTTGACGGTGGTTTATTTGCCGTAATTAATTTTAAAAAAATCTAAAAATAGAAAAGTTAGCATATCACGTATAAATACAAACGAATATGAAAAAACCGATAAAAAAGCTTCAAAAAAGGCCAAAAACAAGAAAAAAAAGTATGATAAGTAAAAGATAGCTTAGAAGTTAGAAGACTAAGTCTAAATGAGCGGGGCCTTAAAGTCGAAATAAGACTCCGGTAGAATTAAAGTAACCAGTGGGACTTATGTTTAATTGGGCTATAGCTAAAATTGGAAATATCCGTACCGGGGTAAATTTCATCGGAGACTTTTATCTTTTTGGCTTTCGATTGAAATAGCACTATAGCCACTGTAGCTTTTAGCTGAGACATTTAATTAAAAGAAAAGAAATAAGAGAAAAAGCCGTTATATCTTTACGAGTAATACTATAGCCAATGTAGCATTGCGCCTCGCTTGGTCAGATCCATCCATCCTGGCATGCGTATATGCTGGTATATATTTTGGTTCTCGATGTTACTTATTGGCTACTTGCCGTATCATTTCGTTCATGCATGCATGCTTAATTACAGATTAACACCGGTGCATGCTAATTTTTTTTCCTAGTTTTGGATGCATCGCTCCGGCCCGGGGAGTTGAGCCAGCTGCTGTCTCATCCGTGAGTATTTGAACAAGTCTAATTTGGGCACTACGGAACGACACATTCTTCGCATCTCATAGCAGAGACAAGTTCTAGCTCCTCGATCGTATCCAGATCGAGACACAGATTGGAAACAAACTAAATGAGAAACAGACGAAGAGGCGGCTCGAACCATAATCTTTTATCTCCTCATCCTGTGACCGTGAATGTGTCCATTTCTTTTCTTGTCTTTTTCTTGGGTGAAGGATGACGACTGTAATGAGTCACTCGTGCGTATTAGTTCCCTGTGCCGTGGCTGTAAGTAGAGTACAAACGAAGTAGGTTACAGACAAACGAATCTTAATGGACCTATGATCACAGGATCGTTCACATTGTTGGGACCTGGTTGGCTTTATACATATACATATACATATACATATACATATACATATACATATACATATACATATACATATACATATACATATACATATACATATATATATACATATACATATACATATACATATACATATACATATACATATACAAACATATACATATATACATATATACATACATACATATACATATACATATACATACATACATACATATACATATACATATACATATACATATACATATACATATACATATACATATACATATACATATACATATACATATACATATACATCTACATATACATATACATATACATATACATATACATATACATATACATACGTACATACGTACATATACATATATACATATATATATACATATATACATATACATACGTACATATATACATATATACATATATACATATATACATATATACATATATACATATATACATATATATATATATATACATATACATATATATATATATATACATATATATATATATATATATATATATACATATATATATATATATATATATACATATATATATATATATATATACATATATATATATATATATATATATATATATATATATATAGGCACATACATACAAACACATGCATAAACGCACATGCATACATGTATATATATATATACACATATATGCATACAAATATAAACACATACATACATATATAGAGAGATACATACATATATGCATGCATACGTATGTACCTACATACATACGTACATACATATGTACGGACGGACATACATCCACATACATACAATAGAAAGGAGAATTTTCTTCTCCTCACCGTGGCAGGATAGATGCAGCAGCTTATGCAATGTTGACTTCTTTTTTCTTTTTTCTTTTTTGAGATCAATTATACAATGTTAACTATGAAACATGTGCAGGCGTCGGATTCTACCCAACCAACAGGCCTAGCTTCACAAATGCAACAGACTGGGATATTGATAGTGCTAATGTGCTATAGCACCAGAAAAGGCATTGACAACACTTAGAGATTAGGGCTCCGTTTCTTTGGGGCTTTTGGGTTCTCCAAAAGTTAAAATAAAACCATGTGCCATCCCCATCAACGTTTCTGCCATTTATTGCCGTATCAAAAAGCACAGACATAAGCCATCAATCGTAGCCTAAAAGAACAGGATATAGGAGCAAGTAACCTTACCAATGATCCTATGTCGATGGACATCCTAAAGAGAGTGCAAAGCCGACGGATTTTGACTGCAACACATACGTGGTGATAAATGGAATTAAGAATAAAATTAGCTTTGAGGCAACACAGCTTATGTTGTTGCTATCGTTAGAACCTACAGGGAATGATGGTTTATGATGTCATGGGTAAGCCGGTGGGACGTTGGTAGTATCGAGAGTATGAGAGTTTGATGAATGTGCTTCCTTGAATTATGTTTTCATGGTGGGTATCATCACTCGGTGGATGGTATTTTAGGTGCCTTTATTCCTGTAACATGAATCGAAGATGACAATGCTATCAGAGCCATTGGAGGAGTAAATGAAACTTTGAAGTATGAGTTGTAGGCTTCGTGATAGCTAGGGATGGCTAAAAGATTAGGATGAAGTTGAGGTAGTGTCTTAGGAGAATTTAGCTACCTGATTTTATATAAGATCCCAATGGACTTACATCGTTTCATGGATGTGGTAAGGTGGGAGTTGATATGTGATTTGATAAATCCACTATGTTCGGTAACCATTATTTGAGGAAGCAGTCAGAGGAACAATTCATTTCAAGGGTTATGTTAACCATTGATGGAGTTCATTACAAGGCAAATAGAGTGTAAGTTGAAACTCTAGAGGTAAGTGTACTGGGATGATTGAAGTGAGGAAATTTGATACAAATTTTGTAGGGCATGTAGAATTACCTATTGACAATTTTTCATTGGTGAGGGGGTTCTACTTGGGTACTTCACGAGTCGTGTACTAAAGCCCCTCATAATTGTGTGGACGTTGCCCCAAGACTAAATTAGCATTGTGGCTCGTAAATTGGCGTTGGAAGAATGTATTGCCGTAAGGCAACCTAATGAGCTTTTGGAATGTTTTGGTATGTTGAACCGTAGGATTCTATTATTCTTGATAAGGGAGTTAGTAAGAACTATATTTGCAGGCTTAGTCACATGGATGTGTGATTAATATTGATTCTTAAGGGACACGAAGTAAGATATCTTTTATGTTATCAACTGAAATAATTCATCGATGTTTAATGGGTTATTTTGGGTTTCCTTGTTTTGGGAATTCATTCAGGTCCACTTTGAGGGAAAGTGGACATTTCATATGTGGTTTATGTGTTTCTCGCTAAGGCATTATCTGTTCGCCTAAGAGAATGTGCTTCCTTTTCTATGAAAAGAAAGGATGATTTTGGGATGGAAATTTTGTGCATGATATATGTGGCATAGAGTTGTTTGTTAGGACGAGAATTGATTTCCTGACCGATTTTCTCTTTCTTGAAAAGTTTTGTTATCATGAAGCGATGTTTTGTGGGGAAATAAATTCTCAACTGTTGTGGGAGAAAGGTTGTTGTTTGTGGATGAATGGGTTGATTCCATGACCAATTCTACCCTTATGAGAGAATTTGCTAGCAGTGAGTCGATTTTATGAATGTTATGTGGTATTTCTCTCGTAAAAGAGAAGGGTTCTCTTGGTTGCGTACAAAGGTAGCAGGATCTCTTTTGTGCAAACCATGAGAGTGGTTTCCTTGGAGGATTAGGAATTTTCTTAAGTTGAGGCATGAGATGCTAAGGGTTACTAAGGTGTGTCAGTTGTATCAGACCGAGTACAAAGTAATTTGAGAATTGGAGTCTTGCAAGCACGAGAAGTACCCAGAGTTGTATCTATGGGTATGAGTTAGAGCTATTTTCCCTTCAACTTGTCTCATTTTGTTTTTTCTGTGTAGATTGCTGAGTGTCAGATTCAGGGTTAAATTCTATTAAGGGGGGTAGAATGTAATACCTGTGAGGAGGGAGCTGGGCTGGCTCTGGCCCAGCCCTACCCATGCCAAGCTGCCCTTATAAGGAGGCAGCTAGGAGAGGTCAACCTTATCGTCTCCTCCCCTGTGCTGAACTTCCCCCGAGCCGCACCTGCCAAGACGCTGCCTCTCCTCGATGATGCGTGCGTCGCCACCCCCAGCTCTCATGTGCCCTCGCCGTCGTCAACCCCTTGCTCCACCCTACTCGTCTTTGTTCCTTCTCCCCTTGCGCACACCGCCGTGGCTAAGCCGCCTGTACTCCCTCAGCTAGCTTCGCACGGCCACACCTTCACTGAGCGATGCCCCACCCTGCTGCTGATGCGCCACCCTAGCCCTCTGTGTGCACACCCTTGCAAGTGGTTGTCATCGCCCTCCAATGAATCGCCGTCGCCCTTGCTTTAGTTTGCGTTGTTCTCTCTCGCCACCGTGGCCGCCCATGCCGACCTTCCTCCCATCTGTTAAGAGGAGAGGGGAGGGAGGGGATTTTGAGGGTAGCCATAAGGGAAGGGGTGCCAACAGTCAAGGGAAGGGAAGTAGGGAGGAGCCGGGCTGGCTAAGGAGAAAAGAGGAGAAGAAAATAGGAAAGAGGAGCCCACCGTGAGGGGAAAGAAAAAGAAGAAGAGAAGGAGAGAAGAAAAAAGAGGAAAAAAGAAAAGAAAAGAAAAAAGGGAAGAGGAGGAGGGGAAGGTTTATTTGACACTTGATCCACCAAATTCGGCCAAAATAAGGGAGAAGGTGTTCTGATCTAGTTAATCAAAGCTAGGGTAACGCCTTGATTCCTTCTCCTTGCTTGATTATTGAGTTTTGTAGAGATCGAATTGTCAAATAGCAAAACGGATGATTACAATGGTTAGAACAAGGCTAGTTGTCGGAATTCATGTGCAATGCAGTGGTGTTGTGGCATTGTGTGTGTGGAACTAGTGAAGGTCATTGGCCGTGCGGTCTTGTGTCGGTGCATGTGTGGTCGACTAGTGTTCAATGAATAATTAGTGAGTCAGTAATTAGTACTTGACTAATTAGTGATTGATTAGAGCAAGCAATTAAATAGTGTATGTGATTAATGAGGTGAGCTAATAATTTGTATGGATTAATTAGAACAAATTAATTAGTATATTAATTAGTATAGACTAATTAATGGAGGTAATTGCTAAAGCTCTATAGAAGGCTGGCACGCCACCTTCGGCATATCAAGTTGGAACTTTGGCATCTGATTTGGATGCTACCCAATATGGGATCACCTATCCTTTGGGACTAAAATGGGAGTTATGCCTCCGAGATGGTCGTAGCCCGGTACGGGTTAGCACAACCTTCGGGCTGAAATTGGAGTTTTAGATGGTGTAATATTTAAATCATGGTAATCAAGAATACGTGAGTAGAGTTATGCAGATTTTAAATCCGAGAAGGTTGCTATTGTTAAGTTTTAGGTTTGAAAGACACGATCATTTGAGCACTCAGAATAGCGGGAAGGTATTCACTGAAAGAGTGTTATATGTGTTGGTTTTGCATATAGGAACAACGTCGTTCGTACGTGTGAATGTATTGCCATGATGTGTTGAGGTGGGTTGATACTTGTTTAGGTGGGGTTTCGAGTTTGGTGCCATTCACGAATTGTCCATAAGGTTAAACTGACAAGTGCATGGTAGAACAGTGAATTGTGATAAATACTTGCTACTCGTGTTTCCATGCCATGATCTATAGTATTTATGAGATGATGTACATGATTACGTGCTAATCAAACCTGATGATAAATGTCAACATTGGAAGCATGTTGCACCATGAAGGTTGAGACCCCATATGAAATAGGTCAGGGCAATTGAGTGATTCATCGACTGGTGAATACTCTGTTATACCGGTGTAAGCTACAATTATAGACGCATCGCATTGCATTATATGAAAGTGATGGAGAAAGTGATACAGTTACAGATATTATGATTTACAGTTCACAGTCATGGAATTAATTGAATTGCTAAATTGATGTCACTATTTTATCGCGTGCTTGTTGAGTCTTTGGATTCACCATTGTTTTATTTTTTTAGGTGTATAGTGAAGGTGACATGCATGGGCGGGAGTAGTACACATATATTCCCATGTTCAATAGTAATTCACATATCACCTCTAGATGTCATGATCAGACTTTAATGTCATGCTTTGATAGTTAGCTTTAAAATTGTGTCTTAATAGAACTACTTCATGTTGTGTGGTTTATGCCTTTCTTCTAATAGTTGGTAGATGGGTACAATTGCCTCAATGCTCACCGGTAGGCGTGTGAGCTTACCGTGTCATTGTATCAAATAGAGGAATTGCTGCTGGGTCCTAGCAGTAATAAATGTAAATGGTACAGTTTTAGAGTGGTGGTGACATTCCGGGCTCAGGGGATGGGCCGGGGTGTTATAGTTGGTATTAGAGCCACATATGTGTTGCAAGTAATGAAAGTGATTCTCTTGAAGGATTGGAGATTTTCTTATACTGAGGCATGAGATGCTTAGGGTTACTAAGGTACGTCAGTCGTATTAGATTGAGTACAAGGTAACTTAGGAATTGGAGTCTCGCATGCGCGAGAAGTACTCAGAGTTGTTATCCATGGGTATGAGTTAGAATTTTTTTATGTTCATCTCATTTCATTTTGATTTTTTGTGTAGATTGTCAAACGCTAGAATTCAAGGTTGAATTTTGTTAAGGGGGGTAGAATGTAATTCCAAGGATGAGGAGACAGGGCCGGCTTTAGCCTAGCCCAGCCCATGCTGAGTCTCCTCACTTAAGGAGGTAGCTAGGGGAGGGGATTCTTATCCTCTCCTCCCCCATGCCTCACTCCTCCGTGCTTCCCCTCCTACTGTTGCTCGCTGTAGGTCGCGTCGCCAATGCTGCCCCATCTCGCGCTCACACCACTGCGGCTAGCCACCATTGCCTAGCTCCGTGTGCCACTCGTCGCCTCCCAGCCACCGACATCGCCCTCTTGCTCCACCCCTCTCCATCGCCGGTGCAGAGGAAGCTTTTCTTATTTAGTCACTATAAACAACTTATTCCTTACTTGCTTACACAACAACTAGTTTATTGTAACCTTGTTAAAAAAACAAAGTGTGTAACGTTGTTTACAATGTGTACCATTTATATTAAGTATAAGCTATACAATGTAGCGTAAACCAAATGATGTTTCACGCAATTATAATTTACCATAATTTTGGTGACTAAATTATTTTATTCAATCTAAAATATAAATAAACATATTTGTCGGTGTTTTAATACTAACCTTACATATAATTTATTATATTCAGGGAAAACTCTTGAAGACCTAGCTACGATCACATAGAGGAAAGACTCAAGAATTTTTATACAGGTTCGGGCTTTCTCCTGGAAGAATAACAACCCTACTTCTGTGTGGCTATTGCTCAATGAACTGATTACAACTGGAAAGTAATGCGGAATGTCTTGCAATCTATAGAATTTATCTCATCCTGTCATTCCCCTCTTCTCCCTGACACAAGCCTTTATATAGGCTGCAAAGTAGTCGCAGTTGTTTCAAGCCAATAGATGCTTTAACGCTTTGAGTGATAACTGTCTGACGAAAGTTATTGTCAGAGAGATATGGTATCATCATATGGCAGTTGTTGTCAGTGAGAAGTCATGCACATTTATTCCTAAGAAATAAGTGCATATGCTAACCGCCTTGTCAGACATACCCATGTTGTGGTAGGTTATCATAGACAAGTCAGTCGGAGAAAAGTCTACAACCACAAGGTAGTCATAGGACAACTTACGACTATGTCATGCTCATAGGAGAATTTATAACCATAAAGTGGTCGTAGAAGGACTTACAAATATAAGGTGGTCGTAGAAGAGCTTACGACTATGTGATTATCATAGAAAAGCTTACGACTAAGGAGTAGTCGTAGAAGGACTTACAAGTAAGGAGTGGTCGTAGAAAAGTTTACGACTACCTTGTAAAATTTCTCCCTTATAGATAAGAGATATACTCAAGAAGTATAATAACATAATAATATTATTAATAAATAAATAATAATTTAAGAATTATCATATCCTTGTATATAGCCTCCTAACTTCAAGTGAAAGTAACTTAATAAAGAGGAGTCGTAGATGATAGATGGTCAAAAGCAAAGCCTTTTCGATCCTCTTCGACTAGAAGTGAACTTAGTTAAAAAGATAATTTTGATTGAGTTGTGAAGGCAAATGGATTTGAAACAGAGGAATTAAAGAATTCCAATTGAGTTCCGTCGATCTATCCACTGGAGTAGTTTTCAAAAAGGTACTAACCATTCAGTTCACAAGACGGGTAACTAACTCACACGATTATAAAAACTTACCAATGGATAACCTTACACTTCTTACTTTCCCCTTTTCCTCTGATCTTCTTCGAGCTTTCCATCGCTGACTAAATCATCTTCTTCCTTCAATTTCTTCCAAATCCAAACCAACCAGTCAGGAAAAATGACGAAGTCCTTATCCAATTGGCTGGTATCAGAGATAGATGCTAAGAAATTGAGGGTATTGGAGGAGGCTGGTGTAGGATCAAGGATAACCGACTAAAGGGGGTGAATAGGAGGTTTTAAAGTTTCTCGCCTAATTAAACAAGCAATAGCAATTTATCATTAGGCAAATAATCTAAATCAACCAAACCTACTCAATTTTAGCAATCCTAAGCAATTGATACAATAACAAACTATATGCACTAGCAAATATAATCAATATATTAAATTACTTACAAAATATAAATGCTAGAAGGGAGTAAAGAAATAATCACAATGAGACACGTGATGTTTTCCCGTGGTATCGAAGACTTGTCGGTCTTCACTAGTCCACGTTGAGGAAAGCCCAAGCACTCTTGGACTGGCTCCACGAATTAAGCTTTGCTCCTCAATCACTAGTGGTTGCTTTTCCTCCTCTCCGGAGATGGTGAGCACCGAACCACTCACAAATTGCTCGGGCCTCTTCACAACCTTCTCGAAGAGATCACCTTACAATCGACCTCCACGCCGTCTAGGTGCTGGCAAACACCAAGAGAATAGACTAAGGATTCGCTTGACGGTGTTTAAGTGTAAATGGATCAAACTAGGAATGAATGCACATGAAAATCTCACCACTCCTCAAAATGAATGCTTAAGTGAGAAAAGGGTGTGCAATGAATGCTCTAGGCTCAAGAGTGTTCAATGTAAGTTTAGCACCCTACCCTTGGCTAGGTGGAGGGGTATTTATACCCTCACCAACCAAAACTAGCAATTGCAAAAATTTATTTTGAAAATTCTGGTAAATCGGAACTACCGCCGTTCAAAATGCGGTACTACCGCACTTTACTGTAGTACACAATAATAGCTATGTCAGACGGTCAGAACTACCGCTGTTGATCATGCGGTACTACCGTAATGCAGTAGTTCCGCATGTCGGTGCGGTATTACCGTACTGCGGTGTTCCGCTGTGCTAACTCCAGTACTTCCGATTTCTGCCCAGTTAACTTTTTCGGGGGGTATCTTCTGGAAAAACGTACTGCTTCAAAAGTTTGTACTACCGGAAATCGGTAGTTCCGCAATATCGTGCGATACTACCGCGCTGTGGTAGTTCTGCTGTTGAAATTCCAGTACTACCGATTTCTGTGCGTAAAAGTCCCCTTCGAGGGTGCTCTCTGGAAAAAACGTACCGCTGAAAATCTAGTACTACCTAAGTCCGGTAGTTCCGCCGTTAATATGCCGGAACTACCGTATTCCGGTAGTTCTGCGGTTACACCGACGGTATTACCGATTTTTGTAGAGCGAGCATAATTTATTTTCAAACTTATTTTCATGAGCATGCATTGTCCTAAATTGATCCAATGTGCACCAAAACATACTGTCAAGCTACTTTCAATGATCTCTCTTAATAGTACGGTATCTAACCTATAATCCGTCCTTCCACCTTTTCACCTAAGACTAGTAAAATCAAAAAGAGATCCTATTATTTCATGTACCTTCATCTTGATATTTCTCAAGTCCATTTTTCCAAGCAACATATTCTTGTCCATTGCACACATGAAAACTTTGTCTATACAATTCTAAACAAACACATTAGTCCTATATTCATAAATCATCATTAATTACCAAAACCTAATTTTAGGAGTCTAGATGCTTTTAGCTGGGAAGATTCCTCTATGAAAATTCATCAAATGGATCAAAATTGTCAGACAACACTGGCTAACGGGGGAGATTGATCTAATCTCGGTGTTCCAAGCTTATTGCAAGTGTGGCCTTTGACTCCTAGCTCATTCCTTCCTCACCATCGTACTTGAGCACTTTGGGGTTGAATTGGTGAACTTGGTTCCCAATTTGATCACCATGCTTAGTGTGTTTGTGTACCTGTGTGTGACTTACTTGTGTGTTCCTCTAGAACTTGAGCTCTTTCAGTACTACTAAGAAAGGAGTAGACAAGTCAGAATTGTCAGAAGCTGCGATTTGAAGCTCCACAATGGTAAAAAAGCAGTACATCTAGATGTTCACTCGGTATTCATGGCCAGGCTTGAAGAAGAGGTGGTTCTACTGGAAGACAACCAGCGAAGACAACCTTTCTTTTGTGGGGAAGGCTGCGAAGAAAAATACTTCTTGGAATTCGGTCCCCAAGGATCTCACCTGAATAACCCCCTTCATCCAAGCCATCAAAGAGATAAGGGAGAAGGGGCTTACTAGCTGTTACATGGTGAAAGATTTCATCACTTATCGTATCAGCCATCGGAAGAGATGAGCACATCCCATGTGGATGTACTCGGGGGCCAAGGATATGACTAGAGACTATGAGGACAGTAAGTAGCAATCAAACTTGTTCTCTTAATTAGATTCTGGATTTCAAGTACTATTTACTGACTACTTCATTTGTTTGAATAGATCTTGCTTTGGGGGAAATTGACTCCTGAATCAAATTCATCTATGGGAAGGCCTCATCACTCGATGTGGAGGCTCCTTGTATCCTGGTAGATATATTCACCAAAGAAAAAGAAGAACGCCTAAAAGTAATCAAAAATCAACCTCATCTTAGAATTACGTAGTTGTAGGAAATAACTAATTAATGTTCTTTATTGCAGAGAGTAGGCATGAAAAACTATTAAGACGACCAAGTGGTCAAACTGATGGTTATCGATAAGAGGAGGAGAAAGCTAAAACTCCTCCAACCAAAAAAAACATCAACTGATGAAAGTTGTCAACAAGAAAAAGGGAAGCACAAGTGTTGCTCTTCCTCCTGCTGCTCCGATTGGCCCCATTGAGTAGTTTATTGCTAATATAACTGCTGTAGATGAGACAGGGGCAGTCGTACTAGAGCAACAAGCTCCCAAAATCAAGGTATCCTTCTATTATGGTGATGAAACTTTGTCAGTTGGCGCTTCTTATGGCTTTATTAAGTAACTCAAAAAGAAAACTAAAAGAGATTTGTATCTTTTGTGAAGGAGACTATTGTAACAACAGAACCTATGATAAAAAAGGAGTCTGCTCTCCAGGTGGTCGAAACTAGTTTCGACCATCAAGGGGAGCAAGACGGACAAGGAGAAAAAGTAGTAACCCTTGCTCAAGACCTACAACTAGACGTGGTCGTAGAAATTCTCATTCCTCAACGACCAGACATGGTTGAAGGGAAGGAATCAAAGTAACTAATCTTAGGAAAGATTTCTTCTAAATTCAAGATCAAAGCTACAAAACCAAGGTATGAAAATAAAAGCTCCAGGATAGCATCTTACACCTTTTATATTTTTAAATGCCAACTTACTTCTCTCCTTTTTTAATTTTAGCTTGGCTACTCCATCATTTGAGGATGCTTCTATTGAGAAGCCCCCTTCGACTCTGCCTGCAATCGAAGAGGCGACAAAGAAGATGGTTGAAGAAACAACCATTGCAGCGATGGAGACTACTACCGAAGCTAGAACAACTATGACCACGAAGGTGGTCATAGCAATAGAAATAAAAGCGGCTGATGATAGGGTAGAAATACCTGGTTGAGAGTTGAAAGTTCTTCCGACTACCGCGTAGAGGAGGAAGACATCAAGGAGGCTCCTCCTCATCTCCAAGAAGATACATCAGGAGAAGAAGAAGAAGAACCAAACGTCTCTAAGTTTTTTAACCTTGCCTTTGTAGTGGGATCTTCTTCTGGTTGATCTCTCAGCGAAGTCCCACACCCGAAGAATCTTCCCGATAAGGGGAATATTTTTTAATGATGAGCGCCTTGAGAAGGTGTGGTGGAATAAGGTTAATGAGCTCGATCAACTTAAAGATTCTAGGTAGGTACTAGCCAAGTTCGCTCGTAGGAGCATGAACGTAAGTATCGAGTACTTCAACATTCTTACTTGGTTTTTGTAGCTTCTCTCTATCCTTGTTTATTTAGAGAGCATTGGAAGACATGGCTACTATGGCTGAGTACCACAGACAGCTTACGGTCTTATGACGACAAAACTCGGAACTCTGTAAGAAGGCAGAGGAATGATAAGTTACTCGCACATGTAGTCGTACTCTACTTTGACCACTTGTTCAGTTTTTCATGTCTATTTTTAACCTTTGCAGGTCTAAAAGCGATGAGAAATCTTTGGCTGATGCACTCGACAACGAGAAATCCAAGGCGCAAAAGCTAAAGAAAGAGAACGTTGACTTATCAATAAGCCTTTTGAAGGCCAACTCTACAATCAAAGCATTGTAGGAAAAAATAAATAGTAAGTTTTGAATTTAAGACTGCTTATTTAGTTTTCTTCCTAGTCTTCCTCTAACCCTTTTCCTTTGACAGATAAAGAGGTCAAAATGAGTAAACTCCGCACTGAGGTCAAAGAGAAAACCAAGGTGATCAGAGAACTTACTTGTATCAGTAGAGAACTTACTCGTATTAGTAAACTCTGCACTAAGGTCAAAGAGAAAACAAAGCTTGAAACTTGACTAGCAGGTAAAGAAATCTTTGCCTTCGACCAGTTCTAATAACTAGTATTTTGAGAAGAATTTCTCTCTGACCACCTCTACTCTATTCGCAGATGTTGTGGTCGAAATATAGCAACTCGTAGGGCTTTGACTCGTAGTCAAGATGAAACAAAGTCAATGAAAATCATACTTCAAGACAACACTTCACTTCTAAATAATCTACTCAGTGGGCTTGGTGATGAGAAGATCTATGCTTCTGAAGATACCATGACTGCCAAACGAGTATGATTGGACAACAAGTTGTAGCTTTGGAGAAGCTCATAAACACTTTGAAGAGCAACCAGGCTGACTCCTTACAAGAGGCAGTTAAAGGTGTTGCAAGCTATACCTTTGCAAAACTCAAGGCATGAGACCAAAGCCTCCATATTCGACCAATCGAGCACGATTTCAACTACTTAGAAGTAGAAGCAGCCTGCTGATCGAAGAGATGGAGCCAGCAGGTCAATATGTCATGGAGGAGATGCAAATTGGCTCTCCTTTATCAGAGTAGCTTGTAATAGGAAACATTGTAAGAACAAAGCTTTTGTCAATGAAAATTATCTTTCTTTTTCTACAATTCATCTTGTTGAATAGTTAGTGCTCGTAAGATAAAAAAGAAATGAAAGAAACCAAAATTACGACTAAGAATCAAAGTTATACTAATAGCTCTATCCTAGCCTCCAACAATTTACTTAGTTTATGTGAATAAACAAAACAAATAGTACAGAGTAAAGTATGTAGAGAGCTGAGTAGTTCATCTTACCATCATTCTCGACTTCGATTGTCATGTTCTGGCAACAAAAGTTAGGAACGAGTTGACGCTAGAAAGTTCTTTCTAGTGGGCAAGACCATATGTAGAGAGGAAAGGTTTCGACTAGATGATGTTATCTTCCTTCGACCAGTTGAATCAAATCGAAGACATAAATGATAATAGGACAAACACTCAGAGTTCCTTCCCTTACGTCCACTCAACATTTTCTCAGACATCTCAATTGTTTTGTGCTGATAGCAAGAGTCAGAAATAGTTCGACACTAGGAAGCTCCTTCTAGTGTGTAGGACAACATGCAGAGAGGAGAGACTTCAACTAGGGATGTTTCCTTCTCTGACCAGTTTAAATAGATCAAGTGTACTAGAAGTAGTCGAACAAATATAAAAGAAGCTCTAATGGCCATACGACAATAAAGATTTAAATAAACTAAAAACTTTATTAAAAAAGTAGAAATATTAAATGTGAAATTTACGTAATTGGTCGATGTTCCAAGAGTTTAAGAAAATCTGGCCGTCTTCCATAGCAAGTCATATCGAGCCTAGTCGTATGACTTCGATCACAGTGTAAGGACCCTCCCACTTGGGGAAAAGTTTGTTCTGATTATCTTAGGATTGAATTTTCTTCAATACCAAGTCACCTACAGCAAGATTATGAGGTTGGACCTTACGATTTGTAATACCTACACATGGTTTGTTGATAGACTGCCGAATGAATTAAGGCTTGATTTCTCTTCTCTTCAAATAGGTTAATGTCATCTGCTTGAAGTTGCTCTTGGTTGGAGTCGTGGAAGTTCTCAACCCGTGTCAACCAAATCTTTAGTTTTGGAGGAAGCATGGCTTCAACCCTAAAAACTAGGAAAAATGGAGTTTTACTTATTGCTCGACTAGGAGTCATGCGACTTGCCCATAATACTGAAGGTAATTTTATACCCAAGCCCCCGAGCGCTTCACAAGCTAGTGGAAGACTCGAGCTTTAACTCCTTACATTATCTAGCCATTCGCTCTTTCGACTGCCCCATTTCTTTGGAGATGGGTGACCGAGGCATAACAAAGTTCGGTACCTAATTCCTCACAATTTTTTTTGGAATTTTGTAATTGAAAATTGCTTATCATTGTCTATAATTATCCAAATTGGGACTCCAAATTGAGTAATCACGCTTCTCATCATGAACCTTTTAGCGGCTTCCATTGTTATCCTAATCATAGGTTCAGCCTCAATCCATTTTATAAATGTGTCAATAGCCACAAAAAGGAATTCATAGCCCCTGGTGCTCTTGGGAATAGACATAGGATATCAAGACCTTAGGTTGTAAAAGGCCAAGATAGAGGAATTGTTTAAAGAGACTAAGCCAGTTGGTGTATTTGCCTTCTATAAAATTGGCATTGTACACACTTCTTAACCAGCTCTTTGGTGTCATTGAGGGTTGTTGGCCAGTAAAAACCTTATCGAAAGATTTTTCCAATCAGTGTTCTATAAGAGGCGTGTGCTCCACAGATGCCCCCGTGTATGCCATTAAGGAGTTGTAATACTTCTTTCTGCGATATGCATCATATGAGAAGCCATTGAATACTCCATTTATAAAGTACCCCATCGACCAAAGTATACATTTTGGCCTTATAGGATAAACAATCTACTACAAGATCGTCATTAGATACTGAACCCTTCTGAAGATACTCATAGATGAGAGCCATCCAAGTATCCTCATACTCTAGGGAGGCTATCTCATGAGGAGTTGTCTTTGATGTTTTGACTTGAGACAGCTTTTGGAGTTGCTCTAAGAAGACTCTTGCTGGTATTTGCAATCGGGAAAAAGCTATTTGAGGCAACTGGTCAGCGAGAAAATTATCCTTCTGAGGGATATATTGTAACTTGAAACTAAAAAAATAATTCTTAAGCTTTCCAACTTCCAATAAGTACGTAGACATGGTCAAATTAGAGCATCGGTAGACTTTTCTGATCTGATTTATGACTAGTTGAGAGTCTCCTATCATGAGTAGTTGATGAATCCTAAGCACTTTCATGGCTTGCATGCCAGCCAACAAATCTTTGTATCCAGCCACATTATTAGTGGCTGCAAAGTGTAGTTGAATGACATACTTTAAGGTCTCTCCCGCGGGAGACTCCAGGATCACCCAGCCCCCAAGCCACTTAGTGTAAGTGACCTATCAAAGTACATCATCCACTGGTCGTAGGAATTGTATCGGGGATCCTGAACGGGTTCAAGATTTTCCATTCGACGACAAAGTCTGTCAAGATCTGAGATTTAATGGCTGTTCGGGATATGAAATGGAGGTGAAACCCCTCAAGTTCTACTAATCATTTTTCCATGTGTCCTACAATTTTCCTATTCAGGAGGACCTCTCCTCTGGAAGACCTCTCCTAAGGAAAACGTAGATGGCACAATAATTTTGTGTGCCTAAAAATAATGGCTTAGTTTTTGCGAAGACATGAGGAGGGCACATAAGAGTTTTTAAGCCTGAGGGAAGCGCTCCTTAAGCCTGTGTAAGACTTCGCTTACGCAATAGACTGGTTGTTGGACGCCTTTGCATTCTGCGACCAGTAGTGCACTTACAACCCGTGGCATGGTAGCTAGATATATTATGAACATCTCTTTGGTTTCAGAGAAACTAAGACAAGAGCACTCGTAAGATATCTCTTGACATCCTTAAGGTATCATTAGTCTCCTTCGACCACTCAAAATCTTCGTGCTTCCTTAGAATTTTAAAGAAAGGAAGTCTTTTTTCTCCCAGTCGTGCGATGAAATGACTTAAAGTTGCCATGCACTTGATGAGTTATTAGACTTCTTTCTTAGTGTTCTGAGGGAGCATTTACTCTATGGCCTTAATCTTTTTAGGATTTGCCTCGATACCTCTTGCCGAAATAAGGAATTCGAGTAATTTTCTTGAAGAAACTCCGAACACATACTTCTCACAATTGAGTTTCTAGCAGTGCTTTCTAAGCTTGTCGAATATCTCCTGCAGGTTTGAAATGTGATTAAGTCATTTGATTGTCTTTACGATTAGATCATCAACATAGGCTTCCAAATTCCAGCCTAGTTGAAATGAAAAAGTCAATTGTATCAAACACTGAAAAGTTGGATTAGCATTTTTTAAACAAAATGACATTTTGAGATAGTAAAATATTCCAAATGGCGTAATAAATACATTCTTCTCTTCATCTTATAAAGATATACTAATCTAGTGATGACCAGAGTATGCATCTAGAAAACTTAACACTTCACAACCAGTAGTAGAGTTAACGAATTGATCGATACGAGGAAGAGAAAAATTGTCCTTTGGATAAGCTTTATTTAAATCAGTATAGTCTATACACATACACCAATTATCATTAGACTTTCTAACTATTACAGGGTTAGCTAACAATTTTGAGTGATTAACCTCTCTTATAAAGCCTGCCTTGAGTAGCTTGTCCAATTCTAATATGATGACTTCCCATCGATCTAGTGAAAATCTTTGTAATTTTTATTTTATAGGCTTCTCATCAAGCTGTAGAGCTAGCTTGTGCTCGATCACCTCCCTAGGGACCCCGAGCATGTTGGATGGTTGCCACGCAAATATATCTATGTTTGCCCAGAGGAAGGTGATGAGGGCATCTTCCTATGCGAGGTCAGAAGGTATTTGAAGGCTCCGATCCAGAGGAACCTACTTGAGTTGCTCGTTCGGCTTTAGCATGGCTTTAGGCTTCAAGTGCTTGGTCGAAGGTTGTGCCTTGCTGGCTTCTCGAGTCGGTAACTAACTGACCATCTCGAGAGACTTGCGATTGTATATAAGCGCCATCTTTTTATCAAAGTGGACTGTGATCACTCCTTTGAGACCAGGCATCTTAAGACATTGATATGCATTATGAGCAACAATCAAAAAACATGCCAGAGTTGGCCATCTGAATATGGCGTTATACGCCATGTCAAAATCAACCACATCAAAGGAGACTTTCTCTGTCCTAATGTTGCCTGGAGAACCAAACGTAATAGGTAGAGAAACTTGGCTAATTGGCTTGGCTAAAGATCCTAGTACGATCCCATGGAATGAATATCATACATGTTTTATCCTAGTTCAAGGAACTTGCATCTCGTCCAGAGCACTTACAAAAAAAATATTTAAAGAATTTCCACCATCAATCAACACTCAATTCACTCAAGAGTTGTTGATGTTGGGCTCGACCACGATCAAAAATAGACCTAGTCAAGTCGAAGGGATCGGATAGTCGCTTTTCTCAAAAGAGATGGTGACATCTGACCACTTGGGAAGATTATTTATAAGTGCAGGGTTAATGGAGTTTACCTCTCATTTGACAACCTTGTATTGTTGTTAACTCATATGTCAGAGATCCTCTATAAATGTGCTCGATGGTGTGCTCTGGATCCTAGAACAACATCTCCTCATCATCTTCTGTTTGCTTTTGACCACTCGTTTGTCCTAACTCTTTGAGTGTAGGGAATAGCCATTTACCAGAGTAGTAGTCCTCGAGTTTTCAGGATGGATCTCCAGAGATAGCCTCACTGTCGAAAGAAAGTATGGTCTGCTTGTAATCGTAGCAAGCATCCATGTAAATATTTACATAGTCGGCAAGTTGAACCAATTTTCCTCCTTCCACTCTTCTGCCATGAGGACATTAGAAGAAAGAGAACTTGCCAACAAGGAATTACTAGAGTTTCGGAAGAAGTTCCCCACGGACGACGCCAATTGTCGGTGTTTTTAATACCAACCTTATGTATAATTTATTGGATTCGGAGGAGACTCTTCAAGAACTGGCTACGATCACACAAAGGAAAGAAATAAATTTTTATATAGATTCAAGCCTTCTCCTAGAAGAATAACAATCATACTCATGTGTGGCTATTGCTCAATGAACTGATTACAACTGGAATGTAATACGGTATGTCTTGTAGTATATCGAATCTGTCTTGTCTTGTCACTCCCCCTCTTCTCCCTGACGCAATCCTTTATATAGCTTACGAAGTAGTGGCAGTTGTTCTAAGCCAATATACACCTTAACGCTTCGGATTATAACCGTTCGATGGAAGTTATTGTTAGAGAGACATCGTATCATCGTACGACGGTTGTTGTTAGAGAGAAGCATTAGCAGTTATTCATGAGAAATAAGTGCACGTGCTAACCGCCTTATCAAACATACCTATAATGTGGTAGATTATCGTAAGCATGACCACAAGGTGGTCGCAGAACAACTTACTACTATGTCACGATCATAGGAGAACTTACGACCATGAAGTGGTCGTAGAAATATTTATGACTATAAGGTGGTCGTAGAAAAACTTACGACCATGTGATAGTCGTAGAAAAGTTTACGATTAAGGAGTAGTCGTAGAAGGGCTTACAACTAAGGAGTGGTCGTAGAAGAGTTTACGATTACCCTATTAAATTCCTCTCTCATAAATAAGGGGTATACTCAAAGAGTATAATGATATAATAATATCATTAACAAATAAATAATAATTTAAAGATTATCATATCCTCATCAATATTATTAACAACATATATCCGTTTGTTAAATTCAAATTATTCAGCAGTATAACGACAAATCGTTTAGTGGAGCACAGACCATTTTCACGACACAGGTTTGCATCGCTACAATACTAATTTGTCGACAAGCCTTGGCACCACTCATTTTAGCGATAGCTTCTGATTTCTACTTTTATTTCACTATTTCTTAATTTTGTTTTTTTCTATTTTTTGGTTTTTAGGGCTTTTTTATCTTTTCTTTTTTTCGTATTCCTTTGCATTGTCTGTGATGGGCTAACCTGTTTTTTCTATTTTTAATTTTTAAATTTAATTACGCTAAATAAACCACCTTAGTTATAGTAAAAAAATAAGCTAGCTATAGTGAAAAAAATCATAAGCCATCGCTATTCTGAGCATCCTCCTTGTAGATTAACCAATGTACTAACGAAACAAAACAAATTAACGACACATCTAAGGTTCTACTCGATCAAGACCGTTTGTGCTACTCTCTGCGGTGGGACACGCCCACTCTGCGGTGGGACACATCAATTATATAGCCCTATTCTAACCGGTTTAAAAGCTTTTCTTATAGCTTCGACTACTGTCTTTTGGTTGTAAATATATTATATCAATTATTAGCTTTTTTCAAATAAAAAATAAAAAAAATAAAAAAGCGCTATATCATCATAAACAATACAAAAAAATCAAAAACCTAAAAAAATCAAAATTAAAAAATTAATATGTTCTAAGTGAGTGTTACTTTTAAAAGTCCGAAGCTAAAGTCATTTAGATCATGACCATAATGTACAACATAATTATCCGTAATGCATGCATCGCAATGCCAGAGGGGACCTGCTGCAGAATCTCAGTCGGTGGAAATGCCGCCACGCATACCTTCTACCCCATTCCAACCTACCCATCTGCCCAGCCCTGCCTCCCCCGGAACCACATCTCATCTCTCACCGCCAGTGGGTCCCCACCTCACCAACTCACCTGTAGCTTGTGAAGAAGGTTACTCTCATGTTCGCGTAGCATCTTATCAGAAGCCTATAAATAAAGCAAGTTAGCTCTAGCTTCTCTCTCATGCCAGCTTACAATATTAAGTAGCTAGCTAGCTCTTCAAGAGTGCATGCCGCAAACATACATGTGTAATTACTGTTTGTCTCCAGCTACTTAATTACTTCTTCATAAGTAGTTGCAAAATTGGTCTGCTCATTTGAACTTAAACTTCTAGTTTTTGATTTATTTTTTACTATTTATAATTTTTATTTTTTTCTAATTTTTTGGTATTTTTTGAGTATTTTTACCGGTTCTTTTTCTTTATATTCATTTGTATTATACATGATAGGCTAACTTGTTTTTTTTCTATTTTAGTATTTTTTAAAATTAATTACGTTAAATAAGTCACTGTCAGTTACAATATAATTTCATCCGACTATAGTATAATTTCAATCATAAATCATTAAATTTCAGTCCAACCGAGCGGTATCTAGGGATCGACAAGTAGCTAGCTATATATATCCCGTTTTGGATTAATTGGGTCCGCACATATCGATCAAGGCCGTCGTCGGCGATCGATCTACCAGCGATGGGGAAGCTGGTGAGCAAGAGCTGGCAGGAGTCGAAGCTGCTGTGGCACATCGCGTTCCCGGCTATCCTCACCGCCGTCTTCCAGTTCTCGATCGGCTTCGTCACCGTCGGCTTCGTCGGCCACATCGGCGAGGTCGAGCTCGCCGCCGTCACCGTCGTCGAGAACGTCATCGAGGGGTTCGCCTATGGGGTCCTGGTACGTACACGCCAACTCGCTAACTCATCATCACTAGCTTGCTCATATAGATGGAGATGGTTCTCCTCGTACCAAAAACACAGATATATTTTCACTCGCAACATCTATCAGCATGTATGTCTCTACATGGCATATGCTAGCTAGGTATGCACATTCGCGTTAAGAATCAATGGACCGGCTAATAGCTTTAAAATTAACCTTCAACTGAACTGCTATATGGAGTACATAATTAAGAAGGCTTATACATGCATAGTAACCGTAGATTTGCATTGTTGTACTACTTTCAATTTATAACCTAGCTAGGAGCATACATATACACACACATAGATATACATCTTCAAGTGCGGTTTGTTCGATCGGATTAGGTCATATTTGGACTTGGATAATTTTGTGGACATTTTAGAGGAAAGAAGGAAACCTCCACTTAAATTAACCGAACGTGGGGTCTCTTACGAATTCCTGCAAGAATGATGCGTTCAAAACTAGCGTCCTGGATTGCATAAATTAGGAAGAAACGGCTAGTTAATTAGTTCAGGGTAGCTAGGTACTAGGTTAATGCATGGCACTAACTAATTAAGCAGCAGGCACGAAACGAGCCGTGCCGAGCCAATTAATAAATGGTGGTTTGCACGTCTCCATTAACATAACAACTAGTTCCTTCTCCTGGCCTGGATGGTTCGATATATCAACAGGACACCAGCAGAGACAAACCGGGGGAGGAATATATATATATATATATATATATATATATATATATATATATATATATATATATATATATATATATATATATATATTGTATATTGCCTTTTAGCAGCTAGCTTCTTTTCCCTGGTGAAGCTAGCTAGCTATTAATTTCTAGCTGCCTGGCTGGCCCTAATTAAGGACCATCGATCGATGGAGCTAAGAAACGAGTTGCAAACATGTGTGCATGATTTCTCTAGCTTGGAAGAAAGTGACTGACCAGGCGGGATCACATGCGCAAAGGGAGAAAGCACACATGATCCAGCTAGCTAACAAGAGCTACTGGCTAGATGGAAAGCCATGTAAACCTAACCGGCCGGCCGGCTAGCCAGCTAGTAATTGCGATGGCCGACATTGCACCGTGCAGCGCACATGCGTGCTAAAGCTGCGCTAAAAGGGGAGCAAGATTGCGTTCGAGCAAATTAACCTCTGGTGCTACCTAGCTGATGATCACTTCTCCGGAAGCTGGCAGAAGCTGCAAGCGCACATGCTCCTTCCTTCTCTCTCTCAGAGCACACACGTACGAACAGATGCTAACTGGTACGTGGCTGTGCGGCGCTAAATGTGTCTCGTGTGCTCATCACTTCGACGATCATAATGTCGCTGCACGCCAAGCCGTGGGGCACACCACTCGACCAACTTCCGTGCCGCGGGGCACGCCACTCGACCAACTACTGGACGGATCGAGCAGCCAGCATACTGCGAAGGCCACACTCGTGTTGACCGGTGAAGGATGACGACGAGGTCCCAGCACGTCGAAGAAGCCATTTCCGGTGGTCGTTTTCGTTAGGTACAGCGAGAAAGTGGATGCATCCGATGACAGCTCCGTCCGAACGAACTCAGCCGGGAAAACCGTCCGGCTGTACACGTTTTTTCCGAGGGGATTGGCCGTGCGAGACGTCCTGTTGCAATCATTCGTTTGACCGTCTCCAAACTAAGGTGCGCTCGCACTGGTGAAGCTGGCGACGATATTGCCGGACGTGTAGGCTGGCACAGGTTATTGCAGTGATACAGTCGTCTCTTATATAAGAGATAATATATTATTTTTTATCTCATTCTCTTTTATTTATATAGGATTTTACTTATTTAATATAGTTAAAAGACAATTAAGATAGTATTATTGAAGATGCTCTACGGATGACTATGATAACCATCTTCACCGACCGTTCGAACAAAAACTGCAAGCAAGTTTTGTAAATAAAACGACAAAATTTACCAATAGGCCGTTTGAAGTGTGAGCTTTCCCGCCTTGCAAGATTGTAGCACACGCTGACGCTATGCATGCGTTGCAGCTTGGCATGGGCAGCGCGCTGGAGACGCTGTGCGGGCAGGCCGTGGGCGCCGGGCAGGTGGACATGCTTGGCGTCTACATCCAGCGCTCCTGGATCGTCTGCGGCGCCACCGCGCTCGCTCTCGCGCCGATCTACGTCTTCACGGCGCCGATCCTCCGGGCGCTCCACCAGCCAGGCGACATCTCCGACGTCGCCGGCCGGTACACTCGCTGGATCATTCCGCAGCTCTTCGCCTACGCCGCTAACTTCCCGCTGCAGAAGTTCTTCCAGGCGCAGAGCAAGGTCTGGGTCATGACCGTCATCTCCGGCGCCGGGCTCGCTATCCACATCGTGCTCAACTACATCTTCGTCACGCGGCTCGGGCACGGCCTCGTCGGCGCCGCCCTCGTCGGGAATGTGTCGTGGTGGCTCATCATCGTCGCGCAGTTCGTGTACCTCGTCTCCGGCTGCTTCCCGGAGGCGTGGAGGGGGTTCTCCATGCTCGCGTTCAAGAACCTCGCCGCCTTCGTCAAGCTGTCGCTCGCCTCCGCTGTCATGCTCTGGTTGGTCTATCTATCGACGTCATAGTTATTACCTATGCCATTATGATTCAAGCGGTGGGTAGATTAATTTTTTATGTCATCTAGCTTGGAGCTCTGGTACTACACTGCAGTGCTCATCCTTGTGGGCCTCCTAAAGAATGCCAAACTACAAGTTGACGTCATGTCAGTTTGGTAAGCAATTTTTCTCTGACAAACCTGTAACTTAATTATGCATATATCTAAATGTTCATTTAGTAATTAATTAATTCGTTCCAAAATTTACAGCGTCAATTACCAGCTCTGGACCTTGATGGTTGCACTTGGCTTCAATGCAGCAGTGAGGTAATTAACACAAAATCAACACAAGCCCAGTTCTAGCACTAACACAAGATTAAAAGCATCAGTACTGGTGTTAATGCAAAATTTCTCCTCTCTTGTCTTGCTTGAGCGTGCAGCGTGAGGGTGTCGAACGAGCTGGGGGCGAACAGGCCAAAGGCGGCCAAGTTCTCGGTGATCATGGCGGTCTCGACGTCCGCCTTCACTGGGGCCATCTTCATGGCCGTGTTCCTCATCTGGAGGACCGAGCTGCCGCGGTTCTTCAGCGAGAACGACGAGGTGCTGAGGGAGGCTGCGAGACTGGGTTACCTTCTTGCAGGAACCATCTTCCTCAACAGCATCCAGCCTGTGCTCTCAGGTACTACCAATTAAAAACCAAAACTGATGAAATGGCGATCAATTCTTGAAGATATATTTGCATTTCTGATGCGAAGATCTGAACATGCAATTATTGAATTAATTTTACAGGTGTGGCGATAGGAGCAGGGTGGCAGTCGATTGTGGCATTCGTAAACATAGGGTGCTACTACTTGGTTGGCATTCCACTGGGAGTCCTCTTTGGCTTCAAGCTGAAACTTGGTGCATTGGTACGAACAAATCAAATCAACTTATAATATGGATGAATAATTGGGATGCACAATTTAATTCTAACCTTTGAATATTCTGCAGAAACTATATATAATCATGTGTTTAATTATTTTTTTGCAGGGGATTTGGGTGGGCATGTCACTTGGCACGCTGCTGCAGACTGCTACACTTCTCTTGATTTCCTTCAGAACCAAGTGGGAGACACAGGTGCGGTACTCTAAATACTGACGCTTAACAATATCGCTGTCAATCAAAGTTGAAGAAAGAGATCTTTATTTCAAGAAATGTCTGAACTTTGATTAATGTTGCAGGCTATGTTGGCTGAAGAGAGAATCAGAGAGTGGGGAGGAAGGAACGACGCCTTGCCGGCGACGATCGACAACGTAGATCGATGATCAGATTGTTCCTGCAAACTTTATTGCAATTGTTATTTATATATACATGGATGACACAGAGGGGTAGATTTATAGAATTAATATGTACAGATTGATCTAATGGACCTCAATTTTCTTTTATCTTACCGATTTCCCCCCTTTTTGGTCGGAAGATCAGCTGGGCATTGTACTTCGGTTAATTTTCACTTTTTCAGTCCTTTGGAACTATCTAATGAGTATAGATATTTATTTTTATTCAGCAGGAAAACTACATGCTCTCTCTTTAATTTCAATCTTTGCAAAGCCCAACTGGTCACACATATCCACACGAGCAAAATATTGCTATAGTAATTTGTAAAGTGTGCAATGTCACACACATACCGAGTAGTTTCCGAGAAGAGATTGCTTCATTACTCAGTGAGAGTACGGTATCGACAAAATGAACTTACACTGTTTCTAGAAAGCCAAACGGACCACAGCATTAGTACTCATCGTAGCTTCTTAAGCACTGTCTCTATACATGTGACACTAGCACCGCGAAGGACCAACTGAGAATGATGCTTTATGCGCTTGAAAATCAATTCATTTATACGAATAAAACAATTCTTTTTAGACCATTATCTTAGTATTCACATATAAATTCTATCTCCACCAAAATGAGAACCAAAATTGTGGGGAACAGGGATGATAATTTCCCACGTGGAGGCAGAGAAACCACGGGATCGGGAAGGATCCCCACTAGGTTTCATGGGAATAGTGTGGGTGCCATATGCACCGTCCATATCCTCTATGGGATAATTTAAAGAAAATCACTGTAAATTTTGTGATATAATGGTTAAAACATCACTAATATTTATAATGAAGTATTTTATTTCTAAGGGATCCCATATGGACATGGATGATGTTGGGGGTGGAGGTGGATATGTGCATGTTTTTTCAACCTATGACTTATAACTTATGCTTTCTCTTGAATAAAAAAGCGGGTTGGTTTCTCTATCGTCTTTTCTAAGAGGCTTATTGGGATGGTATTTTTGAAGCGGTTTATCGATATTCAATTCATTCGTATAAACGCTCATGCTAGAGCCAAAAGCTATCAGTAGCAGCTAAAAAGAACATATAGGCCTGTTCTTTTAAGCTACGGGCCTATTCTTTCTGATTTTTGAAATCGGCTTTTGACTTTTGCTACAGTACCTAACTTTCAAACGGAGTATTTTTTTTAAGACGGGGTCTACAAGTTAATTGTAGTACACGTTAAAAGCACAATATCTATACCAGCCAAAATTACAAGTAAAGTATCTTTCTTTCCGTAATATCTGTCGCGAACAAACAAAATTGAAAAATTTCAACCAAAACCCATAAGCCGTAGCCACAAAGAAAAGGCCTTACGTCTTTTGGCTGTTCGTGAGAGAATACGAAGAGATAGTGACTTGTATTCGATTTTAGCTAATATAAATAAAGTTATTGTAGTATGTATTACAATTGACTTGTAGACCTCATCTTGAAAAGACACTGTTTGAAAGATAGTTATTATAGAAAAGCACTCTACAGTAGAAAAGTGGCTTTTAGAAACCAAAAAGAAGACACAATATTTGCCCCACTGGGTTTAGTGAGGGCAGGACAGGAATGTCTTAGCCGAAAAGAACCCGCGCGACCCTCTGTCCCTGTCGCCATCCCTGGTAGCTTGACAAACTGCCCACATAAGAAGGTGCTTATGGCTAAATTTCACTCTAGCTCGCTTAGTTTGTATTGTAGCTGATGATGGTTTATTTGGTATAATTAAATTTAAAAAATTTAAAAATAGAAAAAATAGGTTGATCTATCACGTATAATGCAAACGAATGCGAAAAAAAAGAACAGGCAAAAAGCTCAAAAAAGTCGAAAATAAAAAAACAAAATTTAGAAATAGTGAAAAAAAAAAATTTATAGCCAAAAGCTCACATCGAAATAAGCGGGCTCTAAATCACAATCACTTATACGATATTGGTTCAAGTCACACCAAATGTACGCCATAAATGATTTATTAGTATTGATCCGTCTCCAACTGTGCTACCTATATCTTTGGATAGCTATGCTAACCAACCATCCTTGCACTCTAGATAAAGCGCAAGGTCATGACGAAATGTTTGTGTACGCAATGACACAATCAATTATTCAATTTGATAGATCATTGGATTGAAATATCAGAATCGAGAATGCCACCAACCACCAAATCATGTCAGAACAGTAGGTGTGGATTAAGGGAGCAAAGCCGTTGTCGACATCGATCAATCCCCCTGTCGATAAATTGCCCTCTTACCGGTCGTAAAGGTCGTCGTGTCCATCGTCCAGTCAACTAAACTTCCCTACCACAAAAGGAGAAAAAAGAACACATCTTTTCAAGCAACGACGAACAACTGCCCCAGCTCTGGCGTCTCAAAGTCGATCGGTCGATTCTTCACGTTTCTTTCGAAAATGACCAGTCTGCCTGCAATGGTAGCTCATCCAAGCCTTGAAAAGGAAGTGAGAAACTAGAATTAGATAGGCATGTCCATTTAGTTTGTATTTTTTCTACTGAGTCATCGTGTGAGAATGTATATATTATGTGGGGATAAATCATTGCAATTTAGAGAAGTAAAAATTTAGAATTTATAAATTTATAGTTTTTCTGAAATTCCTACAGACCTGCTGGTCTGACTAGTCAGATCGGCCCCCTCTAGTGGTCTGACTGGTGACCATCAGTGGTCAGACTGGCTGGGGATGGTGGTCTTACCGACAGGGGTAGAGTTGATTTGGCTGAATTTAAGAATTTTAGGAATTGAATCATGGATTAATTTGGTTTGCTCTAGGTTAGTGCATATATATTGTATAATGAATGTTTTAGCTAATGTGGAATAAGTTGTGAAGAATTTGTGTTCGCAAATGACTTCTTTGTCTTTAGATGTGCAGAGAGGCTTGGAGTTAACCTTAGTCAACGGCGAGAATTGGGGCTACACTTATGAAGAAGCTGAGGCCCAAAACAATCAATGATGTCAGGTGAGATGGCTGAGCTCAACTATGGCACGAGAAAGGTAGGACAAATGTTGAGGGGAAGTTCGAGCAGTGGGTTGCGCCATATGGTTTGATCGGTCCAAGTGAGGTGTAGTCTATTGGAACCAGAACAGAACAGACTTGCTAACGTGTAGCAAGCTAGTAGTGTACTTACATGTGGCAAGTATGACGTTTGATTTTAAAGAAAGATGAATAGCAGATCAAGAAAGGGTATTTTCATAAGTTGACCAAAATACCAGAAACTACATTGGATTAAAACCGCGACACTCAGGAAAGTGGTTTAGGTGAAGAAGAAGCAAAGAAGATTAAGTTGGATCAAAAACTAAGAACTTAGCACATTCGAGTTTCTGTGTTTTGAAAGAACTTAGCGCATTCGAGTTTATGTGTTTTGAAAAACGTGCATAAGTGTACTGTGAGTAACACCTGTGTTGTGTGTTAATGGGTTTTTTTTCCTATTTTTGCTAAGTGGATAATACCCAAAAGGGTTAGATGGGGCCGGTTGGCTTGTCTATTTGACAGGTTATGATAGTGCCTTGCTAGTGAACCATCCAACCATCCTAGTTTTATTCATTGAAGCTAAGTATTCTAGTGTGAGTATTATGTGTTTTCTTGTCCTCTAGGTGGAGCGGCTATAAAATATTTATTCTCAAGTGGTAATATATTAACTTTATTCATCTCTCATAGACCTCTCTTGTTTTGATTGATTTGCTTTTGATTTAGTTGGTTTTTATCTTCTCCCACCTTCTCAATCTTGCTAGATGCCAATGAAGAGTAAGTGATAGAGATGTATCATGGAAATCAATCTCTATCCATCTAGACATGAGTTTTTGGCAAGTTTTTAAAGTTTCTTGGTTTTACTTAGATTTGACCTTTTCAGTAGTTTTCTTGATTCAGTTGTTTTTGTCTCGATTCCTTAGATGTTCTTGATGTGACATAGAAATACATCTATAGCAATATTGGCTATCCTCCACCCACAAGCATGTCACATTCCTCATTTTTTGTTCTTGCCTGGTTTGGTGTAATCTTACTTGTTCTTGAGAAAGGTCTAAACTTTTACTTGGATTCTTGCGATCTTTGGTTGGATAGGTTCCTGAGATATTAAGCAAAGTGTGTGCAAAAATTTATTTTATTTAGACTTGTATTTTTAGAGTGGCACTAAACGTTGCATCGACTCAGACTTAAATTTCAGTTTTGGTGTAGGGGGGCCCAGTGAGACCGCACCCCTCTCAGTTATATCACTAGGGCCAATCAGACCAGCATCTAGCTAGTTGTCCGATCACCATAAACTAGTCAGATTGCCCTTGGTAGCCGGTCTGGCCACCTAAGCACAAAAATTCTTGAATTTTGGTTTTTTTTATTTGCTGGCTTTTGTGTTGGCTTTTCATCTTATTCTTCATAGCTCATGAAGGACCATATAAGAAGGTTCATGATAATGTTGTGATGAACCATTGGAAGTTTCATAGAGTGGTTAAGTAATTTTGCAAAGATCACATCTTATTTGTGCTATTTTCTAGAAGTTTCAGGAAAAACGGTAGTACCGCTGGTATTGGTGCGGTCATACCCATGGCGGTAGTACCATAAGTGTTGGAGCAGTCATACTGCAGGGTGGTAGTTTCGGCTTGGGGAACGATATATTTTTTCCAGAGAGGCCTAGTTGGGATTGCAAGGTGTGGTAGTATCGGGTTTGAGAGCGGTAGTACCGCAGCACGGTAGTATCGGCATGCTGCATGCGGTACTATTGGATTTGGTAGAAAAACATGATTTTGGGTTTTGTGTTATGGATTGAGTTGGGTTGACTTGAGTTATTGCATTAAGGTTGCATGAAGCATATTTTGGCTAATGTGGGTCAAGTGGTAAAGAATTTATGCCCAAAAACGATTTCTTTGTATTTAGATGTGTAGGGTCGCTTGGACTCAACTGTGGTCAACAACAAGGATTGGGGCTAGACTCGTGGAGGAGTTGAGGTTTAGAACGATCAAGGATGCCGGGTGAGATGGTGAGATCAAGAATGGCAAAAGAAAGGCGATAAATGTTGAAGACAAGTTTGAACGGCGAGATTGTACTATGAGGCTTGAATGGTCCAAATGAGCCATGGTTCATGGAATTGGAACAAAAGAGACTTAGTGATATGTGGTAAACTAGTGGTGCACCTACACGTGGTAAGCATGATGATTGCTTGCAAAGTATAGTGATGACCAAGTTAATAAGGGGTATTTTGGTAGTTTGACCAAAATACCAAAAATCACCTTAGATCAAAACTGCGGCATGTGGGTGGCGTATTGAAGAGCGGTTTAGGTCATGTTGGAGCTGGTTTAATCGAGATGGATCAAGGCAAAGGACTTAGTAGATTCACACTTATGCGCTTTAAGAAACGTGCATAAGTGATTTGTTAGTTAAAACATGTGTGTATGGGGTTAACGGGTTTTTCCATTGTGTTAGTGGATAAGATCCACTAAAGGCTAGGTATAGTTGGTTACCCACCTATTTAAGGGTTTGGGATAGAGACATGTGGGTTAACCATCCAACCCATCTCTCTTGTGCCTTCAATCTAGGGTTAGGGTTTGACAGTTGAGTGCTCTTGGGTGCTCTCTATTCTCTAAGGTAAACTGGTTGTAAAACCTACCTCTTCAAGTGGTAGTACATCAATTTTTGATGATCTCCATGTCTATTTCTTGTTTTGATTGATTTACTTTTATTTCAGTTGGTTTTAATTTCTCTTTTTTCCTCTTCTTGATCCTGCAATGCTAAGAATGTGATTGAGATGGAGATAACCCTGAAAATATCTTCTATCATCTAGGTACTTCGATAGTAAGTTCATGAAGAAACCCGATTTTGCTTGATTTTGGCCCCATCGAGTGATTTTTTGTTTTAAGGGTTGTTGGGTCGTATTTTTCGATGTTCTAGCTTGCTATGACATGTGAAAATACATCTAGAGGCATCTTATCCATCATCTCCTATGAGCAAGTTATATTCACCGTTTAGGGTTTTGGCTTAGTTTTGGTGCAACCTTCATACAAACTGAAAAAGGTCATGATTTTGACGGTTGTTTGTTGGAATAGGTTCCTGATATCATAGAATAGATCCCTATAAAATTTTATGTTATTTGGATCTATAGATAAAAAGTTCTCTTAATTTTGGTTTTTAAAATCGTGCTAAAAGCAGTGTTCACCCTGATTTTACTGTAGCAGCGGTAGTAACGCAGTTACTGTAGCTGTAATACCACAGTTATTGTAGCAAGCACTATTTTTTGGCGTTTTGATTTCCTAGTTTGTGTGGTGCCTTTTCATCCTAATATTAATAGTTGGAATTATTCATCATATACCCTCCTCTTAGACTGAAATTCAGAATTTACCCTCCGGCCCACATGTCAGTGACTCATCCCGACCCCACGTGTCAGTGACTCGGGAGGGTAAATCCCGAAACTCTCAAATGTGAGGAGGGTATATGACGAAGTTTCCCTTAATAGTTTTGTAACTATTGGAGTGAAGGATTGGTGAATATTTAGAGCAAAAATTTGAAAGCAATATTCACCCCCTCTGTTGTCATCTTTGGTTCTACAATTGGTATCAGAGCACAGTTAGCTCTTCTCATTGATATTAACCGATCTTAAGAGCCATGGCAGCATACAAATATTCCACTAAGCCTCATATCTTTGATGGAGTTGACTATCCCTTTTGGAAGAGTAGGATTGAGTCTTACATTCAGGCTCAAGGCTATGCGATTTGAAAAAAGGTTAATATGCGGTTTGTTGTTCCTGTCGATGAGAACATCACGGTTATGAATACACCAGATATTGAGGCAAATGCTAAGGCAAGGAATATCATCATTCAGGGTTTTCGTAGAAATGAGTTTGATTGTATTTCTCACCTTTCGTCAGCATACGATATTTGGGTGACTCTCGATGCATACCATGAGGGTACCACCAAATCAATACTGTCTGATAGGATCAGTACAAGAGAGAATACAACAAATTTGATATGCTTGCTAGTGAGTCCTTGGATGAGTGTTTTGGCAGATTTCACAAGATTTTGAGCAATCTCTGAGCTGTTGGTTTCACATACTCAGACTTGGATAACGCTTGTTAGATGCTTTCTTCCTTGGACTTCAGAGTTTGGGAGATGAAACTGACCACCATCAAGGACACGACTGATCTATCGACCTTGAGTCTTGACGTGTTGTACTCTCACCTCAAGGCTCATGAGATCGACATCGTCTCTCGTAAGACAAAGTCACAGTCGATGCCCTTGGTCACTGATCCCTCATCTACTTCTGGACCTCAAGGCTTAGAGATATGGAGAAATTAAAGACCTCACATAATAGTGTGATCTCTAAGCATGATTTGTTTAAGGTGGAGAATGTTAGTTAGTTATCTAAATTTGAGGTGGCTAGAGTTACTCTTTGTCAGTCTGATTCTGCTAAGATTATAGTTTGCACCTCATGTGAGGATAAGTGGTATGTTCAGTAGGTTGTTTGTTGAGTTCCCTAGTGTCTTACTAGAAATTCACAATGGTAATGGCACTACTTTGAGAGGTTTTGTAATGAGACAGGTATAGAGCATTAGTTCTCTTCTCCATACATCTCTCAGCAAAATGGCATTGTGGAGAGAAAAAACCATATCTTGGTCGAGATGGCCAGGATGATGCTAGATAAGTATGATACACCTAGAAAGTTTTGGGCTGAGGCTATAGGTACTACGTGCCATATTTCAAATAGAATTTTTCTTAGGGCACACTTGCATCACTCTTCTTATGAGTTGAGGTATGGGCAAAAACCTAGTGTCTTGTATTTTTGTGCTTTTAGTTATAAGTGTTTCATTCTAAAGTCTGGAAAGCTAGATAAGTTTGAATCTCGCTCTTCTGATGGTATATTTCTAGGTTACTCGACTTCTTCGTAGGTTATAGAGTCTGGAATTGCGAGGCGAGTAAGATAGTTGAGACCTATGAGGTTACTTTCGATGAGACTTGTTCTAGTACTAGGCTCGATATCTCAAGTCCAATTATGCAGTCTGAGACCATCTTTATCGATGATGAGAATGATGGAGATGAAGGTTCTATACCTGATCCAATCTCATCTACCCCTGAGGTGCCTGTTTCTACCATTGCATCTAAGGGAGATCAGCCCTTACCCTTTAGCCCTTCTAGAGCTTGTGGCTTTGCTCATACCTCCACAACTCATGAGGTAGAGGCCACTTCTTCATCACATTTAGGACCTCCCTGACACATTTAGAATCGTCATCCTTCTGAGCAGATGATAGGTGATCTCTTTGAACATGTCACATGCTCGAAGTCTAGTTATCTCATTTCTATCTACACACAGCCTTTGTTACCATATTTGAGCCCAAAGATATTGGTCATGTTTTGTCTGATGAGTTTTGGGTTAATGCCATGCATGAAAAGTTAGAGAATTTTAAGAGTAACAAGATCTAGTCGCTTATTGAGCCCCCTAGAGGTCATAATATCATTGGAACTAAGTGGGTCTTTAAGAACAAGCACAATGAGGATAGAGTAGTCTTTCAAAATAAGGCTAGACTGGTATCTCAGAGTTTCTCCTAGGTTGAGCGTTTAGATTTTGAGAAAACCTTCGCTCCTATAGCTAGGTCAGAGGCCATTAGGATTTTGCTTGTATTCGCAGTGTCCAGGGATTCAAGCTGTATCAGATGGATGTCAAGAATACCTTTCTCTATTGGTGTATTGAGAAAAAGGTCTATATTAGACAGCCTTCTAGGTTTTGAGAACCCCACATATCCAAACCACATCTTCAAGATTTCCAAAGCCTTATATGGATTTAAATAAGCCCCTAGTGCTTGGTATGCAAGTTTTAAGTTCTATTTGTTGAGTCATAAGTGTGAGATGGGTATGGTAAATAATTCTTTATTCATTTGTAGGCATGACAATGACCTTATACTCATACAGATTTATGTGGATGATATCATCTTTGGTGGCTCTTCTCATACTCTTGTTTCTCAATTTTCTGATGTCATGAGCATAGAGTATAGGATGAGTATGATGGGCGAGTTGAGTTTCTTCCTCAGCTTCTAGATCAAGTAGACTCGGGATGATACTTTCTTGTATCAGGGCAAGTATACTCCAGACCTCCTGAGATGCTTTAACATGAGTGATGGCAAGCTAGTGTCGACTCCGATTGTAACATCGACCATACTTGATCCTAACAAGGATGGTGAGCCTGTAGATTAGAAGGAGTACCGCAACATGATTGGCTCCCTTCTGTACCTCACTACTTTGAGGTCGGACATGCACTTTGCCATATGTCTGTGTGCTTGATTTCAAGCTTCTCCTCATGTCTCTCACTGTCAGGCGGTGAAGTGCATTTTTAGGCACCTTGGAGCTACTCTAGATTGTGGTATATGGTACTCTTTTGCTTCTTGTCTTTCCCTTAGAGCCTACTCTGATGCAGACTTTGCTAGCTATAGGATAGATCATAAGAGCACTTCTGGTACTAGGTAATTTATTGGTACTTTTCTTGTTTCTTTGTCTTTTAGAAATTAGTCCAGTGTTGCACAGTCCACCGCAGAGGCCGAGTATGTTGTAGCTACTAGTTGCTGTAGTTAGATTCTTTGGATGGTTTTGACCTTGCGGAACTTTGGGTTAGCCATAGATAGTATTCCACTTTTTTTGTGATAACACTTCTGCCATTAACATTGCCAAGAACTTAGTGCAGCATTCTAAAGCCAAGCACATAGATATCTGGTATCATTTCTTTAGAGACTATGTGGAGAAGTGTGACAAAGTGCTTCAGTTCATGGAGAGTGACCACCAGTTAGCTGATATTTTCACCAAGCCTTTAGATAGCTTAAGGTTCGTGGCTTTGCAGGGAGAGCTTGGGGTGGTTTGTCCTTATGGCATAATCCGAGGGGGAGCATCATGCACTTTTTATATTATATGTTCATTTGCTTCTTTCTGCACTTTGCTTTTAAGCGCTTTTGGGTTAGTCTTCCTAGCTTAGCTAGGGTTGGTATCATACTATGCTGTTTAAATTTTGTCCTCTTATCTTATGATCTTAGGATGCTGCTTATTAGTTACTCCTCTTTTCATTAGGTTGAGTTCGCTCACTTCTTTTAGGTCTAAAGAGTTGGGCCCTCTGGGTAGACAGGGACCATGTTTACTCCCTTATGTTTGGATGACCAGCTAATAGTTTTAGAGTCATATGAGGTACATGAGAGAGAGTCTGAGCCATAATAATATCTTTATCTTACCTATGCTTTAAGAACTACCATTTCTTCATTTTTGTAGCTTCTTCTCTCTTGCATATTGCTTTCGTTCAAGGAAATTTTTTTGTGATTTTCTTGAGTTTAATATTGACATAACTCAATTTGAACCAAAGTGTTTCTAAAATTGACTCACTTGCTGAGGGGGAGCTGGGATGTTTATTGCATCATGATGCATTTTAAATTTAGCAATATGTATTGGAATATAATTGGAGTTTTGACTATTATCCTTATATGATATGATATCTCACTTTACATCTTGCTAAATCTTATGCTGACTTGCTAGATTTATCAAGTCGTTCTATGTGTAGCTTAGCTTTTTCTATGCTAGCTCTATTAAATGTGAAAAACTTGAATAAAGCATGTCTTGTTGAATCTTGCGAATAGTTTTCCTCTAGTGATCTACTTATGATTCATACCATGTCAAATAAGCTAAATTGAGTTTTGAATCTAAATTGAACTTTAGATTAAGCTATACTAGTTTTTTTATTGAAACATGAGTTAATATTACCTCTTTGTTCTTGAACAAAGTTTTGAAAATGCAAAATGATCTCTTTTGTGTAAATATACTGATCTCACAATTCTTTCTCATGAGACGGCTTGCCATTACATTTGGCATGAACTTAGGGGAGTTTTGGATGACCAAAATCATTTCCTTAAGCTTCGTACTTGGGGTGGTCATATAAGGCTTAAGATTTGCACATGGCTAAGAAAATAAAAATGGTGAAAATGAATTTCAAATAATGCCAAATGTGTTAAATTTGCTTAATTACAAGAGGTATCATGTGTTTGAACAAAATGTTTCATGTTTGAACTTCTAGCACTCTAAATTGACTAAATTGTAGCTTTTTGGTTTTAGTTAGAATATTGACATGACTTGACTCATTTTTAGATACATTTAGCTAAACTATGATATTTAGCGATTTGACATGTTAAAAATCTATTTAATCTCAAATTATTGCTCTTTTGGTTTTAGTTTTGCTATATGTAGTTTGCCATGATTTAAATAGTTCTTTCACATAATATGACTTGATGTCATACTTGCAGAGTCAGTTTGGATAATTTTCATAGAAATGAATAAAATATACTCACTTCATTTCATTCATGCTTTATCCTCTTCTATACAACTTGATGACTCTATTATCAAAGGGGGAGAAATATTGGTAAAAATGTATATCTAGAACATGAATTGGAGTTTTTGTGCAAATGTTTACTGAGTTAGAGCTTTTGATCTATTCTCACCATGACCAAGGTTAAACAAAATAATTGTTCTTTCATATAGACATATAGTGAGATTTTCCGACTCATTTGATGGATTTGAAACTTTTTGTGAAAAGCTTGTCACTCTATTTTTGCCTCAAATGGTCATTTTCAGTCATTGCTTTACTCTTGTGACCATTTTGAGCCTCACTTTGTAAAATTTTTCTTCTTTATCTAAAATCACCTTCTATTTGCATTTTTGAATATTGCCAATGGATTCATTAAGGAAAAACGATAGTACCGCTAGTATTGGTGCGGTCATACCACATGGTGGTAGTACTGAAAGTGTTGGAGAGGTCATACCACTGGGCGGTAGTACCGACTTGGGGAACTGTACATTTTTTCTAGAAAGGTCCAGTTCAGGATTGCAAGGTGCGGTAGTATCGAGTTTGAGAGTGGTAGTACCGCAGTGCGGTACTACTGGCATGTTACATGTGGTACTACCGGATTAGGCAAAAAAAGGATTTTGGGTTTTGTGTTATGGATTGAGTTGGGTTGATCTGGGTTATGGCATTAAGGTTGCATGAAGCATGTTTTGGCTAATGTGGGTCAAATTGTGAAGAATTTCTCCCCGGAAACAATTCCTTTATCTTTGGATGTGCAATGTCACTTGGAGTCAACTATAATCAACGGCGAGGATCGGAGCTAGGTTTATGGAGGAGTTGAGGCCTAGAACGACCAAGGATGTCAGGTGAGACGGTGAGCTCAAGCATGGCACAAAAAAGGCAAAAAATATTGAAGGAAAGTTCGATCGGTGGGATTGCACCATGAGGGTTGGACGGTCCAAGTGAGCCATGGTTCATGGAACCGAGACGGGAGATACTTGGCAATATGTGGCAAGCCAGTGGTGCACCTACATGTGGTAAGCGTGGTGATTGCTTGCAAAGGATGATGATGACCGGGTCAATGAGGGGTATTTTTGTAGTTTGGCCAAAATACTAGAAACCATCTTGGATTAATACCGCAGTGCATGTGTGGCATGCTGGAGAGCGGTTTTGGTCAAGGTGGAGCTGGTTTGATCAAGATGG
Organism: Melocanna baccifera; assembly: GCA_036346265.1. Classification (NCBI taxonomy): domain Eukaryota; kingdom Viridiplantae; phylum Streptophyta; class Magnoliopsida; order Poales; family Poaceae; genus Melocanna; species Melocanna baccifera. The sequence continues at coordinate 31,466,740 of CM070682.1, read as the reverse complement.
ATCAAGGCAAAGAACTTAGTAGATTCAAACTTATGCACTTTAAAAAGCGTGTATAAGTAATATGTGTCAGTTAAAACCGATATGTATAGGGTTAACAGATTTTTCCCATTCTGTTAGTGGATAGGATCCACTAAGAGCTAGGTATGGCTGGTTGCTCACCAATTTAAGGGTTTGGGATGGAGACATCTGTGTTAACTATCCAACTCATCTCTCTTGTGCCTTGAAGTCTAGGGTTAGGGTTTGAAACTTGAGTGCTCTTGGGTGCTCTCTATTCTCCAAGTTAGAGTGGCTGTAAAACCTACCTCTTCAAGTGATAATACATCAATTTTTTTTCAGTTGGTTTTCATATCTCTTCTTTTCTCTTCTTGATCTTGCTATGCTAAGAATGTGATTGAGATAGAGATAACCTCTAGAAATCAATCTCCTATCATCTAGAAACTTTGATAGCAAGTTCATAAAGATACCCGATTTTGCTTGATTTTTGCCCCCATCGAGTGATTTCTTGTTTAAAGAGTTTTTGGATCATGTTCTTTGGTGTTCTAGCTTGCTGTGGCATGTGAGAATATATCTGGAGCTATCTTGGCCCTCATCTACCCACAAATAAGTTGTATTCACCATTTGGAGTTTTGGCTGTGCAACCTTCCAACAAACTGAAAAAGATCCCAACATTGGCCATAATTTTAATGATCATTTATTGGAATAGGTTTCTGATATCCTTGAGAGATCACTGCAAAATTTCATGTCATTTGGATCTATGGATTAAAAGTTCTCTTATTTTTTGTTTTTAAAATCGTGCTAAAAACGTTGTTCATCCTGATTTTTACTGTAGCAGCGGTAGTACCGTGACTACTATTGAGGTAGTACCATAGTTGTTGTAGCAAGCACTATTTTTAGCATTTTGATTTCATAGTTTGTGTGGTGGCTTTCTGTCCTAATCTTCAAAGTTTTGTAACTATTGAAGTGAAGAATTGGTGAATATTTGGGGGGAAAATTTGAAAGCAATATTCACCCCCTTTTGTTGCCATCTTCGGTCCTATAGCTCTATAGCTATGTGGGCATGAGGTGGTCCACTCATTTGTCATGAAGAACTAGTCTAGCTGCTCCAACAGAGGATTCTCCTGAATGTTGCTCCAAGTGAAAGATCTACACTTGAGGGTCAATTTTATAAGGCCCAGGTTACTAATAATGTTGTTGAAATTCCCCAAGAAGAGCCATTTTTGATTAGGAGAGATGTCTAGATGAGAGTGTCAGTCCACAAAATCATCTCGCCAATGCCCCTAGCAAGGTCCATAGATGTTTATAAGTGTCCATTGACCTGAACTTGCCACTAACATGAACTAGATTATTTGGGCAAACTGAGTATTGAGTAGTAGATTTTCACTAAAAACCGAGTTGTTCCAAAGGACAATCAGGCCCCAGAGGCACCAACGGAGAGTAAGTGAATTTATCAAGACTTTTTGGGGCAACTTTTCAGATATAAGAGTGGCCAAAGCTATCCCATTTGGTTTCTTGGAGGCAAACAATAGAGCAGGAACTTTTGCTATTTTATCTCTAATTGATCTCCATTTTTCAAGGGAATTCATTCCCCTCACATTCCAACAGAGGACCTTCCAACTTCTGAACTATTGGCTCGAGTTCATTGATCACAAAAGAGCAGAGTGATGTAGGAAAATATGCAAAGTAGTACTATCAATAAACCTAGCCTGAGCAGATACATTCCCAAAGAGTATTGTAGCTGGTATGACAAATCATTGGAGCAACAAATAAACAAACCAACCCTTGGGGTAATTCAAAGGCAAATTGTCAAACCCCGAAGCAATGACTCTAGGATCCTTTGTGTGAATCGTACTAGTCCAGGATCAAGCTAGTGCACACAGTGGATAACAAAGATTCATATCATGCATAATGACATTTATTCATTAACTAATTATGGGCCTGATAGCCACAGTTTACATCAATGGTTGATAAAGCTAAATTAAATATAAGCAGCAGAAGAAGAACAATAAAGCAGCAGCCCATCCTTCCTGCCCACAGGTGAATGATTGTAAGCCGTGATCTACTCATCGCTTTCCTTATAGAAGTTGATGAAGGCATACTTTGAAAATAGTGAATGAAGCAATATGAGTACATAGAGTACTCCACAAGTTACACCAGGAGATTTAATAGAGTTCATGCATGCATAAGAGTTGACAATAGAAGGCATAGTAAGGTTAATTGAGCGTAAAATGAAATTGAGGTAAATACTGTAAGTAAATTTAAAACCTGAATTTGATATAATAAATAGAAATAGTAATTTAACAAAATAATATTGTTAGTGTAGACTCCGACCAAATACTAACCTATTCATAGGTATCCCATCTAGACCATCTTTCTCTAAAAAGATCTTATATGGATTTCATCCATCCATATACATTTTGTAAACCATTCTTGAAAAATAAAGTCTAATCCATGAAAAACTTTACTCAACTTGCTCATGATTGTGGGTACAACTATCTAGGATAGTTTTGCACTCTACAAGGTTGTGCAACTTTACCCGCAAGATATGATTATCTCATATTGTCGACCATTAGACGCTTCCGTAGACGTGCGACTGAGAAAATCATAACAAGATCTTTACAAAGCAAAGCCTTCAACCTGACCAAACCAATACTAAGGTTTCACCCCAGCAAATAATCCACTAGACCGGGATCCCCACTTGAGCCGAGTGAGACTTTTTATGGCCTACGCCACACTCACTTTCAACTTACAACGAGACTCAGGTTGGGAGCCACAAATTAGTTAGCCAAGATTGTCGCATACCAGCTTTGTGTTAGTATGTTAGGGTTTTGTAACAGTAGCTCATATACTGGTCCTTAACATGACATAGGCTCAAACCATATGCCACTTGTGCCTGACAATCAACATTGTGTCACCGAACAACAATACATGCCAGCACCCACGACCAAACCATTAGCCTAGGTCAAAGCCAAGTTTTATATTTTGTTTTGAAACATTTCATATACCTTCTTAACTCATCGAAACCAAGAATACACTTTTAAAAACTATCATTTTATGTGAAATAAATATTCCCACATGATATTATTCTAAGCATGGCTTAGCAATTCTATAAAATTTTTAGTTAATACTAATGCACTAACTAGGTTTTTATTTAGGGTGACAAGGCATAGGAAGTCGAATGTCAAATTTGGTCATAAACAAAGGATTTGGGTATAACTAGAATTTAAATCAAATTTAAACTAGATTCGAATAAAAGTACGCACACATAATAATTTAAAAAAATATAAATAATTTAAATTACTAGGAGCAATATGATAAAAGGTGTAACTTGCCACGCTCGAAGTCTTGGCGCTGCGAGTCGGCAAAATCGTACTCTCCGGAATTGTCGTAATCTATACGCAAAGAACCAAAGTAAAATAAGTTCAAAAAATTTAAATAAAATCAAAAAAATAAAGGAGATAGGATGAAGGAGAACGTACTTTTGGAAGTTCAAAACTAAAGGAAAAGGAGGATTTTCTGGAATTATTTTCTAAAGGAAAAGGTATTTATGACATCAGCAAAGAATTATTGGAATTATTTTCTTGCAGGAAAATCAAGATTATGACATCAGCAGGGAATTGAATTTTTGGTCGAAATAAATTTCTAAAGGAAAAACTGATTTGTGACATTGTGCTGATGTTAGCCTTACGTGGCAGGATTTGCTGAAGTGGTTGCCACGTGTCTGACACGTGGCGCTGACATGGCATGGGGTCGGCTCTATGCTGACGTGGCATACCACGTGGCACTGACATGGCTGCCACATGGGTTGAGCGTGAACGTGGCTTGCCATGTGTTGGCTATGTGGATTTGTGACACGAGATGGCATACCACGTGGTGGACAGGCGGGCCAAGAAGGGGAGGACGAGTGGAGACTAATAGATGGAGATCGGGCGGCTGTGATCATGGAAAAGCTCAGACCAATCCGAACAATCAAGGATTGTTCAAACTGTCTGATTGGCAATGGACCGTTTGATTGCAAAGCAACATTCAGACCATCCAAACGGCAAGGGACTTTCAAATCGTCCGATCGGCAATGAACCATCTGATCGCAAAGCAACGTTCCGATCATCCGAACGGCAAGAGACATTCGGACTGTCTGATCAACAATGAATCATCCGATCACAAGGAATGTTTAGACCATCTGAACGACAAAGGATGTTTAGACCGTTTGATTAGTGGACCGTCCGATCGGCAATGGACGATCGATTGGCCAAAGAGACGTTCCTACCATTTGAACGGCAAGGGAGGTTCTTACCAGAAAGGAGCGAAAGGTGATCGACGGTGAGGAGGTAGCCCCAGTGGTTCTAGCAGTGAGTTTCCTCGGGAAGAGGTGACGAGGGTTCGCATGGCGACAAGGATGGAGTAGGCGGTGTCGGTGAGGCGTGAGGTGGACGAAGGTTCCTGGAATTCCTCGTCGAAAATTGCCTTGAGGTTGGCAGATGAGGAAGAAGGCACTGAGGCTCGGGAAAATGGGAGAAGAATGAGTGGGTGAGGGAAGGCATGACTAGAGGATCCTCAAGGGGGGTTTTTATAGGGGTAGAGAAAAGCACGTGGCTCGGGAGCTCGTCGGCATAGTGGCGGACGTTACTCATGCGGCGAGGTTGGAAATGGGGTGTGAATGTGGGAAGAAACGGTCAAAAATGAATGTGTAGTAGAGAGGGGTGTTAATGGTATTGAAGGCACTCTTAATGGAGTAGTAACAGAAGCTTTTAAGAAGCTTCAAGCGGGTGGCAATGGTGGCTAGTGCATTGGGGAAGAAAGGGAGGTAGGGGAAGGGATGACAGGTGGGCCCCGTGTGCCGGACAGAGAGAAGAGAAGGGAAAAAATGATGGGCTATCAGATGAATGCCTTGTGGCGAGAATGTCGGGACCCGGAAAAATAACTTCAAGTCCCTCTGTGTAAATCGCACTATCCGAGGAAAAGCTAGTGCACACAGGGTCAACAGCGATACATATCATGCATAACATCCATAAAATATTATTAAGTAAAGGTAAGGGCCTTATGGCCAAGTTTTACAATAAAAAGGCACATGGCCAACTGAAATAAAAGCAGTGGAAAATAAATAACAGAAGAACAACCCATCCTGCCTGCCACAGGCAAATGACTATAAGACGCGGCCTACTCGTCAAAGTCCTCACCGAAGTCGTTAGAGTCGTACTCTAGCAACATATTTAAGCAAGGTGAGCACTTTAAAGTACTCCACAAGTTACACCAGAGAATATAACAGAATGAAAGCATGCATAAGGAATTTCAAAGAAAGGCTTAATATGGTTATTTTTGCGTAAAAGCGATACTAAATTTAGATTAAAACATAGTACAAAAGCTGAAATTTAATACATCATAAGAAACAATATTTTAACAGAGTATTACCATTAGCGTAGGCTCCAACCTACACTAACCTAATCACGGGCATCCCACCCGGACCACCAAAACTATTGTTTGTCCATAAACCAAGTTTTATGAAAACCAAGTCTAATATGTGAAAACTCTACTCAGCATGTCCATGACTATGGGCACGGCTATCCAAGATAGATTAAAACTCTGCAGAGCTGTACAACTTTACCTACAAGACGTGCCCTTCCTCTTGAGCCACACGATCAACACACTGCCTTAGGTGTGCGGTGAGGAGTTCACAATAAGGTTGTTACAATGCTTCATAGCCAAAATAGTCACGCCGCCACTAAGGTTTCACAACAACTCGAATTCACGAGTTGGAACCCTCTCTTGTGCCATGTGAGACTTCTCGCGGCCTACGTCACGCTCACATTCAGCCTATAGTGCATCTATATTTGGAATATCACAAATTACTTAGCCAGGTCTATATTTGGACTTGTGGTAGTACGAGATGACTTTGTAAAATAATTCACAGAAATGGTCCTTAACTTGGTTTAGGCTCAACCATAATTCTCGTGCTCGACAATCCACAACAAGTCACCAAACACGATGCATGCCAGCACCTCACCACCTAATCAATAGCCTAAGTCCAAACCAAAGTTTTCTATTTTTATTTTTAAACTATTCCATAAACTATCCTTGACTTTTCAAAGTTAAAAATACATTTTCAAGATTCATCATTTCAAGTGAAACAGTTAATCCCACCTAAATCACTCTAAGCCAGGCTAAGCAATTTACTAAAAATTTCTAGTTAATACTATTGTACCAACTAGTTTTTATCTAGGTAACAAGGTATGTGATAGCAAGAATAAAATTTGGCCATACAAAGGAACAGGGTATTAACTAGGGTTTAAATCGTCTTTAAATTACAATGGAATAAAAACTACGCATGCATATACAGTAAAACAACATAAATAATTTAAAATAATAGGAACAATATGGTCAAGGGTGTAACTTGCCTTGCTCGAAGTTCCACTGTGAATCGTCGTCGAAATCGAAATATCCCGAATCGTCAAAATCTATACGCGAAGAACCAATTCAAATTCAAAAACAAAATTCAAATAAAATTCAAAAATAGGCCAGAAATAGAAATTTCATGATTTTAGAAAAAAATTAGAAATTTGAACGGGTGAAATCGGAGTTAAAATGAAGAAGTTATGGCTTCTAGAAGTTTAAATAGAAGAGAAAGAAAAAAATCATTTTCTGGAATTAATTTTATACCGAAAAGGATTTATGACATCAGCATGAATTATTTTACTGAAGGAAATATAAGACTATGACGTCATCAACCTAATTAAATTTTGGTTTGATTTATTTTTATACTGAAAAATCGGCTTATGACGTCAGCCCTAAGTTTTAAAATAACCGGCTTGACACTGATAGGTGGGCCCAGCCACTAGTGGACCTGGTCCACGGACCGGCTTGCGGCTGAGGTAGCAACCTAAGGCCGAGGTGGCACGGCCGCTGGGGGGGGTGGCGCTCGAGGCCCAATGGCCGCGGGCGCTCCGGCAGGCAACGACGCTGGCCGAGTGCACCAAAAGGTAGAGGAGAGTGAGGGGAGGTGATTGGTACCGCGCATGGATCCCAAGGGTGGCCGATGCGGCGTGTCGGCCGTGAATGGCGGCGGTCGAAGGAGGCACACAGCGGCGAGGAAGTTCCGGCGGCACAATTGCTTGGGGTAGAGGTGGCCGATGATCGTCGAAGCTCGAGGAAGGTCGAAGCAGTGTCAGCGAGGAGCGAGGAGGCTTGAGGTGGCCAAAATTGCTCATCGGAGCTAAAAGTGGCTGGCGAAGGAAAAAGGCACGGGGGAGGGCTTCGAGGCTCGGACACTCGAATTGGAGAGTGAGGGGGAGGCGGTGTGTCGAGGGGAGGCTCAGGGGAGGGTTTAAATAGGCAGAGGGGAGGGGTAACGGCTGCATGCGTTAACGCCGGAGTGGAACGGGCAAGGTGATCAATGCGACGGCGCACAGGGCCGTAATGGGGAAGGAAATGCCCGATTCGGTGGTGGTGGAAGGGGGCCTTTAATTTGCATTCACGCGGGAGGGAAATCGGGAAGGAAACTGAAGCATTAAAACTTCGATTTCGGGACGCTAATGGTGGCAGCGGTGGGCACGAGGAGGAAGAAACGGCGGGGACGACGGACCTGACAAGCGGGTCCCACCGGTCGAGAGAGAAAAGAAGGAAAGGGGGCAGTGGCTTTGGATTTGCGACACATGGAAAAGGGAAGTGATCGGGGCCGTTGGATGCCGTGCGAAGAGGTAAGTGAAAGGGGATGGGTGAGATCGATCGGGTGAAGCGGCCAAGATCAAAACCGGCAGCGCTAGATCGGCTCGATGCGCGACGCGTGTCGGCTGGAAGGGAGGGGAAGGCGGCCAAAGGGGTAAGTGGGAGGCGGCGGAAAGGATTAGATCCGGCGGCGGTGGGTTGGCCCGATTTGCGACACTTGGCAGCCCAAGGTTGATTTGGGGTTTCAATTTCCTTTTTGGATTTCAGAAAAGCTAGGAGACTTTAAAATACGAAATAAATTTTAAAAATTTCAGAAATATTCAGAGACTCTTATGAAACTATTTTTGACTTAATGAAAATATTTTTCACGTATAACAGTGTTTAGATTTTTTTGCAAAAACACAAGGTAGCCTTAAAAGTGAGTTTTTAAATTTTAGAAAATTCTAAAAATTTCTAAAAATACATAAATAATTTAGGAAAATTGTAATTCCTTTATTTTGACCTTTATAAAAAAGAAAATTAAATTTTCTCACTTCAAGGCTTGAAATAAAATCAAGAAAATCCAATTAAATTCCAGTAAATCACATAAAATAGAAAAAGAAATTTTGTGATGTTACAGAGAAGAAATCAGAGCCATCGACACGGTTTAATGAAAATGGACGCCTGCGATTAGTGGAGTGGTAGAGATGCGACTTGAGCCTAACACATGTCAGCTCGGGGAGAGAGGGATGATTTTGATTTGATTTCTTTTAAAATAAAGCCAAAAATTTCAAATAACTCTAGAAAATAGCAAATAAAGTCTGGGAAATTCAAAAAAATCAAAGAAATTTTTGAATATATTCTAAACTTAGGAAAAATATTTTTAGCATAAAGTTGTTCTTTAAATTTTTACAAAAATACTTTTTAGCTTTCAAATTGATATTTAAATTCTAGAAAAACACAAACAAAATCTAGATAAAAGCCAAATGTTCTAAAATAACAAATTTGAAATAGGATTTTTACAACAATTCAAAATAATATTTTATTTTTAATTTTCTATTTCTCTTTAAATTACTTTTGAGAAGAAAAAGCTTTTTTCAAAAGCTAAAAACTAGGCAAAGAAAACTTCAAAATTCAAGCAATCCAATAACACTTGTTTTTTTATTTTAGATGAAATTAAATTTGTTTTACTAAAAAGTTTTAAAGAAACTGTTGGGTTGTTGCATAAATGAGCAAACAAACCACAATTAAGACAAAAGTATCATGGATCCCCACAAAATGCAGATGTCACATTACTTCATCCCGTTAGTCTTCATCTTTATTCTTGTATACAACTATGATGTTTCCATCCGCCAGCTGCTAAGGGGGATTTACAGTGGTGGTGGCCTCAGTCTTGCATCAGCGGCACCGGTAGCTTGTGCATCCTAGTATTGGATCGACCAGTGACATGGGTTCCACATGTGCCTACTCCTGAAGTTGCTCCAAGCCTGCATTGAACTTAGGAACACGTTCAACTTTTATGAAGTCACTTTTGACGAGTCTAGTCCTAGTACTAGACCTGACAGTTAGGTACATAGGTACACGGTGATAAGGAGAGTATCATTATCGACGATGACCCTGACTTAGAGGATGAGGACCCAATCCCTCCTCTAATCACTCGTAAGTTCATTGGTGAGCCTGCTTCCACTACTCTAACTTCAGTAGAGCAACCTTCTCCTATCTACACTGACACTTCGAGTAGCTCTGCTCCTTTCTCCACAGCTTATGAGGTAGAGGCCATATCTGCACTAGGACCTTTTCTTCATATTCATCGATAACACACTTAGGAGTAGATGATTGAGGATTTCTATAAGTGAGTTACTCACTTCATATTTACCTCTCTAGATTCTCATGCACTTTTTACTTTTGTTGCATCTTTTGAATCTCATGATGTCACCTATGCTTTATCTAATTCCTCTTGGGTCAATGCTATACATGAAAAGCTTGAGTGCTTTGAAAGAAACCAAGTCAGGATATTAGTTGAACCTCCTCCTAATTACAATGTAAATGAAATAAAATGGGGTTTTAAAAATAAACAAAGTGAGGATAGGTTCGTAGTTCGCAATAAGACTAGACTTGTAACTCAAGGTTTTTACGAGGTAGAAGGCATATACTTTGAAGAGACCTTTTCACCTATAGCAGATTAGAAACCATTTGCATATTGCTAGCATTTGTGGTATCTAAGAGCTTTAAGCTTTTTTAAATGGATGTAAAGAATACTTTTCTAAATGGTTTCATAGAAGAAGAGGTTTATGTCAAGCAACCCTATTGTTTTAAAAACTAAAAATTTTCAAACTATGTGTGTAAACTCTTCAAAGCCTTGTATGGATTGAAGCAAACCCCAAGAGTTTGGTATGATAGACTTAAGAATTTACTGCTTAAGAATTATTTCCACATAGGAATGGTAAATAAAATCTTATTCACTCTTGGGTATGGAAGTGACTTTTTACTTGTTCATATTTATATGGATGGCATTATATTTGATGGTCAGACTCGAGAAAGAACAAGGTGATAAAGCAAGCTATATACATGTTGATCATTGTGAAGGGCTTTATTTAAAAGGAATAGCCAAGTGTAATAAATGATCCCACACAACATACACCTATTTGGAAATTATTACAATGTAATCATAATTAAGAAACTCGGCATGTAATTATGGAACTATTTCATTGTAATTGATTAAGTAATTAAGAAATAATTATATGTATGGTTATGCTTGTATTTTTTCATAAGGCATGGCTAGCATTTCCTGAGGTGAGTAGAAAAACAAGACTATCATAGGCGGTTTAGTGGAACAAACCATTTGTGATAATGTTATCATAGACGGTTCTATAATAAAAATGTCTGTGATATGTGGCATATGACAGACGGTTTTAGCATGGAACCGTCTCTGATATTATTATCACAGATAATTTCATTATAGAATGATTTGTGATAGTGCCTCTATAAATAGGCTCTATTAAGTTTTGCCCCCTCACTCGCGCACTCGCGCACTTCGTCTCCACTGCCCCCACTAGGTTTTGCTAGATCTAGTGTGCTCACACAAGATGCCGCCTTTCTCTCCCGACGCCGCCTCTCCTTCCTAACATCACCTCTCCTCCCAACGTCGCCTCTCCCTCCGATGCTCTCCAACTGACGCCGCTTCTCCCTCTGACACTACCTCTCCCTCCCAACGCCGCCTCTCCTCCCTAAGGTATAAATCCTAAATTCCACTTCTTTTGGAGGTAGATCATGGTGAGTTTGGTAGATGAGATATATGGTGGCTCTACATGTGAGGAGGGATATCTGTGGTTTATCACTAATTGAAAATTGCAAAGAGATATATGTGGGTTCGGATATTAGCTCAATGATTATACTGGTCTAATATGAAATTGGATATTCAAGCTTGAGCTCTACATTGTTACTATTACTATCATTTGTCAATCTTGTAGTATGTCACTTTTGGAATAGTTGGATAATTTATTTAGTGATCTTTAGTACTTCATGATTTATGCTTCACTTGTTAGTTAATTCGGTTTGCTATCAAACTTGTTGAATTTGTGATTGTATTGTTGGGAGTATATTAAGTTTTAAGTATTGTTATGTGATCACTAGCTTTGCCTTCCTGCTAGCCGAAAGTTTAATCGATGAATTTAATCTTGGTAGATAAGTAATTTGTTATTTAAGATATCAAGGTTTGAATCTCATTTGTTATATCCAATTAAAAAAGAGTATAGACCAAAGTAGCAGGATGACCAAGATTAATTCTTGTGCAACCCTACATTTGAGAGCACTAAACTAAAATTTAAGCTTTATGCTAATTTTAGTTGATTCTCTGTTCTTGAGAATGCTCTTTATGCTTATTTAAACAGTCATCATGCTTCCTACTTTATGTTTATACTTTTAATGATATGGTAGAATTATAGTTTATATACATTTTTCGTCATTTATATACTATTGGAAATGTGCTTTTATCATATTTAATTATGCTAGAATTAAATCTAAATATATGATAATGCCTATATTGGCCAAGTACAAGGCCGATTACCGTATACTGGCTACAAGAGGAACATTACAACACTAAACCAAAGGGACATTTTAGCAATAATATATGCCATATAGACCTTCAAAGGGCATAAAGCAAATTACATGCTCATAGCTTGTTGTAATTAGTTTTTTCTTGTAATAGAGATGACGTTCGCACAGTCATCGTCGTTGCTATCGATGTCGCTGAATGGGTCTGACACTCTGAAGACTAGGGTAACTAAGTGTGACAGAGGAGTATCAAAAAAGTCAGATGGTCGAATGACCATCACAGTGGTCTCTCCGGATAGGGTCCCTTTACAACCGAAGAAAGCAGCAACACATTCTAGACTACCTGTGGGATAATTGGAAGGCAACAGGTCCTCATCACGGTAGTAAGATGGAATGATTTGACAAAGGTTTAGAAAAACCAGCTATGGGTGAAAAGAATAGGGTCGTTCGAGATCACAGTAGAAGTCTAGGGACTCATGCAACAGCAGACGCTCCTCGCGTTGGGAAAAGCGTGGAAGAACTTTAAGAGTACGCTTATCACACAATATGTGGCCAAGGATTGCATGCCCTTCACGATGTATCCTTTCATGTAGTCGAAAATATGAGAGGCCTTTGTGCAGATGAAGACAACGATAGAATTTCAACAACAAAGTGCAGCGTACAAGGCTCTCCAGGAACAAAACAATCAACTTTACAGACTCAGCACCACAGGGTACACGAATAAAATCCTGTAATGGAGGATGCAGGACTAGGTCATAATCCGATCGAAGGCCTCCCCGCCATTTGCCGGGATCGCAAACGAGTGTGCTCGAAACTAGTTAAGAGCGAGGTCATCAACCATGTCTTTGGGTGGATCCTCTTTTAAAATCCTACAGACGAAGAAGTGTCCCAACGCTTGGTAAAATATGTTAAACTACCTAATTGTTAATAGCTCTTGAACTTCATAGGGTCTAAAATAACATGATTACTTCTTGCAGCAAGCATTGACTACCGAATCTTCCTAAGCTTCCTTTGAAGAAGACAGGGAGAGGGATATACTATCATAGGCCCTGGGAAACAAGGAGTACCCATGTCGCACATGAGGTCTGGGGGTTTACGTACCTTGGAGGCATGAATTCCCAAATAATTCTGAGGCGTATAGGAGTCGGAGGAGATCCGAGGCCTATCGTGACGAACAAATGAAATAGGAGCTTCATGCACAACTTGAGGAATAGCTATCTGCCTCACTTAAGAGAAAATAACTACCTTACTTCGAGGAGAAATAGATTCATTGAGGGAAGAACTGAGACAAGTCTGTAACCAATCACAACCCACCCCAATTAATGTGGTAGCTAGTCCCCATCAACATCGGAGTAGCTGCGTGTCCATGCCAATTTTTGAACATAGCGATGCCTACTTACCTATCGATGATATCTAGGTAATGTATCTCTTTAGAATGCTTTGGAGATAGACCTGGTGGACACATTAGCTCATCGTGTATTGTTATGTAGGAGCCCACGTTATGCATAATTAGAGTTAGGCTTATTGGCTCCATTCCCATTGATGCTGGGTGAGGGGTGGTGTATCCATGGCTGTCAAGGACGCTGATGCATGGTGCCTATCTAGAGACCGATTTTGTGAAGGTCTAGGTGGACATGATTAATGATATTTTCAGAACCGTCCCTCTTGAGAAGCCCTCAAATGAAGAGATTATGATATTAGGGGATGTCATCCACACATTCATCTAGTAGCCCAAGAGAGACATCACCCAAGACTTATCTATGCCACGATCTCCATATCCAATGGCCCAAGAGGGACATCGCCCTGGACCTATCACATCGGCTCCCGTGGCTCCACCTCAAGCTCTGTTTCAGAAGCCCATTGCATCGGCTCCCGTGGAGACGTCGCCGAAAATGTATCACAAGCGAGGCGCTAAAGCCAAATCGAAAAAGATTAAGGCACCTCCTGGGCAATGGAAGTTCATTCTCGAAGTATTGTTGGCCCTAGAGTCACAATTACCCAGCCTTGCATACCTCGTATATGTAGAGGTCTAACATGAAGCCAAGCCGACAAAGTGGATTCATCGTGAGATACACATAGGCGTATTTCTTCTACGACTCGGGCTACTTTGTCGTGACTTTCGAAGACTTATTCTTACTATTCAAGCGCGGTAATATATCTTGATTCCTTACTTAGGAGTAACCACGACTTCACCCGTGTGCAACAAGAAATTGACGGGTAAACTCATTTTCTCCTCACATAACTCTATTGTAGTCTTTTCTTCATTTGCAATGGCCGAGGATAACTTTTTGGAATCATATAGATCATTCAACACTTACGTTGCCCAGGGAGGGCGATACAAGGAATCCAACACCACACTGCGACACAGGATGCAATTTTCGGTACCGCTACAACACAATAATCTTATATCATACTTTGTTATAATACCTCTAAAACTAACAATACCTATGTATGTAATTCTATTTTTGCAGTGCCACTAGCAGCTGCAGGGCAACATATGTGGATTCTACATTTACCGCCATATGGAGGAAATCATGGACACTTAGATGAATGATCCAAAAGTTTGTCAACCTGTCAATAATTATTTGATGATTATGATATATATATATATATATATATATATATATATATATATATATATATATATATATATATATATATGGTAATCACTTAACACTACTAGAGATAGCGTATGGAATTTGATGAAAGTGTAATCAATCTTGACAAACTCGTTGAAATTCAAGGACAGCTCTCCCAATTCTGGATAGCAAAGGTTATAAACAACACTTGAGAGTTTCACCCTGATGATGATAATTAAATGTTGAAACATTGGATACAATTGTAATCACACAATTGTGTTTAATCAAATAATTCATTCAATTGTATTTCATTCAGTTATTTAATTCATTTGTAAGATCTATGTAATGATTGTCATGTACTATATATATGATCTGATTGTGTTGTTTACTTCATTTGTGATATCTGTGTGATGATTGTCCTGTGTTATATATTTGTGAGATCTTCTGTTTACATTAGAGGGCATGGTAGCATTTCCTGAGGCCAGCCAAAAAAACAGAAAATAATATAATTTTTCAAATATCTATCACAGATGGTTTGGAACACCAAACTATCTGTGATACCTACATATCGCAGACAATTTTGGAAAACAACTGTCTGTGATGTATATATATATCACAAATAGTTTTTTAAATAAACCATCTGTGATATTTCTGATATCACAGATGGTTTTTTTTAAAAAAACCGTCTGTGATATGTCCGCTATCATAAACGGTTAATTAAAAAATCGTCTATGATACCGACATATTACAGATAGTTGTGTTGAAAAATCATCTGTGTTTTAACCTATCATAGACAGTTTGGGAGCCATCTGTGATAACTACCTATTATCACTGACACATAAATTTAGATGATTTGGAAACTGCCTGCGTGATGGTTTGAAACCGTCTGTGATGACCCTTTCTGTAGTAGTGCTTATTTTATATCTTACCATGTCTTCTACTAGTTTACTAAATTTATTCTATCTTTCTATGTTTAGCTTAGTTTCTGCCATGCTAGCTTTATTAAATATGAGAAACTTAAACTAAATTATATTTTGTTGGATCTTGTTACTAGTTTTGCTTAGAGATTGTCTTATGATTCATGCCATATCAAATAGGTTATGTTGAGTCTTGAATCTAATTTGAGTTTTAGATTTAGTTGTATTAGTTTTTTTTATTAAAGCAAGAGTTTACTTCTCCTAGGATTTTACAACTCGGGTCAGGTATAGCAACAGACTAAGGAGCAACTCATTGTTCTTGAACTAAAAATAAAATCTAAAAAATAATCTCTTTTTGTGCAAAAAAAACTAATGTCATCAATTCTTTCTTATAAGACGGCTTGCTATTACACTAGGCATAAACTTAAGGAAATTTTTGAATGACCAAGACCACTCTTTTAAACTTCTTGGTTGGGATGGTCGCAGTAAGGCTTGAGATCTAGCACATAGCTAAGAAAATAAAATTATAAAAAAGGTTGAAGTTTAGAAGATAGTTGATTTATTAAGATAAGACCAAAATATTAATAAATCAACTATCTTCCAAGTGCTTGAATAAAATGATTCCTAGTCCAAAACTTGATTTATTAAGATAAGACCAAAATATGTTTCAAAAATTGCCAATTGTGCTCAAATTCTAAGTGCTTGAACAAAATGATTCAGCACTGAATTTATAGCACTCTAAATTAACTCAATTATAGCTTCTTAGTTTCATTTAGTTTATTGATTTTGGTTGGTTTGTTTTTGGATACCTTTAGCTAAACTATAATCTTAAATAACTTGACGTGTTAAAATATAGTTAATTTTTTATTATTGCTTAAATTGGCTTTGCCTTGCTATATATATTTAGCCATGATCTAGATAGTTACTTCACATATTATGGCTTGGTGTAATAATTATAGAGTCAATTTGGATAATTTTGTTATCTCCTTATACTAAAAATGAATAAAATGCATCCACTTCATTTTATTCATGCTCTATTTTTTCATGCATCTTGATGACTTGTAACATCCCATTTTTCGGAGGTTTTTAAAGCTTTTCGAAAAAAATGCATTTATAGAATTTTCTGGGATTTAATATGATTAAAATTAACATTAACATAAGCTAAAAATATTTTATTTGGATTCCCTATGTCTCAAGGTTTTTTTTGGAATTTTTTGGTGATTTGTTTGGATTTAAACATTAACAGCCCATTGCCTCGCAGCTGCCCGATCTTCCCTATGCCACGTGTCAGCCATCCACAGTCGAGCGCACTGTTCATCTATGCACTTCCCCATTGCCGTCCGATGCCCGCGTCTCTATCCTATCCGTCCGCGTGTCTCCGACTCGAACTCCTCCACCACATCGTGTCCTCCCCGGACATCCTCAGGTTCGGCGCTTAAAATGCGCCGCCGCCACTCCCACCAAGCGCCGCTGCCGTTCCTCTCCCACCGAGCGCAGCTGACGTTCCTCTCCCCGAGCGCCGCCGTCCTGTGTGCCCTCGTCGTTCGCTGGAGCACCGCCGTCATCCCCGACCTCGCCATTCGCCGGAGCACCGCTGTTGTCCCCAACCTCGCCGTTCTCTGGAGCACCGCCGTCATTCCCAACCCCGCCATCTCACCCCTCCGCCGTTCCCCGCCGTCAGACCCCGCACCTAGCCGCACTGCAACGCACTACCCCTCAGGCCATCCGACGGTCCCTGTTCCCCATCGCCACCGTTGATCCAGATCTGGATCGATGGTCGAGATCGCGCCAGGTGTCCAACCCGCAGCCATCGGATCTCGCTGACGTCTGCTCGCACTCGCACGTCGCCGACGCTTCACCTCCTCGATGCACCCGGTCCACCATGCGCCAAGAGACCGACACCCCGGTCCCACCTATCAGTCGTGGACCCGTGGACTCGACCTGTCCAAGTCAGCAAGCACGTCGGCTCTATGTGCCACGTGTCGCCACGTGTCGGTGCTACATCAGCGCCACAACAGCACCAATCGACCCCCCCAATGCCACGTCAGCATGCCACCTGTCAGTGCCATGTCAGTCCTAAGTGCCACATGTCCGTGCCACATCAGCCCTCAATGCCATGTGTTAGTGCCACGCCAGCCCACCGTGCCACTTGTTAGTGCTACATCAGCCCTAGCCGCCACATCAGCATATCCCCGTGTGCTCTGTTCCATGGGCCGAGTCCACCGTGAACCCATCTTTCCGTGCACCAAGTCCACAGCACATCAACTTTTCTGATTTTTTGTATTTTCCAACCCATTTAATTTTTCGAGAGCCCGTTCTCCTCCGTCTTAACTCTGATTGACCCCGTTCTTTTACTAAATTCATCTAAAATTTAGCTCTATCATTTGGTTTTGGTTTCAAGGTTTTTGGAGTTTATTTGATTTTATTTTTGTTGTTTCGATCGTTTTCTCTCTCGTTAGATCCCGTCTTCGAAGGAGCAGGAGCGCTGCCAGAAGATTCTGAGTTCCTCGCTGAGCCAAACCAAGGCAAGTCATATCTTTTGATCATGTTGAACCTAATTTTCAATCTATTATTTACTTTTTTTTTAATTATCATGCATCGCTAATTACTATAAACCCTTGTACTTGGTAGTTATTATCCCAATGGATTAAGTCCTACTTGATAATTTTGAATACCATAATGCTATTGTCACCATAGGTTGAGAATTATTTAGTGATACCATACTAGATGTCACATGGGTGGTATGATTAGTGTGCTTAGCGATACTTATGTTACGATGGATTCATCATCACATGGGAATAATTAATTTGACTTAATGAGATATGAAATCATGGTTGGTGCCACTGTTATAAAATTTGGGCTATGACATTGGTGTTGGTTATACAAACTTGATTTTCACTTGGACGAGTGATCGTGCAAAAAATGGGGAAGTGTGGATTCACTTCGAGATATGTGGAAGTCTCGCCTGAATAATATTAAGGACTTAACTTTGTGCGCTATTGATCTGAGCTTTACCGTGCAAACCACATGTCTAGTATGGGATAGACTTAACTGATTAATTTGGGATATTTTAATTTCAATCTCGTCATTGTGATGAATATGGTTGCTGATTTTCATGAGACGCAAGGGGGGTGTGATGCGAAACCCTAGCGGACGGATTGAGTTGAGGTTGAACATTATGAAGGCCTTATTATGATTTCCTTAGTACGAGGCTAATTATATCATGTGGGTACAGTTGTGCAACCTCTGTAGAGTGTAAAACTATTTGAATAACCGTGTCCCGGTTATGGACAATACTCGGTGATTTTACACGAGGGGTAGAGTTTTCATATAGAATTGGTTGGTTAATTTTGGAAAGTGAATGGTTAGTTCACTAGTGGTTTAACTTGTGGATGGGAGGTTCACAAGTGGTTTACTCAATTCCGTTGATTATTTTTTTATTATTGCTTTTATTTAAAGTTTGCTTTTAATCTATTTATCATATTTACTTTAAAATACCACTTTATGCAAATTAACCTTTTAGCCCTCCAATGGTAAGCCTTGTATATTATATTGCATTCTTTTGTTACAAATGACTTGCTGAGTACCAATGTACTTACGGCTTTATGCCCACTGTTGCTCAGTTGAGAAGGAGTAGTTATACCAGCAAGAGGTACCAGAGGGAGGATACTTCAGCGACTTCGCGGATTAGGACTTCGTTCCCTAATCGATTGCCTGTGGGCATGTCGAATGGCATCCACCTTTATTTCTATTTTTCGCTGCTAATTTTTGAGCCCTTCCAGCTAGTGAGATTGTAAGCTTGGCCACAAGGTCGTACTTTGATAATTATTAATATTTGAGTTTTACCTTTATTTTAGCATGTATATGGTTGATAATTCATCTATGTTTAACTGTGTGTACTAGCGTGATCCTAGACTAGTGCAGTATACACAGAGAGTCCAAATTTGCATATTCGGGTCTCGACATGACTCAATTGTCAAAGGGGAAAAACATAGATAAAATACATTTCTAGAGCATGTTTTGGAGTTTTGGTGCAAAATCTTGCTAAGTTGGAGCTTTAATTTTTTTTGCTATGATTCTCTTAATCTTTTGATCTCTTCTCACTATGACCAAGGTTGTATAGAACAATTGTTCTTTCATATAGATCTAGTATCAGATTTCACATTTTATTTGGTGGATTTAAAGCTTTTCGAGGAAAACTTATCATTTTTAGTTTCTTTACTCCATTTCTGGCTCATATGATCATTTGTAGTCTTTGTAATGCTTGTGTGACCATTTTGAGTTTCTATTTGCAAAATTTCCTCTCTAAATTCTAAAACCACCTCCTATTTGCATTTTTAAGAAATTGCCAATGGGTTCATCAAGTGGGAGATTGAAGGATCATGTGAGAATATCTAGGGTTGTGTCGTGATGAACCATTGCCATTTTAGAGGAGTAGAAATTTAGAATTTGCAAATTTGTTGGTTTTCTGGAATTCATGCAGACCTGGCGGTCTAACAAGCCAAAGAAGGCAATCAGACAGGCCACCGGTCAGACCAACCCCTCCAGCAGCCTAATTGGCCACCACTAGTGGTCAGACCGGCTGGGGATGGTGGTCTGAGCGACCAAGCTGAGTTGATTCGGTTGGATTTTGGAATTTTGGGGAATTGTTTCATGGATTGATTTAGGTTGCCCTAGGTCGGTACATATGTGTTGCATGATGTATATTTTAGCTAACGTAGGTCAAGTTATGAAGAACTTAATTTCTTTATCTTTAGATATGTAGGAAGACTTAGAGTTAATTATAGTCAATGGTGAGGATTGGGGTTTATGCTTATGGAGGAGCCGTGGCCCAGAACGATTAAGAATGCCAAATGAAATGGCTTAGCTCAATCATGGCATGAGAAAGGCGGGAATTATTGAAAGGAAGTTCCAATGACGGGTTACAATATGCGGCTTGGTCGGTCGAAGTGAGATGTGGTATAGAGAAATCAAAATAGGAGAGGCTTGCTGACACGTGGCAAGCCTATGGTGCACCTACACGTGGCAAACATAGTGATTGTTTACAAGGAAAGATATAGACCATGTCAAGAAAGGATATTTTGGTAAATTAACCAAATACTGAAAATTAACTTAGATCAAAATCACAACACTTGAACGCCACTTAGAGAGACGGTTTAGGTCAAGAAAAAATTAAGAAGATCAAGTTAGATCAAAGGCTAATTACTTAACAGATTCAGACTTATATGTTTTAAAAAGCGTGTATAAGTATAGGGTGTGAGTAAAATCTATATTGTGTAGGGTTAACGGGTTTCTCCTATTTATGCTAAGTGGATAATGGATGGGTTCTTTTGGGCTATGATTTATGGCTTAAATTTTTAATTTTGGCTATTCACTAGAGGCAGTACACAGAGAAAAAAAAGTCACATGCAATTTTGGCCGGTACAGCTGAACTCAGTACACTTTTTACTATAATCTTTTTATTGACTCTACCTTAAAAAAAATACATCATTTAAAAGCTAGTTATTGTAGCACGTACAAGCTAAAACTAAGCCAAAAAGAAGGCACCCAGTATCTATTAGGGTTAGATGGGGCTGACTGCTTTATCTATTTAACAGGTTGGGATTGAGACTTGCTAGCGAACCATCCAACCATCCTAGCTTTATTCATTGAAGTCAAGTGTTCTAGAGTTAGGGTTAGAGAAGTGTGAGTACTATGTATGCTCTCTTGTTCTCCAAATAGAGTGGCTGTAAAACTTTCATTCTCAAGTGGCAATATATCAACTTTGTTTGTCTCTCACGGATCCCTCTTGTTTTAGTTGCTTTGCTCTTGATTTGTTGGTTTTGATTTCCTATCTCCTCTTCTCATGAATAAGTAATGAAGATGTGTCATGAAAATTAATCCCCAACCTTCTAGGCATGAATTTTGGTAAGTTCATGAAGTTTCCTAGTTTTGCTTGGGAGTTTTCTTTATCCCAATGTTTTTGCCTCGATTCCTTAAGTGTTATTATTTGCTGTGATATGTAGGAATACATCTAGAGTTATCTTGGCCATTCTCCTCCCACGAGCAAGTCATATTCCCCGTTTTTGGTTCTTGCCTGATTTTGGTACAACCTTACTTGTTCTTGAGAAAGGTCAGAATTTTGACATGGTTTCTTGCGATTCTTAGTATAATAGGTTCTTGAGATCTTAAGTAAGGTGTGTGCAAAATTTTATTTCATTTGGACTTGTATCTTTGGTATTGCCCCAAAAGTTGCATAGACTTGGGCTGAAATTTCAGTTCTAGAACAAGGTAGGCCGTTCAGACTTTACCCCTCTCGGTCGTATCACCAGGGCCAATCAAACCAACACCTAGCCGATGGTTCAACCGCCATGCACCGGTCAGACCGCCCCTAGCAGCCGGTCTAATTGCCTGAGCACTGAATTTCTCAAAATTTTGGTTTCTTAATTTGCTAGCTTTTGTGTTAGCTTTCCATCATAATCTTTATAGCTCTGTAGATACATGAGTGAAGGATCGGTGAATACTTGAGAAAAAATTTAAAGGCACCATTCATCCCACCCTGCTGCTATACTGGTCCTACATTTACTCAAACATATCCACTGACTATATACTATTGGAGATTACTGCTATATGAATTTAGTCCACTAATTTTTGCTTAGTCAATCCCATTATATACTTTTCTATGTGTAAACAAAATATACACTTGCAACACGTGTACATTTTTGTCATTTTTCCCCATTCCAACTGCTTTTGAGCAGCTCTGGTTCATCCATATATGTGTGATGTGTCAAGTAATCTAGTTCAAATAATTTTCTATTTTCCTAGATCCACTGACCATTATATCCATGGAAAACTGATTATAGATGAAAACAACTTGATGTACTCTTCCGGATTTGTTCATCACTTCTCCACTGGTTTCTTTATTGACCTTGGAAGCGGTTTGATTTTCTAGACAGGATTTTCTTGACCTATAATACGATGACAAAGTTATCAAATGAGTAGGTAGGTGCTTAAATTACATAGGTCAAATAGATTATGCTCTCTGTTCCTAGAAAATGCATGAGGTAAGTGTTCCATTATTCCAGAAGCTAGTTTTAGTTGCTCTATACAAGAATCAATTGGGTGCTTCCAGTATGTTGATAAAATTTATTGGAAGCCTTTAGAGGAGATCTTTTCAACCATTAAGGAAATTGGTTATCTTTTAAGCAAAAATATACAGCGTGTTGTTTTAGGATATTTTTGGAAGGAACCAAATTAAGATGCACCGGTGATATTCCTGCAGGATAAAAAAAAGGACTTCCGAAACGAACTCTCATACAGCCAGTTCGGACTTTACTGAATTTAGACCACTCTAAATTTAATATTACTACCGCTAGCACTACGTAAGAGTAGTTGGCACACATCTATCTCGCGATTTGCAGGCTACTTACTCATCGATTAAGACGTACTCCTAACATTATGGCACCAGTTTCTTAGAACTGCTAACAAATAGCCAGTTGATAGTGATGATGCGGCCGGGCGCCGGTCACCCGCGTGACTGGTCACGGTGGGAGTGAGGCCGGCTGAGGCGTGACGCGGCGAAGGCGTTTGAATCATTGCAATCAACTATGACCGATGGTGTTCTTGGCAAAAAAAAAACTACGACGGTGTCGAGGTGGAGCCATGGTGCAATTTATCAGCTAATTTTCGGCGAAAACCGGTGGTATTTGGATTTGCCGCACATCCCCGTTAGATTGCATACCGGGCAAAAAAGATTTTGGCCCAAGTGAAATAGATACTGGCCCAACATGGTCCGCTTGGCCTCCTCTTTCTTTTGCCTTAGCTTGCAGCACAGAAACTAACGTGAATCGCTCTTGGTGACTCCGTCTGGCAGTGTTCCTCTTCTGCCTTTGCTTCTTCCTCCCAACCCTCCCCCCTCTATCTATCTCTCTCTCTCTCTCTCTCTCTCTCTCTCTCTCTCTCTCTCTCTCCCCCCCCCCAAATTCCCAATCCGAAGTACGAGCCCAAGTGCCATTGCAGTCATGCCTGGATGACGGCGAGGCTAACAGTGACAACGACTGGAGGTATGGATATGAGTATCTTCACTTGTGGTAAGACACCGATTGGATAGCTAAGGTAGAAAGCAAGGATGAATAGTACGATAGCCCTCGGATGGCTGACGTGTAGCTATGAGGAAATCGGATGGCTCAGACAAAGTGCACGGGTAAACAGCCGGCGGATGATGGACATGTGGCAGATGGGGGGGGTGGATGGGTGAGGCTTAATAGGCCGAAGTGAACAGTAAGGGGCTCGGCTTGTTACTGTTTTAGGATTTTTTTTCTATTTCAAAAATTCAAATAAAATCAAATTAGCTCTAGAAAATAGCAAATAAATCTAAAAAATCACAAAAAATTCATTGAGACACAATGAACCTAAATAAAATATTTTTAGCAAATGTTAATATTTACTTTAGTCATATTAAATTATTTTAATTAATAAAAATTCAATTTAAGCATGTATTAAATCCAGAAAAAATTGAAATGGTGAATTTTCTTTTAAATACATCAAATAAACTCTGAAAATCAGAATGTTACATCCTGTAACTAAGGAACCCTCATCCTTTATGCGATACTTGGCCAAATTTTCTTCTGTTGCACAGAGTCACTTCGACACGGAGTGATGCGGATACGCATGTGTCTTACACTTTTCAATTAAATATATTGTTCAACTGGATAGAATTATTGAGACGCATGAAATATGGCTAGGTGAACTCATTCCAAACTAAACTTAATGCTGTTATTCATAAGGATAGAATACTACCTCATGTTATCACATGGTGAATTCTTAGGTTTGTCAAATAGAAGATATTGGAACTGAGAGGGAGGAGCTGGAGGCCAGGGCCAACGGAATGGAGAGGCATAAGGAAGAGTATAACCACATTTGGTTCCAAAGATATGAAGGAATAAAGCCCACGTAGATGAATCCAACAAGAACAAAATCCATGTGGCTGGTTGGAGCACACAAGAGAAAGGCCCATGTGGATGGGGGAAGAAAGCACATGTAGTGGGAGAGCAAAAGGAGGAAACCCAAGAACTTAAAATACAAGTTTTGAATAAGATTGTTAACCCAATTCGGACCTCCCACAAGCCCAACTGAATTCAAACTCGGATTTAACTCAGAACTCAATTCGGATTACGTTTGGGACAGCCCAACAGGCATTTACTAAAAAGGTCATAACTTTCACAAACGGCTGTAACCTACGCAATAGATAAGGCCCTATCTTCAAATTCATCACGAATCATCTGTTATGACCAAAATAATGTGACGGCTGTAAAATCTGGTTTCCTTTTTGTGTGAGTTCGAGTCTAAAATAATATAGAGTTGAGTTGTATTTGGTTTGGGGACTATATGGATGTCCCAAGTGGATATATAAACCTTGTATTCGTAGTCTTTAGGGTTCAGACCACCTTTGAGAATTAATCTACTATTGGGTGCCACCATATGGAATTAGGGAGTTTTTTCAATCAAGATCGTTCAGCCTTTCCGCTGGGAATTGGGTGCATGATAGATCTTCATTTGGTAGTCAGCGAAATCGACACGAGTGTGTTTTGGCGGATTAAAGAGTGTTCCTCCCTTGCACTTGCATTGGAGGATCATTATGATTCATCAAAACTACCGCGAGTATCCAATCCTACGACGAGAAGATCAGGTGACCCCATACCATGGAGTTCAACTCATCCAAGATGACTTGGTACACATACTCTAAGGATGTACTGCACCTATTGAACAAGTTGTGGGTTACTCTCAAACTCGTTGAGCGTATGCGCTACTGAGTGATGTAAAACTTGCTAGGGTAGTAGCAAAATGTGGTGCGTTGTAGCTCTAGTGCGTAGATGTCCCTCATCTGGTGGATTGCTTCACGAGCTGCATCTTGGATATAGTTGAAGAAGGTATCTCATGGTAAAGGAGCATCAAAGGTGTGGAATGCTGCTTTATCTTCAATGTTGGCATAGATTTGCACTTCTACCCTTCAACGTTCTTGATCTCTATAAGTGCCTAGGTATCCCTAATAAATAGAGTGTGCCTTGAAGTCCAATTCGTGGAGAAGATCCCAAAGGTAGTCAGCTAAGTGGCCGACTAGGATCCTGTGGGTGACTTGGGTAAGACGTTCAGCCAACTACAATTTTTGAAAAGGGGAGGAGTTAGTAAACAATTTTTGAAAAAGAGTATAGTTAAGTGAGAGAGTGAATAAGACTACATTCAGAAAATTTCCAAAATAGCTATCTTTTGAAATATGTCCCTAAGCTTTGTACATTTTATTCTATCTATGGTCATGGCTTAGGTCATTACAGCTCTTATATCATTTCTGTCAGATCCAGAAAGTACAACTCTGAAACTCTCTATATAAATCACACTATCACAGGAAAAGCTAGCGCACATAGAGTTAACAAGGATACATATTATCATGTATAACAACCAAACTTTATTATAAAGCAAAGTGTACGGGCCTTATGGCTAATTTTACAATAAATGGCTCATGGCTAAACACAAAGATAAATCATTAGAAGATAAATAATAAAGGAGCAGTTCATCCTACCTGCCCACAGGTGAATGACTGTAAGACATGACCTATTCATCGTAATCCTCATCGTAGTCAATGAAGTCATCCTCTAGCAACAGAATTAAGCAAGGTGAGTATATAAAGTACTCCATAAATTAAACTAGGAGGTTTAACAGAGTTAATGTATGCATAAGAATTGACAAAAGAAGGTATATTATAGTTAATTGTGCAAAAATTATTATTGAAATAAATACCAAAAAGTAAGTGCAAAAGCTGAATTTAATATAATAAATAGAAACAACATTTTAAGTGAAATAATATCATTAGTGTAGGCACCAACTCCACACTAACTAACCACGGGTATCCCACCCGGACCATCTTTCCAAAAGATTTCACATTTGTCCACAAACCAGATTTTTTAAAACCAAACTCTAATCTGTAAAAAACCATGCTCAGCATATCCATAAACAAAGGATTTGAGTATAACTAAAATTTAAATCTGTTGTGGTTATAGATCAAACAGAGAGAAAGAGAGTGTAGTGGAGGGTTAGGTGAGCAATGTTCTCTGCCCCCTTCCCCATGGCTTGTATTGCATATATATATCCTCATGGGGAGTATTTTTACAATTATACCCTTTCATCCAAATATCTCTTTCAAGGTCATTCGCGTTATTATACATGTCCCACTTGGGGCTTACAACTTTCTAACAGGCCTGCTGGGCTTAGGTGGGGGCCACCCCTACAATAGAAGCCTCTCATGGTGAAGGGCTTCACGGGCCTAAGCAATGTTGCCGAGCCCTTTGGCCCCCTCCGTCCCTATGGCCTGTGCGCTATTTAGATGGAAATGCAGTTGGTACTGCGTCCCCACTTTGTGCCGAAGACGCTGTAACAACCCAGCTATTTATTTCAAAAAAAATAATAAAATAAAATAAAATAATGATTTAATTAAAGCAATTGCTCTTAGTTTCTTAAGTCTGTTAATTGCCTGAATTTCTACTTAAAAAACAAACATTATTAAATAAGGGATCGTTTGAATTTCTGTATAAAACTAATTCAAATTAATTATTGATATCTTCTGGAGTTTAATTGGATTTTCCTGGATTTTATTCCAAGCCCTGAAAGGAGGGAAGTTAAAATTTTCATTTTATAAAAGCCAAAATAAAAGTATTTCATTTTATAAAGGTCAAAATAAATGCATTTCATTTTTCTAAGTCAAAACTGTAATTATAATAATTTTCAGGAATTTATAAAGACTTAAAATTCTCCTTTTAAAGTCATTTTGTGTTTTTGCAAAATCTAAATGTCAAATTGGGTTAACAATATTTTTATTAAGTCTAAAATAGTTCTAGATGATTCTTTGAATTTTTCTGGATTTTTTAAAACTTATTTGGTATTTTTTCAAGTATTTTAAAGTCTCCTAAGTATTTTTGTAAATAAAAAAGGAAATTAAATCTTAAAACCCCTCGGGCTGACACGTGGTGCCATCGGATTAAATCCCCACCGGCACGATCTAATCCTCACCGTCTGCTTTCACTTAACCCCTCTTTCCCGCCTTTCCCTTTCTCTGGGCGACACGTGTCGCAATCCGAGCAAGCCCACCCCGTCGGATCAAATCCTCGTCGCCCGCGCCAACTTACCTCTTCAGCCGCCTTGCCCTCCCCTCTGGCCGACGTGTGGCAAGCATCTGAGCCGTTCGCCGCTGTCGGATTCAATCACGCTTGTCCGATGCCACTTACCCCTCCGTCCGAAACCCCAACAACCCCGATTCAACCTCCGTTGCCGGATTGAATCACACCCGCCCGTGTTCACTTACCGGTTCCCTAAAGATCCAACGGCCCTATTCTTTCCAAACGCCGCGTGTTTCACTCCGAGTCGCTGCCATTTCCCTTTCCTCCGCTCTCTCTCTCGCTGACGCACGGGGCCCACCTGCCAGTCGTCTTCTTTCCCGCCCCTTCTTCCTCCCAAACACCGTCGCTGCCATTAAAGCTTGAAAACCAAAGCTTTAAAGCTTCGGTTTCTTCCGCCACCTTCGCCCGTGCTTCTGTGCATTAACTCC
Organism: Melocanna baccifera; assembly: GCA_036346265.1. Lineage (NCBI taxonomy): Eukaryota > Viridiplantae > Streptophyta > Magnoliopsida > Poales > Poaceae > Melocanna > Melocanna baccifera. The sequence continues at coordinate 31,438,982 of CM070682.1, read as the reverse complement.
CTCATTCCCCACCACCATCAATCCAACCGTTTCCCCCTCCATTACCCCGCTGAATCATCAAATCGCGCACGGCACGGCTTAAACTCCGGCGAGCAATTGCTCGGCCGTTGCTCCTCCTCCTGCCTATTTAAGCCCTCCCCGAGGATCCCCTCTCCACACCGCACACTTCCCCTCCTTCAATTCCCTCTCCCTCCGCCCAAGAAGTCGTCACACCGTGCGCCTCCCCTCTTCATCGCCGGTGAAGCTCCAGCGAGCAATCCCCGCCGCCTCGAGCCACTTTGTGCCGAGCCGCCTCCTCCCCGAGCTTCACCAAGGCCGCGCGCATCTCCTCCGCCCTCTTCCCGAGCGATCACTTCACCGAAGCACCCGCCGCCGATCAACCTCCTCCGACCGCCACTCCCCGCCGTTGCCCGCCCACTCCGGTCCTCCTTGGACTCCGCGCGAGGTACCTCTACACTCCCCGCTTCCCCCTCTTCCGTTTGGTGCCCTCGGTCGGTGCCGCCGCTCGCCGGAGCGCTGGCAACCCTTGGGTTCCGTGCCCCCCTCCAGCGGCCGTGCCCCATCGACGGTGGCGCGCAGGTGGCAGTTGCGTGGTAGCCAGGTGGCTGCCAGGCCGACGCCACATCGTTGTCACCCGAGCGCCCGACTGCCACGCCGCACAGGCCAGCCATGTCGGCCTGAGCCGTGACGTGGTAGCCACGAGGCAGCCACATGGCGCCACATCACAGGCCATGTCAGCATATCCCAGCCATGTCAGCATTTCTTTATTTTTAATATGAAATTGCTTGCTAACGTCATGCTGACGCAATAAACCCTGATTTTCAATTAAAAAAATAATTCGGCCGAAAATTAATCACTATGCTGACGTCATAATTCAGGTTTTTCTTCAGAAAAATAATTCATTTAAATACCTGATGATGTCATAAATCCTTTTTCAGTTTAAAAATAATTCCAGAAAATGCTCTTTTTCTTTTTATTTGTATTAAAATTTAGAAGGCTATACTTCTTCATTTTGACTCCAAATTGACCCGTTCAAATTTCTAAAAATTTCTAAAATCATGAACTATCCATTTATGGACTCCTTTTTAATTTTTGAATTTTATTTAAAATTTGTTTTGAATATTATTTGCTAATCCCAAAGATTTAAATCTTAAAATTAAAATTTTCATTCTTTTAAAGCCTCCATTCCCTTCTAAATTTCCAATCCACCTCCAAAATTCAACTCAAAATCTTGCAAAAATTCCAAAGCTCAATAAAAATATTTATTCTTCCTTCCTTCGTTGATCATCTCCCGGCAATCGACATTTTATGTATTCCGGCCATCACTTCGTCATTCAATTACAACCATTCCTTTGCTCCTCTCCACTATAAACTGAACCCCAGCCTCCTCACCCCTCTCCCCACTTGTTTTGCATTTTTGGAAAATCAGAAACTCAGCCAAGACAAAAATTGGAAGTCTATTCCTTCGATTGGATTTTACAACAATATCCCTTCCAACCGATCTTCCGATGACTCGTTCTCCGTCGTCCGAACTCCAAATCGAGTGATTCAAATTCCCAAATTCATTTAAATTCAAATTGTATCTTCCAATATATATAATTAATTTTAGAGTTTATTTCGATTTTATTTGAGTCTTGTTTTTGGTTTCTTTTGTTGTGGTTCTTCGCGTAGACTTCGACGATTCGGGAGGTTACGACTTCGGCAATTTGCAGCAGAACTTTGAGCAAGGCAAGTTACACTCTTGACCATGTTGACCTTACTATTTCAAATTTATTTATGTTGATTTACTGTATATGCATACGTACTTTTATGCAAACATAATTTAAATTCAGTTTAAATTTTAGTTATGCCCATGATCCTTTGATTATAGGCAATTTGAATCTCGAATTCTAATACTTTGTCACCCTAGCTAAAAACTAGTTGGTACCATAGTATTAACTAGAAACTTTATAGAATTGCTTAGCCTGACTTAGTATGATTTTAGGTGGGATCAACTGTTTCACATTAAATGGCAGTCTTTATAATGAATTCTTGACTTCGGTGAGTCAATGATGGTTTATGGAAATGGTTTAAAAATAGAAAATAGAAAATTATGATTTGAACTTAGGTTATTGGTTAGGCGGTGGGTGCCGACATGCCTCGTGTTTGGTGACACCTGGTTGATTGTCGTGCATGAAGGTATGTGGATTGAGCCTAAGTTGAATTAAGGACTGTTTCTGTGAATTATTTTACGAAGTCACTTCATACTACCACAAGTCCGGTATGGGACGGACCTGGCTAAGTAAATTGCAAAGTTCCAAATACAGTTTCGCTATAGACTGAATGTGAGCGTGGCATAGGCCGCGAGAAGTCTCATATGGCTCAAGAGGGGGCTCCAACTCGTAGATTCGAGTTGTGGTGAAACATTAGTGGTGGCGTGACTGTTTTGGTTATGGATCATTGTAACAGCCTTGTCATGATCTCCTCGCCGCACACCAAAGGAAGTGTGTTAATCTAGTGGCAATATGGGATGATCGTGTCTTGTGGGTAAAGTTGTACACCTCTGCAGAGTAACAAACTATCTGGATAGCCGTGTCCACTGTCATGAACATACTGAGTAGAGTTTTCACAGATTAGACTTGGTTTTTATAAAAACTTAGTTTTCGGACAAACAGCAGTGGTTTTGACAATGGTCCTAGTGGGATGCCCATGGTTAGGTTAGTGTAGGTCGGAGCCTACACTAACGATAATACTTTGGTTAAAATACTGTTTCATATGATGTATTAAAAATTCAGCTTTTGCACTTATGCTATTGTATTTAAATTTAGTACTGTTTTTTGCACAAATAAATGTATTAAGCCTTCCTTTGTTATCTCTATGCATGCATTCACTCTGTTAAAAACTCCTGGTGTAACTTACGTAAGTACTTTATGTGCTTACCTTGGGAGTACTTTATGTGCTCACCTTGCTAAAATCTGTTGCTAGAGGACGATGTCAACAACTTCGGTGGAGAAGGTGATGACTAGGCCGCGTCTTACAGTCATTCGCCTATGGGCAGGCAGGATGGGCTGTACCTCTACGCTTTATTCTTCCACTGCATATTTTTGTTGGCCATGACCTTTTATTTGTAAACCTTGGCCATTAGGCCCATTTAATAAAGTGGAATTGTTTTGCATGATGTGTATCCCTATTGACCCTGTGTGCACTAGCTTTTCCTGGGATAGTGCGATTTACACAGAGGGACTTGGAGTTGTTGCTCTGGGTCCCGACAGACACGGAGTTAGGCGAGCTGCCGAAGTCGTCCCCGGTCTTGGCCATCCTTCGCGGTGCTACCGTTACTGGCGGAGTCGCCTTACTTAGCCGAAGGTGTTCCACACTTTGGGCGCGACGCTGGGACTCCCCTTGTCCAGAGCCGTCATGTCTCGATAGCTCCGTGGTTCGGAGGTGGCGTCTTAATGGTGGCATGAATCGCGCCGAGCGCTGAAAAGCCAGGGGTGGGCTAGTGCGGCCGTAGGCGAATCGTGAGCTGTCAGCGGTCGCACGACCGCGATCCCACGCCCTTCCCGAGAGAAGCGGGATGTGTGGTGGGATGTTACTGGCGTGTCGTGCGTTGCTCGGCAGCCTACCGTCGCGCGCCTCTGGCTGTCAGTGGCTACTCTTCCCGATCGTGGGGAGCTGAACCAGTGGGCTCCCGCCAGTTGCGTTTTGTTTCAGATCGTGGGGGATGTAGGGGTCTTTATAAAGCGTCACCACCGGCATACGAACGCGTCTCCTGCTCGTGTTTCGTTGCTTTGCTCCCTTTTTCCTGCTGCGCCCAATCTGCCCTTGCTCCTACTCTTTCAGCCTTCAACTGCAGAGTAGGATAGCGTGCCGTGAAGATCCCGCTCACCGGCTTAGCGGCAGCGCCTCGTCGAGCCAGCACGGCTTGACGCCGCCACCGGTGGAATTCCCCCTGGTGGCTCGCAAGCCGCCGCAAGTCGATAAGCGGTGGGACGCCATGGAGAACTCGAGAGGCCACTGCTCCCACGTCCTAGGGCAGAGTCTCGTTACAGAGAAGATGATCCGGACTCTCCTCCAGGAGAAGATAGAGGAGCTCACCTACCTGCCCGCGACGAGGTGGAGCCTCACCCCCAGGAGTCGAAGGCAATTGTCTTTGTCGTGTTTTTCGAGGCTGGGCTCCGGATGCCCTCAACGCTTTTCCTCGATGAGGTCTTGTGGACTTATGGACTGGAGCTGGCGCAGCTGACCCCAAACGCGATAGTTCGCTTAGCTGTTTTTGCCTGGGCAGTCCGAACAGAAGGTGTCCGTCCCAGCGTGAACCTGTTCGCCCTTCTTCATGACGCGCGCTGTTAGCCAAAGAAGGTCGAAGGGGGGCGCTGTCCAACTTCGGTAGTGTCAACTTCATGCTGAGGTCGAGCTGCGCGAAGCTTTTCCCCGCGCTGGCGACGCGAGGGAAGTGGGAGTCCGGCTAGATGCAACGGTGGTTCTACTACCACGTGACAAGTAACAGCGGCCTTCGGTGCCAAGGTCAGCCAATATCTTTCAACAGCTATCTGGGAGTGAGGCCGCAGGGCAACGACGAAAAAAAGTGCGGAAGCTTGCCGGCGTTGCCCTTCAGTTCAACATGCGCGATCTCGCCGAGGAGTTTACAATGTGCAGGGTGTCTCCTCTGTCCGCCCGGTGGAAGTACGAGCGAGATCGCTCCTGGTGTGATGGTGTCCGCCCTACGGTGTCTTCTCTACGGAAACCCTCCGATCCTCGTAAGTACTTCGGTCGTATGCTGCCGATATATATATGTAACTGCTTTATGAACAGAGCATCGCTTCGCATGCAGTGCTCTCATTAGTGGACACGGAGCGTACAGTAGTCGCGCTCCTTGGGCCGTACACGGTGAAGGAGCACACGCTGCGCGAAGGTGCGACTGGCCCTGCGAAGCTGGGGCAGATAAATCAGGTGTGCGAGGCCCTAGGCCTCCCCGTACCAGCACGCGTAGTGCCGGTGCGAACTCGACTCGTCGCCGCGATGGAAACGGTGAGGTGGGGGTGTCTCCCAGTTAGCGGAGAGCTCGGTCCAGCACCGCTATATCCATCCCGTCGACTACATCTCTAGCAGACACCGTCGGGTCGGAGAGCACGTCGGTCACTGGGTCCGAGCACGCCGGTTTGGGAGCACACTGCTCCCAGCGAGGAGGGCTTAAGCGGTGGTGAGGCGGACCTTGGTAGCGACGTCCTCGAGGGCGAGGCCTTGTCGCTTGTACCGGCCAGCGAGGACCTACCGCTTGCGTCCTCGCCACCTGTAGCGCCACCGAGGACCAACCGCCTGCACCAGTCCTTATGGCCACTAGAGCAGCTGAGGACGCGTCGCCCAAGTCCCCGAGGGCGAAGCGCCCCCGAATACGATCACCGTCACCCGCGAGGAGGTGGTTCAATGTAGTGGGCGCGGTCACCGAGGACCTAGGGTCCGACAGAGAAGCCACCCTGACCGAGGGAGTCGTCGCTCCCCGGGCTAATGAGGCCCCGCGACCCAGATAAAGGCTGAGCAGACACCTCCCCGTGCCCTGGTGGATGGTGTCAAAGGTAGGCGTAATTCCTTTCCCCCCGCGACTTTGCAAAGCTCTCTCTGATTTGCTCACTCATTCCGTCATCGACATCAGGAGAGACGAGGTCTCTCGGATGCGGCCAAGGATCGAGCAGTGGAGGTGTCTGTGAAATTGCTGGCCTCGTTGCGCAGGACGCGGCGTGGGCATCCGGTGCTGGCTCAGAGGCCTAGAGGCTCATCATGTCTAATTTTATCCCTCGACTAGAGACGCTTCGTGTCCTTAACAGGGTCGCGGAGTGCACCGTCAGCAGCCTGGATCAGCGGGTGTTGTCGTCGTGCGGGGGGATCTTCTGGCGCTCGCGCTAGGCGCCTCAGAGATGAGGGTAAGTACCTGAGTTTGTGGTCTACGCCGCTTATCGAGCACGTAGCTAACACTCGCCCCCGCCCCACCTTTTAGACGCTTGCCATCAGCCGGGCCCTGGAGGAGGCTCGCACCCGCGAGCGGAGGGCGTTGGAGGGCCAGCTTCATGCTGTCGACGAGGCTCACGCCGCCAAGGATGAGCGTATTCGTGTGTTGGAGGCAGAAATCACCAGGGCAACTTTCGACGCGTGGAGACTTGTTGTGAATACGGAGAGCGCGGTGTCGGCGGCGCAACGCGCCACGGAGGAGACCCAGCGCACCACAGTGGAGGAGCGCACCGGCTTGCTTGAGCAAATCGCCGCGCCAGAGGAAGAGAAGGTCCGTCTTGCCACGGCCTTGGAGGAGAGGAACCGGACCCTGGGCGACGCGTCAGTGGCGGCGTGGAGGGCAATGGAGTCATTGGAGGGGGCCCTCTAGGGCCTTTCCATTGACGTGTCGGACCTTACGCACAGCCCCGCGAATGTGGTGCAGACCCTGGAACGAAACGAAGAGAGCTTGAGCCTCGCACTCCGCGGTGCCAGAGCCTTCGGTGATCATTGCGGCTTCACCGGCGCCTGCCTCGCCTTCGATCCCCAGCTGGATCTGCCAGCCAAAGCTGGGGCGTTGTCCGGTGCCGCCCGCGCCATTCTGCCCGCAAACGCTACATCGGGGAGGATGCAGCCAAGGCATATTGCGGCAAACGCTACATCGGGAAGGGAATTTTCTCCAGTGGCTCGAGGAGGTCCCTCGACGCAACAAAGGCAGCACGGACCCCTAGGTGTGATGCCGGGACCCGTGGGCTCCTTTTTGCATGAATGAAACAATAGTTGCCCAGGGTGCTCTGTCGTTGCGTATTGTTTCTCGTGTCATCGCTCCCTGACGTAATGAAGGTTGGTATCTTGCACCCAACTCCGCTTCTCTTAACGATCGTAGCACTTTGTAAGCGAGGTAGACGCACGAGCACTCCATCGAAGTAAATGCGCGAACGCTCCGTCCCCACCCTTCCAGGCGGTGGCAGCGGAGCTGGTGCCTAGTCGAAGTAGACGCGCGAGCGCTCCGTCCCCTACCTTCGGTGGTGTCGCCGAGCCGGGCGTCCTCAGTCAGTAGACGCCGCAGCGCTCGTCCCCTACCCTTCAAAGCGGTGGCAGTGGAGCTGGTGCCTAGTCGAAGTAGACATGTGAGCGCTCTGTCCCCTACCCTTCAAAGAGGTGGCAGCGGAGCTGGCGCCTAGTCGAAGTAGACGTGCGAGCGCTCCATCCCCTACCCTTTGAAGCGGTGACAGTGGAGCTGGCGCCTAGTCGAAGTAGATGCGCGAGCGCTCCATCCCCTACCCTTCGGCGATGGCGAAGCCGGGCGCCTAGTCACGAGGACGCGCGAGCGCCCGCCCCTACCTTCGAAGTGGTGGCAGCGGAGCCGGGCGTCTAGTCGGCAGACGCATGAGCGCTCCGCCCCTACCCTTCAAGTGGTGGCGTGGAGCCGACGCTCAGTCGGCAGACGCGCGAGCGCCCGCCCCTACCATTCGGCGGTGGCGCGAGCGGGCGCCTAGTCGAAATAGACACGCGAGCGCCCGCCCCTACCTTCAAGTGGTGGCGCGAGTGGCGCCTAGTCGGCGTAGATGCGCTAACGCTCCCGTGAGCCTCTTACTGCGTCCCTTTTTCACTCGTTAACATGCGCTGCGTAAGCGAGCCTCTATGGCATTTTATTCATACTCCGTAGAGTGCGTGGGAACATCAACCATGTGTTATTTATACTCCAGAGAGTACGCGTAGGGACGGTGCCCACACGTGCGTAGGGACATCCACGTCTTGTTTATACTCGGTAGAGTGCGTAGGGACGCATGCGGCGGACCTTGACACTACGCCTTATTTATACTTCGAGAGTGTGTGCGGAGGCGGATCTCGATGCTACATCCTATTTATAATCCGTAGAGTGCGTGCGGAGGCGGACCTCGATGCTACGTCTTACTTATACTCCGTAGAGTGTGTGCGGAGGCGGACCTCGATGAAAGGTTGGCAGACAATCAACTTTATTGATCTCCCGTTTACGCGAGCAAGCATCTTACAATAGACAGGGTGCCGATGCTGCTACATGCTTCCCTTTTTGTCCTAAACATAATACCGCCGCAACTTGTCTGCGTTCCATGTGTGGCGGAGTGTCTGCCCTTCTAGTGTGGCAAGGCGATAGGCCCCTCGCTGCAGAGTTGCCGCAACGATGTACGGGCCTTCCCACTTGGACTCCAGCTTGCCGACCATTTCCACGTGGAGTGCCATTTTGAGGACGAGGTCCCCCGGCTAGAATCCTCGCGGGTACATGGAGCGAGCACACATGCGCACCATTTGTCACGCGTACTTTGCAACGTGCTGGGTTGTGTTTACTCGTTCTCCATCAAGGAGGTCCAGGGACAACTGACGCTCTTCCACTGGCGCCTGGGCGAGGACCCTTCTCGATCCAGCCTTGATTTCCTCGGGCGTCATCCGAAGAGGAGTTTCAATGGCATAGATCCTGTCGGGCATGTCACCGTTGTGCGGAGGGACCAGAGGACGCTGTGGAGCTCGCTTGGCCACTTGCCCTTTGGCAGCCCGACAAGATGCTTCTTGACTCCGACGGAGATGGCGCCATTGGCCCGCTCGACTGCTCTGTTAGACTGTGGGTGCTCGACCGAAGTGAATCGGAGTGTGATGCCCATGTTGTCGCAGAACTCCTTGAACGGGGGGAGTTGAACTGCAGGCCATTGTCGGCTGTAATCTCCTTGGGCACCCCGAAGCGCCATATGATATTTTACTAGAGAAAGCGCTGCATGGCTGCCGAGGTTACCTTAGCTAGAGCCACAGCCTTTGGCCACCTGGAGAAATATTCCAAAGCAATCGCTATGAACCGCAGGTCTCCTGGGGCCCGAGGAAGTGGTCCCATGACGTCGATGCCCCACCGTGCCAGCGGCCATACTGGGGAATGGGGTTGAGGCTGGTTGGGGGTTTGTGAATGACCCACCCCATCCAGTGGTAGCCTTGATAGCAGTGCATAAGGTCTTGGGCATCAGCAACGGTGGTCGGCCAGTAGAAGCCTTGCCTGAACGCCTTACCGACGAGCGACCTCGGCGCCAGATACGCGCCAGGTAATCTAGTGGACGAGCACCGCATCACGGTTGTCCTGAGCAATGGCCGCCGCGAGCAGGACCTCATAGAACGCTCTCTCAGGAGTAGGGAGCTGTTGGCTTGCGGCTTTTGCAAGGACGTCAGCTTGCTTGTTTTCTGCCCGAGGGATGGCCTTGATTGTGACACCCAGGAAATGTCGCTCCTTTGCTCTTATGGCTGCTAGGTACTTGGCTAGTTCAGGGGCCTTGGCTTGGTATAACTTGTCCACATGGCCCGCCACCAGCCGTGAGTTAGTGCGGATGAGAACTCGCTGTGCGCCAAGAGCTTTGAGCTTCGCAAGGCCGAAGAGTAGCGCTTCGTACTCAACCGTGTTGTTGGTGGTGGGAAATGCCAGACGCGCCGAGTACGATAGGCGCGTCTCTCGGCGTAGTAATCATCGCACCCACGCCGCGCAGAAACGCCAGAGGCTCCATCGTCGTGCATCCACACCGGATCCGCTGGCTGCTAGGCGGCCGGGCGAGGGGGTCCACTCCGCGAGGAAGTCTGCGAGGACTTGGGACTTGATCGCTGCTCGCGAGGCATACGTTAAGGAGAACGACGTAAGCTCGGCTGCCCACTTGCCAATGCGCCTGTGGACTCCTTATTGTGCAGCATCTCCGCCAGGGGGAATGAGGACAGCTCGATGATTGGGTGAGCCAAAAAATAGTGTCGGAGCTTCCTCGAGGCCATGACCAGCGCGTATGCCAACATCTCAAGCTCCGTATATCGCGTCTTGGCGCCCTAAAGGGCTTTGGAGACAAAGTACATGGGGCGCTGAAGAGCGCCCTCCTCGAGGACAAGGACGGCGCTGACTGCTGTCGTTGAGGCGATGAAGTAGAGCAGGAGGGGAGCCTCTGGTGCCGGAGTGACCAAAGTGGGGAGGCTTGCAAGATGGCTCTTGAGTTTGTCGAAGGCCTTTGTGCAGTCATCATCCCAATGAAACCCATCACAGCTGTGAAGAGTCTTGAAAATGGCAAGCCCGCTCCGCTGCCCTAGACAGGAAACGGCTCAATGCGGCCATACGGCCAGCGAGTCTTTGGATTTCCCTTGTTGTCTTGGGTGGCTCCATGGCGAGGATCGCATCGACCTTATCGGGGTTGGTCGGGATGCCGCACCCAGACATCAGAAATCCCAAGAGCTTGCCTGCCTGCACACCGAATACACACTTATCCGGGTTGAGCTTGACGCTCGTCTTCCTGAGGTTGTCAAAGGTCTCTTGGAGATCTTGGCCGTGGGAGGCTAACTACCTGGTTTTGACGACCACGTCATCGACGTAAGCCTCCACGTTCCTCTCGAGTTGAGAAGCCAGTGCTAGCGTGATGAGGTGGGTGAAGATTGCCCCCGCATTCTTCAAACCGAAGGGCATCCTGACGAAGCAGTATGTCCCTATCGGCATGATGAAGCTGGTCTTATCCTCGTCATCCTTGGCCATATAGATCTGATAGTAGCTGGAGTAAGCGGCCAAGAAGCTCATGAGTTCACAACCCGTAGTGGCATCAACCAGGTGATCTATGCGGGGCAAGGGGTAGTCATCTTTCGGACATGCCATGTTAAAGGCAGTGAAGTCGATGCACATACGCCAGGCGCCGTTGGCTTTTTTCACCAACACCGGGTTGACCAACCAATCCGGATGTTGGACCTCGCGGATGACTCTGGCCTGGAGAAGCTTCTCTACTTCCACCGTGGCCGCTTGCTGCCGATCAATGGACATACGCCGAAGTCTTTGCCTGACCGGCTTAGCATCAAGGCGGACCGCTAGGTTGTGCTTGATGAGGGAGCGGTCCACGCCCTTGATGTCTTCCGGGGACCATGCGAAGACATCCACGTTGCTCCAGAGAACCCAGAGCAAGTCCTGTTCCACCTCCGGGGGGAAAGCCTTCACCGATGGACACGAATTAACCTTCGGCCTGGAGAGGTATCTTCTTGACCCCACCCTCTGGTCGGGGCTTGGACGTCCACCCCGGAGCGGACGGCGCGTCCACCTTGAGTTTGTCAGTGAGGGCGTGCACCTTGCGATGCGGGTCTCTAGCACGAGCCTCCACGCGCCAGGTGAGATGTTGGTTACCGAAAATGGTGATGACACCCCGCAGGCCCAGGAGCTTCATACACAAGAAGCCATGATGCGGGACCGCCCTTAAAGAGTTGAGGATAGGGCGACCCAGTATAGCGTTGTACGGGTTCAAAATGTCCGCGACATCGAAGACAACATCCTCGCTCCTGGCGTTATCGCCCTGACGAAAGGAGACTTGGAGACATACCTGGCCCAATGCCCTCAGCGGTTGGCCCCCAAAACCTATAGCGGGGTCCCCGATGGCTCCAAGCGACTTCGAGGGATCCCCATGCGGTCGGAGGCCTCCGCAAATAGGACGTTCGCGGAACTGCCCCCGTCGACAAGGACACGCCTGATGTCACAGTCTGTGATGTCAGCTGGCGTGAAGGTAACTTCACCGTGCGTCACTACCGGAAGCGGTTGTGCCAAGGTCCCCAATGAGGAGCCTCCGGAGATGACGCTAATTATGTGGTGCTAGGCCCCCTCTGGGACCCCAGTTCACGGAAGGCTCCCCTGCGGCTACTGCACGTGGGCCACTGCGGGGGCGGCACTTCCGAGGCCCGAGCTCTAACGGTTGCCTGCCGCCGTGCCATGACGGCAATACATGCCCATGTGGCATGGTCACCATGGCCGTGCACCTCGTGCCATCTGCTGTAGTCCATGATTTCCTACCCTGTGCACGGTCCCTTGTCGTGGCCCCTTCCGCATCTGTAATATCCTGAACGTCGTTTCGGCGTAAGTTTTTAAATTAATCGCGGCGTCGCCTGGATTTTCGGTAAAACGCGGGAGGTGAAAATAAATTCTTCAAAATAGTCTAAAATAATAAAAAGAGAATTAAAATAATTAATTAAGTGGTTTTGGGCTATCCGGAGGGGCGGGCCAGCCAGCCCAAACGGGGGCCCGTACCCCTCCCAAACCCTAGCACCCCCTTTATAAACCCCTTGGGGAGCCCTCCCTCCCCCTTTTCCCACCCCAAGCCGCCACCCCCTGCCTCCTTGCGCCTCCCCTCTGCCCAAGTGCTGCTGCAAGGAGAGGAAGGAGAAGAAGGAAGAAGGGGAGAGAAAGGAGAGGAAGAGAGGGAAGGAGAAGAAGGGAAGGAGAAGGAGAGGAAGAAGAGGGTGATCCTAATCCCCTACATAATTCTCCCTCACCTCAATCTCTCTGTTTTATGCTGAATTTAGGGTTCTTAGCCCTAGTTTTGAAGGGATTAGCATTTTAGAAAACTCCGATTAGAGAATCCCAGTTGGCTGTCTGTAGATCAAATCGTGTGATGTTACTATTCGTGTGTTTTAGACCCCTAAGACAATTTTTCCCGAGGGTCTCTCCAAAAGAAAAAACGTAGAGAACAATGATACGCATCTACTGTTTTTTTTCAGATTTTTTAGCCATGTAATTTAGGCGTACCAGGGTTTGGAATCTCTCTGTCTGTCAGGGGAGCAGTCAGGGACAGAGTGCTGTTTAGATGGGAATTAGGGGTAGTAGATGAATTTTGTATTTTTTGTCACCATTGAGAAAGTTTTAGAGAATTTGATAATCTAGCTTCTATATAAAAATCAGAATTTTTATAGCTCTACTCTGTTGTTGGGAGGCGTTTAAATCTGACTATCCTGACTGTCAGAACAGAGGATGATCTCTGTTTAGGGCAATGAGATACACCATGCTAAGAACAAAATAAAAATATGTGATCTACATGAAAAGTGTGGGTAATTAAGTGAGAAATCTAGATATATATCTTTTGCTGTGATTAATTTTATATTTTTAAAGATAAAAAAATGTTAAGCAGCGCCGCTGCAGTGGGAAGATTGTAGAACCGTTACGCGGGGAAGGATGTTGTGGGGTTTAGGGTTTTGGCGATACTTCTCTTTGAGAGTCATGATTGTATTGCTGTGTATTGTGCTGAGAGGTACCTTTTTGGACAGGTGGATTTGCTTCTGATCGAGCGTGATCTCGTCGCTTCGCCGGTAGAGGCAAGTAAACGTAGCAGATGTGCCACCGTTTAACCCGTTATTCTTACTACTTGCAATATGCATGATTTTTCGTATTGATAAAAGATATGCCATGATTACATGTTTTCTAAGGAAGAATGTGGTAGCAAGATATTAATCAATTGCCATGTTTGGATGAGTTTTGGTAGTATTGTGGTAATTTGCTTAATGAGCTAATTGTGGTATATGAAAGTAAATGCGTGGTGGTTATGATGATATTTTCTTATTGTTAAATTCATGAGAATCATATTAATGCCCTTGAAGTTGGTATTATTGTGGCTTTAGTGGTAGTATTCTTAATGAATACTTGTGGTCGTATTGTGGTTTTTTTGGTAGAATACACTATAGATCGATTGATTATGATCTTGGTGAATCGAATGTGGAATATGTGGTTGACCTTCGTGGTTAAATTCTTGTGGTTTATGATTATCATATCATTCATAACATGTCATGACATTGCATTGTGGATGTCGCCGCTTATAGCCACGGATCAGATCAGACAAAGATCGTGCATTGTCAGAGCACGATGCACACTTTTACCTTGTTGGGTAAAGGTGTAGTGGAGCATAGCATGCATATACATTGCATTGTGGAAAGATCATTTGCATACTTATGCAATATATTGTGGTGAAGTTATTTTACAAACAACTGCAACTTTATAGTTGTGATGCGGAATTGGCTCATGGGAGTCACTTGTGGTATGAGGAAAGTGGTTGTGGTCGTGGTTTTGGGATTCATCCCTTGTGGTATGGTTGGGGTTGTGATTGCAGTATGAGATTCTTTTCTCTTGTGGTAATTGTTGATAGCAGTTGTGAACGCGAGAAATAATAAAGTTAGTGAGGTAAAACATGCTAATGTTTTATGGTCATTGGTAGTGGTAGTGGTGGATGATATGAAGTAGTTAATCCAGATTTATATGCTAATATTTTATTTCTGTTGGTAGTAAATATGATTGAGGCTATAAATGTGGTCATTGTGGGAAATGGATATTGATGCTTAATATCATTGTAGTTTAATTAGCTTGATAATGAATGTGGATGCACAATGTGGATGTGGACAAATGGATACTTTAATGACGTTGTATATTTGTTTGTAGTCTGAATAGCCTGTTAAACAGTTTGCTTGCTGAGATTTTATCTCACCCTTGTTTTTCCCCTACAGGTGATTCATGAGCATTCATGGGATGGGTAGAGCGGCACCACAATAATGCACTTGGTTCATAAATTCATGATGTAATAAAGTCGATGGAATTCTAGCCAAATGCCTAGCTATCTGTGGATGATTGTTTTAGTTAATACTAACGAACTTGTGATCTATTGATTAGTCTGCTAGAGGTTGTTTCAAATATTGAACTTGTTATCATTATCTTTATTTTCTTAGTTGATTATGCTTCCGCTTAATGCTTCATGTCTAGAAATTTGTAGCCGGAATAAATTATCTTGAAATTTTTGGCTAGCTGTAGAGTAGTTTAGTGGCATCCCAGGGTGATGTGGATCCTGGGGTGTTACAGCATCCCTATCCCCGGTCTCCCTCACCCCGCCCACGTAAGGCGGGGGCAGGTTCCTGGGGAGTGTCCTCTATGCCGAGGACGTGGTGGGCCTTTTAGGGCCTGCGCTGGTTGCGTCGGGGCTTGTACCTACCGCTTGATGAACTCTCGCTGTGCCCAAGGGCGTCCCTTGCAAACTCTAGCTTGCGCTTGCTGTGTCGTGCCCTCCGCCTGACTGGTGTCAGAGTCGTTACCCTGGCGTACTCTTCCCACTTATCGAAGAGCTTCGCCACCGCCTTGATTGCCTTACACGCATTGTATTCGGCCAGCGGCCCCGGGCGGAGACCCTGTATTGCTGCGTTGATGATGGTTGTCTCATTGACGTCCTTGACCTGGTAGCGGACCTTCGTGAAGCGCTTGAAGTACTTCCGAAGCTTTTTCGATGGTTTTTGCTTGATCGCGAAGAGCTGATCCGCATCGACGCGCTCGACGTAGTTCTCCTGAAAGTTGTTGCAGAGGCGGTCGCATATCTGCTCCCATGCGTAGATGGAGTTTGGCTCTATGGCGAAGAACCACGAGCGCTACTCCCTGCAACGTGAGGGGGAGTCCCTTCGCCTTCGTGGTGTCGTCTCCGCCTGCAGCTTCGATGGTGGTCTCGTATACATGCACGAACTCCTGGGGGTCCGTGTCGCCCTTGTACGACGCGATGGCACTAGGAAATTTGAAATCTTTCGGCCATGCCGCCTGCTACAGGCCCGCAGATAGTGGGAACTCCAGGTCCACGCGCCGCAATGAGGCCGGCTGGATGTGGGGGCGTCGCGGCTATCCGTATGTTCTGCGTGGGTTCCAGCGTGACCACCGGCTGGGTCTACTGACTTCGAGCCTCTTGCATACTCTGCACAGCCCCGCGGAGATCCGCTAACTCCCACTGGAGCGTACTAAGGGCCGCCAGCAGGGCGTTCTCCGCTGTCGGTGTAACCGAGACGATCAGCTTACCTAGTCACGCTGTCGGGATAGCAGTGACCATGGCTTGCGCTCCTGGGTTGCCCACTCCACGGCTTACCTGGGATGGCGGTTGCGCCTCCACGGGCGCCGACGTTACCGCTCCCGGCCGTCCGACCGGTACTACCAAAGTTGACTGTCACGCCAGCGGCAGAGTCGAGCATCACTCACAGGGCGGGGTCAGGCGTTGCATCGGCGGTGGGGTCGATCGTTGCGCGGTGACCATCGACGCTCTTGGTTGTCACGCTGCGTCGTCGCTCGCGCCCGCGTCCGCCGATGCTGAAGCCCTAGTGTTGACATAGGACTTCGCCATGTCCCCTTCCTTCTTCTTTGCCGTCGATGATGGAGCTTTCTTCGGTGCCACGAATGGCTTGCTCTTGTCGTCCCCACGAACGGCGCCAACTGTTGTGGTTACAGACCAAGCAGAAAGAAAGAGAGTGCAGTGGAGATTTAGGTGAGCAATGCTCTCTACCCCCTTCCCCATGGCTTGTATTGCATATATATATCCTCATGGGGAGTGTTTTTACAATTATACTCTTTCATCCAAATATCCCTTTCAAGGGCATTCGCGTCATTATACATATCCCACTTGGAGCTTACAACTTTCTAACAGGCCTGCTAGGCTTAGGTGAGGGCCACCCCTACAACAAAATCCAATTTAAACTAAGTTTGAATAAAAGTACGCATGCATAATAATTTAAAAAAATATAAATAATTTGAATAACTAGGAGCAATATGAACAAAAGTGTAACTTGCATTGCTTGAAGTCTTAGTGTTGCGAATCGTCGAAATCGTACTGACCAGATTCGTCGTAATCGTCATAATCTAAAATTCAAAAAGAGTCCGTAAATGGATAGTTTAGGATTTTAGAAGAATTTAAAATTTTGAACAAGTCCAATCGAAATTAAGACAAGGGAGAACAGGCTCTCGAAATTTTAAAATATAAGGAAAGGTATTTGGAATTATTTTCTAAAGGAAATATATTTATGACGACAGCTAAGAAATAATGGAATTATTTTTCTAAAGAAAATTTTAGAATTAGGATGACACGCTGATGTCAACCCTACATGTGGCAGATGACATGGCAGATTTTGCTGACATGGCTACCACGTGTCTGACACATGGCATTGACATGGCCTGTGGGTGGCTCGGTGCTGACATGGCATGCTAAGTGGGGCCATATGGTGGCCACATAGACCTATGCCATGAGATAGCATGCCACGTGGTTGCCAGAAAAAATCTAAATAAATTCTAATAAATCAAATAAAATACAAATAAAATTTTAGGATGTTATAGAGATGAAGCTTGTTTTTCACCATTTCCTTGCTTGTTGCTCCCAACCTGCGATTGGAGTTCAAACGACTGTTCAAATTGACATTGTTAGTGAACAGCTCAATTCATTAGGGCGTGTCATACTACTTGTGAGCATCCTCAAATGTTGTTGTAAAATCTTCTGTTATTGTTTACATTTAATAGGCTTCTATCCATACTTAAGAAGCTTGAAGTTGTGGTATCCCCTATTTCTTTGGCCCTAGATGTTCTAGAATTCTCCGACCATGTACCCATGTGGGAAGGTCCAGTGGATGACACCAAGGGTGTTGTTGCCTTCTCCGGCAGCACATAGTTGTTTGCCACTCATCGTCGGCCACTCATTGTGGGTGTTGTAGTCTACAATCTAGGGTTGGTTAGTTTATGGGATGGGATTACTATAACACCCCATTTTTAAGAATAGATTCGTCGCATTTCTTGCAATAGTCTAGGAGTTCAGTTGTGGATAGAAAGAGTATCATACTTGCTCACGAGCATTTAAAAAGAATTAGCTTGATTAAAATATGACCTAACAATCAAACCACAATATCCTTACAGGTGTCCAAGTCCAAAACTTAACTTACATTCAGAAGATTTGATGAGATTCCACAGGAATGTTTGAGTACGATCGTAACTCTAACACGTTAATTGATGCATCCTTTCTTCTTTTATGTCTGTTCAGATGAAAATAAGCAAGATTGATACACTAGGTATTCAGCAAGCCACAAGGGAATGTTATTTAACTACCATACAAGGAGTTCAACTAGATAGAGTCACATGTTATAATATGATAAGAATATGTGCAACTTTACTGGTAAAGAACTTTACACTTAAAATAGTAAAACAAAATTTATTTAACAAGGGGCCTTATCATTCATAATTTCCACATTAAAATGTTTCAAATTCTACTTATGCCTTGTTATTGGAATCAACCATGGAACACAACTCCATTGATCAGAAGCATGACGTATTTGAATACCATTTATTATACTTTACAGAGTTGTCCAACTTTACCCACAAGATATCTCAAACTCATAATATCAAGATATAGACACGCAACATCATAGCATGCGACTGAATTGAGATAACAAGATCGGTCACTGCTCTACTATTTCTAGCTTCTACCCAGTAGGCTCAAGGCCAAACAAACCTTATTGGGAATCCACATGCTAAAGCAAAAATAGCGGCCTGATGTTGAGTGGACCTACCATTGTGAAGAATGGCAAGTGACTTTCCAGTTCCACTTTCATTTCACCCCATTTTATGCGGGTTGTTCTGACACACTGAAAAAGCTAAACCTCCTGTAGATATTCGATCGAATTGAGCAATATACTAAACCAAGTCTGATAAGTCAGAACTTGTAGTTGAGCGATTTCTTTGTTTTTTACTCAGTATAAGGTTCTAGTTCTTACTTTTCACAAATGAGACTACCAAACACATACCTAGTGCATTACTGTAGTAGCCCAGCTGTTTATTTTTAAAAAAATTATTTCATTTAATTTCAAATAAAATATTTGCTTTTGGTTACTTAAGTCTGTAAATTTAATTACATGATTTTTCTATTTTTAAAAGGGGTTTTCTTGTGAAAAATAATTTAAAATATACATATATATATGTATTATTATATTTAAAAGGGTATTTTGAATTTCTATATAAAACTAATACAAATTAATCATTTAAACTCTTTTGGAAGTTAATTTCATTTTATTCTAAGCCTTGAATTGAGAAAAAAATTATTAAGTTTTTATTTTATAAAGGTCAAAATAAATTGATTATAATTTTCCTAAGTTATTTCTATAATTAAATTAAATTTTAGGATTTCCTAGAAATTAAAAACTCTCTTTTTAAAGTTAAATTGTGTTTTTATAAAGTCTAAGAACTATTATAAGTTAAAAATATTTTTATTAAGTCTAGAATGGTTTCCAGAAGGTTCTCTAAATTTTTCTGGAATTTTTAAAATTTATTTGATATTTGTTTTGAGTATTTTAAAGCCTTCTAGTATTTCTGAAACTCAAAAAGAAAATTTAAAACCCAAACCTCCTCTCAAGCTGACACTTGTCGCCCTCTTGTTAAATCCACCCCGCCCGACCTAATCTCTGCCGTCCATTCCAACTTACCCCTTCACTCGCGTCCCCCTCTTGGCTCGACACGTGTCACGCATTGGGCCAACCCACCACTGCCGGATTAAATCGCCGCCGTCCGATCTCACTCAAACCCTCTTCCCCGCCTTCCCTCTCTCCCTGGCCGACGCGTGTCGTGCATCAGACCGTCCTCCTCCCCGCCCGATATAATCTCATCCACCCGATCTCACTTACCGCTTCAACCGCCTCCACTCTTGCCTGGGGTGACAAGTGGCTTGATCCAAACCGTCCCTCGTTGCCGGATCAAATCTCGTTCGCCCGCAGCCATTTAACCCTTCGCCCCTCTCTTGGACGGCCCTGATTTAACTCACCTTGCCGGATCACATCTTGACCGTCCACTGTCACTTACCGCTTCGCTAGATCTAGCAGTCCTGCTCCCCTCCCCTTGCCACTTGTCGAAAATCCGAGCTGACACCCTTCCCTTTCCTTCTTTTCCCTCCCGTCGACAGGTGGGGCCCGCTTGATAGGGCCGTCTTCCTCGCCTCTTTCTTCTTCCTCGGCCCGCCGACACCGCCGCCATTACCACGCCCCTCCGAGCTCCGCTATCTTCGCCTCCCAGTCGTTACTTCCTGCCATTTTTGCCCGTGAGTGCTCCCTCATTCACGCGCATTCAATTCCCGCCGTTTCCACACAGCTTAAAAGCTCAATTCCGCCAGTTGGAAGCTAGTAACGGCAGCCCTAATTTCCAGCAAGCTTTTACACCTGTGCACCGTCCCTCGGCCTATATAAAGCTACCCCCGAGCTCCCACTCGACACACCGCCTCCCCCTCGCCCTCTAATTCGAGAGTTTGAGCATCGGAGCCCCTCCCTGTGCATTTTCCCCCTCCACCGTCGGTAGTACTCCGGCGAGCAATTGCATGCGCCTCGGGCCACCCCATGCCTCGGCGACCTCACCTGCACCTCCCCCACACCTCGGCGATTGTCAGCAATCCCCTTTCCGAGCCCTTCTGCCGTCGGAGCTCCTGCGCCGCCGATAAGCTCCCTCCGCCGCCGCTCCTCACCATCACCGACGCACTCTGATCACCCTCAGACCCCGCGGAAGTTACCCACGTGTTCCCCGCCTTCCCTTCTACTTCTCAGTACCGTCGGCCGACGCCGCCACCCGCCGGGGCGCCGGCGACCATTGGGTCCCGCGCCTCCCCACTCCGGCCAACGAGCCACGTCGGCACGCGAGCCTACGTGGCAGCCGTGTGGCAGCCCGGTGGCAGCCAGGTGGGCACCACGCCACTGCCACCCGGGCGCCCGACTACCACGTAGCGCTGGCCGGCCACGTCGGCGTTTTGCTGTGATGTGGCAGCCACGTGGTGCCAAGTGGCGGCCACGTCACCCAAATTGTGCCACGCCAGCACCACATCACCTCCCCGTGCGCCCGCGTGCAATCTCAGCCTCGCCCCGGTCCGTGGACTCGGTCCACCGTAGACCGCCCCACCGTCGATCGCGACTCGATTTTAAAACCCTGTGGTCGACGCCATGCTTACGTCACAAACCTGATTTTCCCGTTTAAAATTAATTCGACCAAAAATTAATTATTATGCTGACGTCATAATCCCTATTTTTCGTTAGAAAATTTATTCGGTTAAATTGCCTACTGACGTTAGAAAATGAGTATTTTTCTTTTTCTTTGAATTTAATCTTTAGAAGGCCATAACTTCTTTATTTTAACTCCGATTTGACCCGTTCAAATTTCTAAATTTTTCTAAAATCATGAACTATCCATTTATGGACTCCTTTTGAATTTTATTGGATTTTCGTTTTCAATATTATTTGGCAATGTCAAGATTTAAATTTTAAATTACAATTCCCAGTTCATTTTTAACCTCAATTGCTTTCCAAATTTTCAGTTCACATCCAAAATTTCAAATTCAAATCTTGCAAAAATTTGAAACCTCCATAAAAATATTTGTTCTATTTTTCTCTAAGTCCAAATATTATTCTGGCATTTCTCTCTTTCAAAACAAAATAAGGAGACTTTCCCTAGGCCAAAATCTTCTTTTATTTAAGGACGCTCAGCTAATAGTTCTCACCTCATCCAGTGCCATAGATCTTTTCCTTTGCAGGTGTTTGGCTATTCTCTTTTATCCTAATATTTATTCTTTCCTCCTTCGCTGTTCATCTCGCACGCATCCGACCAAAGACAAAGCGGTCTATTTTTCAACTAAAGCCACCATGAGCAATGCATGCATGCAAGAAAATCAATTCCCTTTTACCAAATTAATTTGCATGCAGTAATAACACCTTTAGTCATTGCCAAGAATCAATTCCTTTCAGTTTTTATCCATTAAAATTTCAGTTTCTTGCATGCAAAGTTGAAACCGACATTTCATTCAATTCGGCCATTACTTCGGCATTCAATTCCGGCCATTCCCTTGCTCCTCTCCACCTATAAATTGAACCCTAGCCTCCTCACCTCATTCCCCACTTGTTTTGCATTCTAGAAAACCAGAAACCCAACCAAGAAGAAGTTTTGGAAAACTATTCCTTCGGTTGGCTTGTCCCAACAATTTTCTTTCCAACCGATCTTCCGACGACTCGTTCTCCGTCGTCCGAACTCCGAATCTGGTAATTCAAATTCCTAAATTCATATAAATTCATATTCTCCCAGTATAAATTTTATAATTTTTGAATTTTATTTCGATTTTATTTGATTTTAGTTTGTTCTTACTTTTCGCGTGTAGACTACGACTAATCCGGAGAGTATAACTTTGACGAACCTCAGCAAACTTCGAAGCAAGGCAAGTTACACCTTTGATCACGTTGCTCCCAGTAATTTAAATTATTTATGTTGATTTTAAATTATTATGCATACCTACTTTTATTGAAACCTAGTTTAAATTCGATTTAAATTCTAATTATACCCAAATCCTTTATGTATGGCCAAATTTGATATTAAACTTCCTTATGCCTTGTCACCATAGATGAAAACCTAGTTAGTGCAATAGTATTAACTAGAAATTTTATAGAATTGCTTAACAATACTTAGAATGATTTAAGTGGGAATATTTGTTTCACTGGAAAATGATGAGTTTCTAAAATCTATTCTTGACTTTGGTGAGTCAAGAAGGAATATGAATGTTTCAAAGAAAAATATAAAATCTTGGTTTGGACCTAGGCTAATGGTTTGGTGATGGGTGCTAGCATGCATTGTTGTTCGGTGACACAATGTTGATTGTCAGGCACAACGGGTATGTGGAATGAGCCTAAGTCGAGTTAAGGACCGGTCTGTGAGCTACTGCTACAAAACCATATCGTACTACCACAAGACTGGTGTGGGACAGTCCTGGCCGACTAATTTGTGAGGTCTCAATTTTGGGCTCGCTATAGGTTGAATGTGAGCGTGGTGTAGGCCATGAGAAGCCTCACACGGCACAAGAGGGGGCTCTAACTTGTGAATTCAAGTTGTGGTGAAACCTTAGTGGCGGCATGACCAGGTTGAAGACTTATCATTGTAAAGGCCTTATTATGATTTTCTCAGTCGCACACCTACGGAAGCGTGTAATGGCCGACAATATGAGATAATCATATCTTGTGGGTAAAGCTGTACAACCTCTGCAGAGTGTATAAACTATCCTGGATAGTCGTGCCCACGGTCATGGGCAAGCCGAGTAAAGTTTTTCACGGATTAGACCTTAATTTTTAAAATGATTTCTGAAAGGGCCTATGGATGGATGGAATCCATGGGAGATGAAAAAGTATATGGATATGGATGGAATCCGTATGAGATCTTTTGGAAAAGATGAACCGTGGGATACTCGTGAATAGGTTAGTGTTTGGTCAGAGCCTGCACTAACGATATTATTTTGTTAAATTACTCTTTCTATCTATCGTATTAAATTCAGCTTTTGAATCTATTTACTGTATTTACCTCAATTCTGCTTTTCCACACAAATAAACTACTATGCCTTCCATTGTCAACCCTTATGCATGCATGAATTCTGTTAAACCTCCTGGTGTAACTTGTGAAGAACTTTATGTACTCATGTTGCTTCATTCACCATTTTCAGTGAAGGACTTCATCAACTTCGGTGAGAATAACGACGAGTAGGCCACGTCTTACAGTCATTCGCCTGTGGGCAGGCAGGATGGACTGCTGCTTTGTGGTTCTTTTTCCGCTGCTTATATTTAATTTTGGTTTATAAACCTTTGATGTAACCTTTGGCCATCAGGCTCATATTTAGTTAATGAATAAATGTCATTGTGCATGATATAAAATCTTTGTTATCGACTATGTGCACTAGCTTGATCCTTGACTAGTGCGATTTACACAGAGGATCCAGGAGTCGTTGCTCCGGGGTCCGACAATTACAACACAGTACCACTAATTCATATCTAAGCCTCCAAACTAGGGTAAAGTAGTGGACTCCAACTATCTAGCGGCTTTTTGCAAGTTATCCTTAACACTAGTACTATTTTAAAATCTATCGACAAGACACCGAAACAATCTTAGTAGTGTAGAAAAATATTTAATTGTCTAGTCTACTAATGATTAGTTATACAATAATTTATTATTATTATTAAGGTTGTCAAGGTGAATTTGGCCTTCAAGTGAAACATGGGTTTTCAGTTGTAGGACTTAACTAATTATCATGTCATTCCAAACAATTATTTTAAATAAATAGTAGTGCACAAATAATATTAATGAAAAGTAGTGATAATTAAATAATAATGTAGGGACAATATGATAAAAAATATGTGACTCACCTTTAGAGTTTTTTATTACTTCTTTGTAGAATTTTGTTTTACACTATCCAACTTAATTGCTCTAATAGCTTCTCTGTTGACCAACTAGTCGAATCCGAATAATAGCACAAAAGAACAAAAATAAATAAGTTTTTACTTTATAGATTGCAAGCTAGGAATAAAATGCAATAAAATATCTAAAAAAGATATAAAAGAAGGTGGGTTTGGGCGGATAGAGTTTAGCAGTGCTTGGTTAGGTCGAACGGAGTTAAAAATAGGTTAGACGAGCTCAAGATGGTCAAAATGAGTATAAATAGGCTTAATAGGTTTCAGATGAATAGTAACAAGTTGGATGAATAATACTAGGTTGGCACTATTCCTAACGGGTTGGGCTAGGTGAACAGTGTTGAACCTATTTATTATGGTTGCGAATCGGGTTGAATAGTAATGAGTTTAGGCTATGAACATTGTTGGGCTAGATGCAGACAATGTTGTGTTGTGAACTGTGCTTGGTCCCTTTGGCCTATTGGGCTTTCACTATTTTGGGTCTACTTAGCCGACCCATCAGCTTGGCCTACTAGGCATGAAGCCGAGCTGGCTTGGCTTGAACATGCACTATGGCCGACGAGCAGAGGAAGGAGACGACGGCACGATTATGCATCGGTGAGGGCTAACGACGACGAGTGGTGGTGCAACAAGGTTAAGTGAAGTCCAAGTCATTTTGGGTATGTGCAATGTTGGAGGGGCTCTGGAGAAGGCTAGCAGCGAAGAGGGCTCGCTAGAGCTAGGCCACGACACGGCGGCACTCCGATGGGGTTTTGGCTAGATTGAGAGTGGCTCGAGCTTCTACGATGTGTTAGGCTAGTTTGGCCTATGCGTGGTTGTCCAAGGTGGTCGTGCTTAGCTGATGGTGGTGCATGACGTCGGCGGCTTAGGGGCGACGAGAGGGGTCAGCATGGTCAGGGTTGGCTTAGTTGTGTCAGGAAGGTGCTAAGGTAATGAGGAATTGGTTCGGAATTGAGGTTTGAGGAGAAATCACATTTTGGGGCTCACTAGAGTGGGGATGGTGGCGATAGCCTTTCTTGGCCAAAGAGGAGAAGGTAATGCTTTGAGATTGTGATTTGGTGCAAATAAAGATGAGGTAGCTACTTGGTTTGACTTTATAATCTATTGAAGGCAGTGGCGCCAGGACCAGGGCAATGCCAAAGCTAGCGCATGGACGACAGTGCTGGCGATTGAGGCGATTCAAGCGAGGTTGGTGGCAGCGCTGGCAGTAACGGTGCCATCATGAGGCATAGTGAGCCTCTCTAGCATAGGCATGCATGCTGGAGAGGTGATTTAAGGCGTAAGACGGGTGTCAAGCTGTCGAGGTGGCCACGGTGAGGTCGGCGGCAATAAAGGCATGACGCGTGGTTGGGAATTGGTGTGATGGCCAATTAATACTTAGTCGGTGAGCTGGCAAGGCACTATGCGGAGGCGTGGCAGCAGTGAGCTGGCATGCGCTTGGGCCAACATGCGGCTAAAGGGACAAGGGAGGAGACGCCTGGGAAAAAGGCGCCAAGGCCAGAAAGGAAGCGAAATACCAGAAAGGGAATGTGTAAAATCAAGAAAAACTTCCTAGTTTGACAAGATTTCAAAATCAAGCAAAATTCAATGAAATTTCAAAATTTGGTTTGTTTCAATTACTCTAATACATACAATTATAAAAGAAGTAAAGGGCTTCTCTGCAAAAGCTGGTGTAGCTATCAAAATGCCCCTTTCCATGGTTCCATGGTGGCTGCCATGTCATCTGATAAATCTTGCATGACATTAGTGTTGATATAATCGAGACTTTGTCAGATGACCAAACACTTCACAGAGAAAAGTCTGAAGTCTGCCGAAACCTGCACAAAGTCTGAAATTGCAAGCTGCTGGTTTTGTTTGCACCTTGTCAGAATAAAACTACAGTCAAGATCTGCATGTCCGAGTTGTTTGGATCGAGTCAGTATGACAGGAGATCAGGAGTTTAGTTAGGAAATCAGTTAGCTATTCGTGATGTCATAAATATTCAATGTAATCTATTAAGTTTCTTGAAGATTTGCTTCCCTGTGTCTTGTATTCAGTTTACTATTCATCATACGACAATAGAAATAAACTCTGAACTTTTGTCTCGCCTGAGCTTCTGCCTTCCCAATTCTTCTTTAGAGTCTTTGCCGTGTCTTGTTTTCCCACAAACCTTTTGAGCGATATACACCATCACTGAGATTTGGTTTAATCCGTGAGATTGAGTGTTCCTAGGGCTTATACCATCATGTGGTATCAGAGCATGGTGGTGTATGCCCAAATATCCTAGATTCGAGCTGATGGCTTTGACTGCGCAGCAGGCGACAAGAGAGGGTGGCAGTGTGCCATTCCAATGTCCACAGCTGTCGGCATCCAATTACACTACCTGGGCGATCAAGACGGAAGCCATAATGGATGCTCAAGGGATTTGGGAGGCTGTGCAACCAGCAGCCGGTGTGGCTATTGAGATGAAGAAGGATAAGACAGCTCGTGCATTCATCTTCCAGCGGTTCAAGATGTGCTCTGCAAGTCGCGAAGAAGAAGAAGACTGCAAAGGAGGTGTGGGATTCATTGAAGACTCGGTTTCTTAGAGTAGATCACGTGCAGAAGGTGCGATTGCAGACCCTAAGAAGCGAATTTGAAGCTTTACGTATGAATGAAGATGACACTATTGATGAATTTTTTGACAAGTTGAGCGGGATGGCAAGAAAATTCATCACTCTTGGCGAAGTTATGGAGGATGCATTACTTGTCAAAAAGCTCCTCGATTCGGTGCCTAACAAGTACCTCCAGCTATTGGCCTCAATTGAGCAATATTTGGATCTTAACTCAATGCCATTCGAGGAAGCAATCGGGCGTCTGAAGGTGTATGAAGAGAGGATTCATCTTCGTAGCACCAACACCAATTCCGAGGGATCACTCCTACTCACCCAGGCCGAATGGGAGGCACAGCACAAGAACAGTCACGGCAACCCATCCTTCCCGAGAGGACGGGGCATGAGAATAAACGGTGGTGAAGGCCGTGGCCGTGAGATGAGAACAGGAGGCGGCGACAACCGTGGACGTGGAAGAAGCTACGGACGTGGACCTGGTCGAAGAAGAGGAGGCCGTGGAGGCCCCACATGGATTCGCCCGGATGGCGAGTACAGTGTAGGATCGATACACACTAAGATAGGCAATCAGAGGGAGGTGAATGATTGCAGAAGCTAAAAATAAATTTTAAGACTCCCTTCTAATTATCTCTAGTAATCAAAACCTTGATGCAACACATGCATGCAGTCTCATGCTAAAAGATAATGAGCACTTACTTTAATTACTTAGCACTAATCCTCTTTTCCTCTCTCCTCTTACAAAAACTCAAAACCAGCACATCAACTAAAACTTCTAGATATCACGTGATGGGCTTGTTGAGAAAAGACCCTTACCTGGCTTTTACACATGCAGTGAGGACAGCTCACTGTCCTTGACAAGACAAGATGTGAGGAGAAATAAGAAATCAGCACACATGTAGATTATCTAGTAACTTCTCTTGTTTTATGACGTGCATGTGTTCCCATGCAAAGCAATTTACTTTGAGGACATACAAGCTAAAACATTAATCAACTCACCGTATGCCCAAAACAGGAACCGCACCTCTCTGTTGCTTCTCCAGAAAATCACCACGCGAACGCTATTCTTTTCTTCCGTGATCACCTGCGCCACCTATTGCATCCAAGCAAACGCACTGTAGCCTTTCTTCGTTTCTTCCGAGAACTTGCCGCGCCGCCTAATTCTCCGATTGTTCTTCTCCAAAAGAATCACGGCCAAAAGCACAAAAACAGCAGCTGCTGCAACACCTCTTTTCTTTTCGCGAGAACTCCAATAGCGCCCAACAGCGGCGAATCAATCTCGTTGCCCTTTTGTTTCGCAAAAATCTCGCAGCAGAGATTCACGCAAGCAGCTGCACCAAACACAAACCAATCTCTCTCTCTCTCCAACTAAGAAGTCATGCATGACAAAAACAACTCGTTGTTTGCTTTTCCTCAAAAAGCTGCACAAAAACAGCACCAAAAGTATTCCCTTACGTCTCTTACAAAGAACTGCCTGCACGCACGCACTTTATCTATCCAACTACTCCAACTCCAACACGGAGACGAGAGCCAAGACTCCGTATTTGACTTGTATCCGTATTTGACTTGTATTCTATGGCCGTATACACCACACGCCAGCTTGCATGTATAGCTCCACTCGTTGGGCCATCCAATCAGAACAGTATCGCACTGCAGCCTTGCCGCACGCCTCCGCTTGGGCTGCTGCTCCACCAGACCACCAAGACTTCACACGCTAGCCACACACATGCATTGCATGGCAAGTCTTGTCGTGCCAGCCGCACAACACTCCGCCGTGACGCATCTCAGCGTCTCCAATGCCGCGTCATCTCCATGTACATTGTTCTCTAGCCTGAACATCCCGCATGACATCCTTGACCGATAGGACCTCAGTTCCTCCCTGAACTTAGTCCCGAAACCTCAGTTCCACCCGAACCTAGTTTCAGTCCCGTCATCGACCATGTTCTGCCTCAAGCAACACCTGCACATGAGTAAACAAACAACCACATACGAGCACAAATCCACGACTTGACTCAAGTCAATCCGCACAATACCTCACACGAGCGTATCATGCAACATACGACAATCCGCACACGTTATCACATCATAAGCAATATTAAAACCAACGTTGTCAATTATTCATCACCTAAAATACCACATGGTCTAACAATCTCCCCCTTGATGAATACATTGACAACACATACAGTTAACATGACTTCTAACAAATTTAAGTGAAGCACTGAAGCCAAAATCTCAAACTCTCTCTCTTAACACAGAGAAGCAATTTTAAAACTCTCCAATATCAAATTTCTCTCCCCCTTTGGCAATGTAATCATCAAGAATTAAAGAGTAAATCTAAGGAAGAGCGGTGATAATAAAAACTTAGAAGCTTTGTAGATTATCCAAGTCACATTGCATTGGTTTAAAAAAAACAGCCAAGTCATATTTTTGAGTAGAGCTATCTAGATCATATAAAGCCATATATCATATAGCAATGTCAAAACAAGTCCGTCAATATGATTAAACGATTTATATCAATGACAGGCATCACAACAATGACGGACTAATTATAAAGAGCACAATGAGATATCACAACGAAAAGTCAAAACCTAAAAGTGAAGCAAACCTTAACTCTAGACAGCAAGCAGCGCCTCATGTAACAACTTATTGCTCCACACTCAAATCTTTAGGCATGTGGCATGCTTGTAGCATACTTCTTTTCATGATAACATATTTGTATCATTTTCTTTTTTTTTTATGGTGGCATGCTTGAAGCATACTTCTTTTCACTTTGCGCGCTTTTGTGCCTTTTTTTTCTTTTTATTCACCATGGCATGCTTGAAGCATACATCTTTTCAATTCTTTTCTTTCTTATAAATTTTTTAATAACATGCCAAATTGAGTGATAATAAAAAATTGTAACATGAAACATGCGAGCCTGATAGCCAAGAGTTAAAATAAGACTCACAATCATGCTAATCCTTTTCGATGGACATCGCAAAGTAATAAATATAATCAATCTATTCAAAGTATTCCGCCATGTCATATTTTTAATTTAAATGTAGCAAATTAATTATAACCAGTCATGATTAATGCTACACAACATATGAATAAATATGATAAAGAGAGCTCTACTACTCAATTGATTTCAATGACTTGGATTTGATGAATTATTTGACAAGGATAATAAACAAAGCTTCTGAAATTTTAAAAGATAAGCTCCCCCTCAGAATAATCCCATAGGATATAGAGCAACATCACTTTTGCCACATGGTCTCTCAAAAAGTGACATCTCTTAGAAGCCATTAAAGAGAATGAAGAACTATCAAGTGTTCCAATCAAGCAATGATGTAAAAGACCGAAACTCAATCAAGCTCATGTTCTCCATCCTCGTTAACTGTTCTTACATCACCGAAACATTGATCTCACAGACCGGGTTAGTGAAATATGATTTGGGAATCGAAGATCGAGATACACGATGTGGAGGAATAGTAACAAAACTAGAACCAAAATCATATACATGTGGTCGATCAAAACGCCAAAAGAACGTGAATTACTTGCATTAAATCCCAAACTGAATTTGAATCAGATTAAAGTTAACATAAAAGTTCTCTAAAAATCTAGCTTTCGTGATAAGTTCTAGGAACAAAAGAATGTGTATTTCTCAAATTAGACCAAGCCTTAGCCTTTTCTTTCATTTGTTGTTTGGCTAGTCTAAAGCAAAATTGCACAAGATGTCCATCTTTACCACAATGATGCAAGTGTACTTAACTTTATGTTTAGCTTGAGAAGTAGAAGCAACATTTGCATTCACTTGATTAGTAGATGACATAATACCAGCATTCTTAAAAATAATTTGTTTTGGTTCAGATTCTATTTCAATTTTTCCAGGTTCAAGAAACTTAACAATCTTTGGAGGATTATTCTTGGCATACTCAATATAATTAAATCCTAGACCATGATTTTTCACACTTATTTTTGACTTGTCTAGAATCATATTCAGATTTTTCTTGCCAAAAGAGAATCTCTCTAAAGTGTCCTTAAGGTACTCATTTTCTTTAACTAAAGTGGGACACGTTGAGCACTTAAAGGATTCATTCACAAGATTCTTAGAAGCAATAGATTGAGCTAATCTTTCTTTTTCAACAAAATCATTAAGTTGTTTAGTCAATGCTTCTATTTCTATGTTAAGTTTAGGACAGTTAGAACAAGAAGATGTCTCATGATAAAGCATCTGTTGAATTGTTTCCTGAGAGGAACTAAGTCTAGCTTCTAACAATTCACACTTAGAGCAAGTTTTAGATTGAGCATTTAAATTACTTGTTTCTAAACATATAGATGAACTAGACTTGAGTTTTTTAATTTTATCATTTGCAAGTTTTAACCTTTCATCACAAGAGTCATGTGCCAATTTTAATTCATCAAGTTTAGCAGTTACATCACTAAGTTGAACCATATTTGACGTATTAATTTTTCTAGCATTTTCTAACTTAGAATGTAAAACTTGACATGACTCACAAGATTCATCATCGTGAATAGAAGATCTAAGTCTATTGATTTCGTGAATTTAAGCTCTCAATAACAAAATCATGATTTTTAATTTTCTTTTATACTTTTGAGCTCCTCTCACAATCTAAGCACAAAGATGAGATAAATCAAGATAAGAAGGTTTTACCTCATCAGATCACTATAAAGATCATCATCATTAAACTCCTCACCATGGCCATAAAACACATCCCTATGAAGTCTACCTCTTTTGCCTTCTTGCCATTGTCCTCATCATCGCTTTGAGAATCATCATCACTCAAAACAATCTCATCAAGTGCTGAAATTATCTTATTGATTGCCCTGCGATAATTGCGCTTCTTATTTGG
The DNA here is from genome assembly GCA_036346265.1 of Melocanna baccifera. Classification (NCBI taxonomy): domain Eukaryota; kingdom Viridiplantae; phylum Streptophyta; class Magnoliopsida; order Poales; family Poaceae; genus Melocanna; species Melocanna baccifera. Next base: position 31,407,781 of record CM070682.1, on the reverse strand, counting down.
ATCAATCTTGACTTGAGAGCGACGAGTTGGTGCCTTGTCATCCTTGACCTCCTTGCTCCTCGCTTTAGGGCAATTCATCTTGATGTGGTTTTGCTCACCACATTCATAACATCTAATTGGACCTCCTCTTCGCCTTGATCCGACGTTGTAAATTGCCTTGGTCACCTGTTAGAGAGAAGTACAAGTCGCTCTTCCGAATCTTCTCTAATTGTTCATCCGAAATAGAGCACAATGCGCATAAAGAAACAATACAAGAACTAGAAGAACTCATCACTTGGTTAGTCACTAATCCCAAAGAATTAGTCTTATTTATTCGCCAAAACATCAATCTCATGAGTTTTCATCTTGGAATAAAGATCATTCAAAGTGAGTGTTTCCATATTAATGAATGATTAATAGTAGTGACTAACACATTCCAAAATGACATATCCAAAGCATTTAAAATTTGACGTGCATTATCGTAATCGAATATGTGACATCAACAGATTGCAAATCACTAATAATTTTATTAAAGCGGTCAAAAGTGCATCTAATGATTCACTGGTTTCATCTCAAATTTGAATACTCCTTTTAAATTGGTTCGACGAACACCTTTAATGATTTAGAACCTTCATGATAATCACTAGAGTAGTCCAAATTTTATTTGCAGATTTAATATGAGCAATTCTAACAAATTCGTTTCTACTAAGACCTTGTAACAAAATATTTCTAACCTTAGCATTTGCTTCAACATCGCAGATTTTCAATAGTAATAAATGAAGGCACAATATATGGAATTTCAACTTTTTGCCAAATTGCATTACCTTGTGCTTGTAGAAAGACCTCCATGCGAGTTTTCCAATAAAGATAATCGGATCCATCGAAAAACGGTGGTTTAGCTGAGAAACGATCCCGATCCGATGCCATTGTAACTCGCTTCCGATACCACTTGTAGGATCGATACACACTAAGATAGGCAATCGAGGGGGTGAATGATTGCGAAGCTAAAAATAAATTTTAAGACTCCCTTCTAATTATCTCTAGTAATCAAAACCTTGATGCAACACATGCATGCAGTCTCATGCTAAAAGATAATGAGCACTTACTTTAATTACTTAGCACTAATCCTCTTTTCCTCTCTCCTCTTACAAAAACTCAAAACCGGCACATCAACTAAAACTTCTAGATATCACGTGATGGGCTTGTTGAGAAAAGACCCTTACCGGCTTTTACACATGCAAGTGAGGACAGCTCACTGTCCTTGACAAGACAAGATGTGAGGAGAAATAAGAAATCAGCACACATGTAGATTATCTAGTAACTTCTCTTGTTTTATGACGTGCATGTGTTCCCATGCAAAGCAATTTACTTTGAGGACATACAAGCTAAAACATTAATCAACTCACCGTATGCCCAAAACAGAACCGCACCTCTCTTGCTTCTCCGTAAAATCACCACGCGAACGCTATTCTTTTCTTCCGTGATCACCTGCGCCACCTATTGCATCCAAGCAAACGCACTGTAGCCTTTCTTCGTTTCTTCCGAGAACTTGCCGCGCCGCCTAATTCTCCGATTGTTCTTCTCCAAAAGAATCACGGCCAAAAGCACAAAAACAGCAGCTGCTGCAACACCTCTTTTCTTTTCGCCGAGAACTCCAATAGCGCCCCGAACAGCCAGCGAATCAATCTCGTTGCCCCTTTTTGTTTCTGCAAAAATCTCGGCAAAGCAGAGATTCACGCAAGCAGCTGCACCAAACACAAACCAATCTCTCTCTCTCTCCAACTAAGAAGTCATGCATGACAAAAACAACTCGTTGTTTGCTTTTCCTCAAAAGCTGCACAAAAAACAGCACCAAAAGTATTCCCTCACGTCTCTTACAAAGAACCGCCGCACGCACGCACTTTATCTATCCAACTACTCCAACTCCAACACGGAGACGAGAGCCAAGACTCCGTATTTGACTTGTATCCGTATTTGACTTGTATTCTATGGCCGTATACACCACACGCCAGCTTGCATGTATAGCTCCACTCGTTGGGCCATCCACCAGAATAGTCAGTCCGCACTCGCAGCCTTGCCGCACGCTCCGCTTGGGCCTTGCTCCACTGCACTCACCAAGACTTCACACGCTAGCCACACACATGCATTGCATGGCAAGTCTTGTCGTGCCACCGCACAACACTCCGCCGTGACGCATCTCGCGTCTCCAATGCGCGTCATCTCCATGTACATTGTTCTCTAGCTCGAACATCCCGCATGACATCCTTGACCGATAGGACCTCGCCTCCTCGAACTTAGTCCCAAACCTCGCCCACCCGAACCTAGTTTCACCCCGTCATCGACCATGTTCTCGCCTCAAGCAACACCTGCACATGAGTAAACAAACAACCACATACGAGCACAAATCCACGACTTGACTCAAGTCAATCCGCACAATACCTCACACGAGCGTATCATGCAACATACGACAATCCGCACACGTTATCACATCATAAGCAATATTAAAACCAACGTTGTCAATTATTCATCACCTAAAATACCACATGGTCTAACAATCTCCCCTTGATGAATACATTGACAACACATACGCTAACATGACTTCTAACAAATTTAAGTGAAGCATCAAGCCAAAATCTCAAACTCTCTCTTAACACAGAGAAGCAATTTTAAAACTCTCCAATATCAAATTCTCTCCCCTTTGGCAATGTAATCATCAAGAATTAAAGAGTAAATCTAAGGAAGAGCGGTGATAATAAAACTTAGAAGCTTTGTAGATTATCCAAGTCACATTGCATTGGTTTAAAAAAACAGCCAAGTCATATTTTTGAGTAGAGCTATCTAGATCATATAAAGCCATATATCATATAGCAATGTCAAAACAAGTCCACAATATGATTAAACGATTTATATCAATGACAGCATCACAACAATGACCGACTAATTATAAAGAGCACAATGAGATATCACAACGAAAAGTCAAAACCTAAAAGTGAAGCAAACCTTAACTCTAGACTGCTAGCGCCTCATGTAACAACTTATTGCTCCACACTCAAATCTTTAGGCATGTGGCATGCTTGTAGCATACTTCTTTTCATGATAACATATTTGTATCATTTTCTTTTTTTATGGTGGCATGCTTGAAGCATACTTCTTTTCACTTTGCGCTTTTGTGCCTTTTTTTCTTTTTATTCACCATGGCATGCTTGAAGCATACATCTTTTCAATTCTTTTCTTTCTTATAAATTTTTAATAACATGCCAAATTGAGTGATAATAAAAATTGTAACATGAAACATGCGAGCCCGATAGCCAAGAGTTAAAATAAGACTCACAATCATGCTAATCCTTTTCGATGGACATCGCAAAGTAATAAATATAATCAATCTATTCAAAGTATTCCGCCATGTCATATTTTTAATTTAAATGTAGCAAATTAATTATAACCAGTCATGATTAATGCTACACAACATATGAATAAATATGATAAAGAGAGCTCTACTACTCAATTGATTTCAATGACTTGGATTTGATGAATTATTTGACAAGGATAATAAACAAAGCTTCTGAAATTTTAAAAGATAAGCTCCCCCTCAGAATAATCCCATAGGATATAGAGCAACATCACTTTTGCCACATGGTCTCTCAAAAAGTGACATCTCTTAGAAGCCATTAAAGAGAATGAAGAACTATCAAGTGTTCCAATCAAGCAATGATGTAAAAGACCAAACTCAATCAAGCTCATGTTCTCCATCCTCGTTAACTGTTCTTACATCACGGAAACATTGATCTCACAAAGACCGGGTTAGTGAAATATGATTTGGGAATCCAAGATCGAGATACACGACGTGGAGGAATAGTAACAAAACTAGAACCAAAATCATATACATGTGGTCGATCAAAACGCCAAAAGAACGTGAATTACTTGCATTAAATCCCAAACTGAATTTGAATCAGATTTAAAGTTAACATAAAAGTTCTCTAAAATCTAGCTTTCGCATAAGTTCTAGGAACAAAAGAATGTGTATTTTCAAATTAGACCAAGCCTTAGCCTTTTCTTTCATTTGTTGTTTGGCTAGTCTAAAGCAAAATTGCACAAGATGTCCATCTTTACCACAATGACTGCAAGTGTACTTAACTTTATGTTTAGCTTGAGAAGTAGAAGCAACATTTGCATTCACTTGATTAGTAGATGACATAATACCAGCATTCTTAAAAATAATTTGTTTTGGTTCAGATTCTATTTCAATTTTTCCAGGTTCAAGAAACTTAACAATCTTTGGAGGATTATTCTTGGCATATTCAATATAATTAAATCCTAGACCATGATTTTTCACACTTATTTTTGACTTGTCTAGAATCATATTCAGATTTTTCTTGCCAAAAGAGAATCTCTCTAAAGTGTCCTTAAGGTACTCATTTTCTTTAACTAAAGTGGGACACGTTGAGCACTTAAAGGATTCATTCACAAGATTCTTAGAAGCAATAGATTGAGCTAATCTTTATTTTTCAAAAAAATCATTAAGTTGTTTAGTCAATGCTTCTATTTCTATGTTAAGTTTAGGACAGTTAGAACAAGAAGATGTCTCATGATAAAGCATCTGTTGAATTGTTTCCTGAGAGGAACTAAGTCTAGCTTCTAACAATTCACACTTAGAGCAAGTTTTAGATTGAGCATTTAAATTACTTGTCTCTAAACATATAGATGAACTAGACTTGAGTTTTTTAATTTTATCATTTGCAAGTTTTAACCTTTCATCACAAGAGTCATGTGCCAATTTTAATTCATCAAGTTTAGCAGTTACATCACTAAGTTGAACCATATTTGACGTATTAATTTTTCTAGCATTTTCTAACTTAGAATGTAAAACTTGACATGACTCACAAGATTCATCATCAGGAATAGAAGATCTAAGTCTATTGATTTCAGAATTTAAGCTCTCAATAACAAAATCATGATTTTTAATTTTCTTTTTATACTTTTTGAGCTCCTCTGTCAATCTAAGCACAGCATGAGATAAATCAGTATAAGAAGGTTTTACCTCATCAGGATCACTATAAAGATCATCATCATTAAACTCCTCACTGTTGGCCATAAAACACATCCCTATGAAGTCTACCTCTTTTGCCTTCTTGCCATTGTCCTCATCATCGCTTTGAGAATCATCATCACTCAAAACAATCTCATCAAGTGCTGAAATTATCTTATTGATTGCCCTGCGATAATTGCGCTTCTTATTTGGATCAATCTTGACTTGAGAGCGACGAGTTGGTGCCTTGTCATCCTTGACCTCCTTGCTCCTCAGTTTAGGGCAATTCATCTTGATGTGGTTTTGCTCACCACATTCATAACATCTAATTGGACCTCCTCTTCGTCTTGATCTGACGTTGTAAATTGCCTTGGTCACCCTGTTAGAGAGAAGTACAAGCTGCTCTTCTGGAATCTTCTCTAATTGTTCATCTGAAATAGAGCACAATGCAGACAAAGAAACAATACAAGAACTAGAAGAACTGTCAGCTTGGTTAGTCACTAATCCCAAAGAATTAGTCTTATTTATTCGCCAAAACATCAATCTCATGAGTTTTCATCTTGGAATAAAGATCATTCAAAGTGAGTGTTTCCATATTAATGAATGATTAATAGTAGTGACTAACACATTCCAAAAGACATATCCAAAGCATTTAAAATTTGACGTGCATTATCGTAATCGAATATGTGACATCAACAGATTGCAAATCACTAATAATTTTATTAAAGCGGTCAAAAGTGCATCTACCGATTACTGGTTTCATCTCAAATTTGGAATACTCCTTTTAAATTGGTTCGACGAACACCTTTAATGATTTAGAACCTTCATGATAATCAGCTAGAGTAGTCCAAATTTTATTTGCAGATTTAATATGAGCAATTCTAACAAATTCGTTTCTACTAAGACCTTGTAACAAAATATTTCTAACCTTAGCATTTGCTTCAACATCAGCAGTATTTTCAATAGTAACAACAGAAGGCACAATATATGGAATTTCAACTTTTTGCCAAATTGCATTACCTTGTGCTTGTAGAAAGACCTCCATGCGAGTTTTCCAATAAAGATAATCGGATCCATCGAAAAACGGTGGTTTAGCTGAGAAACGATCCCGATCTGATGCCATTGTAACCTGCTCTGATACCACTTGTAGGATCGATACACACTAAGATAGGCAATCAGAGGGGGGTGAATGATTGCAGAAGCTAAAAATAAATTTTAAGACTCCCTTCTAATTATCTCTAGTAATCAAAACCTTGATGCAACACATGCATGCAGTCTCATGCTAAAAGATAATGAGCACTTACTTTAATTACTTAGCACTAATCCTCTTTTCCTCTCTCCTCTTACAAAAACTCAAAACCGGCACATCAACTAAAACTTCTAGATATCACGTGATGGGCTTGTTGAGAAAAGACCCTTACCTGGCTTTTACACATGCAGTGAGGACAGCTCATCGCCCTGACAAGACAAGATGTGAGGAGAAATAAGAAATCAGCACACATGTAGATTATCTAGTAACTTCTCTTGTTTTATGACGTGCATGTGTTCCCATGCAAAGCAATTTACTTTGAGGACATACAAGCTAAAACATTAATCAACTCACCGTATGCCCAAAACAGAACCGCACCTCTGTTGCTTCTCCGTAAAATCACCACGCGAACGCTATTCTTTTCTTCCGTGATCACCGCGCCACCTATTGCATCCAAGCAAACGACCGTAGCCTTTCTTCGTTTCTTCCGAGAACTTGCCGCGCCGCCTAATTCTCCGATTGTTCTTCTCCAAAAGAATCACGCCAAAAGCACAAAAACAGCAAATGCTGCAACACCTCTTTTCTTTTCGCGAGAACTCCAATAGCGCCCCGAACAGCCGAATAATCAATCTGTTCCTTTTTGTTTCGCAAAAATCTCGCAGCGAGATTCACGCAAGCAGCTGCACCAAACACAAACCAATCTCTCTCTCCAACTAAGAAGTCATGCATGACAAAACAACTCGTTGTTTGCTTTTCCTCAAAAGCTGCACAAAAACAGCACCAAAAGTATTCCCACGTCTCTTACAAAGAACCGCTCGACGCACGCACTTTATCTATCCAACTACTCCAACTCCAACACGGAGACGAGCCAAGACTCGTGATTTGACTTGTATCCGTATTTGACTTGTATTCTATGGTCAGATACACCACACGCCACTTGCATGTATAGCTCCACTCGTTGGGCCATCCACCAGAATAGTCAGTCCGCACTGCACCTTGCCGCACGCCCGCTTGGGCTGCTGCTCCACTGCATCACCAAGACTTCACACGCTAGCCACACACATGCATTGCATGGCAAGTCTTGTCGTGCACCGCACAACACTCCGCCGTGACGCATCTCAGCGTCTCCAATGCGCGTCATCTCCATGTACATTGTTCTCTAGCTCGAACATCCCGCATGACATCCTTGACCGATAGGACCTCGGTTCCTCCACGAACTTAGTCCCGAAACCTCGCCCACCCAACCTAGTTTCGGTCCCGTCATCGACCATGTTCGCCTCAAGCAACACTGCACATGAGTAAACAAACAACCACATACGAGCACAAATCCACGACTTGACTCAAGTCAATCCGCACAATACCTCACACGAGCGTATCATGCAACATACGACAATCCGCACATCGTTATCACATCATAAGCAATATTAAAACCAACGTTGTCAATTATTCATCACCTAAAATACCACATGGTCTAACAATCTCCCCCTTGATGAATACATTGACAACACATACAGTTAACATGACTTCTAACAAATTTAAGTGAAGCACTGAAGCCAAAATCTCAAACTCTCTCTCTTAACACAGAGAAGCAATTTTAAAACTCTCCAATATCAAATTTCTCTCCCCCTTTGGCAATGTAATCATCAAGAATTAAAGAGTAAATCTAAGGAAGAGCGGTGATAATAAAAACTTAGAAGCTTTGTAGATTATCCAAGTCACATTGCATTGGTTTAAAAAAAACAGCCAAGTCATATTTTTGAGTAGAGCTATCTAGATCATATAAAGCCATATATCATATAGCAATGTCAAAACAAGTCCGTCAATATGATTAAACGATTTATATCAATGACAGGCATCACAACAATGACCAGACTAATTATAAAGAGCACAATGAGATATCACAACGAAAAGTCAAAACCTAAAAGTGAAGCAAACCTTAACTCTAGACGGGCTAGCAGTCTCATGTAACAACTTATTGCTCCACACTCAAATCTTTAGGCATGTGGCATGCTTGTAGCATACTTCTTTTCATGATAACATATTTGTATCATTTTCTTTTTTTTTTATGGTGGCATGCTTGAAGCATACTTCTTTTCACTTTGCGCGCTTTTGTGCCTTTTTTTTCTTTTTATTCACCATGGCATGCTTGAAGCATACATCTTTTCAATTCTTTTCTTTCTTATAAATTTTTTAATAACATGCCAAATTGAGTGATAATAAAAAATTGTAACATGAAACATGCGAGCCTGATAGCCAAGAGTTAAAATAAGACTCACAATCATGCTAATCCTTTTCGATGGACATCGCAAAGTAATAAATATAATCAATCTATTCAAAGTATTCCGCCATGTCATATTTTTAATTTAAATGTAGCAAATTAATTATAACCAGTCATGATTAATGCTACACAACATATGAATAAATATGATAAAGAGAGCTCTACTACTCAATTGATTTCAATGACTTGGATTTGATGAATTATTTGACAAGGATAATAAACAAAGCTTCTGAAATTTTAAAAGATAAGCTCCCCCTCAGAATAATCCCATAGGATATAGAGCAACATCACTTTTGCCACATGGTCTCTCAAAAAGTGACATCTCTTAGAAGCCATTAAAGAGAATGAAGAACTATCAAGTGTTCCAATCAAGCAATGATGTAAAAGACCGAAACTCAATCAAGCTCATGTTCTCCATCCTCGTTAACTGTTCTTACATCACCGGAAACATTGATCTCACAGCACCGGGGTTAGTGAAATATGATTTGGGAATCCAGTACTGAGATACACGATGTGGAGGAATAGTAACAAAACTAGAACCAAAATCATATACATGTGGTCGATCAAAACGCCAAAAAGAACGTGAATTACTTGCATTAAATCCCAAACCAGAATTTGAATCAGATTTAAAGTTAACATAAAAGTTCTCTAAAAATCTAGCTTTCGCATAAGTTCTAGGAACAAAAGAATGTGTATTTCTCAAATTAGACCAAGCCTTAGCCTTTTCTTTCATTTGTTGTTTGGCTAGTCTAAAGCAAAATTGCACAAGATGTCCATCTTTACCACAATGACTGCAAGTGTACTTAACTTTATGTTTAGCTTGAGAAGTAGAAGCAACATTTGCATTCACTTGATTAGTAGATGACATAATACCAGCATTCTTAAAAATAATTTATTTTGGTTCAGATTCTATTTCAATTTTTCCAGGTTCAAGAAACTTAACAATCTTTGGAGGATTATTCTTGGCATACTCAATATAATTAAATCCTAGACCATGATTTTTCACACTTATTTTTGACTTGTCTAGAATCATATTCAGATTTTTCTTGCCAAAAGAGAATCTCTCTAAAGTGTCCTTAAGGTACTCATTTTCTTTAACTAAAGTGGACACGTTGAGCACTTAAAGGATTCATTCACAAGATTCTTAGAAGCAATAGATTGAGCTAATCTTTCTTTTCAAAAAATCATTAAGTTGTTTAGTCAATGCTTCTATTTCTATGTTAAGTTTAGGACAGTTAGAACAAGAAGATGTCTCATGATAAAGCATCTGTTGAATTGTTTCCTGAGAGGAACTAAGTCTAGCTTCTAACAATTCACACTTAGAGCAAGTTTTAGATTGAGCATTTAAATTACTTGTCTCTAAACATATAGATGAACTAGACTTGAGTTTTTTAATTTTATCATTTGCAAGTTTTAACCTTTCATCACAAGAGTCATGTGCCAATTTTAATTCATCAAGTTTAGCAGTTACATCACTAAGTTGAACCATATTTGACGTATTAATTTTTCTAGCATTTTCTAACTTAGAATGTAAAACTTGACATGACTCACAAGATTCATCATCAGGAATAGAAGATCTAAGTCTATTGATTTCAGAATTTAAGCTCTCAATAACAAAATCATGATTTTTAATTTTCTTTTTATACTTTTTGAGCTCCTCTCACAATCTAAGCACAAGATGAGATAAATCAAGATAAGAAGGTTTTACCTCATCAGGATCACTATAAAGATCATCATCATTAAACTCCTCACTGTTGGCCATAAAACACATCCCTATGAAGTCTACCTCTTTTGCCTTCTTGCCATTGTCCTCATCATCGCTTTGAGAATCATCATCACTCAAAACAATCTCATCAAGTGCTGAAATTATCTTATTGATTGCCCTGCGATAATTGCGCTTCTTATTTGGATCAATCTTGACTTGAGAGCGACGAGTTGGTGCCTTGTCATCCTTGACCTCCTTGCTCCTCAGTTTAGGGCAATTCATCTTGATGTGGTTTTGCTCACCACATTCATAACATCTAATTGGACCTCCTCTTCGTCTTGATCTGACGTTGTAAATTGCCTTGGTCACCCTGTTAGAGAGAAGTACAAGCTGCTCTTCTGGAATCTTCTCTAATTGTTCATCTGAAATAGAGCACAATGCAGACAAAGAAACAATACAAGAACTAGAAGAACTGTCAGCTTGGTTAGTCACTAATCCCAAAGAATTAGTCTTATTTATTCTGGCCAAAACATCAATCTCATGAGTTTTCATCTTGGAATAAAGATCATTCAAAGTGAGTGTTTCCATATTAATGAATGATTAATAGTAGTGACTAACACATTCCAAAATGACATATCCAAAGCATTTAAAATTTGACGTGCATTATCGTAATCGAATATGTGACATCAACAGATTGCAAATCACTAATAATTTTATTAAAGCGGTCAAAAAGTGCATCTACTGATTCACTGGTTTCATCTCAAATTTGGAATACTCCTTTTAAATTGGTTCGATTTAACACCTTTAATGATTTAGAACCTTCATGATAATCACTAGAGTAGTCCAAATTTTATTTGCAGATTTAATATGAGCAATTCTAACAAATTCGTTTCTACTAAGACCTTGTAACAAAATATTTCTAACCTTAGCATTTGCTTCAACATCAGCAGTATTTTCAATAGTAACAACTGAAGGCACAATATATGGAATTTCAACTTTTGCCAAATTGCATTACCTTGTGCTTGTAGAAAGACCTCCATGCGAAGTTTTCCAATAAAGATAATCGGATCCATCAAAAACGGTGGTTTAGTGAGAAACGATCCCGATCTGATGCCATTGTAACCTGCTCTGATACCACTTGTAGGATCGATACACACTAAGATAGGCAATCAGAGGGGGGTGAATGATTGCAGAAGCTAAAAATAAATTTTAAGACTCCCTTCTAATTATCTCTAGTAATCAAAACCTTGATGCAACACATGCATGCAGTCTCATGCTAAAAGATAATGAGCACTTACTTTAATTACTTAGCACTAATCCTCTTTTCCTCTCTCCTCTTACAAAAACTCAAAACCAGCACATCAACTAAAACTTCTAGATATCACGTGATGGGCTTGTTGAGAAAAGACCCTTACCTGGCTTTTACACATGCAGTGAGGACAGCTCACTGTCCTTGACAAGACAAGATGTGAGGAGAAATAAGAAATCAGCACACATGTAGATTATCTAGTAACTTCTCTTGTTTTATGACGTGCATGTGTTCCCATGCAAAGCAATTTACTTTGAGGACATACAAGCTAAAACATTAATCAACTCACCGTATGCCCAAAACAGGAACCGCACCTCTCTGTTGCTTCTCCAGAAAATCACCACGCGAACGCTATTCTTTTCTTCCGTGATCACCTGCGCCACCTATTGCATCCAAGCAAACGCACTGTAGCCTTTCTTCGTTTCTTCCGAGAACTTGTCGCGCCACCTAATTCTCCGATTGTTCTTCTCCAAAAGAATCACGGCCAAAAGCACAAAAACAGCAGCTGCTGCAACACCTCTTTTCTTTTCGCCGAGAACTCCAATAGCGCCCCGAACAGCCAGCGAATCAATCTCGTTGCCCCTTTTTGTTTCTGCAAAAATCTCGGCAAAGCAGAGATTCACGCAAGCAGCTGCACCAAACACAAACCAATCTCTCTCTCTCTCCAACTAAGAAGTCATGCATGACAAAAACAACTCGTTGTTTGCTTTTCCTCAAAAAGCTGCACAAAAACAGCACCAAAAGTATTCCCTTACGTCTCTTACAAAGAACTGCCTGCACGCACGCACTTTATCTATCCAACTACTCCAACTCCAACACGGAGACGAGAGCCAAGACTCCGTATTTGACTTGTATCCGTATTTGACTTGTATTCTATGGCCGTATACACCACACGCCAGCTTGCATGTATAGCTCCACTCGTTGGGCCATCCACCAGAATAGTCAGTCCGCACTGCAGCCTTGCCGCACGCCCGCTGGGCTGCTGCCCACCGCACCACCAAGACTTCACACGCTAGCCACACACATGCATTGCATGGCAAGTCTTGTCGTGCACCGCACAACACTCCGCCGTGACGCATCTCGCGTCTCCAATGCGCGTCATCTCCATGTACATTGTTCTCTAGCCCGAACATCCCGCATGACATCCTTGACCGATAGGACCCAGTTCCTCTCGAACTTAGTCCCAAACCTCGGCCCACCGAACCTAGTTTCACCCGTCATCGACCATGTTCCGCCTCAAGCAACACCTGCACATGAGTAAACAAACAACCACATACGAGCACAAATCCACGACTTGACTCAAGTCAATCCGCACAATACCTCACACGAGCGTATCATGCAACATACGACAATCCGCACACGTTATCACATCATAAGCAATATTAAAACCAACGTTGTCAATTATTCATCACCTAAAATACCACATGGTCTAACAATCTCCCTTGATGAATACATTGACAACACATAGTGGCATCTCAGGAGTGCTCCGATGGTGCAGTTTCAGCCATCGGCACGGTAGATGATAGGAGAAGCACCAGAGGATTGATATTCTACCTGAACAATAGTGCAGTTTCATGGGCATCTCAGGAGCAAAAGTGTGTTGCATTATCATCCTGTGAAGCCGAGTTTATGGCTGCAATCGCAGCAGCGTGCTAAGCGATCCGGTTAAGAAGTTTGCATAGTGAATTAACCGGTCGTTATCCGAGCGGTTGAATTATTTGTGGACAACAAATCAGCAATTGCGCTAATGAAGAACCCAGTTTTCATGGGAGAAGCAAGCATATAAATACCCGATTCCATTTTATCCGGAAAAGTATTGAGAAGGAGAAATTGCAATTCGACATATATGTGGAGAAGAGCAAGATGCGACACTGCTTACAAAGTCACTTGCCGCATGAAATTTTCGAAATGCGTGAGCTAATTGGAGTTAAAGATCCGCATAGCAAAGTCTAGATTAGGGTCTGTTGGTATAATCGAGACTTTGCCGGATGACCAAACACCGCACAGAGAAAAGTCTAAAGTCTGCAAACCGCGCAAAGTCTGAAACGCAAGTGGTGGTTTTGGTTGCGCCTTGTCGAATAAAACTGCAGTCAAGATCTGCATGTCCGAGTTGTTTGGATCGAGTCAGCATGACGGGAGATCAAGAGTTTAGTTAGGAAATCAGTTAGCTATTCGTGATGTCATAAATATTCAATGTAATCTGTTAAGTTTCTTGAAGATTTGCTTCCCTGTGTCTTGTATTCACTTTACTGTTCATCATACGACAACAGAAATAAACTCTGAACTTTTGTCTCACCTGAGCTTCTGCCTTCCCAGTTCTTCTTCGGAGTCTTTGCCATGTCTTGTTTTCCCACAAACCTTTTGAGCGATATACACCATCACTGAGATTTGGTTTAATCCGTGAGATTGAGTGTTCCTAGGGCTTATACCATCAATTAGTGGTCACTACAATGACCCACTAAAAGAGTTCAGTGACTTAAATATGCATTTTGGAAGAATAGTGATCTATTTGAACCACCTTCACAAGTTCAGTGACCCACAATGCAATTTATGTAAAAGTGACTCTGGATAAAGTATGTAAATTCCCAACTTTTACATTGAAGCTTCTAGATGAACAACATATTATTATTAAGTCTTTGAGTCAATGGACGTACTGGACATCTTTATCTTTCTCGCTAGAGACTCCAGATCTTGCAACGACATCACGATTTGCATCTTCATTGATGTAGAACCTACGCCCCAATAGAGGGGTTGTTCTCATTGGCAAAAAAAAAAGAGAGAAGATTTAATTGTACAAAACTCGGTATGATGTCAATCTTTGGCGTTGTGTCAGCATTGTCGTCCAAGTGTGTCTGGTAAAATCCATCACGTGTAAGGGAAATCTGGTTGAGAACCTGATGAAGAAGAACAAAAATAAAACAACTTATCTAAAAAATAAAAACATCTAAAATTACTTCTGTAAATCATAAATAGGTTCTCCACCCACTCAACTCCGATGAGATACTGTAGAAGAGGAGGGAGGAGCCAACATGGACTGAACTTGCAGCCGGCGGCCATGGTTCCCCGACGGCTCCTGCTTTCTCGTTGGAGCTGTTCGTAGTTTATAACAATCAATGCGACCAGAGACTGCAGCCGCGCCACGGTCTGCAGACACACTTTCGGCCTGCTATTGGGCTTGGGCTGAGGTCTTATTAGGGTTGCAAATAAGGGCCGTTGGCTATGTCTTAGGCTGTCATGAAGGCGTGGGGTGGATTGACCTCATGGAATTTTTTTTTGCAAAGCACCCTATTTTCTGTTGAAAATTGTATAGAAGGGTCTTACAATAGTAACATTTTCTATGAAATCGACCCCACTCAACATACAAATTTGATAATCTACCACACCTGTACTTACTGACACAACAAAAAGAAAGGCAAGAACAAGGGAATTGCATTCAGGCACAAAGGCATTGCATGACCTCAAAGTGCCCTCAAATTTCTATTGCATTTCAAATACTCTACATACAATGATAGTATGAGACTGACCAGCTAAAGACCATTTTCTCAAGTTTACCATCACCATGAAACTTCGTATGTAAAGTATAATTTAACAGAAAACAGAAGAGGTTTCCGCAATTTATGGTACGACTAAATCCTTATTTCCCTTCTTTTCTATTGCTCATTTAATGTTGATAATATATGTCCTTTGGTATATCTAACGTGAACCAAAAGTCCTCATAATGTAGCCCCCATCCTCACAAATTGAAGCAAAACTCTACTTCAATGTGGAAAAGACCCTGTCAGCTTGATATGATCAAGGGTACTTCTCAAGCCATAGCGTTCAACTGCTCGACTGCCAGCTCGAAACCCATCTCCATATGCTGCAGAAGAATCTGTTTCAATCTGGTGCTTGAAGAATTCTCCAAGTTTCTTCTCGAAGTCAGTCTTTGCACCCTTTTTTGATGACAAGGAAGCTGAAGATGATGATGATGATGATGATGATGCTGAGGTGGTTTCAGTGATGCTGCCAGAACCTGAAGTGATTTCTGACTCAAGCCACAAATGAGCTAGAACCTGACAGATGCCTTCTTCAACCTCTGGACTAAGGGTTCGGTATCCTACCAAAAAAGATATTAAGAAAATGTAGCAGTGATTGATGACACAAAAAAAAAATATAAGTATGACGAGGTACAAGATGCGGCAAAAAGAAAATACACAAGCACAACAGAAGTACCTTTAAGTCGAAGGTAAGCATGCATCATCTCATGAGCCAGAATCGAGCCAGTTAGCAGTCTGCATGCAATTAGATCAATGGAAATAAAAACCTATGCGCACAGTTGGTAGATTGGTTGCAGACTCAACACCAATAAAAAAACTACATCATACATCAAATGTGATCACCAGTTAATTTGGTAAATGATGAAAATAAATAAGATTTACCTTGGCAAGCCATATAATATAAGAATTGCAGTTACTTCACACCGCCGAACTAGTCTGCACGGTCCTGTAATCACATCTATGATTTTGTTTCCTGGTCCAATTATTGGTCTTCTCAATATCTGCATAGGATTATGTTATTTAACCGTAAATTCTCATGAAGTACCAAGTTCACATATTCAGTAGATAAATTAATGCAGTACAAGTCACTGTTTTAAGAACTTACAGTTCTGACAATTTGCTCTTCAGATAGGCAGAGACCCCTGGTTTCAGGAAGGTGATGTCCCTAATCAAGGAGGTTACAAGAACAATTAGTTAATAACTAAATGTACATTATGCTTCACACATTACAGAATGGTGAATATCATGTCACTTACAATTTTCTCTGCTTCCATGGCTTCATTTAGAGCTTGTCGCTCAACCAAAAGTAAGGGAATTTGTTGTTCTACTTTCATGTTCAAACCCTCATAGAATTCCTGAATATCAATGTATACTGGTTGGCACTCATTCGTGTCCATTATTGCAGTATTCAGACACTCCAAGCAGAGTTTGCGGCCATCATCTAATGTTATGTACTTACTATCCTCTGGCTGGGTTGATGATAAAAAAAAATGAAAGAAGGAAAACTCATTAGACTCACCAAAGTCGCGAAGATGTGCGCTATGAATGGCAAAAATTAAGAAATCATCAAATGCACATGCATATTTCTGAAACAGGCACACATATACAAGTTGAAGCAGCTGTAACTGAAGAAACATGCCAAAATGCCAGTTACTTTCTGATAATACCATCGCTACATATATAATCGTTTCGTAGCCATAACACTAACCTCCATTCGTTCACAACTGCAGCACCTAGGGGTACCATCATTTTCATGAGAAGGGCAATACTTCTGCATCCAGAAAGGATGGGCCCGGTATTCAATGAGGCCATTTTTATTTGTTGGAATCTGATCACAAAAATGCATCAGCACACATATAAATAAAAAGTTAGCTACCACTAAATACTCAAGCTCATTCATAAACTTGAAAAGATGAATACTCACAAATTTCTTGCAAACATCGCATTTTGGATGAAAGAGCTCCTTGTAGCAGGATCTGTGGTATGGATGATCTTCATGCACCGCAAACTTCCCGAAAGAAAGGTTCACGTTAATTATTTCATCAAGTTGAAGCATGTTAAGTCGAAATATGCTAGGTTTCTGTACCTCATATTCTGATATTGGCCTATCGCAAGCAAAACACCTGAAGCACTGAGGGTGCCAAACAGAGTCCATACAACTAAGAAACCGTCCATGTCTAATTGGAGTTTTACATCCAGCACAAACCCTACACAAGTCAATGTGGCACAACCATATCTGTAAAAATAACAGAACAAAAAGAAAAAAAAACCTTCCAAGGAAACAAATGGAGCGAGAAGAGAACCCAAGGATTCCACCATATTGCACTAGAGCAAGGCTCTGAGAAGTGAGAACCAAGGTTATTAAGTCGACAAGTCGACACTACCCTCCTAGTGACCGACTAGTCGACTAGTCGACAACATCATTTATACTATATATATGAATATATATAGAGAGAGAGGACTTTATTGCAATTTAGGACACAAAAAGGCTAAACCGCAAAATACCAATCCCCATAACCCCGCCTCGCCGCCTCTCGCCCACAGCCCAGCAGACGTCGGCCTCGCCCGGCTCGCTCTCCCTTTCCTCCCGGCTCCTCTCCTCTCGACCTCTCCTCCCGGCCGATGGCTTCCCTCCTCCCGGCTCCTCTCCTCTTGACCTCCCCTCCCGGTCGGCCTCCACCTCCTCCTCTCTCGGCATCCCCTCCCGGTGGCGACCCAGCTGACGGCCCACCTCCTCCTCGGCTCCTCTCCTCAGGAGGAGGTCGAGAGGAGCCGAGGAAGGAGGTGGAGGCCGGTCGGGAGGGAGGTCGAGAGGAGAGGAGCCGGGAGAGGGCGAGAGGCTTACCCGGATCGGCGGCGGCGGGAGGAGGAGGGAGGCCAGATCTAGATCTGGTGGCGGCCGGCGGCGACTGCAGGCCGAAATCGCCAGATCTGTGGCAGATCTGGCGGTGGCGGTGGCAAATCCGGCGGCGGCGGTGGCAGATCCAGCGGCGGTGGCGGCGCAAGTCGAGTCATTGGCTCCAGTCGCTCCTTCGCCGGCGACTTGTCGCCTAGTCGTCGACTAGGCGACGACTTGATAACCATGGTGAGAACCCAAGGAGACCATTGATTCAATATTGCAAACATTATAGTATTGAGTACTGACTTTGCAATACAAGCATGCAAAGAGAGAATTGTTCCATGACTTTAAGGCAAGAAGAAGATGATACTCCCTCTGTTCTCAAATAGATGTCGTTTTTGAATGCATGCATTCAAGCGTTTAAAACTGACCACCAATATACACAAAAAAAATATGTAAATGGTATTAGTAAAATTGTCACCGAAAGTAATTCCATATCATTATATTTTTAATACTTTGTCCTAACATATAATTAGAAAAGTAATAGTCTGAAACAACAAGCAAAAGAGAATGCATGTAACAATAAATACTGCTAAGACACTGCATGTGTTTACAATGTTTTCAACCAAATTCAACGCAATCAACAAGCCACTGCATACACTCTCCTCACCAATCAAATGGTCCCAATCACCATCTGATCTTCCACTTAGCAATAAGATTTAGATCAGCAATTTTGATGAGCTTTCAACCTCCTTAATTCAAGGATTTGCCTGTGTAAGCAGGTGCATATGTGTATGTGCATGTCTGAGTGTTTTTTAGGCTGGGGGTGGGAAGCATGAGGGGGACCACACATTTTATCAGTAAGGGGGCATGAATGTACAAACTCTATAGTAGAATTAATATAGTACAGCATAAAGAATTAACAAGATACGAAACTGAAAAACAAAAGGAAAAGGAAAAGAAAGAAATGGTACATTCGGAGTTACTAGTACAAATACCACAGAAGAACAGACTACGCAAGAACATCAAAATATTGATTTGAACCCTGCAAAATTTACTGCTAGAGATGCAAAGCATTACATGTCTTTTTTTTGTTAAAGTTCCCTAGCCATGTTGATGAGAATAGGATAGGTGTTGATAGAAAACTGGAGTTGTGGAGAAAGACTTTTGAATCGAAGGGTATTAAACTTAGTAAGACTAAAACTGAGTATATGATGTTTAATTTTAACGGTGCCAGGGTAAATAATGAAAATGTTAGTCTGGACGAACAAGTAGTGCCTAGGTAAAACACGTTTTGATATTTGGGATCGATGCTACAATGGGACGGCGAGATTGATAAAGACATGAGCCACATGATAAGAGCGGAGCAGGTGAAATGGTGCCAAGCATCGATTGTGTTGTGTCATGTGATAAAAAAAATCTCTCAAAAGCTAAAGGGTAAATTCTATAGGACAGCAATTAGACTTGCAATTCTATGTGAAGCGGAATGTTGGACGACTAAAAGACAACATGTACAAAAGATGTGTAGCGGAGATGAAGATGCTGCAGTGGATCTGTGGTCACACAAGGTGAGATCGAATCCGCAATGATGATATATGTGATAGGGTGGAGGCAGCACTAATTGAAGAGAAACCTGTCCAACATCGCTTGAGATGTGGATATGTGGTCACACAAGGCGAGATCGAATCCGCAATAATGATATATGTGATAGGGTGGAGGCAACACTAATTGAAGAGAAACTTGTCCAACATCGCTTGAGATGATTTGGACATCCTCAACAGAGGCCTTCTGAGGAACCGATACGTAGTAAAATTTTAAGAAATAAGAAGAGGCAGAGGTCGACCAAGACTGACGTGCGAGGAAGCAGTTAAAAAAGACTTGAGGGATTGAAATGTATCAAAAGAATTGGCTTTGGATAGGAGTGTATAGAAATTAGCGATTCACGTACCGGAACCATAACATAAAAAGTAGGTTTATACTACTATTTAATAATCATACTACTATTTAATAATCAACATCTAGAAAAGGCTTATACTCAAGGCTCCAAAACCCGGAACCGGGTGTAATCCCAGTCGGCGGATGGTAATGGTAACCAGCCAGTTACCAGAAATCTCAGGAAAAACCCGAACGAATTTCATTATTCGAAATTTAAATTTGGGCGATTTCAAACCGATAACCGTTCCAGTAACCGGTTAAACCCGGAAAAACCGGTGGAACAGCTAGGAAAACTAAAAAAAGGCAAAGAAAACATAGGAGAAAAATAATTGATGCATATTTACTTCATACAGTAGGTAATCTAGCACAACAAATACCTAAACCAATCTAGAAAGTGCATTATGTCATCATAAATCTAAATTTACATTTGAGTAATCCCAACTAGTTTTTTTTATCCCGGTACTGACCGGTCTTCCGGTAACCGGCGGTTAATGGCTAGTAACAGGCAGTTACTGGCCGGTAACCGCCGGTTTTTCGAACCCTGCTTATACTTTTGTCTGTTTCTACATAGTATAGTGCAGTGCCAGGGTGCAAAACATTATGAATCACATGTCATATGTTTTTCACAACAAAATGGCCTAGGAATTGTTGTCATCCGACAGACTGCCTGTACCTCCTCATCTCATGCAATGAAGCTGGTCATGAATCAATATTACTATATAAAGTACATATGCTGAATTTTGCTTCATACCCCAATAGATATACAAGATGAAACATCCACACTCGTAGTTGGTTTTACCTTCATCTTTTTTTTGTGAGATCAACAAGTTATAGCAATGGATCTTAGGGCAACACATCTGATGCCCAATATCTCTGCATGGTATTACTTTGCAATTAAAGCACATTAACGCATGCTTCTTATTAAATTGCAATTAACTACTCTCATTAGTGTGAAGTGCAATAAACACTTAACTTACTAATGTCTTAACAAAACAAAACAGACTTTTCCAAATTGACATATAAAGGGTTATTTAAATCATCCCAAGAAACTGGAGTTGGGGGAGGATCCCTGCGCTACCTTGGGCCCACAACCACCTCAGAGTGGCTGTGCTCGTTGGAAGGTCTACCCTGAGCCAAGTCCAGGGCCAACCAGGGCGGAGTACGCGGGATCGACCCTAGGAGGATCCGGGGCCAACCCCAGGCGGAGTATGCAGGATCGGCCCCGAAGACGTCCGGGGCTGACCCAGGTGAGGTGCACAAGGTTGACCCTAGGAGGATCCTAGGCCAACCCTAAACGAGGTGTGCAAAGTCGACCTTAGGAGAACCCCGGGCCAACCCTGGACGAAGTACGCAAGGTCGGCCCTAGGAGGACTCTAGGTCAACCCTAAGTGAAGTACGCAAGATCGACCTTAGGAGGACCCTGGGCCAACCTCAGGTGAAGTACACAAGGTCAACTCTAGGAGAACCTCGGACCGACCCGCGGTCCCAGACCCGGTGGGGCCGTGTGGAGCAAATGACTGAAATATCCCCAGAAGTAGGCTAAACTCTAAGAGCAAAGTTGTAACTACGCTGGCCTCCCCCTCTCCCCCTATAATGAGAGGGAGGAGACCACTCTTGTAACCCTAATACACTTTTCTTGAATTCACTTGGTGGAATGATAGAGGTGGTGATACGTCGAGGTCTCTTCGTGATGGTTGTTGTGTTACTTTGAGGTCCCTTCACACCCGCGGTGATCTTCGTATCTAACCGGCGGTGCCTACAAGTCTACTATCCGGATTCGTACCGACGACATAAGAAATACCTGAATGCACTTGAGGGGAAGATGTACGGGGGCAAACTAGTTGCTGGAGTATTCTCTGAGTGAACATCCTCCATCGGAACATTCTGACGGGGAGGAGGAGGTTCATCATTCAGACTTTCTTGCAGAGCCCGTGCAAGCTGTTCATCTTCCTCTAAATGATGATCAGTATCTGGTTCATAAATTAAAACAAATGACAAAGCATAAAAACTCCATGCTTTTGATCAACTCTAAATATTTGGACATGCTCATTTGTATCAACCTAGAACTGCTATTCCTAAGATGTGAATTCATGTCACAGGAAAACCAGGTCCAAGAATCTCTAAATTAGAGATTGTCAAAACAGGCTAAGATGGGCCAGAGTAATACGAACCAATGGCCTTTCCCTTCATTTGATCTTCCTCTGATAAGGATAATGCAATAGCATGATCTATGTCTTCATTGTTACTGTCATGCGTACCCTACAGTAATTAGGACCAACTTAGAAATAGTGAAGTACATGTATCATGTTATGGGTCTTGATTTATATAAAAAAATATAGTATGTCCTGAATAATCAAGCACAAATTATTTAGTTGTTCACTATTGTATAGCTTAAAATTTTAAACTTCCCATAATTGTCTTTAAACTAGTGTTCTAAAAATCGGGTCTAGGCAGTGCCTAGGCGCTAGGTGCCATCCTCCCGTCATGCCTGCCTAGCCGATTTTTCCCGCCTAGGCGGCGATTAAACGCTAGGCACCGATCTGCCACCCGACTAGCACCTAGCGTTTTGGTGAATACTGCTTTAAAAACACATGATTTATCACGAAGACGATGGGCAATTTCAAATTGAGTGAGTAAACAAATAGGGGATGTGCATGAGCAACTGAATACATGATAGTGAGAATCAAATATTGAAGAACCATGATTTTCTTCTTTGAATTTTTCTCTCATTGTAGGTTTTACTTAGAAGGTGACTAATTTGCAACAGAGAAGATAAAAGATAAAGGCAGAACTGAGCAGTACATATGATTTAGTGTGCTGAGCTGGATAGCCTTCATGGGAGTTTCCGTTGTAATGTCCTCTTGAAACTCTATTTATTGAACCTTTAAAAAAATTTCTCAACCAAGCCATGTACTTTTTATTGGAGTGAAGATCCTTCTACCTGCACTGGAAAAAAAATCATTCAGAATCAACTTAGAGAAACCTGTGCAGATGGGTTTTTGATTTGCAATACAAGCCGATTGTGCGAGGAAGGAGATGCATTGTCCCTGAATATTTCATTTTATTCATTTTCTTTATTACTCTTTTGAAATGTAGATTTCAATAGTAGGCGTGGTGTTCTAGGAAACAAGTAATGTAGTCCTTGTGTTACTAAATATGTGTGATTCTTGCTTCTAGCCTTATTTAATACCCTATATATTATACCTTCGCATTCTGTGCTCGAATAAAAAAAATATCTTGCCATGCGTAGAGCCACTAGTTTTCTGTTGAAAATGTGAATTTCAGTTATTGAGGTAGGGGTATGTAGGGAAAAAGTACTATAAATGTATCTCTAAATGGTAGAATAATATGTATTTAGTAATGGAAGAAGTACACAGACAAAAATCATACCATGTTTCTAAACACCCTTCACTCTTAAAATTGTTGAATACTTCAAACAAGTAATTAGGTGGGATTTGCTTTGAAATGGAAAATCATAACTACTTCAAAATGGAATAACGATTCATCGTCCATCTTAGAGTGGATGAGCTGTGCACTCTACAACATTCTACAGGGATGAGGTCAAATGTAAATGCTCCAAACTGATAAAATCATGTCTGCATGACATCCCAATGCAAAAATGCGCACAAGTACATCCCCCCTCCCCCAAAGATTAACCTATCTAATTTGGTGGAAATGTCAGCATAAGCTTTCAAAAGGAACAAATTATCAGAGAAAGACACAGAATAGCGTTATAATTTTAGTGAGAAAGTCATCGGCTCCTTACCTTGGAGAAGGCCAGATATGCGCTAGCAACCTTGAATTCAGCAAAGCACAGATTAGGATGGAAATGCCATCTGGGATATTATATGAAGCATGAGGAAGTAACCAGCAACCGACCACCGCACCACGTGTCCACTCTCCTACACAGCTATGCCTATTGTTTGTTTTCCTCTGAGGTCATAAAGGAAAAGAATCAATGCAAGTTATATAGAGTCTGGAGTCTTTGCATCAAAAGTTGATATCTAGAATTGAAAAGAAAAACAACCTCAGCACATCTCTTACAGTGGATATACATGAAAACGCTTTGAGAACCTCGAATGTCGCAAAGTCCAGATGCAGTCCTGCTTAAAACAATTACTCAGGTTGTGTGGCAATCGCTGGCAATGAATCCACATCATGCTGCAATCACGGTTTTTCTCATCTATATTGCTGTCGTCGGTAGAAACAAATTAGCACAGAGAAGACATGGACAACTTCTAAGGGGAAAGAAATTAGGGCACGAATCAAAATGGCTCATGTCATCATCTGCTCCTCACCTCAGGAAGTCTTGAAAAGCTAAAGAGAGTCTTGAATTCAGAGAAAAGAAAAAATAATTGTAATGAAACAGGCAATCACCGACGACCAGATGGTCAGGCTTAGTTCCTGTTCACCAATGAACAGATACTAATAAGACAAAACAGAGCATGAACAAAAGGAAGAGCATAACTTTTACCAACACGGATGTAAATTGGTGCAGTATCAAAAAAAAAAGGCAAACATCAAGAATACCTTGAGTTTAGTACAACGGGGGACAAAATCCTCATCGAAAGAACCACAGGGACTGTGTAGACTGGAGATAATTGGGGACAACCACACCTCAGGTTCCTGGTCACCACACTCTCAAGTCTCAACTCCTGCACTTGAAACATAAACTAGCCATTATGCCAGTCCCCACAAAGCATAAAAGTACAAAGTTACAATTCACCACAAAACGACACAAGTAACCAACATAACTTCTAGTGTTTGTGAAACCAGGAAATTGCAACCAAAAAGAAGAAGAAAACCACCCATGCCACAAAATACAGGTTCATCATAATTTATCAAAAAAAAAACGCCGGGCAGAAAGAACTTCCCCAAGACTCACCAAGAACCTACAACTCAGCAAAGATCACCTCCTGATCTGTTGGTTTCTTGATTTCTTACGCAAGAAAGGCCGGCTAGAGAGAATCAGAGAGAGAGAGAGAGAGGCGACAGAATCTCTCCCACGCAGGGCTTCAATCAAGAAGCCGGTGAAGAAGAGAAGGGAAACGAAAAGAAAAGAAACAATGGGCGAAACAAGCGAACAAAGCGTGACATGGACGGGAAGCGGAGGGGACTGGCGAGCGAGAGGCCAAGTCAAAAAAAAACCAGTGGGGTGAGGTGACATCTCTCTCCCTCTCCCACTCCCACTCGCCCACCGTCCGCGTCGCTGTCGCGGCGACGTCAACACCCCGCCCGGCCGCCGCAGGGCCGACGGAAAGGGAGAAGACCCACATGGGGATGGCGCGGCGGCGTCTCCCTCACGCATTCCGACGAACGCCTTGTGGGCGGCTAGCGTAGAGTGGGAAATTCGCGAGGCAACGGTGGGTGGATGGCCGGCTGGTTGCGTTTGTTTTCCTTCCGGCGGCGGTCGTGGTGACTGGGGCGCGGAGGTGGGGTGAGAGGTCGCTCTCCTCGCATGGCCATGAGGGGGCACGAGGACATGGGCGTTTTTGGGGAAAGGGCCTTCTGTTTGTGGTAGTTACAGGCTAATTTTTTGAAGATTTTATAAGAGAAGATGAGTTTATAGCTTATAATTTCTTTTAAAAGATAAATAAGATATTTTTATCATTTCTTAAAATAATTTATCAAAACAGTTTTTTCGAAGCGGCTTATCGGTATTCAGTTCGTTCGTATATGTGCTCGTGCTAAGGTCAGAAGCCATTAGCCGTAGACGAAAATAGGGTCTGTTCTTTTTTGTTGCGGTTTATGAATTTTGGTTGAAATTTTTGAATTTTAGTTGTTTGGGACAAAGATTACGGAGAGAGATACTCACTTGCGATTTTAGATGGTACAGATATTGGGCTTTTAATATGTACTATAATTAACTTATACACTTCATCTTAAAAAAAATATTCCGTTTGAAAGTTAAATACTGTAGCAAAAATCAAAAACCGTTTTGAGAAACTGAAAAGAATAGGCCCATAACCCACCTATCATATGCTTGCTTCTTCCCTATTTTCGATGCTCACTGCCACTTATAGGCCATGTTCTTTTGAGTTGCACTTATGGCTTTTAGTTATAACTAATGATTTTTATCTGCACGCTTCGAGACAGTAGCTAGCGAGCAGCGGAGACGCGGATGGCACATATGGGCTCAGAAAATCGTTTGAAAAAAATAGTTTTGTAAAGCTATTTGAAAAAATCACCCTATTTATTTTAACTTTCAGAAAAACTGACGCTAAAAACCATGAAAGTCCAAATAAACATAGCTATAGCTTAACTAGCTCAACCCGTTGTAACTCAATTATTGGGGGTTGTCACCTGCTACTCTACACACTTACAAACTGAAGCGCCCTCGTCGGCTCACCACCGCTCCAAGATTATAAGGTGGAGGGGCCTGGTGAATTAAACGGGGATGAAACCAGCACATAGCACGAGAAATGATAATAATATCGATCCAACTGACACGATCGTCAGCCAATAGAATCGAACAACGCACGCTGGTGTGTTTGCAGGGTAGTGTTTTAGATAATTAGTTGGCGAAAGCAATCATGCACTGGGCAATCAAACTGTAAGTGTAGCGGTGGCACCAAGGCTGCCCTCTACAAAGCTGTCATTGACACTAGCGCAATACCATATGTTACAAGGTGCTATTTGCAAAACAAGAAAGATGTACATCGAAGTACAGACGTCAAAATACACTGGAGATGCACACGAGTATTACAAACCACATGATTTTGCTCAACCAATTAGCTCAATCGCTACTGCCCACCAATACCTTTTCTTAAATTATTTTACAACACATTATTCAATTAGGAACCTGTCACTTTCTCTATAAGATCAGGCGTATCATGAAGTTCCTACGTCCCGGCCAAATTATCATTTTTTTTAAAAAAATAAATCATAACTTCGTTTCTTCATCTCCATCAACAAGCATCACCACCTCTGGACATTAGAAGATGTGTGTACCACAATTTCGTACTAGGGAGGCTAACATAAGTACATAACTGAAGGATCACACACCCTAGAGCTAGAGATGAGAGGTATCCCAACCATACGAAACTGTGACAACTGACAAGCACTAGCTGGCAGGCGCGCAAGGAGATATCCTGCACTTCCTCGCCATACATTGCTACTTTCTGTTAAGAAACCAATTAGGTTTCATATGGGCAAATACTCAAACTGCCTCTGACAATTTCTATTATAAATATAGATGTAATACCCCATTGTAAATCAGTGAGAAATGATCAATAAAGACTACTCTGGTTCTCTATTCTCTGTGTCTTGTGTGCTATTGGATTGAATCTCTCTTGATTGCTATCGAAGATTGTATGGAATATTGCGTTGCCGTTCATCAAACTACACCGTTTCTTAATACGTTATCAACACGAGTCTCTACAAAGGTGAAAGGTATGCAAATGATAATTGTTCTACAATATTATGATCTATTACGCATTGCAATTTTATTTCAATCTAGATCGATAGATCTGTTTGCAATGCCCTGATAATAATAGACATTATCTGATGATTCTAATCTAAGATTAATATGTAAACCTTGCTAGCATGTTCTGTATACAATTATATGAATGTGGTAGATGAATCCACTGGAATATGGATCAATCACAAGCAATAGATTAGATATCAAGCATCGCACACAACCAACAGTATGCATCAATCCGATGGGAAATCAACAACAGAGCTTCAGCACGGTCACGTCTGACCGCTCGGGGCTTGAAGCCGCCGCCGTCGGTGCTTACCTCCGCTCCACCTCTGGCCAGAAGCCACCGAAACCACCGGCCCACGCGCCTTACCGCGCGCGCGTGCGTGTGTCGCCCACGCTGCCGCCCCCGCGCGCCGCGCGCCGCCGCCGCCACCACCGCTGACGAAGCCGCTGGCGCGCGCCGGACCGCGATCCGGCCACCACCGCACCGACACAAGCGCCGCCGCTGCGGCCAATCCGGCGCCGCCCGACAATCTGCAACATTGCCGCCGCTACGACATACCGCCGCTGCCGCTACCGCCGTTGGCATGGCCGGCTGCCTGCATTGCTTTGCTCCCGCGCTTAGCTGCTTCGCTGCCGCTACCGCCCGCTTGCCCGCCGCGCCGCGGCCGCGCCGCTGCCGCCCCGAGCCTCTGCGCGGCTGCTGCCGGTGCGCCATTGCGCCGCCCGCATGCAGATCCGAAAAGAGGGCGTGGCCCTAGTCTTGCGCGGGGGAGTGGTGGCCCGGTCTCTGGCCGAGAAGAGCGGGGGAGGAAGGGGGGCCGTTACGGCCAGAGGAGGCGGAGCGACAATTTCGGCAAGGGGGGAGAAGGTGCGGCCAAAAATTGAAGGGGAGAAGGT
Source organism: Melocanna baccifera (assembly GCA_036346265.1). Lineage (NCBI taxonomy): Eukaryota > Viridiplantae > Streptophyta > Magnoliopsida > Poales > Poaceae > Melocanna > Melocanna baccifera. Next base: position 31,379,602 of record CM070682.1, on the reverse strand, counting down.
GTGGCCGAAAATGAGGGGAGGTGGAAGATAAGGTTGGGCCAGAATTTTGCAACGAGGCCCTCAGGCTTCTCTGAAACTTTTGGCTAAGCGTTGTTTCAGATAACTTATATCAATATAATTGAAACTGAAAATAAATTATAAAATATGACCCTGCAGTTCGTTATAATTGCAAATTGGTCCAGAAGACAGCTTTTATTTCACAATGCTTATTAACTGATTTATTTCAGCTTTACTGATATCCAAATAATTTTGTGGCATTGTTATTTATTACTGAAATTTATCATATTTGCAATTGAGTCCAGTAGCTCGAATTTCTTTCTGAAAATTGCTCATTAATTTGCAATCGATTGTTAAACATGTGGTATTACTATTTTCTGGAATAATGTTTATTCAGCAATTTTTTTCTGCTTATTCAGTAATTCTGAAAATTGCTCATTAATTAGCAAAAATTTATTAAATTGCTAGAAATTTCCAGAAAAATTTAAAAATCCTAGAAACATGGTTTTTAGGTGTATGAGCTTCCGTAATTTTGTGAGACCTTAGATTTAGTACACATTGGAAGCATCATATTTTTATGGTTTATTTCCTAGCACTGTGTGTTTGGGGATTTATATAATGGGTTAGTAATTCTGAAAATTACTTATATACCTTAATAATTATCAGAAAATCCCAAAAGGTTGCTAGAAAAATCTGGAAAAGTATATTTTATCTAGTGAATAGATAAAGGTAAATTGTTACTCTTTTGCACCCATTCTATGCACTTGAGATTACTTACCAGAAGTAAGTATGTATAAAATTACATGAATATTGTAGAATATTATGCATCACTAAGTGGATATTTGCACACCTCGAATGGATGTCACTGTTTCACCTCGGCTTGTTTCGTTGGCATAAAGTCATACTACTGTTAAACATGAAGTTTACAGAGCTGTACCCTTTTACCACTGAGTTAAAAACTTTGTGGTTGGTGAGGCATCGCCTCTACTCTACTCTAGATTGTTACTGGTAGCCCTGAGGGCACTTTGCCAGAACCTATTGCTTTCTCTAGGACCAGAAGTCCGCATGTGAGTATTACTCCATCTTGCACCACACTGTCTCCGAACCACGTTGAGGTAATTCGCATGGTACCGATAAACAGGTGCATTCATAAGCAGGAGTATGCATACGGTGAACAACATGGAAACCAGCAGTATTCTCCTAGTTATCCTTCAGCTTTATTTAGATGCCATTTTCTTACATGAGTAACACCAATTGTAAATTTCAGCTCCTGTCGAGTCTGATCTCGCTCATGAAGAGCACCTCTTATCTTTTCTTGAAATTACGCATTAGTGATTATTTTCCGGATACCATAAATATTTAGTCTAAGATGTTCTATTAAAACCTTACCCCCTGAACAATTACTTAATAGAACACTTTGTTGTGACATATCTTACCTGAAGTAAGATTAATTAATAATGCATGGAATAATATTTGTAAAATACTATGCCTGATATTTCATTGGAATGATATGCCTCAGTTCATTATTGCCCCGATAGCAATAGAAAATGTGTCCCTCTTGAAGACACAAGGAATCTAGTCAAATGTTAAAATCCAGAAGGATCACCTCGACTAGACAACGCGATAAACCCCAAAGACTGGAAGTCTATATACAACCCCCATATTCTATTTTACAGAGTGTGTATTGTTTTCACGCCAATACAAATTATACTCTTGAAGTAGTATAATAATAACTTATTGCTAAAAGCTTTGAGTTAATTCGAAGCAAATGCCAGAAGCATATGCTATCACTTGGAATTTTTGTGGTTGGCGTGAAAAGGGAGAGGAATTGGGCATATAAGGAATATTGGAACCTCCAAGGCATATCTTAGGTCAAATACAGAAGCGAATAAGCCTGAAGCTGTAAATTTGAGAGATATTTAAACCTATTATCCACTATTGGCAAAACATTGTAACCCTCGAAGGGTAATTGATTTGTCTCCAGTAATATACTAGTCGCCAGCATGCGACCACATATATGGGTATTACACGGTAGTATGAAGCTACCGCACATATACCACTGGAAGCTATAACCATTTGCCTGAAGCAAATATAACTCTCAAAATACTAGACGACCTATTGGATATTAATGATCCCGAATGATCTAAATATGTAATATTCAGTTGACATTATAAATTGTAACAAGCATATAAATTACCTCCCGAATTAATCACATATATTCCTAAAGAATAATTATTCTATTTGGGAGGTTAAACTAGATGTATATTCCAGCAGAATATATATAAATATATTCCATGTAGATTAATCGTTAGGCGTGTTTTATGTGATAGTGTTATATTCATACTTTTGCCAACATCCTGAAGATGTACTTTATGCTATCAAAGCATAATGCATGTTACAATAACATAAAACCTGAAGTTTTATGCGATCTAAATTTAAAGTCAGAAATATGAGAAATTAGATCATAATATTGGGCAATATAAGAAGCTAGAATATTTCTGTTATCGCAGATCAATAACCCAACATATATTTGGGATAATCTACTGGAAGTAGAGATGCGCAGTTATCCATGCCACTTCATTAATAAATATCTAGCTCACTGCATTAAGAAAAGAAACCCTAATCAAGGATTAATGCGTATTATGAGACCAATTATTTCCCATATGACAACACCACCGCAGCATACTGAGGGGATTTTAAAGTATGCTATTAAGCAAGATCACATCTCAGCATTAGGGGGAGAGTAATGCCCAAAATATTTGAATGCTGAGATATTTTCCTGAAGAAAGATCTTTACTACATGGTTCACGCACTAATTAAGCTAAATATAAGTTTAGCTGATACTCTGTCGCTTGAAGCGGGAGACCGCGATTTCCTTGCTCATTGCATGAAGGAGTTATATAGTATTTACCTGAAGTAAATATGTTGCTAAGTTTGGAATACCCCGGGTTGAATAGTATTTCTATCTTTACGAAATTGACTCAATGGTCAGTAACCTAAATTCTACAGGGACGCCTGTGGATCTAAGGTCTGATGACATTAGTCAACATAATTGTTAATACTCCTTGAATACTCCAGAAGAAAATTCACCGTGAAGGTGGAATACCTCCTGAAGAGGCTCATCCCGAAGATGAAAACCTCAGTAATAAAGCGCGCACATATTATACTACTGGGGAACACGGAACTACCAAAAGATTTTCGTTTTGGGAAATGACGAAGTTTTGGTTAATATTGAAATACACTCAATTATGAGGATATTCGGAGAAAAGTTGTCGACAACTAGTTTACCTCTAAAATTGCTAAAAGCTTCTCGCATGAGAACAATCCGGAACCAAAGTCCATGGCCGAACATCTAAAGTGTTCATATCGGGTCGAAATGATAGAAAGCAATTGAGGTTGAACCATAATCGCAGATAAAAGTCTTGGAACCAGTTCGTCCAGACTTGATGGGTCATTATAAAATAATGAGGTGGTGAAAGCGAGGGTTCCAAGATCCCTGTAGAGATCTATATTCTTCTGTTATAAATGAAATAATGTTCCGTTATATAATAACTCTGGCAGATGATATGAATGAGATATGCAGTTATCGGATTCTGACGATCCTTGATGGGATCCCTGAAGGAACCCAAAACTCGATCCCTGAAGGACTTGGTATTTTAATAAGAAAGTAAATTGTAACATTTATACATATGTATACAAAACTCATACCTGATAAACTCTTACATAAAGAAAGAGTATCTCCTAGGAGAGAAAGTCTTTCCCTGAAGAGAAAATAAATCATCAGTTGATTGAAAATACACCAACGATTATACAATCCCTAGAAGTGGATAAGGACCCATCCAAGACCTGAAGAAATGGAATGAGGATGTTGAGAACCAGAAGTTCGCCAAATAAGCACATATGAAGTGTATCTCTTACCAGAAGCTGATGGAGTGGCAATATCCTTTATTACCATGAAGGTACCATATATTGGTGTTAATGGCACATTTATTAATCCCTTGAGTGCCAAAGATTAAGACTGGTTACATTGACTCTGTGGTAGTATGACCACGCTATGAGCTCCATAGAACAGACGTTTGGTCATATGGTACTACTCAGAGATGGTTGCTAAATGTTAAAGAACCTGAAAGGTTTCAATAAGTCACATCCTGAAGAAATGTGGCATTGTAATTAATTAATCTCCATATCCTGATTAGGATAAATATATTAGCCTATATTCATTTCTTAAAATGTATTAAAGGCAGTGGAACAATAAGACTTCACCGGAAGTGGTCTTCAGGGGGAGCATATGCTAAACTTTATAGTTATGCATGAGATTTAGAAAATCTTGACTTTAGTCAAACCCAGAAGGTATTGACTTGATGATTACGACCTTGAAGGTTTTATCACCTATCGATATAAGTCCAATCGATGGACATTATAAAGGTCTTGAAGATCATAATACGTCGTGAAGATAGTTTATAAATCCTGAAGATAAGTATTGCAAATCTTGAAGATAAGCGTTGTACTCTTTTCCCTTAGTAAGTTTTTCCCTTTGGGTTTTCTTACTTAAAGGGTTTTTAATGAGGCAACAACTGTAACACAATTTTAACGTGTGCTATGTACTCTTTTCTCCATTCCTTTTTTCCCACTGGGTTTTTGGAAGGAGTTTTTATTGAGGCATATGCATATCGTGGTATGAAGCCTCACGAGAATGGCTTAGCCGAATGATTACCCACATCCAGAAGTCATGTGGCGTGAGCACCATTACAGACCCTACTATTATCTATGAAGATAATGCCGCTCGTGTCACATAAATGCAAATGGGCTATGTTAAGAGTAATATCACGAAGTATATTACTCCTAAATTCTTTTATTCTCACGAGCTCTAGAAGAAAGAAGAGGGAAGACACTGAAGGTAAGTCTTGTGATAATTCGACATATTTATTCACAAAATCTCTCACAGTTTCTAGCTTCCAAAAGTGCGTTCGAAGTATTGGTATGAGACGACTTAGAGAATTACAAAGTTCAGGGGGAGCGAATCCCTGAACCATAGCCTATATGTAAAGCCAGAAGACTTACATGATCCTGAAGATCTAAATGTTGCACTATTTTCCCTTTTGTGAGTTTTTTCCTGAAGTTTTCTCACGTAAGGTTTTTAATGAGGCAACAAATGCCGCAAGCAACGGATGCAATGTACTCTTTTCTCTATCCCTTTTTTCCCACTGGGTTTTTGGGAAGAGTTTTTGATGAGGCATATGCATGCCGTGGTATTCGCCCAAGGGGGAGTGTTAAGAAACCAATTAGGTTTTATATGGGCAAATACCCAAACTGCCCCTGGCAATTTCTATTATAAATATAGGTATAATACCCCATTGTAAATCAGTGAGAAATGATCAATAAAGACTACTATGGTTCTCTATTCTCTGTGTCTTGTGTGCTATTGGATTGAATCTCTCTTGATTGCTATCGAAGATTGTATGGAATATTGCGTTGCCGTTCATCAAACTACACCGTTTCTTAACACTTTCAAATGGCTTGGCTACGCTCAGTTCGGCTGCGCGTTCGGCTGTAGCGTTTTCGGCGGCAGCGTTGGCAGGTATTGTTTATGTTTTATCTTTTTGCTTTTTTTATGCCAATTGTTCATGTTTTGTCTTTTGGCTTTTTTATATTTTTGTGTTTTGTTTTTTTCGTATTTTTTTGTATTGTCTGTGATAGGTTAGCATGCCACTTTTATTTTTATACTTTTTAAATTTAATTATACCTAATAAGCCAACTCAACTACAGTAAAAAAAACAGCTACAGTGAAATTTCAGCCAGGAGCCATCGCTATTCCCAACACCAAGTTTGACCTTAGAATTTCACATGTTTATATAATATGTTCTCCTTTACATCACTAACTTTTTGGGGATTTTTGAAAACTTTTATACATGGAAGCACAAATGTAGCACCATAAGGTGGGGAAGCATGAGATATTTCCCATTACCATACAGACATCGATGAAAAAAGCTATCAGTTTAATAAGATATGCATTATACAAGAACAAGAGTGACGCTGATTGAATAAATCACTAAATACAACTTTAATATTTAATTAAAGTCAGAGGACCATATGGTCGTAAACCTCTAGAAGTTGCTTCCCGAATACCTTAGTCCGAGAAACTTTGTGCATGTTACCCGACTAGATTACTGCTTGGAGAGTCTGTGAACTGGTACCTAGACCCAATTCTAAGATATATCTTCCATACTATGGATAGAACACATGCCTTATCCACTCGAAACAGCATAACGTTTTAGCCCTGGGTCTCCAACAACAAATGCCATGTAGTTATTCCCAACGTTCATCTCCCACTGACAACAATTGACTATTATGCATCCTCTTTTTGACAATAACCATCTCCCTGATCGGACTTATGGTTCCATAAGGCGCCTTCCCTAGCAAATAATTGTCTCCCCTTCAATGATATTTAAAGAGTGACGAGAGAAGACAGAGGGAGACAATTCAAGAGCTTCAACAATGATGAACAAATCCAATCACAATCAACGGATTCAAGTTAGGGCAATTTGACAATCCAGAGTTAATAAATTAGAGTCTTCCCTTTAGAGAGAATAACATAAAGGCTAGGGCTAGTTTTCAGACATTTGTGAAGGCATCCTGCAATAAAGTTCATAATAAAGAGAATCCCCCATTCTCTCCTAAGGATTTAGCCATTTTCTCATTTTATTTTGTAAGATCGGTGATTCTATCGTTGACAGCTGGCGCCATCTGTGGAGAAGAAGGCATTGAATCCTTGAAGATCTCTTCATTCAGAAATCATTGTCTTCCCTTGTTTCCATTAGTATCGCTCATGCGATCATAGTAGGAACCTGGGACAAAGAGAATTGGTTCGACTTAGTAGACTATGCTAATCTCGATATGGACGCATGCATCCATGCCATAGAACATGATGCCTCCTCCTCATCCTCTTCCATTCCAAGCTTGCCGCTGGCTGAGACCGGTGAGATCGATCGAATGGAAGAAGATTTATCGGCCCCATCAATGACACTTCCGTAAGGCGTCTTCCCCAGTAGGTAATTAGTGCCCCTTCAATACTATTTAAAGGGTGATGAGAGAAGACAGAGGGAGACAATTCAAGAGGTTCAACAATGACAAATAAGTCCAATCACAATCAATGGATTCAAGTCAAGGCAATTCGACAATCCAGAGTCAAGTAAATTAGATTATTCCCTTTAGAGGGAAGAACATAGAGGCTAGGACTAGTTTTCAGACCTTTATAAAGTCATGCTGTAACCAATTCATAATAAAGAATATCCCTATTCTCTCTCAAGAATTTCAACCATCTTTTTCATTTTATTTTGTAAAATCGGTAACTCAATCATCAACAAAGAGTAAACCATAATGTTCGTAAATAAACTAGCGAAATTTCCAGTGCAATTGTGCGGCTAGATATTGCAATATATTGTATTTATCATATAACTCTATTATCTTTTGAAAATATAGTTGCATGTATTATATAATTGTAGTAGTTCTAATATCTATACATGATTAATATGCACCATTTAAATCTAGCCCCACCAAAATAAACAACATAGATCTCCTTTTTCTCTTGATTAATAAGACAATTTCTAGGATTTTTGCTTTTTTTTTATTTAAGGATTATTGTGATATTTCTAAACCTCCAAAGTGAATGAGGTATCTTAAATATCACCGGTTGTTTGTAGACATTTAGATAAGAAAATTATGCTTGTTTGTAGCCTATGCAAAGAAATCATTGGGCAATAAAGATACGAAGTACAATTCCCTTCTTAAACATCATAGAACTAGGCAAGACAGGAATCTTATTGTGCAATTGTTTGCTCCACAAGTCAACCCCATCTTTTCAATCCAATATGCCATCGTAACATGCCTTGTAACTTGGAGAATATTTTAGTAAACACCACACTTCTTCAGGTACTGTATATGCATTTTCTAGGTGACAATTTGCAAAAGTCTTTGACACCAAACCGACAGAGCAAAGAACAATAGCAGAAACATGCTGGTACAAGCTTTACATGAATTGCATTTAGCATTATTAAAATTTTATTCTAACTTTTTGGTTAATGGGAAACAAAAGGAAAAATAATATCAAGAGCTCGTAGTTTACAGCACACTCCACAGTCCTGCTTCCATACCGCCATGCATGACAAAGTCTAGGTAAATCACCCATCAGAACTTCCTGATCTCGAGCACACACCATGTGGCCAGTTGGTCTTGCTTAGCATAGAAGATACACCACCATATAACTATTAATTCATCATGGCGCAAATACGCAGTTGACATAAATTTAATCTCCTTAAATTACATCTCTAGTAAAATCATTTTTTAGACAATAAGAGGTAAATTTTTTTTGCAATTTCACGCCTTTGTCAATTGGAAAATCTATTTGTTGTCGCCGTGTGCTTTCAGACAAAGATGGGCTTTCACAGGCTTGTGGTCGGAGCTTTCACAGTAGCCACTGAACACTTCACCCTTCTCAGCTTCTTGCAGCAGCTGGTCTTTGCCTCTTAGCTTCTGAAACAATGCGTGTATAACTATATGTGAGGCATCTATGTTGGTGTAGAAATGACTAATTTCAGTATACACTTACACTTTGACGATTCTCCTCAATCATCTTCCTTGCGGGTATCGAACTTATCCCTTGTAGTCACCAAGCCACACCGTTATGTCGGTACGTCATTCTTGGAGAATAGCGAGTGCGAAATGTGCTGGCATTCTGAGTTCCTCTTCTCCACCTTGCGTTCATGAGCTACACTTAAATAAGACGTCCTTGTTGAGTTACTGGTAATGACATTTGATTGATGACAAATTGACAACAGCTATATAGATCATCAATATGGCCAAATCTCGATTCGTGCTGCTTTCAGTATCAACATCGAGCCATCGAGGAAATCTAGATTTGTTTCGAAGTCACCTAAAATCTCTAAATCCAAGCGATTAAGCAAAGGGTTATAACTTTGTGTAGATTTTAGATGCATGGTTAATACAATTCTACTTCACTCTGTCTGGAGCTGTATAGCACTTGCCCAGATTGACGGTCAAGCATAAACGAAGAGGCCATACGGCATCGGGCATGCATTAACATGGTGCGTGCGGCTGGCTCGGTGGCGGGCACGGAGTGAGCACATCAGCTGTGTGGCGGCGGCACCGGGTATGGGTAGATTGGGATGCCAATTTAGCATGTACTTGCCTGCTGCGATGCCACGTCATCTAAAAACCAGGGATTAGTTGCACCGGTTTTAGTAGTTGACCGATGACTGTTGTACGCTTCTGTAGTTAGAGGGCGAAAATTGAACTCTCATGATAAAGGGGGGGTAAAATGGACTTTTAAAAAAAAACATGGTCAATATAGTTCTGCTCTCACGTTGTCTGGTGTTGTAGACTAGTACTTACCACTTTGATGGTTAAGCATTACCGAAGAGGTTGTGATGCATTGACATGTAGTATTTAGTAGTATAAGTGACACTGAAAAAGGTGGATTGACCGAAAGTCGAAGAGCAACTCTGCAAGATGGCAGGACACACACAAAAAAAAAAAAAAAGCCATCCGGATCCCACTGAAGTTGATGTACATGGCCACAGCTCCTTTCTTTCTCCCAATTACGCCCTCGCAACCTCCGACTGCATGCTTGTCCACCTTTATCTCTATCCAAAATTAGGAAACTAAGCAAAATTTATTCGACCAAAGGAGAAACATACTTTTGACATCAAGAACATTTGGCTATATGTATAAACAGGCTCAAGTAGATATAGAATCACCTCTGATGTATTTCTCCGAACTCTTTGCTCCGAAAAGGAACATCTGAAGAGACTCTTTGCGACACCCACCAACGGCCTTGAAGAATCTCCAGAACTGTGATAGTAACTAGCTGCTGCATTTTGGCCATGAGCAGTCATTATTGACTGGCTGCTGCCAAACTTGCAGGTGAATCAAATTGGTACCCTTAGGCTTAGGCTTGCTCATATCTGCTGGCTGGCCAAGATCTCAAATCTCAACGAACCGAAAGGAGATTGTCTGCCTCCAGGCTTATTGCTGCATTATAAGTGGCAGAATAAAATGCAGGTGCTTCTGCAAACAGAAGAGGTTTGTCACTGTAACATCCTGATTTTCAATGTTAATTGAAGCCTTTCAAAATAAAATTCACCATTTAGATTTTTCTGGATTTAATTCAAGTTTAAATTGAACTTTTGATAATTAAAAAGATTTAATATGACTAAAATAAATATTAACATTTGCTAGAAATATTTTATTTGGGTCCCTTGTGTCTCAAAGAACTTTCTGTGAATTTTTCAGATTTATTTGCTATTTTCTAAAGCTCAAAATGTTTTGTTGGAATTTCTAAAAATAGAAAATCCTAAAAATCTAAAACAGTAATGAGCCGAGCTGATTATTCATCTAGCCTATAGAACCCCAGCCATCTGATCTTAGTTTTGCCATGTGTCATCCATCCGGTAGTTCACCGAAATCGACTGCTGGGTCTCCTTCGCGCTGTCTCCGACTCGACCTCCGTGCCGTGCGCGACCCAGCCAACCTCGGCGTCCGTGCATAAAACCTATGCCACTGACCTCGGTTCCCTCGTCTCACTACCGCTCGTGCTGCTGTTCTCGCCGTCAGAGCCATGTGCCGCCGTCCTCACCGGAGTTCGCTGAGCTCAGCCGTCACCTTTGCCGTCCCCGCTATTGGTCATCGTCGTCATCAACTCCTCTGTTGAGTGCTGCCGCACAACCTAACCACCTCCACCGAATTTGCCGCCACCGATGAGCTCCACACCAGTTCACCCCACTGCTCTCACCGCTGAAACCCATCGCACCACTGTCTCGCACGTTCATCGCCCCTCGATTCGTGCGCCCGCTGCACGGTGAGAGATCATGAATTGTTGCCATAAATGCATAGTGCAACGAAAAAAGAATTGAAGCAATCCAGTTCAACATAGTGTGGTCGATATAGTTGAAGTACTCGATCATCTATGAGCAGCAGTCGATCTTTACGAGCTAACCATATCCTCTTCGTGATCGTCCCAGTCAACGTCGCAGTCGTAGTAGTGTCTCTATCAAAGTCCACATATCTAGGAATGGAATGTTGTATGTCAGTGTGTTAGCACCAGCGTACACAGTAGGGGTTTCAACAGGTGGCTACTAGGATTTCGATGGGTGTGTCTCAGATGCATGCAACCCATAGCCCATGCATCCCTTTATATAGAAATTTCGATTGGATCTATATCTAATACGAGTAGAGATCATATTCCGCTCGGAAAGCCTCTGATCAGATCCTTATCCACTACGAGTAGAAATCATATCTCACTTGGAGTCTATCATCTGGACCCTTACTGTTCTAACCTATTAAGTGTATGACCTTATAGATTCATATACATTTGGTTATAATCTAGAAACACCTTTTTGATCACTAATCGGCAGCGGTCCTTAGTAGGATATATCGACCTCCAAATATACATAAAGATCAATCTGAACGAACCTTATGCAATATGATCTGTAACTAGATCTTAGTCACTCATGATCACCAGATCGTATATGGTCACAACCAATTTGCATCCCATATGACCAGTTCGTAGAACAGTCTGTGATATATCCGACAAGCTCACGACCAGTCAGTATCTCCATACGACTAGGTCGTATCCGATCTGACCTATAGACATGTTGTGTATTATTCTTTTGTCTCATGATATCTGATTGAACTCTAGGTGAGAAACGTGTCATCCATAGACTCAATTTTTTTTGATCTAGTAAATGTAACTTCATGTGGTCAACTCTTCAACCATGGCCATACACTTTCTTTATCCAACTACATTGAGGGGCCCAGAGATATTTCTCCTGTTATGTAGGAGGGGCAAATCCCATATCTAATCAGTCACTTTCCTCTGTATGTTTCATAGTATATCTGAAAGCTATCTTTATAACTACTCAGTTGCGTGTAGTGTTTGGCAACTCTTAAGTGAAATATTACACATGTATGAAACTATGTTGATCTCACATACAAGGATTATACATCTTAATTACTTGAGACCAACTGATGACACATAAAACATAACAATTTTAATAGTATCTCAAAGTGGGTCAATCCAACACCGTATTCTCTAACATATATCCACACTATTGATTTGATATCACCCATATCTATGATCAGTGAAACATGGTTATCAATCAACACATGTGCTAGTCTTATAAATTACTAGTGTTCTGACCAGTGACATTCGACAGGGGATCCTTTTAGAACGATATCATATAACAATTAAAGAGCTTCAGCAACAAGTTACATACTTGTTAACATTTATAAATAATGGCTCAGTTCTTTTATGTTTATGTTTTGGCTTTGGCTTCCATTTATACAGTAACTCATCGTTAAACGATGCATTTTTCAAGGCAGGGTCTATAGGTAAATTATAGTATAAACTGTACCGAGTTCAACTATATCGGCTAAAATCACATGCGACTATTTTTTCTCTACGTACTATCTCTCACGAACACATCAGAATTAAAAAACCACAGTCATAAGCCTCAGCCCAAAAGAACCCACCCAATGATTCATTTAAGGAACATAACACCATTTATCTAAAGTTTATAAATATAGAAGTGATAAATTATCTCTATAATTGTCTCTATGGTATATCACTAACAAAGATTGCTCTTATTATGAAGGTTTAGTCCAATACTTAATTTATCTTCCTGTCTCTTTTGCTAATTTTGACATTAAGAGAACTGACATTACCAAAAGAATCTCTTTCCAGAAAAAGACTAATAACCCCATAGGCCTCTGAAGATAATGTATCAATGATACCATACCAAGATAATGATATACGAGCTGAGCTCAGTGTAAATTAAATTCTACAATTTCTGGTTGATTGCAACTATTTTAATTTTGTTTGAGGCAAATTCTTAATTGTCGCTCGACGAATGTAACTCATTTGTTGTAAAAGGACTGTAATTAATTAGCTGTTGTACTATGAATTGGTATATATTTTATTTGAATTGAACGCTTTTAATTTCACACAATTAAATTTTTATGTCTCAATCCAATGTATACAGATTTTTTTAATTCCTGCCGATAAAATTGTAAATTTGATATATGTATTTGTCGCGTGCAGGTTTAGATTTAAATGGATGCATAGAAATATTTAAATTACCCTACATTTTAATCATTGGTTATTTAATTAACTCTACTTAGCTTCATAACTCATCGCTTAGGGTTAATCTAAAACGCCGGGTGTTACAATATTGCACTATTCACTCGTACACAAGGAGGTTCACCGGTTAAGGTATTTATAGGCTCAAAGTTTTAAGCTACATAAGGTATTTATAAGCTCATGACCTTGGATAAATGACCGGAGCATCCTATTGGTCTGACTAGAGTAGGCCGGGAAAATGGACCTTTTCAAGAAATGGGTGTATTCCATGTGAGCATCCCCAGAGGGAGTCTTTACCCATAGATCTCAGGGAGTCACGGACCCACCAGTCCGATAGACCCGGGTGTATGAATGATGCTCGTATATTTTGTACGTATACTTATTACATTTATTTGCATATTTTATACCGTTCTCATTACATTTTATAGTTAATTACTAAATAAAAGTATAGATTACTAAGTGAAAGGAGATCCCGAGTTTTAGGAAGATAATTCGAGGAAACCAGCCACGCAGCAGGATTCTAGAGAAAAGAAACGTACAGATGAAGAAACTGCATCGGAAACAGAACTAAACGAAATACTACGGGATTTAGAAAGATAAGTTCAATTTAGTTTCTGACTTCTGACTCCTTCTTTTTCACTATTTATTAATTTTATCTTTTTTTTGTTTTTTCTTTTCTTTTTTTCATATTTCTTTGCATTGTTTGTGATGGGCTAACATGTTTTTTTTATTTTTAATTTTTTAAATTTAATTATATTCAATAAGTCAACTCAGTTACAGTAAAAAATAAGCTGGCTATAGTAAAAAAGCCATAAACCAACGCTATTCTGAACACCACTTAGATAAATTCTAATTAGATTAGAATTCTTTTTTTTTAGAGTGGAATTCAAACTCCATGTTGGAGGAGCACTAGACGGGATTATATAAAGTCATAAAGGGTAATTATGGAGAACTCAAACAATCAAGCAGCAAAATAAAAAAGGCACTCATCCAAGGTAGAGGTGCACAAGAGGATTAGAGACTAGTTATACTTTAGTACTAGATTATTGTATAGTGTAAGGATTCGAGAATTCTAAATATTTAATAGGGTTGTGAGATAATGGCTATCCCTTGTACTTTTTTGATGTTGTGCTTAAGTAATTTGCGGTTGGCTTCGTCAAATCTTTTCTCTCGTTATGGTTGCTTCAATGTCGTTATTTTAGTTCTTTTTACGAGATTCATCTTCTTCATTCTTGATACCGTACACGCTTGTGTCGCATCTCATAAACTCTAATTTGATCAGAGAGCTGTTGCGCACAAGAAGAGGTATCAGAATGTAACAAGACTTCATAATCAAACTTATAAATACCATTCAGTACCCGCCGGTATGTACCATTCTACCACCTAAAACGGAACAGAGCACCCCTGCATTTTCTACCAGGTTCGATACTGGTTAATACTGGTCATACCAGCTTCAATACCGAATAATATCGGCTATACCGACGGAATTGATAATACCGTTTATTGAACTCATTGAACTATCTATTCTATTTTTATTATACTACTATGCATTTGGAGTAATATTACAAGTGAATTTAGTGTATATATAATTAAATGTATATACTTATAAATATATATTATTATATTATACTCCAAAATGGTATACTAGTATAGATTGGTAATAAAATATACCATTCTAAGAACCAAATCAATATAGTCTTCGAAATGGTACTAACAAATATGTTCATAATACCAATCAAGAGAAGGGAGGAGCAATCGGAGACCACCAAACGCCTCCACCATCTGGAGAACGCTTCTAGGGAGGGGCGAACGCCTTCGACACCTTCCACCTTAGACCCTTTTTTTCGAGGAACTTAGAGACCCATTTTGACCATGTTCCGCCATTAGATTTCAATAAAATCTAGAGGGTCTAGGTCTGTGTGCCTGTCGAACGATTTGTTTGTCAGATTGGTTTTGTGGTTTAATGTTTTATTTTCCAAACATGTCTACGTTCATCTCTTTGTTGTTCATGCATTTTATTATGATTAGTGAGTAATTTGCAGTGTTCTTGAGGTCATTGGGGATCCGGTGCTGCTGAGATTGATTATTGTGATTACATTATGTGACGGTTGTATAAACGTTGACTACGTACCAATGGACCATAAAAACATAAGAGGATAGCAACATTAAATAAGATGGGTTGCGGAGTTAATCAAGTAACTGGCGAAACAATCCCTTTCTTGATCGTCAAAGCGTGCGAAATGCGTAGACCATCAGCTTATGGCAATGACTTGGGTTCATACTCTTAGGGCCTGTTTCAACTAATTTTTAGCTTAAACTTTTGGTTATATTTTCTGGTTTAAGCTTTCAGCTGTGATTTTTAGCTGAAATTACACTATAACGACTGTTACCTTTTCTATAAAAAAGAAAAAAAATAGAAAAAAAATAATAAAAACATTATACCATTACGAACAATACAAAAGGATTAATGGGGAAAAGCTAAAAAAACTAAAATTAGAAACCAACATGTTTTAAGTAGCTTCTACCTTAAACAAGTCAAAAACCAGAAAAAACCAAAAGCTAAAGCCGTTTGTAAGGGGACTTAATATGTCGTGTTCTATAACGTCCCATTATTAGGGCATGTTGCTATGCTTGTAACTTAGGTTTTTAGTTTGAAATTACACTTTAGATTTCGAAAACCGGCTTTGAAATTTCACTCCTTTTACCTATTTTTCATTTCTTTCCCGTCAAAATTCAAAATTTCTCTCTTGGGCCAGCCTTTCTCCCCTCCCCTGCCTCTTGCCCAACTGGCCCGGCCTCCCTTCCTTTCCTCCTTTCTCCTCTGTTCCGGCCTAAGAGCGAGTGTCGCCCGTGTTGTGACGCTGCCCGCGGTTTCCTTCCCCCTTCCCCAGTGCTAGCCTTCTTCGAATTAGCTTCACCATCGTTCCGTACCTTCCCTGCTAGGCCTAGATCCTCGTCTCACCACTAGCTTCGCCGTGCATCGGCTCCCTCTGCTCCCCACCGTGCCATCTCTGAAACCGCCCCTGGTTTTTGCTGTTGCATCGGAGCTAGCTCAAGACGACATCGGCATTGATATCTCACTGCCTAAACGCCACCAACACCAAGCTTACGCCTTCCCCTGCCCAGCCCTGTCACCTCTTCAGTCAGCTCTGCCCCGTGGCCTCACCGTCGCCCGGCCATAAGCAGGTGATGAATGCCCGTCAACTTCACCCTCTTTCCTGTGCACATTGACTCCTCAGGAGCCGTTGTGTGCGCTAGCACCTCCCCTCTGCCCTAGCTCGGCGCTAGCCTGCGCCGACCTCGCCACCCTCCCCACTCAAGTATGCCATAGTGGGGGCATTACCGCACACGCCTTAACTCTCAGCCAACGCTCTCCATTTCATCTCTTCTTCTATAAATTCGTGGTCAATTCCCGATTTCACCTCATCTATCTTTCCGCTCTAGCCTCCAAACTCAAATCCACCGCCACCGAGAGTAATTTCGGCCGTCACCGTCGCCAGCCCTCTCTGGAGTATTGCAAGCGGCATTAACTCTTCCCTAAGCTTCTCTTACTCCACTAATGCTTCCATGAGGTCTAATTAAACTCTTTTTCTCCACAGCTCGCTAGAGCCCATTTCTCCCACAACTTCGACCATTTCCCCTCGTCGGCGACTTCGACGGCTGCCCACTAATTCCATTCGCCGGAAGCGTCCTCGCCGTATGGTGAAGACAACCCCAGCACCAATTTGGAGTTCTACTGCCTGCTCTTCCCCAACGCCGATCGCCTGCCTCTACCATTCAAGCTCACCGTCACTAGCCCAGCTCAGGCCTCTCTAAACCCTATTTCCTTTTTGTTGAGTTACTGTCCTTTCCCAGTAGCTCCCCTTCTATTTATATTGGACTCCCGTTTCTGGTATCGCCATCGCACCCCTCCTCTGTTCCGCTACCACCCATGGCCGCCGCCAACTACCACCACCAAATTGATCGACAGGATTACGTCTGAACGTGTATTTAGGCTTAATCTTTCTATTTTTGTAATGCTTACATTCGGCCACCACCCCTATCACCAGTGGCGAGCCCTTTTGTTGCCAATAAAAGGGGTGTAAATTCGGTGTTGATGAACATAGTTGTTCAGATAGTCTGAACATTCCCCCTGCAGACAATCGGATAGTCCGAACGACCCTTCGCTGATTGGATGACTCACGCATTCTAGCAGTTCGGACAGTCCGAACATTTCTGAGAGCAATCAGACGGTCCAAGCTTTCCCATGGAAGGTCGGATGGTTCGAAACACTAATCAGATGGCTTCGCCCGTCTCTACCGTTCGAATGGTCTGAACTTTTCCATGGATGGTCAGATGGTCTGAAACACTGATCGGACAGTCCGAATACCCCGGTCGTTCGGGCAGTCCAAATTTAAACCGCATACACCCACATGTCAGAGAGAGAACTCTCTCTGCTCTCTTTATTTTGGGGTTTTCCCTGAAAATAAACTTTGGGGAGCTCATTCTCCCTTGTCGTAAACCAGAATTTAGTGAGATATGTTTCTAAAATTTTCTAAATTCAAGCTCTTTCTATTCATTGTGGTTTTGTTTAGTTGGAGTTCATTTGAATTTTATTTAGTTATTTATTTATGTTCTTGTGTGTTGTTTGCCTTTTGACATCTCTC
Organism: Melocanna baccifera; assembly: GCA_036346265.1. Taxonomy (NCBI): domain Eukaryota; kingdom Viridiplantae; phylum Streptophyta; class Magnoliopsida; order Poales; family Poaceae; genus Melocanna; species Melocanna baccifera. The sequence goes on along the minus strand of CM070682.1, from coordinate 31,361,806 downwards.
TCCGAGTAGAGTTCGAGGATGCCCCCGATCCGCAAGTCAACGCACCACAAGACCCACAAGACCTCCCAACCCGAGACCCAGGTGAGTTAGTATTTTGATCATTTTGATCCTATGTTTTATGCAAATTATGTTTGTTTAAACTTATTCAAAATGCATGCATTATTTCTCGTACAAACATATGTCACTGGTAAGTGAGCTATTACCCAAATTATTAAATGAGCACTACATAGCTACGATGTCCTTGATAACTTGATAAACCCATAATCCTTGTCGCCATGGATCCTATGTCTAAAACAGAAATAGCTATAAATATTAATTAAAAGACATACTAATTGAGTCAAAGCCAGGGCATAGCTGCCCTGAATATCATCCTTTAAACATAAAATCTTATTTTGGGACATTCATAGGATGTAGATGACTGATACTTTGTTATAACTTATCTTATACTTCTCAAAACCCTAAACTTGCTATACCATCTGGGCGGATGGTAAGAGAGATTGGTGTGGATGTAACACGAGAACTTGTAGTTTGTAGTATGCACCGTCTAGACAAATTAAGGACTTAATCTTGTGATAACCTCTTCTGTAAAACTATACAACCACAAACTGACAAATTGTAAGTATGACTAACTAATTTGCATCACCAGTATGGGAAAACACCATTGGAGTGACCCATGAGTCGTGATGCTAGTTTAAGCCGTCATGGACATAGGTCATATTGTTGGTTTAAGTCACTGTGTGGCACAAAAGGAGATCTAGGTGGGGCGAATATAGCTTTCCTTTAGATAAAACCTTAGTGGGTACAATCCTTCGCTAGATACATTATAAACGCCATGTGGTAATCCTCTTTATATGCATATCAAAGAAAACATGCGGGATATAGCAATTGGGTTATCTTTTGTGAGTAAAGATGTACAATCTCTACAGAGTATAAACTGTTCGAACAACTGTGCTCACGGTCAAGAGCGGACATGGAAACCTCCTTGAGTTAGTTCTATATCCTAACCTTTGCGAATGGGAGAAAACAAATCGAAGGAATGTACTTCGATTTAAATTTTCCTGGAGGGATATACTCCAATGATGTTAATTAAGGTGAATGTAACCTAATAATCAAAAACTTTAGTATTGGTGGATGGAACCATGTAATTGGAGCATAGAACCTACATAGCTATAATTATTGCATAAATTAAATAAAACACATGTTTTGTTGAAATGCTAGGTCATAGGAATTTTTACTATTAATATTTACAAACATGGCTTTATGTAAAATAAAAGATCAATGCTCACTCTCACTCTTAACTCCCCAGAATTTGAGAACCAAGATCAATACGCCTTCTACAAGGATCAAGATCACAACGAAGGCGAAGACAATGACAACTAGACCTAGAACTTAGTAACCTAGTCTCTCCTCATAGTCTAGTTGACCACGCTAACTTTTGAGTGGGTCCAATATTGATTAGAGCCTAATGAATATCGGTTCCACTTAGGTTGTCTCAGTCGCTACCTGTGGATAGATATGCTTTTCTGTTACAGCTTCCGCTATCTTTTAAAATGTAATCATTTGGCCCAATGGTCCCTTATGTAAAATTAATTCCGACGTGGATTATTAAAACTCTGGTTTGTAATATTATTATGATCTGTATCGTATATGAGATGAGTCAGTTATATATCTGTGAAGCATAATCTACTGTTTTAAAAAATAGTATAGAGCATTCACAGAGGATTCGGATTCGCTAAAATCTAAAACCCACATGTTCTCCGCTACAGGAAATTTGCGTGGGTTATAACCGGTGTTTGACAGGTGCATCAATCTGTGGCTCCACCCCCATTAAGATAAAGTAAATGTTGCAGTGACAAACCCATCGAACACAATGATTCCCCAGGAGGAGAGAATAGATGTACTTTTAGTCGATAGATGTATCATATACTAGGTTCAACTAAACTAAAATGGGAATAACTATGCTTTTAGTTGTACGAATTCACTGCCTTTTCCTGGATCACAACGGATACACGCTCACACGTGAATGTGCCTGCTTGCACACACTTCCGGAGGATGGAAACAAATCCACGATCTGACAAACTGCGGGTATGTGCTTTGGATTTTTTTTGGCTGATAATTTATAGTTTATAGTTAAATATATAAATTCTAGTTGTTCGTGAGAGGTAGTACATATAGAAAAATAGACACATACGATTTTAACCGATACAGCTGAACACAGTACATTTTTTACTATAATTTTTCTGTTAACCTCGTCTTGAAAAAACACATTATTTAAAAGCTAATTATTATAGATAATATAAGTATAAATCAGCTAAAAGTGAAAAGACCCTAGCCTTAGGCATACTTGAGTGTGTATATAGTGTGCATGTGTGTATATACTTAGGGCGAGGGTGGTTTCGTACCACATATTCCTTTAAAAATAGTCTATATAATTAGCAAAATTTTGTTTGAAAGTCCATCTAACACTTTTGGCATTGAAATCGGTTATTTGGCCTTTTTGAACTTTTCGATTTGGTTTACTTAACCTTATAAACTAGTTTTGTAAGGTGATATTACCAGTATGACATCAGGACTGGCTAAAGGGTTTGTTCTTTTTGGTTATGACTTATGGTTTTTAGCTGAAATTTTTGAATTTTAGCTGTTTACGACAGATATTACAGAGAGAGATACTCGCTTGCGATTTTGGATGGTACAGATGTTAAGTTTTTAACGTGTACTATAGTTAACTTGTAAACTCCATTTTTTTAAAAAAATACTCCGTTTGAAAGTTAGATATTGTAGTAAAAACTAAAAATTATTTTGAGAAGCTGAAAAGAACAAACTCTAGCTAGCAAAGTTGCCCCTGACCGCCTCCATCTCGTGTCTCTCGCCCTCCCTTCACCCACCTTCTCTCTATTCTTTTTCACAGCGACCATGGGGCAACATTTGGGTGATCGTGTGAAGTTCCAAACAATTGTATTTGCCAGCTACTTAGCTCATGTGGCAAAATCATGATGCCACGCTGGAATACCACTATACGAAACCAACTTAGAGGGTCAAGTAAATTGGATTATAAAGTTTAAAGAGTCAAATAACTGATTTCAAAGTATAAAAGTTGAGAGTAGTGAACGGATTTTCGAGCAAAATTTAAAGGATTATATAGACTTTTTCCCTCCTTTTAATTTGGTGCAAAATACCGCCTCTACTTTGAGTTTAGGCAATTTGTTTCTCTACTTGTTTGTGATGGTTTCTCCCGTGTGTTTCAGCTAGCCATGTTTCAATCCTCAAAACACCGATGGTTATTATTTTGTCTCTCTATTCTTAACACTTAATCGGGTTAATGCCTTAATGCCCAGTTGACCAGAGAGGCAGAGTGCGTCCTAGGCAAGCATTCTTGTGTAATTCCAACAGCGCACTATGTTAAGGGCATATTCTAACAAGGTGAACGGTAGGAACGCAAATCAATTTAAAAAGGGGAACTTCATCATATACCCTCCCCATATTTGAGAGTTTCAGGATTTACCCTCCCCACTCAATGACATGTAGAGTCGGGATGAGTCACTGACACGCGGGTCAGAGGGTAAATCCTGAATTTCAATCTAAGGGGAGGGTATATGATGAGTAAATCCATTTAAAAATCGGCCACCACGGTTGTCAGAATACCTCATGCTTGCAAATGAAGCAGCATAGCGGCGAGGTGTTGTTGCTGATGGAGTTGGGCTGACCGAGAATTACCTATTACCTGTACATATTCAGTTTGACCGCGGCCACCCACCACACGTATAGTGCCTAGGTGAACATTAGTATTTGTTAGTACTCACTTGTTGCAAAACTATTAGCTACATATGCAGAAGCAAGTGCATCTATACATGTATATATTAAACTGCCAATAATTCAACCATTTTTAAAGTACACTGTTATTATCAATATTGACCTTCTCCAGATGCTATTATTGCAAGACAATTGTAAATTTGATACTTAGAAACCTTAGGACGATAAAATAATATGTAATAATTAGGAGTTTTATAATGGCCAAACTAGCATAGTTTGTATGACTAAATCTTAGGGATAATACTATGTAATTAAGTACGACAATCATGTAGATGATTAGCACTTAATTAAGCTCATGAGTAATGCTAATTAATTGTAATTAGTACTAATTAAATACAATTAACACTAACTAAAACACTTAACACAAGCATGCACCATCAGCCAGCTTGCTACCGCACGGAGGGCTCAGCAGGCGACATGCCGAGCACCCTTAGCTCGGTAGATACTTACCAAGCTCAATAGATCCATGGAGGGCTTTATTTGCAAAACCGGACATTTGGAAGCTAAATTTGAAAAAAGTAGCTACATTGCTAGTTATGTGAACAGTTCCAGAACTCAATGGAGTATAGATATAACTGTAACACCCCAGAATGCCAGACAGGACCATACAGTCAGCCAAATGAAAGATGCTCCACTGGACACTGAAAACACAAATGCTAGTTGCCAAAGTAATTAATTTAGAAGAACAGAGCAGTTGATGCAAGCACTGTCATTGAATTATCGCAGTACAGAAAGATGGCCTATCAGGCAAAAGTAAATTCATATTTTATAAGGTAAATAAACCTGATTCTGAAAATAACTTTTCAGTCATCCAAGGAACTCTGATTCTGAAAATAACTTTTCAGTCATCCAAGGAACTAAGGCAACGATAGGCCCATCCCAGTCGCACCTAACAAGAATAAGAAACATATCAGTGAGTGGCTTATGGCAATTAGGAGCACAAGTAAATAATGCCAACAATCCACACAGGTTAAACAGGTCCAGAGCAAAAACGCAGCGTGTACAATTTATTGCAATTATAAAAGTTTACTAGCTGTATACTAAGTTAGCAATAACTGATCAAGAAGATAAAAGGCAAGGTACAATTTATACCTTAATACGTGCCTTTTCAACTAGGCAATTAACAATCCCAAAGCTCCCAGAACTAAGTAACTTGTGTTTGTCCACAGAACTACAGAAGTTCCCACCATGAATAATGCAAAAACAACAAAAGCTAGGCCAAACACAGCAGTTCAAACTCACAGATAGAGTCAGCAGTTTTGACTAGTGACCCGAGACCAGGGCAATAGCCTTAGCGATGAAAGATTCAGTTTCAATAAAACCTTGACACTTAAGATATATTTAGTATAAAGAAAAATTGTTCCTGTAACACTGAAAGATCTCAAGTTTAGATTCATACTACCAAATTTCCTGGGTACTTTAATACCATCGAAAGAACCCACCGTTTTACCACTCTGCCCATTGCTGTTACCATTTTCTCCTGTTTTCTTTTTTTCCGCCAAAAACCAGTAGGTGATATAATACCCCCTGATCCTAAATTGGTCAAGCCTGACCACTTGAATCAAGCTAGAGCCTGAGTTGGGTTGCCCTTGTTCTTCTGCCTCCCATCTTCTTATCCATTTGCATCCTTTTATCCAGGATGCCAGCGCCGTAGCCGAGCTGCTCCATCTGCTTCCTCGCCGTACTCTTCCACGGCTCCAGTGCAAACTGCACCAATCCATGGCCAGCGCAAGAGAAGTATTGGGAACTTCCACGGGCAGCACAAGTGCAAGCTCTGGATGTTGTAAATCTGCATGTTAACACTTGCCTCACATAATTTTTGTCTTCTAATTAAGAACTCAACAATACCAATCTTCCCAATTGAACAATTCAACAACCAATCTCCACCCACGGCATAGTTGTTCTCCCCTGTAGTGTGCCATGGCCACAGGGCTCAAGCGCCCACAGCATGACTGTGCGTACCAGAGAGGACCAACACAGGAGGAGGGAGGATGCCGACCACCATGGTGGAGCCATCAAGGACTGCGCTGGAGCCGGGCGGGGAGAACGCACAAGAAGCTGGGGAGGCAAGAACGTCCTAGAACTTGGCGGTGCAGGGGAGACAGCCGCAGGCCCCTGGAGAGCACCAGAGTAGGACACCTCAACCAGCATGGTGGATTTGTGGGGGACCAGTAGTAGCGGAGCGCCAAGATCTAGGGTTTTGGCTTGCTTGCCCTGCTCACTTCCATTGTCACCTCCGTGAACAGAGCAAATGCTCATGGAGAGGTAGCAAGCTACAAGAGGGAGGGCAATATGGTCCTACTTGACAGCAGTGGCTCTCTAGTTGCACGGAGTGGTAAAAAAAGAAAGGAGGGTTCTTTCGGTAGTATTAAAGTGTATCCAGGAAGTTTGGTAATATAAATCTAAACTAGGGATCTTTCAATGGCATAGAACCAATATTTCCTTAGTATAATGAATCTGGCTGTTTCTAACAAAAGATTCAAAAACCGGTTACGGAAAAAATACCGGACCCTGGCCAGCACTGGTTACCACCGATAACCGGTTTTCTACCGAACAGTTCCAATTAGCAAATTTAAACTAAAAATTGAATTTGGCCGGTTACAACCCGAAATTACTACTCATCAATTCAAATTCAAAATGTCAATTTAAAATTTAAAACTTTTCAAACAATACTTTTTACCGGTCCAGATCGGTATGACTGGCTACCGGCTTCAGACTGATCCGGCCGATTACCACCAATATTTTTATCCTCGGTTTCTACAACTCAGCAGGTTTAGTCAAGGTGACATATTGATCTAGACCAACCTGGAATATGGGTTCCAGTTTCTTCCTATAGCACACACTAGTTTCTTTGTAACTTAAAGTCTGGTCCAGATTTTGCAAATGTTGTGTTGCCATTATTACAAATGACCTAGTTACCAGGCATAGCACCATTCCAAACACATGCATGATAGCTTACAGCTGAGGGATATTGCAATGGTTAATCATTAACAGACATACTAAAACATAATCCTCAGACAATAATCACAATATCACTACTGCTATTATATAGACCACTCTCACACAGTAATAGCAAAAGTGCCACAATTTTCACCATATCTTTTGTAGAAGCAGATCTCAAGAAATAACAACTAGGAAAATAACAATGATGACAGAATATCTTAAGAGACCATATCAATAAGTTGCAAGGATAAACTAGGAACATTAAAATTTAGAACATACTCCATCCACGAAACCAAAAATACAGCAAATTATCATTTTATTCATCAAGGACCACTGGTTAAGATTAACAAAAATATTAAAATCTAAACATTAATACTTCTGGATCCATGGGCCAAAATATCACACAAAATAGAACATCATCAAACCAGGATACACATTGCAGCAATAGGTGCAAATGTGATCCAAGCTGATGCCATTCTCATCCCATTGCATTTATCAAATGCACAAGAAGACCATTATGACCATCAATCAATCACACACTAATTGATTATACTAAAATGTGGGATCCTGTGACAGACAGAGGATGGTAAATCAGCTATAGACGAGAATAAATTCAAAGTATTAACATTTTCAAGAGATAGCTTAACACTTTGAAAACACAATATCATCGTTCTGAGCAAACACGATTTGTCTATGTTCTGCATGCTCTCATGATGTTATGACACAAAGGGACTATTCTGTCTATCTTCCTGTTAAGTGCATTAACTTTACTTGCTGACTCTAATAATCTATTTGCAAATCAGTGTTCAGGCTCAAGAGATCAACTTATGTACACACAAAACGATAAAAACTATCCAATTGACAAAACAGATACAAGCATTATGCAGATAACAAAGACAAGTACCTTGTAAAATGAATTAACCAACGACTGCTAATCCACCCCCCGCTACTCACATAAATCCACCAGTAAACTGCTAATTCACCTTAATAATTCATGGCATCCATCAATGACCTGACAATTCATCCCATCAAACCATTTCTAAAGATCACAATCAAAGCATTCAAATCATGGGAACTCAGACTGAGAATACTAAATCAGCTGAAGGTGAAAATAAATTCACAGTATCAACGATTTCAAAAGATAACTTATATCATCTTTTTTTGAGCAAAAAATTATGCCCATCTTTCTATCATTCCTGTTAAGGGTAGTTATTTTACATTCTTACTCTAATGAAAATCAATGTTCTAAGAATGATCCAGATAATAAAGACAATCACTGCATAAAAGGAATCAATCAGTGACCAGCTAATCCACCTCCATTAACTTGCAGAAACCCACCAGCAAAGTGCTAATTCACCCTAACAATTCAAGGCAGCCACCAATGACCTGCCAATTCATCCCATCAACTCATGCTTCGAGATCACATATCGTGACAAGTGGAATCCAAAACAGGAACTGTCATCCAAACCCAGTACTCAAGTTTCAACCAATTAAGACAGAGAAACACACAGGAGCCATGGTATGTTCTCTAATGGCGTAGACTAAACTACTAATTCATTGAACTATATATTCCAGCAGGATCCATCTTGCAAAACCCAACCCTATTAAAACCTGCTCAACACAACAACATTGTACTGCTAAAAACAGCTCAAGACCATCATATATACAAAAACATATGTTACACGAATCAAAAGTAGTGCAGCGTGCGTCAACCACCCTGAAAAAAAAAATCACAGCGACCAATGCCATACTGATTTCTCCAACAAACTACCACGAATCTACCTAGTTCAAATCATCAAAATAGATCAATCAGAATCCACAGCGCCCCAGGAACGCACTAGGGGTAACCCTGACCCATCCAATACGCTACAACAGAGATGTATCTAACCGCACAGACACACAAGCACCGAATCGCGCAGAAACACAAGTACGCCCCACCGTCAAGCGCCGATTCGCCAACGGGATCACACGTTCCGTCCCCAATCAAACCAAACCCTAGAGGAGCGGAGACGGGCGCGGCTCACCATGTGGGTCAGCGGCATATGGACGGGACGATACGAGGCGCCCTAGAGCTCGAGCTTGAGCTCGTGGACGTCGGCGTCGCAGGTGAGGAAGTGGAGGATGTAGGGGGCGGCGCGGATGGCGGCGACGCAGGAGGCCATGACGAGGAGATGCGAGCGCAGCTGCTTGTAAGCCGCCTCCTTGCTCGGCCGCCGCGGGATCGCGCCCAGGAACATCTCGACTCCGACCAAGCTCTGCTCTCCGAATTCTCCCGAGGCGACGAGGGTTTCAAGCTCCGGGGGCGGCGAGGCTTAAGCCCTAGGTTAGGCTATTAACTTACGATACTGTGGAACGGGGAGAGGAGAGGTCCCGGGCCCCAGACTTCACGAAGAAGAGCGAATTTCGGGATGCGATGGACTTTGGCCCAGGGTTCCAAGGATATATGGGCTAGCGCTGTAAAAAAAACGTGAGACTAGTAAGCTGCTCAACTTTGGTTTATTTTAGATTAGATTTGAGTTTGACTTAAGCTTCAAACGAGTCAAACTCGAGCTTGATCTTAAGCTCACAAGCTTCAATGAGATAACCTCGAATAACTCCCGAGCTTAAGATATTTTTACACCCCCTAAACCCAGGCGGCCAAGACCTACTCGGCTACAACGCCCGTCCCCCTCCTCGCCCTCATGCCTCCCCCATTCCTCTCCTCGCGACCTCGCCCCCTGCCTCCCTCGTCCCCCTCCTCGCCCCCCCCCCCCATGGTCATGCCCCCTGCCTCCCCCCATCCCCGATCCCCCTTCTCGCCCCCCGCCTCCCCTCATCCCCCTCCTCGCCCGGGACCCCCTGCCTCCCCGTCCCCGATCCCCTTCTCGCCCCCTCCTCGTCCCCCGCCGCCTCCTCTCCCTCACGCCACCTTCCTCTCCCATCCCCCTTCGCCCCGTCCCCTACCCCTTCTCTCCCACCGTCACCCCTCCCTCCCAGCGCGCCCTCCTCGCCCCTTCCCCCGCCCCTACTCCTCCCCGTCCCCTTCCTCTCCCCCGCCGCCCCATCCCCTCCTCTCCCCTCCCCCCGCCGCCCCTCCTCTCCCCACGCCGCCTCGTCCCCCGTGCCCCTCTCTCCCGCCGCCACCGCCTCCTCGACCCGGCCGCGTCGCGCCTCCTCGCCCCTCGGCGCCCCTCGTCCCCCCGCGCCCCTCCTCTCCCCACCTGGTGCCACCTCCTCGACCGAAAGCTTTCAAGTAAGCTAAACCCGTTATGATCACTTCCGTTTTTTTATTGTGCATTGTTGATTGTTGGTTGTTGCATATAAAAGTTGATATTGTATTGTTCAATTTATTGTAATGTGTCCGAATGAATTGTTAGCTACTGGCTGTTTTGCTGTCTGAATGAGTTGTTTAGCTACTGGCTGTTGTTCATGCTTAACGAGCCTTGACGAGCTTTGTCGAACCGAGCTCGAGCTGAGCTCAAAGCTTGACTGGCATCTCGGGCTCGCTTAAGCTTGGCTTGAGCTTCTATCGAGCTCGAGCCTGACAGGCCTAGCTCGCTCGAGCTCGGCCCATTTACAGCCCTAGGGCCAGATGGCCTCTAAAACAAGGCGTCCGGTCTTCCCCAATGTCCCTATTTTTGGGATTTTTGACTATAAAAATCAAAATAAATAGAAGGTGTATTGAAATGGATTTTTCAAATAACTTTCTGGGTCTAAAATTATATGTGTTGTCTGCATTGACATTTCTATTATCTGTTATTGTATTAAAAAAACACAGATAAAAACTATCAGTTGTAGCCAAAAGTCATTAGCTATAGTCCAAAAGAACATGGTCAATATAGTGACTCTGTTCTTTTTGGCTTTTTAGTAGCTTTTGGATTTTAGTTTCTCCCAGTAATCATTATTCATTAAATTAATAAGTCACAACTAAAAATCATATGCTATAACTCAAAAGATCTAATCCATAAAAAGCCTTGCCGCCGCATTCTTTCTGCGGAATTGCTTTCTTTGCCTTTTCTTCTTCTATTTTACGAAGACGGTTGCTGTCTTCATCGCCATTGATAACTCAAATCATATACATAAAAATAAAAGATTGAGGAGAAGGGACACATTTGGCGACGACGATGCTCACCACAGATGGGAATAGTGGCGACACCAGCAACAAAATTAAGGATGGATTAAGCTAAATTATGACAAATATAGTATTTTACTCTTGTACAATTTAAATTCATACATAAATAGAAGAAAAATAAAGCAAAAAAGATAAATATAATAAAAATATCTCAGTAATAGAAAACGCATCTCAGCTATGGCTTTGTCTCATCCTTATTGTCAGTCTAGAGTTCCACCACATCATCAGGCTTGGTATGACTGCCTTTTACTTTGACATGCTTATTTTTCTTCTTCTGCTTCGTCAATGCTATTTTCTTGCCCCGTGCCAATTCTTTGGGACAACTCCAATCGGCTGCTAGCTGTGGCTTCCGGTATTGGCTAAAACTGCACTATAACAATTGTTAGTCTTTTTTAAATTATTTAATTAAAGAAAAATAAGAAAAAAAATAAAAATATCATTATATTTTCATGGATAATGTAAAAAAAAGCAAAAAAAAAGGTAATAGCAAAAAAACTAAAATTAGAAGCCGACATATTTCAAATAGCTCCTAACTTTAAAAAAAAACAAAAGCCAAAGAAACCAGAAGGCAAAACCGCTAGGAGCAGGGCCGATTGCGATGAGGTTAACAAACTTGACAACTATATAAAGGGCCTAATGAACAACTTAAAGAACCAGAAGAAGTAAAGAAACCAATCAGTGCCAAGGGATGAGTTGGTTGCCATGCCACTTGTTTTGGGCACCTTGATACTCATGGTGATACTAGAAGTAGCAACAATGAAAACTGTTAATTAGATAATGCATCAGATTGACCATGCAGCAATGAGATCCCTCCTAAATGAAAGAGTCGCTCATGGTATAAATCGAACTGACAATGTTTTTCATTTCCAAAATCAACACCAACTCTTATTAGTTGATTTACTGATACTAACTCAAGTTGTACCACTGTATCACTGCGTCCACCTCTGTGGGGTGATCAAGGTGATAATTCTAAGATCGTAGACTAGTGTACTAGGCTTAACCACTAATTCTACAACACAACCCAAAAAGAAATGGGAGAAAATAACAAGAAACAATCACTAGTAATACCTTCCACCATACCATGTTCGGCAGAGCACTCGCTCTCAACAGCACCGTCCAAACATCTGTCTTTTTTCCTCTTCAACTACTTCCTCTTCACTGCAAGCGCCAATTTCTTATCTGCCTTCGCTCTCCGTGAAGCCTTCTTGTCTACAAAAGAGCAAGCTTTTACCTCCGTCTCCCGATTCGAATAAATCCAATGAAGAAGCTATAGGATGCAGAAAGGCGAGAAGGCTACACCTTTAGATTTGCCCATTCAAACAAATCAGTAACCAAGCTCACACGAGGAAGGCCGTGAAGTAAACGGCAGAGGAAAATTCGCCGTTGGTGAGCAGCCGGGATTTGCTCGGCGCCTCGGCCCGTCAACCACCGCCCGGATTTGCTCGGCCGATGACTATCGCGCCGCCACGATCTGCTAGGGCCACCAGGCAACGCCAGATGCGTGCAGGTCCTGTCTGCCTCCCTCCCATCTCCCGTGCGTGTGCGCTTATAGGTCTGTGATGTGTTCCTGTGGTCAGGGGGCGTAAAATTTTTGCTTTTTAATCCAAAATTTGAAAGTTTGTTACAAATAGACCTCTGGGAAAACGATTTTCAAAAATAGACCCTCCACGGCGTCAAAACACATGGCGCCTAGGGTACATATCACGGCGCCATGATATTTGGCGCCGATATATGCCACGTAGGAGCCAGCGTGGCATATCACGGCGCCAAATATCATGGCGCCGTGGTATCCAACAACGGCGCCAAAGACCATGGCGCCGTGCTTTGGGAGTTAAGGCCGAGCAAGGCCGCCCGGCCCCCTCACCCCCTCATTCCCTTCTTCAGCCCGAGCAAACACAGCTCCGCCCCCCCCCCCCCACTCTCTCCCCTCCAAATCCACGCTAATCCGTTGTTTTTTCTCGCGATTTTGCTTCCAAACCGACCAAGCAAGGTAAGCTCCCTCTCCTCCCTTGATTTTTTGCAATAGATATGTTATGTTTGAGGTACATTTCGTGAGTGGAAGATTTGAAACTCTAGATAAAATTAGTTTGATTTGGCTCGGTTTTAGGTTGTATTAGCGTTGAGTATGCGTAATATAAGAATAGTTGTAGGTGTAATTCGTTTTTATGGTTTGATTTAGGGTTTGATTTGGGTAACAATGATAGATACTCGTTTATAGTTGTTTTATTAATTTTGCGTTTTAGGTTGTAATGGGCTTCACCCGTTTGCCACCTCCACCCGGTGTTGCCGTGCCGATGTGTTTTTGCGGCGATCCTTGCAAGGTCGAGAGGTCGGACGAACCGGAGACATATAGGCAGAGGTACTGGATGTGCGGCAACTAGGAGTTCAATCCGCCACGTGGCGCTGTCGTCCTCGACCAGATGGTATGTTGTATTGTCGATTCATCGATTTGGTATTAATCATGTTGGTTTAACGAATGCGTACATCTTCAGGAGCCTCCACCGCTTTGTGATTTTGAGCAGTGGATCGACACCGAGATCGCTGAGGATGACAAGAAATACCTTAACGCCGCCAAGAAGTGGGATGAAGAAAGAAAGGATAGGTGGGAAAGGGAGATGAAACAGAGGAGGCCACGAGGGAGCACCGCGAGGAGGAGCGTAGGAGGGACGCGGCAAGGCTCAAGGGTGAAAGGAAGAAGAAGATAGAGAGAGCGCGACGTGTCAAGGCAGCCCTTAAGGAGTACCCTGATGCACAGAGGAAGGGGAAGTGGCTTCGATGTACTCGATGAGGTTATTGATATGTATGTTTGATCGGACGTATATGTATGTTTTGAGAATTTATGAACTATGTATGTGGACCTATTTATGTTTTTAGAATCTGTGAAATATTCTATGATATTGTGTCGTAATGCTATGTATCGTGCTTATGTATTTAACGGAATTTCAATTGATATTGTTCTACGTTATTGAGACTTGAATGCTATTTGTGAATTTAGTACAATCTTGACCGTGAAAAATATGATCAAGCGCAATAACATTTTGCGATCATGTTATGTTGTTTTATTGGAAGAAATTTAATGATATTTTTTTTAGGACAACTGTGATAGGAATAATCGGACGAAAGGAAGGAAAGTGATATTGAACAAGTGGAAAAAATGAATGCGAAAAGATGAGGAGATCTTATGTTCATAGTTAAAATAGAAAGTACTCCATCATCAACATGGCACGACGCACATACAGAAAATATAGAAAGTACTACAAGCTTAATAACTCTCTCTAGTACATATCATAGCGACCGTACATACTGGTAGAAGATACAACCATACATCTCGTTGACTATATGCCAAACGAGCCTCGTGGCACCCACATGGAGTGTTGCTGAGGGGGCCGCCTCAGACGTGGCTGGTCGTCGTGGTAGTGGCACACACATATGCAACTAGGGTTCGCGCAGCAACACGTGGGATCATACGAGCTTCCTATGTTCACCATCTCCTCGTTGCCCCTCTCGCGTTGTATCTGTTGGCGGAGGTCGTTGTTCTCCTCGGTGAGAGTCTCGATTCGCTCCTCGAACTCAAATATCCGATCCCATAATGCATTCACATAAATGATAATGTAAAGTTGATGAGGAGGGTCGATCCAGCGGGAGAAGTCACATTTCGCCATCTGCAGAAAAGGATAGTAAACATGGAGACTCCATAAGCAATAACAAAATATGTACTACTAGCAATTTGTACCCTGGAGCGTGGGCATCTGAAGAAACGTCGTCCGCCTTCCAAAGGGGCATCGATGACCTGCACGACCATGTCCTCATTGTGTCTGCATTTCGGCCACGCTGGTTGAGCACGCCGGTTTGGCATCAGGCGGTACTGTGGACCGAAGTTATCCCTCCTTTCCAAGGGAAGGTCTTCCTTCGGTGACCTATATCCGACTGGCCCATGAGCTTCCGACATGGTATGTTTCACAACAAAAGAGAATGAGCTCGCAGTGTTGGATTTGCGGGTTCTCTAGATACAATGGCATGGCACCCCAACCGTGCTATTTATATCAAAGCGAGATAACGATTGTAGTTACCACATGACAAAAGAGGGCTGCTTTCCGTAGCGACATGACAAAAGAGGTCGACTTTGCAGATGACATGATAAAGAGAACGACTTTGTGCGGTGACATGACAAAAGAGGGCAGCTCTGCGCCTGAGATATGGCAATAGATGAGCGCTGCTTGCAGAGACATGACAAAAGAGTGCAGGTTTGTACAGAGACATGACATAAGAAGGCAGCTTTGTGCAGTGACATGATAAAAGAGGGCAACTTTGTGCAGTGACATGACAAAAGAGGGCTGCTCCGCCCAGAGATATGACAACAGAGGGCTGCTCTGCCCAGAGATATGACAAAAGAGGGATGCTTTCCGCAGAGAGACATGACAAATGAGGGCTGCTTTATGCAGAGACATGACAAATGCTCAACTCCAGAAAAACAAAACAAAGATTGACTCCATCATATTTCAAAAAAGTTTCTATCGCACGAAATACTAGTCTAGTCGAAATTGTTTTTTGCAGGGTCAGGTAGCACGGCGCCATAACATACGGCGCCATAACCTGTGGCGCCGTACTTGTATAGTGAGGCGCCATAGATTATGGCGCCGAGATACTCATGCATGGCGCCGTATGTTATGGCGCCGTGATGCCTGACCCTGCAAAAAAAAAAACAGCTGAGTGCTGCGTTTCTGAAACACATGCACATACATAGATACATGTACACATACAAAAACAGCTGAACACCATCACATATTTATAAAAACATTCAATAACACTTAATAACATGTGTCTCGAAACACGTAATGACATGAACATCAAAATAGAGTCAATCTCATTGCCTCTTGGCCTTTCCCTTGCCCTTGGCCAGAGCATCAGTCCCCGGAGTATACGTGCGTGGGGGACGAGTCGAACGACGAGGCCGCTGCGAAGCCTGTGTGGATGGTGCGTCGAGCATCTGCGATAACCTGATCTCGTCGTGGGTAGGAGCCTCCACGGCGTCCTCGTGCTCCTCCACGACGTCATGCTGCTCCACCTCCTCGTCGTGGCCGTCGTCTTCGGCACCGACGTCCCAACTGAAAGTCCGAGTCGGAGTGCGTGACGCGCTCCTCGTGGACGCTCGCCTGGTATGTCCCTCTGCGTTTGCCCTCCATCCGCTATAGCCATATGTGCGTTGCTTAGGTCATTGTAATCGGACACCAGCGGGTCACGGCCAGGAAACATTCTTCTCAATAGCTCAATTTCGCTGGACGTCAAACCTGGGACCGACCTATCATCATCTGAGTCCACAGCTCTCGCATCCTCATAAGCAGCCTCATCTCCCATAAGCTCTACATCCACCCTGTTAGATGCTTCACAAACCATGGGTTCCTCAAACACTGCCTCCTCATCGAATCCACCAACAGACCGGTCATCGACATCCTCAAAGTCAGCTTCTACCTGAGTCAATGGAACCTCACATATTTGAGCCGAGGGTTCAACTTGCATCTCGACCTCTTCATGACCCGATGACCCAACCAACGATGAGTCATTGCGATCGAATGCAGCCCTAGGAGGTGATGGATCTCTCACCACCATGCGCACAAACAAGTCAGGTGCTCTATTTCTAAACCTATTTCTAAAATCATATCAAACCCTAAACCTACCAAACATTTAACGAAAATGCTATGACTTTTAACGAAAATTAAACTCTATTTCTAAACCTATTTCTAAAATCATATCAAACCCTAAACCTAACATTTCAAGAAATGGACCTTAATTTCATATCAAACCATATCATATCTACACCCTAAAATCAGAACCTACCACATTGATTCATATCATATCAAATCAAACCCTAAAATCAAACATATATCATATTTCTAAACCTACCACATGGATTCATCAATTTCATTCAAATCAAACCCTAAAAACGAATCTATACCCATAACTACTCTTATATTTCGCATATTCAACGCAAATCAAACCTAAAACCGAGCCAAATTCATCAAATTTCATCTAGGGTTTCAACTATTCCCCCACAAAATGTAGCTCAAATAAACAATATATATTCGAAAAAATTAAGGGAGGGGAGGAAGGTCACCTTGCTTTGTCGATTTGGAACAAAAATCACCAAAAAAATCAAGCAAAAACGATGGATTTAGAGCAAGAGGAGGGGGCGGCGGCACGCTTTTGGGGGAAGAACAGAGAAAACAACGAGGGGGTGAGGGGCTGGGCGGCCGCGCTTGGCCTTAAGTCCCACAGCACGGCACCACATCCTTTAGCGTCGTTGTTGCACATCACGGCGCCGTGTCCTTTGGCGCCGAGGGTACATATCACGGCGCCATGGCCTTTGGCGCCGTGCTACGCCACGCTGGCTCCTACGTGGCATATATAGGCGCCAAATATCATGGCGCCGTGATATACCCTCGGCGCCATGTGTTTTGGCGCCATAGGAGGGGTCTATTTTTGCAAATCGTTTTTCCAGAGGTCTATTTGTAACAATCTTTCAAAATTTAGACTAAAAAGCAAAAATTTTTCCCAGGAGGCTCGGTGGATGAATTCATCTCCCAAACGGTGCTGGGTCAGCCCATCTTTGGGGGGAGAGGGGTTAGGGTGGGCTGAAGACTAACAAAACTCATCCGGTAGCTCCATCCTTGAATTGGAAGGCCCAAGAATCTTCAAAACCATCCGAATTACAAACTGGACTGAAATCGCTCGAATTCCATGTCTCACATGTATGCCAATTTCATATAAATATTCAAAAAAAAATACTTTAAATGAGGTTTTCCTAGTGTGGCCAGGCTTCTTTGGAACCAGCTCTACGTACAGGCGTGTTCAATTTCACGCACGTCAAGCACTCAAGCTAGGCTTCCTGTACTGCGCACCGGCCGGCGCGGCCAATAAGCGCCGCCCGTCCGTCCGCCCGGCGCGCAGCATACTCCTTGGCCTTGTCGGGCCCGTTCGGCCGGTGTGTCGCGATGTTCATGGGTTCCACGAGCAGCGGCAGCAGCTCGTACTGGTTGACGTTGGACATCTCGCCGGAAGGATGGTTGTGGCCATCCATCCGAAGAGCCTCACCCTGACAGAATATTTTGCGAGATAACGCTGCAATTTCTCCTTTGCGGATTCCACTTCTGTACGACTTGTACCAATGGCATTCACTCGCGCGTTCCGAATCTATATAACTGTATGCGCCGCCGCCAACTTGGCCAATGGCATTGAAATGATCACTATTGTCAGAAACCCTGGCCATTATTCCAACCGGATTCAGAATGGTCGCTACTCTCAGAATCCATGATCTAATCAAACATTTGTACCAATGTTCTAAAGAGCATTAAAAAAAAGCGGTTACTCTACCGCTTGGCGCTTTTATTGAGTGGATTGTGTAATCATAAGTAATATCTATATTGCTTCATTAATCACAGAGTAATTTGGAAAGAAAAGGGCAACTAACATAACTATTATGAAGAAATATTGACATTTGGCTTACTCAAGTCAACGAAACTAAGAAAAAGAACCAAATTTGTGTGCAATTAGACTTTCTAATTGGTGTTCTATGTGATTAAAACAGTGCTTTGTAAGCGTAAGTGAAGGGTCGCCGTTTAAGGGGGTGATCGTTTCGGCTTTTTTCGGCTTCAGCTTCTAGCTTCAGCTTTTTTTTCACTATTCACTACACTATCCACTAACTTTCATTCTGTGTTTTTAGCCACACGGTGTTTTTCACCAAAAGCCAAAAGCCATCGCTATTCCGATCACCCCCTTAAGCAGTGGCTGCTTGTTAGAACAAAATGCTTTGTACAGACACCTGCAATAACCTGAATGGATCCGTACGTGCTTCACTTAAAAGGTGGGTTCGGAATGGCTTATTAACAACTTATACTTGTATTATCTATGGTAACTAGTTTTTAAATGATACATTTGTTTAAAATAGAGTCAATAGAAAGATTATAGTAAAAAGTATTCTGAAAATATGTTTTCTATAAGAGGGCGTTCGGAATGGCTTAGGGGGGCATTCAGAATAGCGATGGTTTTTTGGTTGAAATTTCATTATAACTAATTTATTTTTTTATTGCAGCTGAGTTGGTTTATTAGATGTAATTAAATTTTAAAAAAATATAAAAATAAAAACGACATGCTAACCTATGACAGACAATGCAAAGGAATATAGAAAAAAAACAAAACACAAAAATTCCAAAAAACAAAAAAAAGAGAAAAGAACAAAAAAGAAGCGATGAAATGAACACCACACCAACGCTGAACACTGTCATGACTGATATTCGAAAGCGGGCGTATAACTTATGGCTTTTTTACTATAGTTGATTTATTTTTTACTGTATTTTAGTTGGTTTATTTAGTATAATTAAATCTAAAAAATTAAAAATAGAAAAAAATATGTTAACCTGTCACGGATAATGCAAACGAATACGAGAAAAAAAAAGATAAAAAAGCCTAAAAAATTAAAAAAACTAGAAAAAATGAAATTATTAAATAATGAAAAAAAAAGTAGAAGACAGAAGTAGAAGCTAGTTTTAAACCAAAATAAGCAACGTGTTAGTGCGAGGCTTCTAACCAGCCTAAACCATTTCATGCTACATATGCATATGTGCTTCGATGCACCTCAAGCTGCCACACCGCCCGGCACGTCGCAACCAAGTGGAGCCCTTCCGTCCGTCACGCCGGGAACTCCTTGGCCTTGTCAGGGCCGTCCGGCCGGTACGTCGCGATGTTCATGGGTTCCACGAGCAGCGGCAGCAGCTCGTCCTGAATGCACTTGTACATCTCCCCACAGAGCGTCTCGACGATCTTGGCGAGGTTGACGGCCTCCTGCTTCCTTCGCAGGATCTCCTCCTCCGGCAGTGCTGGCACGTCCGTCGCGAGCACCTTGGAGAGCCGCTCCACGTTACGCTCCAGCTGGTCCTCGAACAGGTTCTGTGCCACAGCCAGGTTCCCCCGCTCTGCAGGGTGCGTCCGCACCTCGCCGCCGAACATGTAGTAGGCAAACGCGTACGACCGCGACAGCGCCTGCCGCGACCACAGCAGGCGCTGGTGCGCCTGGGTCAGCCAGCCGCAGTCCCTGGTCGTCAGCGGTCGCTTCAAGTGATCCGACTCCAGCTGCTTCACCCGCTCCTCGATGGCCGGCCCCAGCTTCTGCTGCTCCACTTTGTACGAGTCACCGTGGATCTTGAACCGGTCGCAGTAGTGCGTGTACCGCTGCAGCTGCAGCCTGCCGGTGTCCACCTTGTTGTCGTCCTGCTTGTAGCGGTTGCAGCTGTGGCCTTCGATGCTCCGCCACGTGTGAGCCGACCCAGTGGCGCCGCCGCACAGCCAACTGCATTCACAAAAGGCTAGTAATCAAGGAGGAGAATTGGTTTAAGTCGGGACAGGATGCATGCATCAGGTAGGTGACATAAGCTCATTTTCTCAGAGAACATGTGAACTCGCGATCTGAGCCATGCCAATATCGGTGGACAGGAATAAGGGGACGAAAATTCTCCCAAGGTACACTGATCGGCAGATCGGCCTGGCGAGTTCACATGTTTTCACCAAAAGATGACCGAGTTCTCACCTGGTACCCCCACCCGCCGGTACCCTACGTGTAACAACAACTTACCATAGACACTGGCCGCACTTGCACCGGACAAGGTTGCAGCCACCGTTCTTCTCGATGGGCTTGGAGCACTTGGGGCAGCTCTTAGTGTTGGTAAGGATCCACTTGATGTTCTCCAACTCACCGCGGGTCTTGGCGTTCCATTTCTCCCATATGGTGCACGGGCACGGTGAGTGCACCTGCCCCACGCAGTTGAAGCAGAAGCTGACGCCGCAGGGGCACTCCACCTCGCAGTACCGCTCACCAGTGCTCACAAGGATAGCGTGGCCACAGTGCGGAGCGCTGGGGCACCACTTCGCTGAGTCGTTGTCCTCGAGGTAGGACTCGAGCAGGAAGTGATCGAAGCGCTTGGCTGCGTTGGGGTACTTCTGGCGAAGGAGGCGCCGCACGATGCCCTCCTCGCAAATGACCGAGCACTTCACCTCCATGCACCGAATCTGCTTCTTGCCACTGTCTACTGCTGCAAAGAAGTGCTCTGTCCAACCTGAACAATGAGTGAAAGTACCACGGAAATTAAATGTCCGAGTCGATCTTATTTTGAAAGCCTAGGAAGCTGACCGATATCTACAGTTGATGTTGACAAGGAAAAATCACACACCAGCAATATAACATAAGTTCTTATTAAAGTAGCTGTACATAGCAAGAGATTAAAAGTTGCTGAGAGACATGTGGGAACTCACAGTCATTGCAGAAGCAATGCCCACAGTCCATGGTCGAGACAGCACTTCGGGAGAATTCCTCAAAACACACATTGCAGGTGACACTTATTGAGGATGTTGTTAATCTAAATGCCATGCTAGTCTTCTCCCGCAGCATAATGCCTGCCTCCCTGAGCATGCAGTCTCGCCCCTTCCTACCAAGGTAGTCATAGATGCAATCCATCTTCCACCGGTGGTGGATGAGGAGTGAGCGCGCGTGGTGCTGCTTTATGTTGAGCAAGTTCATCACTATGGACAAGTCTTGTTGCTGTTCGCAGAGTAGATAAAGAAAACAGTCATTGGATCACAATTAGGTGTATGACCGACAGAATCTGAACTCATACGAAATGACCAGTTCACTCTCATTACCTGTGCAGAGGAAAGGGACTCTTGTGTAATGGCCTGCAACAACAGTTATAAATGTTAACAACTTTAAAATTAACTATAGGGAATCTAAAAAATCTTTCTTTTAGTGCAGTTCACTAATGTGGAAACCTAAATCCCAGACAATGCAAAAGTACATGTACACATGATGGGATAAAACAAGATAATACTTTGAGCAAATCGACAGAAAAGTTCGACGCTTTGGTGGTGACAGACAGGGACTGAAGTACTGAGCTAAATATCAGCAAACCGGGCGAATGGTATCTATACTTGATGTCTGGATTAGCAATTTTTAAGATGTGGATATTTACTAATGTTAATTGTAATATTGGTGACTCCAATGCTGCTAAGCGTGACTCGTATGGTGCTTAAAGTTATATTTAGTACACAAAATTTATACATTTGATTCAAGAAGGAAAGTTGTGCATGTCATCCAACATACAGGTTTTAAGATAATAAATGAAAATTTGAACAAAATGCATAACTTAATACATGTTACTTCATCATATTACACAACTAGTGAACAACTATAGAAACTTCAAATGTATTAAGTATAATTCTCTTGTACAAAGACCATTACTTTGGAGTTTGGGCAAAATCGACGACTTCTACGCAAATGATCAAATCTTTTTCAGCGAAAGATGGGGATTGAATTCAACTACTATTTCTTACAACCAAGTTTAAGATTCAAACCAAGCTAGCTATGGGGCTGCAAACCCTGACAAGCCATTAGCAATATTGTTTCTTGCATCACATTGGAATTTTAAAACCAGTCGGCATTAAACGATACCGATCCCATCCCATCGGAAACCGATCTGGTAAGGATTTCAAGAGACATGACGCCGACTCCGCGTTGGCTCTGCGGAATTAGCGCTTCACTGAATGGAAACAATAGACTCCCGGCGCAGAATCCAAAGCCGCAGAAAACTAATTAGTCTTAAAAAAAAAGTCGCACAATTCGACCAAGTTTTTTTTTGCGATGGATTTTATGAAGATTTGAGCACGCAAGAATTGGGAGCACGGGGATGCTCAAATCGATCAGCCAGCTCCACCCCGATCTCGCCGAGGCGGAGGCCCCAATAATGCATGCCTATCCAATCCAACGGCGAGTCAGCCCACCTGCCCGCCCGCCGCGTCACTCACCCAGCAATCCGCGCGGCGCTCCGGCAGCGGCGAGGCCTCCTCGAGCAGCCCGACGTCCTCCTCGTCCGCCTCCATCGCCACGCCGTCCCAGTCCGCCTCCTCCCCGTCGTTGTCGTCGAAGTAGTAGCACTCGTCGTCGCTTGCCATGATGGGGTTTTGATCGGGGAGGCGTGAGGAAGGAAACGAGGGTTAACGAGACAGACCGGTGAGGAGGCGACTGGTTGGTTAGCAGTACGGACGGGTGTAATCGAAGGGGACGGTATGTTGAGTTGGAGTCAGATATAAATAATACTAGATATAAATATAAATAATATCAATTATAAATATAAAGTAAGTACTAATTAGATTTAATATAATAATAAATATTTTATCACATAACACATGAAAAGAGAGATCATGTATAACACATATAATATTAGCCTACTACCTGTACATGTCCAAAATGTAACCATATTGTAGCCACATAACAATTAGCCCAATAAAGTTCAAGAAATACACTGAACGATACGTAGATACTTGTCCCTAAATATTAATACCTAACATAAATACTTTGCATTACATAAATTTTGTCCCTATATATTACATAAATACTTTGCATTATATAAATCATAGAAATGGCAATAGCTCTTTGCAGATTTAACGTAGTAGAAATGGTAGCAGCTCTTTGTCTCTTTGGAAATTCAGTACAACAAGCCAGCAATGGACAACTACTCTCAATCACTCTCGATGTCACTCACCATCTCATCCTACAAATAATGTTGAAATTAACACCTATTGGTCTTCCAAAAAAATATAGTTTACTACAAGCAAATCAGCAATCAAATAGACAATAGCAAACCTCTATCTCTGTAGCCTTAGCCTCCATCTCCATGTTCAACTCGTATACAAGTGTTGCAATCTTCTTGTTGTTAGAAGGTTTAGAACCTTAGTGATGAGGCAATGAGGTCCCGATCTTTTGATAGAATAATAACTTCGATTTAGATGAGAATGACTTTGATGATGCAGGTTTCTAACTGGTTACGACTAGAACACCAAGCAATCACTAAACCACACCTTGAGTCATTATCAACTGTGCCAAGAACGCGATTGACCTGACCACGAATATCTATTCATACATGCAACCGAAGAACATGATAGCAAGCAATATGAAATTGCAAATATTTATAAATTACTAATAAGATGGGATTCCGAATAAGAATCTTAACCGGGTGATCTAGTCGACACATGCAGAAGATACAAGTTACAACGAAGGCAAATTAAATATAAACGAAATCCAAAGAGACTAGAGGGGTGCGATCATCTTAAATAGGGGAGGGGAGCCACACATAGCTAGGAGATGGCGAGGTGGTACTATTTATGGTACTGTTTACGTGTGAACAATATCACATGAATAGTAGCCACTATATGGGCTAAGCCCGGTACGATTGTAAGGACCAAATTAATGATACAACACCTTCTTTTGGCGATTATAGTGCGTATAAAAGAAATTTGGAGATTGGGCTAAATCCATTGAAAAGAGAACAAGATAAGTTTTCAATTAAGTACTCATGGAGTTTAAACGGACTTCGTATATAAAAGTTATGCACATTTAAAGTTGGTACTATCTTTGGAGTGATGTATCACCTTCTTTTGATGATCGCGATGTGGTCAAAAGAAATTGGAATGTAATGCTAGATCCGTTAGAAAGATGACGAGATAATCTTTCCATTAAGTACTCGTGGACCTCAAATGGACTCTATATGTGAAAATTATACACATTTGAAGTTGGTGCTATCTTTGGAGGTCAAATTGGATTTCAAAACATGTCTAACTTGAACTTTTGCTTAGCTTATACAAAAAGTGATGTGGTGCTGCATAAATATATATTTTTATCATTAGATAGCATCATATATTTAATATAATATAAAGATACTCCTAAAAATAAGTTCAATTGATAATTTAAGTAAATTGTATGAGTTCTTGTAATTAGAATAGCAAGTATAGCAAATACGGTTGTATCCATAAATGTCATATCCTCATCATCCTCCCATTCTTGAAAATAAAGCCATCCTTGGCTTTTGATAAGCTGAAAATAAGGTAACAAAGAAGTTAAGATGTATGAATGGTATATGTATATGTCATCCATTTTAATAGTTCTTCGTTATTGCACAATTAATGTTATAAAATAGCAACGATCATAAATGCTCATTGTATTATTAACACAAGAGTAATCATATATGTTAATGAGCAAATCAAAATTTCTCACATAGTAATTATGACACGACAAGAATCAGAATCGAGAATAACTAAAATCAGAATCAAAAATGACACAACAACCATGATCAGTGAGCTGATCGGCAGATATGAGCTGCATAGTTAGTTTTAGGACATGAGAAACATTAGGAATAAAAAAAGATGAATTTGAAAGAGTGCCTCATCGTATGATAGAAAGAGAGGTACCATCTGTTGTTTGAACAGTGATAGAAACAACTAAAGGACTAATGGAAGTGAGAGTGGTGGAATCAGATGTCATATGACAAGAAGCTTCAGAATCAAGAATCCAAGGTGATGTACCTGAGGAAAGATTAGAAGGTAGTCTCTCGGCCGAAAACTGAGTAGCAGAACCAGCAGTATCTGACGATGTAGAAGCAACCATACGGCCTAGCAATGTTAGAAACTGCTAAATGTCAGAGGCATCAGGACTTCGCTAAGAGGAGGAATCTCCAGTGCCCCTCGGAGGACGAGCACCACGATGAAAATCCTTCTTCTTCTTGTAGCAAAACTGCTCTATATGTCCATCCTTGTTGTAAAAGGTGCACTGAAGTCCTCTACCAACAATAACTATCACTGGTGGAGACGCAACTGGTGAAGAAGTAACTGGCGACGCAACAGGAGTAGAAGCTGAAGAAGCCACCAAAATCGAAGAAAACGACGATGATGACAGTAGACCTGAACTACAATTGCAAATCTCCTTAGTACGAACAGCTATAAGGGCCTCCAACAGAGTCACACGAGGGTGACGAGCCAGCAACTGAGCACGAGTCTGCTGAAACTATGACCGGAGACATGTCAAGAAGTCGTAGATGCGATGAAACTACAGGTGAGACTACTGACGCTGACAGCACTGACAGGTACAACAAACATCTAGCCCTAAAGAGTCAATCTAACGCCATGCCGCGGACAGCGGAGCGTAGAACTCATCCACAATGACATCTCCCTGCTGCAGCGACTGCTTTTGACGCACAACAGTAAGATACAAGGAAATCACCAGATGGCTCGTAGCAGGTGCACAGATGTGCCCACATCATCTGGGCGGAAGCTAGACCAACAACATCACCAGTGAGATGCATGTCTATACTAGCAACTAGAATAGCAGAAGCATGAATATCCTTATACGATACATGTCTTGTAAGCAGCATACTGAGACTGAAAAGTCTCTATGACAACCTCAAAAGCCTCAGATACCTTTGTACGAGTGTCTTCGAAAATATCCTTCGGGAGTACAGGCGTAGCAGGTGGAGTAGGGCGAGACGAACAAGGCTACTCGCCAGTTAAAAACTCACAAAATCGCTGACCACGCATGTGGAGATGCTTATACTGAAACCAATCCCGATAGTTGATAGCATCGAAGATCACCGGACAACGAGGAACATAAACTGTGCCTACAAAAGAAGATATTTTCCTTTTTTTTTCTTCTTTTTTTTACTCGGTTAGTTTGTTAAAACCGACACAGCCTACCGAAGATGACCGCACAACCAAAAAGCAGAAAGAAAACGGGCAACGCCGACGACGATCTCGTCTGGCGACCCCGGCGATGATCTTGACCAGATGACCCTGGCGGCGATCTCGGCCGGTGACCCCGGCTTGGATTCGGCGGCTGAAGATGAAGGCGTGTGGCGCAACTCCGGCCAGCGATTGGCGCGCGCGGCGGCGGCTCGGGAAGGGCTCGAATGAAGTCGGCTGTTGTGGAGATCGGCTCGGCGATCGATGATTGGGGCCCGCGATGATCTCATCCAGATGGGTGTTGATCCGCGGTGATCGACGGTTGCGCAAACTCAGGCCGGTGACCCTGGCGGTGATCTCGACGACCAAAATCAACAGAGATCGACGAAGTCCAACCTGATGGAGCTTCGAGCAGCGACGGGCTCGATCAGGTGGCGGCGATCGCCGGATCAGGAGATGAAGCGCCGGATCTGGTTAGAGACGGACGGATCCGGCGCAGAGGAGGCCGGATCCGGGCAGGCAAAGCTGGGGTGCGCACGATTGATGGCGGAAAAGGGCCGATTTGGGAAGAGTCGGCGCCCGGGCAACGGCGCGCACACAGCCGGCGGCGGCCAAAACCAAACTGGAAAGCTAGAGAAGAACCAGCGGCGGCAGAAAGTGCGGTGGAGCGGGCGGCAGCCAGGCGAAATCCTAGGTATGACGAAACGCTAGGTTTGGCTCTGATACTATGTAATGAATGGCGCTTGTATTCATCATATGGGTAATAGGCCAATATATATACATATACAGGTATGTCATATATGTAGGAAACCCTTTATACAATAGGGTAATTATACAGCTATATGAGATATATCTAACATAAAGAACAAACCAACCATGGGCAGCAGGGTGTGGGCTTGTCAGTTTTTGTTCAAAGCTGGCAAGTGCTTTGTGGTTGAGTGGTAGACATTTTTGTGCACCTGGTGCATGTTCTTTTAATGTGGTTTTCACGTCTCCTTAAGGAGTTATGGTGCCCATTGCCAACGCCCCTTTCTGTTTTCAGAATAATGATGACAATTTCATGTCCCATATTTGGTTTTGTTCAAGAGGCTGGTGTAACAGTGACAATGTGAATTGACATAATTGTAGAACTGTGCAGATCGACAAATCAATTGGTGCCATGTGTAGGAGATTACAGAAGACACTGACTTCTGATGAGTTGTTTCCTTCACTGTGGGATTAGTGCAAGGTAAGCCGCTTACCCACCCTATCAATTTGCTTGTTTAAAATGATGGGTTGATGATGCGATTTTGCAGACAGCAAGTTTTTTTTTATGACTGATGCAAGCACTGCAGAATGTTTTGATCATTGTCGTTTTTAACTGAAGCAACGTCCTCACGTTGATTTCCATCACTTGTTGAATATCTGCAGAAAGATTTTTTTGGACAAGTACGAGAGCTTCGTTCAGATGGTGACGAGCCTGTCATGTCGGTTGCCGAAATGAAAGACACCCTCGCTTAGCTTTTAGATACCAGTACAGCGCCATGTATCATTTTACAGCGTGATAGCTATCTATATTCCATTCATTTCATTAAATTTTGCACATTCACTTTTGTTAGCCTTACTAGGATATGTGTGTATTTGTGTGTTTCCTGGTCAAGTGTGTTTGTACGTGGCTCTTGACTCTTGTACAGAAGTGGATCGATGTGTTCTGCTTTCTTAGATTATACATGTGGGGCAGTCGTTCAAGCTCCGAACTCAAACCAACCTGTTTGTGGATCATGCATAGATGTATCAATGTAACACCTGTCTGGAGCAAACTTGTGTATCCCGGAATTTTCACTGTCTTGATTAAGGTTCTATTCAAAAGTGTTGTGTTTTTTAACTGATTGCGAGAGAGATTAAGAGAGTAAGAGACACTTGTATTGAGAAACCATTCTATTCAAATCGGTTCCTGTATGGACTCCTATAAATGGTTTATAGAAACTACGCTGAGAAGTTACTTTGTTTAAAATATAGCTTTTAAAAGCCAAAACTAGAAGTTGTTTAGATCAGAGCCTCGTCACGCATTATTGCTTCGTGGAGTTATTTTGTTCTGAATCTAGGACTTAACATTGCAGATTGCTAGTTTATTTCGGCAAAATTATTACATGTCATTGTTCAGTCATTGGTGATTTTGAGGTAGCTCGGTTCATCCAGTGGCCGTTGATGCGAGAGGACGGATTGAGATGCAATGCTCCAAGTGCTCCTAGCATGAATGAACAAGGAAACGTAAACAGGGAGAAGTAAATTTCAGAATGTGAGAGACGGAGATGCAGCTCAAAGAGTGCTTGAAAGTAGTCGTGGTTTGTTCATGGACAAACCTCATGATCGTACGAGTCACTTTTGCCTATCACTGCTGCATAGCTCCCTTGCTCATTATGGTTAAAAAATTGGCTAAAAAGTTCTAAACATGGTATTCCATTCAGAATACTTTAAAAAAAATGGACAAAGCACCCTACCATCAGAACTCGTAACCTCCAAGAAAACAATGCAAAAAAGAGAAAAGAGACATTCAGATTAAGCAGGAGGAAATCTCTCGTCACATATGAAATCTCTAGATAAATCAAAACTATCACCATGCCTCCCATTAAACATTCTTGCTCATTGAAATCAAGAAATAAAATCCTCAAACCAAGAAATATAAAGAGAAAGAGGGAGTAGCTTTTATCTCAGACAAATGCCTCGATTTGTCCTCATGGGAAATTTGAATGGATTTCGGACTCGTCATCTACAGATGTACTCATCATCAAGGAAAGCCCTCCGTGTAAAATAAAGAGAAACTAAAAAAACAGAGAAAGAGATGGCAATGAAACAGAGTTCTTGGCAGGAGGAAGATCCCAAGCAAGATTAACGAACCAGTCGGAAAATGAAGGGGGACGCTGAATATGGCAGAGCTGGTGGCAGAAGAGAGATGCACCGCTCATTAGAACTTTAGCTTCTAGCTTTTTTATTTTTATGATTTTTGGCTTTTTGGGCTTTTATCTTTTCTTTTTTCTCCTTATTTATTTATATTATCTGTGATGACATGACCTATTTTATTTTTTAAAGTTAATTACGCTGAAAAAATTAACAGTAACTACAATGCAAAAAAGCCAATACATACATACATAAACACACATATATGTATATATAGATATATATACACATATATACATATACGTACATACATACATACATGTATGTATACATACATGTATGTATACATACATGTATGTATGTATGTATATGGGTCTGTTCTTTCTGGCTGTAGCTTTTAGTTTTTGGTTAAATTTTTTGAATTTTGGTTGTTCGCAACAAAGATTACTAAAAGAGAGATACCCGTATGCGATTTTGGCCAATATAGATGATAGGTTTATAACATGTGCTATAATTAACTTGTAGATCCTGTTTTGAAAAAATATTTTGTTTGAAATTTAGACTATAAGTAGACTTCAGATTGAAGCCTTGATTATCAAAACGCATAATTAACTCCTAGACATCACACTTGTATGTCATTTTCCACTGGACACTAGAGTAATTAAAATAATATTTCTGAGATATTAGGACAGAGAAGCAAATGAAAATTCCCAAATTGCTTTAGTCTTCCTCGCTTCCTCCCTCTATGACTCAAATGGGGAAGGGAATATGGCAACAACTGGCGTGTGTGCGGTGTCTCCCTAGCGGCGTTCACGCCTACCACGGTGCCTCCAGTGTTCCGGCAGTGTGGCTAGATACAGGCAGCGCTCGTTTCGGTTTCAATTTATATTTTCTGATCTCTAATTCACTATTCTTTGATTTTATTTTTTGATAACTTTTTTGTCTTTTCTATTTTCCCGTATTCATTTACATTATTCGTAATGGGCTAACATATTTTTCTATTTTTATTTTTTTAAAAAAATTAAATACGCTAAATAAGCCACCATCACTCTGATATAATTTCAGCCAACTATAGTATAAGGGCCTGTTTGATATGGTTGTGGCTTATGGTTTTTGGTTGAAATTTTTGAATTTTAGCTGCTTGCGACAGAGATTACAGAGAAAGAGATATTCGCATGTGATTTTAGATAGTACAGATGTTGGGTTTTTAACGTGTATTACAATTAACTTGTAGATGTTGTCTCAAAAAAATACTCCGTTTGAAAGTTAGGTATTATAGAAAAAGCCAAAAGCCGATTTGAGAAACCGAAAATAACATACCCTAATTTCAGCCATAAGCTAGCTTATATCAGCTGAACTCATAGTGTCGGCAAACCCATATCCAGCGACAAGTACATCGACATCGGGTGGCAGCAGCAAAAGTGTCCACGTGGCGGCAGGGATGAAGGCAAATGGTGAGTGATGGTCATGTGCTCACACTAATGGGGAGGTTTAGGAGGGAGCACAGTGGAGAGGGGGAAGGGCTCCTTGATAGCTCGGAGAGAGGATAACCCTAAGGAAAAATAGGCCATTTCACTCCTCTTTCTTGATTTCTAAAATAGTATTATTTTAATTATTAAAGTATGATGTCCAGAAAATAATTTTGCCTTACTAAAATTTGGTCGCAGTAAGGAAACTTAAGTTCCATTTGGTTTCAATGAAACACAAGTAGGATGAATTATGTCTTAGTAATAAAGTAGGAAATGGAACCCAAATTTGACACAAAGAAGGATCTAAACCTAGGTGGTGGGAGCGTACACCCACCCAACTAAGGGCCCGCCCTAAAGAGTTTAAGCTTCTGGTTTTGGCTGTTGGTTGAAATTGCATTGTAGTGGCAGTTAGTTTTTTCTGGGTCATTAAATTACAATAAAAATAAAAAACCGTTATATCATTAAGGACAATGCAAAGAAATAAAAAAGATAAAAAAGCCAAAAACCAAAATAAGTCAAAATTAGAAGACAACATGTTCCGAGTGACTTTTGGTTTAAATAAACTAAAAACAAAAAAACATAAGCTAAAATTATTTGGAATGAGGTCTTAGTTAAGTTCCATAGACTCTCGATAGAACTGTAGTAATGTTCTCCTTTTGAAGTATTCTTGCTCAAATTTTCTTTACCAAAACTTGCCCAACCTATGAGCAATCAAATCGATGACAAGAATTTGGTTAACTTAAAGCGCACATTAGCATGGTTTTCTCTTGGCAAGAACCATGATGTACAATTATGATGTTCTTGTCCTCCCCTCTTCTCTTGGTCTATTCTCCTGCACACACAAAATCTTGTTCCCTTTTATTCGCGTTTCAACCTATCCAATTCGATTCCTACCATGCTCCCATCCTCTTCCTCTTGTTCACTGATCCTCCCACTCCTGTCCCCGCCGTCGCCTCCTCATCGCACCTAAGGAGTACAAGTGTAACTAGGGCTAGAAACGAGCCAAGCCAAGCCGAGCCGGCTCGAGCCAGGCTCGGCCGAGCTCGTTGTTGAGTGCGGCTTGACTCGGCTCGGCTCATTTATGAAACGAGCCAGAATGACAGCTTTGTTTGGCTTGAGCTGGCTCGGACAGCTCGTGAGCCAACAGAAGACATGCACATTACAGTGTTATTACATAAAGATATGGGTGTTTTGACAAACATGGTTAGCTTATTCATAGCAAAAGCAACACATGGAATCCCTCTAGTGTTTTATAAATTCATCAGGGCCAATAGAATCCCTCTAGTGTTATGTATTCCATCCTTTTATGTATTCCATGGTTGTAAGCTTTTCATGCAAGTGATGCATTCCATGCAAGTGATGCAACCAGCTAGCAGCCAGCCAAATGTTTATGTATTCCATGCAAGTGATGCAACCAGCCAGCCAAATGCAACCAGCTAGTCAATGCAACTTCTGTATAGTTGTAAAAAGCTTAGAAGCCTCGGTGTGGTTCAATCGTTCAAGCTGGAAGGCCTCCTGCAGAAGAACTTCTGTAATATGGAATTGTAATATTGTGAGATTAGCAATATTGTGAGATCCAGTTTTTCGTGACAAGAACATCACACCATCACAGAAAATATTTTCCTTTCCGGCTTCTGGTGTAGATCCGAAATCAATAACATGCTTCACCAACATGCTTGATTACTTCTCAATAGGAATATTAATAGATGGTTTATCATGCAATATAGTAAATTTATCAAAAGTAATACTTCAGCTAATAATCATCTTTCTAGTTTCTGGATTTCATAGTTTATATCCTTTAATACTATATTTATAATTAAGAAAAATACATTTAATGTCTCAAGGTTCTATTTTACTGTTGTTAACATGTGTATACACCGGACAACCAAATATCTATAAGTTTTCATAATCTGATGGAGAGCTATACCATACCTCAATTGGAGTCTTCTTTTAATAGCCATATTAGGTGACTGATTAATCAAATAACAAGTAATGGAAGCGGCTTTTTCTCAATGACTCTTAGATAATACAAAGTTTGATAATATGCAACATAACTTTTTTATGATAGTTTTGTTCATGTGTTTGACCACATCGTTTTGTTGAGGAGTGCTTGGGACAGTATAATGTCTTACAGTACCCTCTAACTTGCATAAAGATTCAAATTCTCAAGAACATAACTCGAAGTCATTGTCGACATATAGTTTCTTGACAAGCTTACCAGTTTATCTTTCAATCGTAACATTCCACTCCTTGATATCTTGAATACATCCGATTTGTGTTGATGAAATATGCCCAAACTCTTTTCGAATAATCATAAACGATGGTCAACATATAGTTTGCCCCTCCAAGTAACGGAACACAGAATTCTCCCTACAAATCAGAGTGAACATAATCTAATATACCTTATGTAGAGTGAATCATAGTGCTAAATTTCATCCTTTTTTACTTTCTAAAGAACAATGTTCACAAACTTCAACTTATCGATGTTTTGACCATTAAGGAATCCTCTTTTGTATAACTCCAACATACCAGCTTCACTCATATACCCTAGACACACATACCAAAGATTAATAGCAACAAAATTGGATAATTTATTTAAGGTAACAATAGTATTATATGAAATTGTAGTACCTTGTAATTGATAATTTATTTAAGGTAACAATAGCATTACTTGAACTAGGCGTCTGATCGGTACCTTAGTGACTCGACTCGACTTTATGATTTAATAACCTTTTTTGCTATTACCTGAAGTGCTGATTCGATGCCTTATATTCAGTTGGATGGATGTTGCTTACGATATGGCGATGAGTCAGCTTTGTGTCTTTCACAAACGCTGACGCTCTGCTGCTTCGAGTCTTGAATCACAGTGGTTTCGACGACAATCATATCACAGACGTAGAGGCTAAGTCTATGTCATCGAGAACTATGACAAACCGGATGATTTTTTTCTTTTGTTGTATGTTGATCGCTCCTTGATGGCGTGCAATGTTACTCATGTGCCGCCTTTTGATGCCTCCTGTATGTCACTTTGGAGATACGACATGGGTGTTGTGCACATACCAACTTTGTCCATGTGATGGTTGCCCGGGAGCCTCTTCTTCCCGTTGCAGCGGCTTTGATCTAAAACCTGAAGCTGGTACCATTTGTTATAAAACACATGATAAAATAGAAGATCAAAAGAATGTGATATACTAATTTAACATGAAAAACCAAAGACACACGAATGCGAAATTCACTATATAAGAAGAGTTTATAGACACATGGAACTCTATCGTATTTCAACCGTGCAACTACAGGGATACATATATAGACTAGAAAATAAGAGTTATGAAACCGAGACAAGATCAATTGTTTACTTAGATATGTATACAAATTCGTATCCTACTTTAAACACATGTCATGGATGCACGGCTTAACTACGAGAACCAACTGCACCATCATCTCATTTGGGGGAAAAAGTACACTTGCACGCGCATTACAGGCACTCGAGTTGCATCTACCGACTGCTTTTAACGAGTTGGACAAACTAGACTTGCATATACCTCCGGCCGGCCGGCCGGCTTGTTTGCATGCAGATCTGAACTACCCGAGTAGCTGAAAAGGATGGATGGGTGTGGTCCGCACGATGCCAGCAGCAGCAGGCATGGAATCCAAGCCCCTGCTCCCGAGTTGCATTGCTACATAGGGCATCCTCGGTTGCCATGCGAGTTTTCTGTTCCAGGAGGTCCTTGCGTTATTTGGATATTGACGTGGCCAGCAAATCTCTCCCTCTCAATCAACGGCCCATTCCGACCACCGTACATTTGATTCTTCCTCCTCCTCCTCAAAATACACCTACAACCGTATATTCTACGTACGTGTACACTCTCTACCATACTCTGCTACAGTATACGTGTGCCCAGCGCGTTGTTCGTGCATGCGCGCGCGATTGCTTCGCCCTCACGCAGCTGCCACACGCTTCAGCTCCGACGTCTGGTACGACGCCCTCGACTGCACCGGCGACGCCACCGCCGGCCGGCCTTTCCACGCCGGCGGAGGCGTTGTTGGTAAAACTGTCCGCTCTTCCGGCTCGGCCGCGTCGTCAACTAGGCGCCACACCTTGACCGACCCGTCGAGGCTGCCGCTGTACACCACGAGCCGCCGCTCGCCGTCCGAATCCTCCTCGTCCATGGCCACGCACTTCACGGGCCCCGTGTGCCCGTCGAGCACGGCGAGTTTTACGTGCTCCCCCTCGCGCCGCCACACGCAGAGCGTCCGGTCGGCCGAGCCGCTCATGACGACGCCCCCAGCCACCGCGAGGCACATCACCGCCATCTTGTGGCCCTTGAGGACACCACCGTACCTTGCCTCGCCGTGGACCCAGGGCCAGTAGGTGACCAATCCGTCCGACGAGCCGACGTACACGATGCGGCCCTCGGCCTCGGCGGACACAGCGATGGCCGTGACCGCGCTCTCGCCCTTCCTGAGCACCCTCTCCAGGACGTGCCTCGTCGCGTCGCCCTTCTCTGCCGCCTCCCGCCTCCAAATATTGACGGTCCCGTCCGCCGAGCCGGTGAACACGACGTTGTCGAAGCCAGCCGCGGCCACTGTGTTGATGGCGTCGTCGTGCGCGCGCACCGACTCGAGGCACTTGGAGTCCGACACGCGCCACACCTTGAAGGTCTTATCCCACGAGCCGGAGTAGAGGAGCCCGGCGCCCTCGTCGAGGCTGAGGCAGGACACGGCGTCGGAGTGCCGCAGCCACACGGCGCGCGTGCGCCGTCCTCGGCGCGTCTCGACGTAGCTCGACGGGTTGACGGAGCTCTTGAGGAAGTCCGCGAGCCTGGGGAGAGACCCCACCCGGCGGTGCACGGCTGGGTCGTCCGCGTCTGCGCGCCACACCCGGACCTTGCCATCCTGGTGGCCGGTGAAGATGCGTCCGTCGTCGGCGACGACGATGGCCTTGACGAGGCCGCTCCCGGTCCTGAACCCCGCGAGCTCGCGCCGGTCTCGCCAAACCCGCACGTTTTCCGAATCTGTGCCGGTGTAGAGCACGTCCCCGGCGGTCGCCAGCGAGTAGACGTGCCCGTCCTCCTTGACCAGCGACGCGATGAGCCCGGTCGCCCCTGCGTCGGCGGCGTCACGCAGGGAGCCGAGGCCCGGGAGGTGCGTCCACGGCGACTTGGGCGGGGTGGAGGCGCTGTATCGAGACGGCGAGGAGGCCGCGGAGGCGCATCGGTCCGTGGTGTTGCAGGAGGACGAGCTGTACGAGTCGTCGTCGGAGACAGAGGAGGAGAAGAAGGACTTGGGCGACGCGGCAACGGGGGCCGGGTCGGCGCGGAGGAAGTGGAGGAGCTTCCTGTGGTTGCCCATGGTGAAGGCAGAGGAGGAGGAGAAGGTCTTGAACTCGCGTGTGATCTCGAGTTTCGCCCGATCTGAGGTTTTTTAGGGTGGTGGTGGAGGCGAGCGAATTTGGAATGACCTGCGCCGCAAGGAACCGGAGACCGAAAGGAGAAGGATACGATGAGGCTATGGCGCATAACTTGAGGTAGCTTGCGAGGTTGGGGATGGAGAATACGGAACAGCGGTGGTATATATACGCGTGGCGAGGGAGAAGGGGGAGGTGCCGTGGTGCCACGATGTCGCGACACGTGGATACCACGTCGAGGGGTCGCCCATCTAAGAGCATCTTCAATGGTGCTGAGTCAGCTAGCTATTTGTATGTACACATCAGCATATATCCTATGTGTAGGAAAGAGAGTATGCAAAACACAAACAGCTAGCTACTATTTCGTCTCTAGTCTATAACGCAAAACGAGGTAACATCTATAAATGACTGTGTGTGCATGTAAACATCAAATAGCTACCCTTATAGATAGTCCTTTGGAATGTTAGCTTTTAGTGTGTACTCTATAGATGATGTGGAATCTTTATAGATAGTATTTAGTTAGGATCATTGGAGATGCCTTAAGGAATGATTTTGATTTTGTGTTTTGGAATATTGATTCGCTCTTGGGGACACTGCGCTGGTGTTTGATCGCCGAACTGGGGCCACGTGGATTATTGCGGCATGATGGTGCGGACTGGGTTTTCTTCGTGACAACTTCGCAAGGTCCGGGGCACAAATATCAATCTTTAATTCCGATCTGTATACATGCCTACTTTTAAATTTCAGCAATTTACAGGGTATGTGCCTTGGCAATAATTTGTGCGGATTAAAGTGCCGAGAGTAAAATTACCGCATACATGAATATATTTTTGTACAAATTACAGCCTAGAATTTTGCACACCGCCCACAGGTGTCTAGACATTGGCGTTCGGATTCGTGCAAAATTAGAGTCGGGCGGACGTGTCAAAGGGTATATAGTCTATTCTAGTCTAGACACACATAACCACTTGATTTCCACGATAGAACCTACACATATAAACGCATTTAATTTGAAACTAGCAAGAAAAGTAGTAGCGCACACGGACTTACGTCTAGTGGCAAGCACATCTTGGTTGGCAACACGGCTGGCTGGTCACTGCTCTATATATACATATATTTGAAGTTGACCGAACTGGTAGGCCGTGCAAGTACGACTGCCCTTTAGCTTCTGACCTTTTCTGTGCGCTGAAACAAGAACACATGCCCGTTTTTTTTTTCTGAAGGTAATAACACCTGCCTTTTTAGGCAAGAGGTTTACAAGTGTTACACGCTCTTGTCCGAACGGGCAGAGTTGGCTCGGGAGACGGCAACACGTACGGCCCTGGCTCGGGAGAAGGCAACACGTACGGCCCAGGCTGATGCCAGCCTTGGTCTCGGTTCGTTGGTTTCCTGCTTCCGTTGTGCACATGTGGCGGCGCCAACGTGCGTACGTGTCCAAAGGACCTGTGTTGCTTTTGGGGCAAAAGTTTTAACGAAAAACATGTGATTCAATTTACAGTGTGTGTTCATATATGCCCCTGTTCAAAAGCAAAAGTGCTACTTTGTTTTTTTGGTTTTTCAGTGATTTTTGGCTTTTGACTTCTCACAACAAACACTATTTATTAGACTAATAAATCGCAACCTAAAAAGAACATGCTTTCTGTCTTTTGGCTATTAGCTGCTAAAAGCCAAAAGCTACAGCCCAAAAGGAACACTCGTGTTGAGAAGTCACTTCATTCAAAACAGTCTTTACAGTAATTTTACAAATAATTTATAGATACTACTTTAAAAAATTACTTTGTTCAAAAGTCAATTTTTAAAAGCTATAAACGGTGTGGAACATAACATATATGTCCCGTGGAGAGCGCAGGTTGCATCGTTGGGTATAGTGGCGAAGCTAGGAACAAAATTGAGGGTAGGCTAAAACGCTAAACTATATTATCACAAACACAATATTTTACTTTTGTTCAATTCAAATTCATATATGAATAGAAGAGAAACAAAGCAAAAGGAGATAAATACAACGAAAGTATCTTAGTAATATAAAGCACATCCCAAAAATATATAAATATACTTCCAGTGAGTAGAGATCAGTCATCTACGTATTAAAAATAGCAAAATTAGTGATACGATAACTAATTATAAATGATCATGAACATTCACAGTGTACCGACCTTGTCAAATTTACAACGTTCAAGGGAGCGAAGGCAGGAAGTTCTAAAAGAGGCAACCAAATATCTAGAACCAACAGCAATACTAGAGAGGCTGCTGCTTTCCTTGTAGTCCAGTCACTCCTCAGGGCATCCATAATACTTGTTAAGAGCAAATGATAGGGCTTGCTCTGTAGAAGTACCTTCAACCTAACATTTGGGACCATGGCAAAATAAGAATCATAATAAAAGGCCAATCTCTTATTCTAGTTACAGCTTCTAGGACCAAATTAAATTTGATGATGACTACTCTACTTCTAGAAAATTATTTATACAATACTGCTGAATTCCACTAGAATAAAGAGACGCAATCAGACTGGCAGCCTGAAGCATGAAACATGAAGTGAGAAAGCAACAAAAACACTTGATTTTATAGGAAGAGCTGAAGTATTTTGTGTGATAAACTGACTGAGCAGACATTGAATAAGAAGTAGGTTATCACACAGAAGCATGCTTCTTTCTCATGGTACTTATTACTTCATAGAAATTAATGATGTATGTTAAGCTACTTAATCATCAGCATATACTATTTTTTAAAAAGAAATCATCTACCTGTATATATTACAAACTGTAGTTTATAAAAGGATTGGTGTTTATCTCAGATAAATAGGCAAGGTAATCATGTCGAAATGTAGAAAGCATATGCAACAGTGCTACTGGTACAAGAAGAAGTTTTAATGGAATGTCATTGCTGGTACAAGAGCAAAAGAGCAATTTGAACAATGCTTTTGATAAACTCAATCACTGCAGACTTTGCCATGAAATGAGGGTTCCTGAGCAGTCCCCTCCCAAATCATGTCCAATCGGCCACTCCACACTCGACCACTCCAGTCACCCTAGGTCCCCAGTCCCCTCCTGAATCAAATCCAATCAGCCACACCCCAGCTCACGCCTCTCCCTCAGATGTGACGCTCCATTGACTCCTCTGCGTGCCCCCAAATGAAGAAATCGAATGGCTCCGGCGACTGCCTGCCGCTCATCTCTCCCCTCTCTGTGAGCAAAAACCCCTGCAAGAACCAAGATTCCCACCCAAAATCAAGAACCCGACCCCCAAAGATTTGAACTCCAAGAAAAAAGACTGCGAGATATCGCTTCTTGGATCCAGACGACGAGCTTGATCTCGCCGCGCGAGGAAAGAGGGGGAGTTCGTGCTCCCGCCTTGTCGCCGCGGCAGATGCTGACGAGGGGGGGGGGGGTGCCACCGGAGGGTAGGCTAGAGCCTGACGAAGCCCCCCCGGTGGCTCCGCCCCTGGTTGGGTAATTGGCAGGCAAGCTAGAGATTTTGGTTACAATCGATCTGAAGCAAACTGGATTTTTTTTTCCGGGGAAAACCCTAGTAATTTTGACGGCAAACTAATATGTGCATGCAACTCATCCTGCCTAGCTTGCGACATGGTTTTCACAAGAAACGGTAAGAATTGTAGGCCTGTTTTTCTTTTTTTCTTTTTTCTATAAAAAGTTTGTAACAGTTAGTTTGTAACGCATTTTTGTGAACTTTTGAACTGATTATCGGAGCCTTTGGCCTTGTTTGACTTCGCTTACATAAAACAACAATTGAAAATTGGCCAAAAATGATGACAGTCAGTTTGGAAGATGAAGGCCAGCGTGCGTACGTGGCGGCATCACGACGGCACTTTCGCTTTCCTATCAGCCCGCGCCGCAGGATTCGTGACGCCGGTTCGTTCCCAGCCTGTGGTCCACATGCATATGCCGGCCTAGATATCTGTGGCCTACATTTGTTGCGGCAGACATACAGGTAGGGGTAAAAACGGATTAAATACGGATGGATAATGTCTTTATCATATTTATTTTTATATTTTTTTGGATACGGATAACTCGAATACGAATACAAATACGAATAATATCAAATATGATACGGATTGAATACGAATCAAAACGAATACGGTTACAAATATTTATCAGAACATAAAAACCCCTTAAACTATACATCCAAAATTAACGAAAATACATAAATAGTTCATCTTGTCAAAATATTCACGAAATCTAAACAAGCATAGTCTTTTCATCCACAATGAAAATATACCAGATAGTCGATCATAACATAACTACATAAGCAACAACAACGTGCAATTCATAGAATACACATGATGACATGATAGCAATTTGAACAAGCATAAGAACATTTCATTCCTCCATTTCATCCACCAAATCATTTAATTGGTATACACAAAATATTAGTTCACTGGTGATACAAAAATTATTTTAAATGAAAAAACACTGATTTATGGTGTTTGGTAATTTTAATGTTTTAACTAGTTTTTATTTATCATATTATTCTATATTAATCTTAAACAGAAGGCTTCCAGAGCAATTATTCACGAGAACTAATTTCTATTGCGCGCTTAACCTCTCTCCTCCCTCAAATTTTCTTTTGCCTGACAACTCCACTCATGCTACTTCTTTCCTCCTCCTTCACCTAATCCTCTTGCCTCCCTTCCTTTTGCTCCTTCCCCATTTCTTTCTCACACACTCTCTCCTTCCTACTTCTTCACCAGATCCCCCTACCTAGTCCGACCCCCTGCGCCCTCACCAGCCCCCAGGCTCCCCTGCGCCCCGTTCCGGCCTCAGTGCCGCCGGCCTCCCCCTCGGTGCCGCCGCTCCGACTGCGTAGCCCGGCCCTGGGCTGCCGCGCCGTCGCCCCCTTGGTGACGTGCCGCCCTGCCACCGCCGCCTACCCCAAGCGCTGCCGTGCTGCCAGCCCCTCTGCGCCACCTCCTCCTCGGCTTCGGCTTGGCCGCCACGCTGTCAGCACCCGCGTCGTCGTGCTGCTCCAGCCCCCTGCGCCGCTGGTCTACTTGATGCCGCCGGTCGGCCAGCCGGCCGCTCTAGTCCGGCTCGACTGCTCCGCCTCCAGCTCCGCCCTGCGACCACCGCACCGCCGCCGTCGGCTCCATCCCGTGGCCCGCCTCCTCTGTGCGTATTGGGCTGGACTGCTGGAGGCATTATGGGCTAGATGGCTATTGGGCTAAAATCCTGGATATCCGTTTTCGTAATATCCGGATAATTCGTATTCGTATTCGACGGATACCAAGCTTACTGTATTCGTATCCATATCCGATAAAAAAAATCCGTATCCGTATCCGATTCGAGAATTATCCAATCCGATACAATCTGTATCCGTATTCGTCCGGATCGGTCGGAAACTATCTTATCCGTTTTCACCCCTACATACAAGTAACCGCTGATTTAGTGCAGGTGGTGCAATAACTACTTCTACATGCTCCCGATTTAGAAAAAAAACTTCTACGTGCCCCTACACAATCAAATATCCAATCAAAGCTCATCATGTACACAGACCAAAGAACCATTAAATTTTTTTAAAAAGTTAATATTATTAGACTATACACACCCCTATCAAATAGCATACTGCAACTTTTACTTATTTTTTTAGTATTAAAGTATAGATATATAGTGAAAATATTGTAACAACCACACCTTTTAGTTTCGCAATGGATTTATATTGTAGGACGACGCTTCTTCAGAATGAAGAGTTATATTGTGGGACAGAGGGAATATGAGTGAATTGTTCTTTTTTTAAAGTATAAGGTGGAGGTACACAATTAATATGCATCACACTCACAAAAAAGTTACCTAATAAGATAATAGTTTTACTGAGTTTTATAAATGTATTACAAGTACAAAAATATCGTTGAACCTAATTGTATTTTAGAGACCATGTTAATACTCAAAAAGTTACTTATTTTTATTAATTGTTACCGGAGGAAGTCGTAGCGGAATTGTGTCACGAGGATGAAAGGTAGAGTGCATATATAGGGTATCTTTTTTTCAGCTTCTAAAATCTGCTTTTCAGCTTTTCTACAGTAACTAACTTTCAAACAAAGTATCATTTTCAAGATGAGGTCCACATATCGATTGTAGTATACACTATAGCAACTTTATTTATATCAGCTAAAACCACTTATGAGTTTCTGTTACTCTGTAC
This sequence comes from Melocanna baccifera, assembly GCA_036346265.1. NCBI lineage: Eukaryota > Viridiplantae > Streptophyta > Magnoliopsida > Poales > Poaceae > Melocanna > Melocanna baccifera. The sequence continues at coordinate 31,319,490 of CM070682.1, read as the reverse complement.
TATCTTTCACGAACAGTCTAAAAACTATAAGCCGCAGCCAAAAGTCATAAGCTGAAGTTGAAAAGAACAGACCAATATATAATCCCATATTTGAATAAAAATGAGAAAGTTAGATAAATGACATTGTAAAAATGAAAAAAGAGTGGAACCTGACAAGAAATGACAACGCCCCATTGTCCTAAATAATGTCTTTAGGTTCTATGGCTCAAGTCCTCTTCACCAACTGTCCAGTGTCCTCAATACCTCCTCGGCGATTTCCTCTGGTTAGCCACCAATGGGCTTAGGAGGAGAAGCACGTGGAAGCTTCATAGTACAGTGTTTTAACACATGTTCATGTTAGGAAGTCATCGCATATATAGCACTGTAGCAATTTTCTTCAAATCTAACCTCCTGACACATGATTTTTTTTTTGCAAATTTGGTCCTCTCTGTGGCCATGGCAATAGCGGTAGGTTTGCCTACCATGCTCGCCCATTGCGGTAGGTGGCAGACACCATGGCCGGCACTACATGCAACCTTCCATGCTAGGTGTGTCCGGCAGACGACCTACCAAGCTCGGTAGCTAGGGGGCCCATAGGCCTGCCACGCCAACTAAGCTCAGTAGCAACCTATCGAGCTAGACAAGCTTAGCAGCTCCACAACCTACCTCACATGGCCTTTGCCTACCGAGCCGACATTGGCTATCGTGGTGCCTGCCACATACCGCGATGGGCGAGTGTGCTTGCCACAGCTATCGCGGTCACAGAGGGGCCAATTTGTAAAATTGTGTGCCCGAAGCCAGATTTGAAAAAACAAGTTTCTATAGTGCTATATATACGATGAACTCTTCATCTGAGTCGATCTATGGTATCTTTGTAATTTTCCTTAGATCTAAGGGCAAAGATATACTCTATGGATGTTTGTACTGTTTTATCATGGTAATATAAATTAGGGGTGCCTATAGGGGCCTTTTACCTTAAAAAATGAAAGTAAAAGAAATTACATCACAAAATGAAGGACCGAAATTGCAACAGAAGGGGGTGAATGTTGTAGAAAATTGCACTTTAAAACAGCACTAAAACTACAGGAAACTGCATTTAAAACAATACTGTTGGTGAGAATAGAGCATCTCAAACAAATGATTCTTAGAATGAGACAAAGAGAGATGAATGATTAAATATAAGAGGAATGATTATAACTAGTTCATGCCATCTCACAACTCAAGAACTCAACTCACACATATGGAGAGACAAATAAAACCCTAAACTCACTCACTCTCTCAAGAACATAAGCCCATACATGGAGAGAAAACTTTAACACTCATAGAGCACAAGCATTAAAGAAAACCCTAACACTCACACCCTTGTCTCTCAACTCTCTCCACTAGAGAGCACTCTCTATTTATAGCCTCCATTAATGGGTTTATAACACACTTTACCCATTAGCTCTCAACTACTTTTAGCACTTTACCTATTAGCTCTCAACAACTCATCACTTTACCCATTCTCTCCTAATCAAATCCGCTTCCTTTATGCAGCCTTGCGCATTTACCAAAATGCTTGAAACAAACTCAAACTTTCCAGAACACGAGTCAATTACTCATCACACACATGGGGTTACCTCCACATGGTCTCTCACAAAAGAACTACTAAATGTTATCACAATCACCATATAAATATAAGGTAGGGATTTTAAGAACAACACAACTGTGACATACTCCATCAAACTATTTTGAAATTGGGGTGTCTTTATATATATATATATATATATATATATATATATATATATATATATATATATATATATAGCATATCTAGTGCAAATTATCTTTTCAGTGGTAACATGCAAATGCAAACCAAGCCCGTTGGATCTACCTTCTATGGCTCAGATTCGCGTGGGTGGAAGCCCCTAATTCACTTATACAATTTTTCACAAAACCCCCCAGATTGGCAGCTGAATTTCACAAATCCCCCAATCTCCCGGCCACCTCAAGTCTCTCGGCACCATTGCGCTTCTAGGTTTTGCCATCCGTTGCCTCACCCTCTCCAACACTACGCCGCCACCTCGCTCTAACCCCTACACCCCCTCCACTCACCTCACCGTCCTCCGCCCCTCCACCATCCCCCCTGGCGCCCACCCCTCCACGTCGCGCCACCCCGACCCCCAGCGACGCCGCCACCCTCCACTATCCCCCCAGCACCACCGGCCTCCTTGAAGTCGCCCCCCTCCACCATCCCCCCCGGTGCCGCCCCCTCCCTGTAGCACCGCCGCCCACCTCAAACCTGGTGCCGTGCTCCTCTTTCCTTCTACGCTTCGGTGGGTTTTACGACTTGTCATTCCACAAGCTGCATATATATTTCATTTACATTTCTTTTCTGGATGGGCATCATTTTTGGATTTGGCCCTCGAGTCCGAAGCAATGCAAGTTAATTTTCTCCTAAAAACTAGCTACTAGTGGAGTTCTTTAGAATCAATCAATCATGCATGTTAAGTTTTTCCTGAACACTAGCTACGAGTGGAGTTCTATAGAATTAATCAATCTTCAGGTTTCTACTGAATATTCAATTTTGGGAAAAGATTTATGTTATGGCAGATGAGTTTTACATTGTCAAACACACAAAATAAAATAAGTGCATTGGTACAATTGTGGTAGGTAGAGTGTTTTTACAGTCTGCTTCTGCATGTAAATGCAATTAATTTTGTATTGTATACTGGGGTGATGTTTAGTTTGTTTAAACAGTCGAATATGCCCTCATATTCTTCTGACTTTGTGGGTGTCATTTTTGTACATGTAGTTTCTCTTAATGCACCTTGTTTGTCGAGATGTACTGGATAATATTTGCACGACACACTATTTTTGTCTCCTTCAATGACAATTATTCTCATTGCAAATGTCCACAAAATAATATATTGACATGTTCTGCCAGTAAGATGAGAATATACATTATTGCTAGTACTTCGATGTTTGGTTGTATTCAAGGCATATGCTACTTTTTTTCTTTCACAAGAGTTCATATCTTTCATGTATGTTTCAATATTGATGCCAGCAAGAAGAGAATATGCATTTTTGAATGTTTTAACTGAATATTGAAGCTTCAGTTGTATGTTTTGTTAGCCCAGAAAAAAAAACTCACGTGTTCACACACACACACAAACTCAATACTCTGAACAAAACTTGAGAGAAAAAATAACACACGCACTAATTTGGAGATTTGATGGATCAATAAAACTCATACCATTCTTCTTGATTCCCTGGACACGCACAAGCTAAACACACATAGAGAGGACTCCTCTTCTTCACTGTAATACAAAACATACTCTAGTACTTAAATAGACATCCTTCAGTCAAGGACTAACTACTTAATCCGATTCTTATGTCACTCAGACCAGATCGTGCGAGGCACTTCCTCAATACACGCACGACCTATTCGAATGACTCACCATTCACGCGCACGCACTAGCTGAACCGGTCCTCTAGATCTCCAACAGACTGCATGCAAAAACTAAGTCAAGATTAGATCTAACAATCTCCCCCCTAATCTTGACTTGCTTACAGAAGTGCCGGTTCGTCGTCAGCATCCGCCTCGGATGAGATATGCCTGTGTTCTCTCCCTCTTGTTGGGCTTCCGGTATTATGAAGCAAAGTGCCCATAATCGTTATAATTAAAACACCTTACTTTTGCCTTATCAATTTCGCAGTATCGATGGCCACCGCCGCCACTAGAATCACCTAAGGAGCTTTCACCTTCATGTTTCGACGATCAGGCCTCCCACTCTGCGCGCGTCAGGAGCAAGTGCTCCTTGTCTTTGTCGTTGTTGTTGTAGCGACGTTCTTCCTCTTCTTGTGTCTTCAAGCGCCCGATTAGCTCTTTGATTGACATATTTTTTATGTCACCGAATTGCTCAATCGTAGTGATGGGAGAGAATTTTTTGGCACAACACAAAGAAACTTCCGCACAATGTAGGCCTCTTCCATCTTTTCGCCTTGACCTCGTATCTTGCTAACAATTGTCATCAACCTCATCGCGAAGTCATCGATCTGTTCGGTGTCCCTCATGCGCAAGTTTTCAAACTTGGTTTTAAGGTTTTGTACATGCACCTTCTTGACGCGATCGACACCGAGATGCATTACCTTCAGGGTGTTCCAAGCTTCCTTTGCAGTCTCCTTCTCAGCTAGGAGCAGCGCATATCTTTGGCACCGTGAGAAAGATTGCCGCGAGTGCCATTTGATCTTTCCTCTCATTCATCCCTTCATCCACAATTATGTTTCACATGCCCTAAGCGTGCATGAACACCTTCATCTTCACGGCCCAAGTCGTGTAGTTGCTCCTCGTGAGCATGGGATATAGGAGGGAGATGCTGCCCTCACGCGCCGACGCCTTTGGCACGCTCCTATCGCCGATCTTCTGAACACCCCTATCGGTGGTGACGTTTCTCGGTGAGCTCAAAGATGACATGGATTAAGATGTAAACGAACATAAACTCTGATACCAATTGTTAGCACAGAAAAAAACTCACGCATTCACACACACACAAACTCAATACTCTGAACAAAACTTGAGAGAAAACTTAACACACGCACTAATTTGGAGATTTGATGGACCAATAAAACTCATACCATTCTTCTTGATTCCCTGGACACGCACAAGGTAAACACACACAGAGAGGACTCCTCCTCTTCTTCACTGCAATACAAAACAGACTCTAGTACTTAAATAGACATCATTCAGTCAAGGACTAACTACTCAATCCGATTCTTATGCCACTCAAACCAGATCATGCGAGGCACTTCCTCAATACACGCATGACCCATTCTAATGACTCACCATGCACGCGCACGCGCCAGCTGAACCAGTCCTCTAGATCTCCAACAGACTGCATGCAAAAACTGAGTCAAGATTAGATATAACAATCTCCCCCCTAATCTTGACTTGCTTACAGCAGTGCTGGTTCATCATCAGCATCTGCCTCGATGAGATATGCCTGCGTTTTCTCCCTCTTATTGGGCTTTCGATATTCTGAAGCAAAGTACCCATAATCGTTACAATTAAAACACCTTACTTTTGCCTTGTCAACTCATCGGTATCGACGGCCACCGCCGCCACTAAAACCACCTAAGGAGCCTTCACAAATCATGACCAGGCCTCCAAAACTGAACTGTGGTACTATACCTCAGCCATGCTTAATTTTAAGTTATGCTATGCTTATTCTAGTTCTAGGTAATTTTAATTTACTCCTCGTGATCCTATAAACATGAAGGAGCTTCACAAATCATGTTTGATACTATTCATAACATTCTCACACAGGGTGGATCTAGGATTTTATTATGCCCGGGCTAGGAAGGGTCAGATGCCACTATTACTTGAGCTGGAAGGGAAAGTTGCGCACTTGGCTTACTTGGGTTTACCTGGGCTTTGTATTGAAAAATATCATACACCTCGGGCTGGAGCCTAGATTGTCCGGGATGTGGATCCGCCCCTGTTCTCACATAAGCTGAGCTCAATATTCTAGAAAGATAATTTCTGAATCAATTCACATGAACATATCTGAAGAAATCATAATTGATAGTTTGATTCTATTACATGATTCGAAATAGGGAACACACAAAACCTAGAAAATTGCCATGGTCTGTCAATGACAATGAAAGACAACAAAAAAAGTTTACATGTTTGAAACATGGAACATCATAAAGCAGCAGTAGTAGTTGACATGAGCAGAAACAGTTCACATGAGCAGTATCCTACATCCAACTTCCACAAGATCAATCTAAATCTGCATTTGTACATCATGTTTCAGGGAAATGTGCGAAGAATAGTGCCCACGCACCACTACTTTGAAGCAAAATAATAAGAACATCTTCGGGTGCTTACAGGACAAATATTAAATGTTAGTTCGCTTACATGCTTGGGTTACACTAGAAACATTTCATACTTTCTTCTTTCCCTCTTCCACACCCAAACCTCTAGCCTTTTGCATATATGGCTGATCAAAGTTGCACGGGGAGGACGACACATCCATAGGCACCTCTCAAAATGTCTTAAAACCAGTTTCTGTTTTTTCACTATGTAGTAATTTCGTCTTTTTCTGATTTTTTTAGATTTTTTAGGCTTTTTTGTCTTTTCTTTTTTATCGGTATTCCTTTGCATTGTTTGTGATTGGCTAACATGCATTTGTTTGTATTTTTTAAATTTAATTATACCAAATAAGCCAACTTAACTACAGTAAAAAAAGTCATAAGCCAACACTAAACTAAGCGCTACCTATATCTGAGCTTATTGGAACATGGATACAACAGTAAGCACATTATCATAAGAACTTCACAACATCAAGATTTTCCTCTCCATTTCTACTAGTATATTGGAATATTGGATCATCATTGAAAAGGACTATTATACAGTAGCAAACAATATCCAGTACAAGTTCTACGTAGGAGGGGCGGCAGACATGCAAATGGCTTGGAAGGAGACAGCGGGAGGCAGCACGGACTGCGGGGATCAAGGCAGATGGCGGTGTCGATGGGAGGCAGCTCAGAGAGGAGCCTAGGGATATGGGTAGTGCCGCTCAGGGAGGAGCCTGGGAGGGAGGCGACTAACCCTTCAGAGACCAAGGCGAATGGAGGGAGACTTCTTCTCAGGGCGGATGACGCTTCCGCCAGCCTCCATCCAAGCCGCCTGCGTGAGATCGAAGGGCCTGGTTCATGTTTGGATGTTACCACTGAAAAAGCTATTTACACTAGATATGCTTTACACACACATACACACACACACACATGTTAGTGATATGCCCTAGAGGCAACATGGAGATATTGTATATATCACATACACATTACTTTGTTCCACATCATCATTATTGATCACACACACACACACACACACACACACACACATATATATATATATATATATATATATATATATATATATATATATATATATATATAGAAAATACATTTTACTCCAGTGTAATTACTCCTTACTCCCACATCTAATATACCACCTAAACAAACTTGAAATACTTCTTTATCACTTTAGGTATACTCGTATACTAATTATAAGATACTTCAATGTAAACCGCATGAAAAAATTGCAAGGGTGTACATAGTTTTTAGCATATTTTGTAAATACCTTCATACACACACATAAAAAGAAGTATGTCTAAAAAATGTATATACCACCTCTGAAAAATTATACATACCACCTAGATGATTTTAAATACTTGTATACTATACTTACATACCCTCCGTTACACGAGATACTCCCTACGTTGTGAGATCCTTCAGTGCCATGAAGTTGTTTGAGGTAGGAGGCAGTGGGCCTATTGGGCAACTTCTCCGAGCTCGAGTGCATGGCCGGTGAGGCATGGGTGCTCAGTGCCAAGGCGTGGGAGGAGTATGTGGAGGCGCTAGAGTACAGTGGGGTTGGGAACTGGATGGTGATGGTGGCATAGTTCACAGTGGAGCGGTGGTCGGAACTCGAGAAGAGAAGACAATGGTGCTAGGGGTGGGGTTTTATGAAACTACAAGACTATAATACCTGAAAATTTTTTTATCATATGACGAGAATCATATGGTTTTCTTCCACATGGACCATAAAACTTAGGAGTTTTGAAATTTATCCAAGAAAGAATATAATTGTGCCACCAAGCAAAAACGACGAACGCATGGGCTAAGGAGGCCGCGTGTTCGGGAAGCCCAGAGCACGGCCCATTACCTGCCTAACAGGCAAGGTTGTGACGCGTGCACGCACCGGCGGAGAGAAAGCAAGATCCATGGACCGGCGTGCCGGGTAGGCATTTCCCCGCTCTTAATATAGGGAGTATTGGCGCCTAGATTTTGGCCAATAGTACTATTATTCATCGGCTTCTATAGGTTGTATTCTTTTTAGCTAGGTTTATAGCTTATGGTTATAACTAATGGTTTTTAGTTCTAATATGAGTGCTTGTACGAACTAACTGAATGCTGATAAGACATTTAGAAAAGTTTATCCCGATAAGGTATTTCAGAAAAATGACAAAAAAATTGTTCTATTTATTTTTTTAAAAATTGTAAGTTATAACTGAAAAATAGGGCCAGATCATCTGCCCCGTGACCATTACCCGTTTTGGCTCAACGGCTAACTCCCATGGAACGACGCCACCTGGCCGGCCGGCCCATCACCGTGCAGTACATACGTCGACGTCGTCGTCGCCGTTGGTGGGTTGGTTTCATGGGTCGCCTTATAAGTCTTCGCACGTACACCCGCCACGTCGCAGAATTAATGTTTGCTTTTCGTCACCACGTTAGCATCTTGTGTATGGAGCATGGATGCACCTGCTTCCCTAAGGAGGTAGTGCACGTCAACCTTTCACGCGCGAGGGTACACCAACGTGCCACCGTTGCATGGCAGAAACGAAAGCGTTTGCTCAATTATAGATTCATAACTAGTCTCGGGTGTCCAATTTCTGTAACCCTTGGATCTTAAAGCTCCGTTGATGTTCTATCTATAAGGCCATAAGACTATATATAATAGTGTGATATCAATTATCTGTAATAGGGAGAAAAAGAGGAGTATAAAAATAGAATCGTCTCTCATACAATAGTTAACTGTAATATAACTGTAACACGAAAAACAAGATGTATTTTGTTATAGCTATCTATAAAGATATGTAAAAAGATAACCCATTGTATGAGTTGTCTTTAATACTGTCTATAGATGATATAAATAATATTATAGACAGCAGTTGTCTATATCATTATACATACACTAATGCTACTCAATCTTCGTACTAATGGAACCATTCAACATTGATAGCCTGTTTGCATTTTTTACTTTGTTTTTTCTACTTATGTATAAATTTATATTGCATAGACAGCTATGTATGTTTGTCCCAATCTTAGCTTTAGCACCCTCTGTATTGTAGCCCTGACTTCGCTGTTCTCGGTTGCTCGTTTGCTGTAAATCTTGAATCGTTAAGCTTTGTCGATGTCCCGTCAGTAATGCTACTACTTACTCGTGAGCTGATAAAAAGAAAATCTTACTCAGGAGCTGCTTAACCATTAAGAGCCTGGGTTTGTTCGGATAGGGAGGTTTTTGGGGGAAAATATTTGAAACTAATGACACACTCAGCTATGGCCATGCATTTGTTTTAAATTAAATTCTTGTGTAAATCATGATAACAAGAAGATGTTTTTGTTCTTGGAAATACTCCTTTTGTCTACAAATATACGTCCTTTTTTTATTTTCACGATCTACAATATACAATATATGTAAGACTTTGATATACAAGAAAAATAAAAATTTATACATTATGAAAGTATTTCAAGGTTCTTGTGTAAATCATGATAACAAGAAGAAGTTTTGTTCTTGAAAATACTCCTTTTGTCCACAAATGTACGCCCCTTTTTATTTTCACGATCTACAATATATGCAAGACTTTGATATACAAGAAAAATAAAAATTATACATTATGAAAGTATTTCAAGATAAATACTACGACTAGGGGTGGTAATTTCCGTGTAGGGTTGGAGCCTCATGGGGAATCTCCTCATCGCGCGGGGTGATCTCCCGTGAGGGAATGAGGATGGCCCCGCTATAGTAGTGGGGCGGGGATGGGGGCTGCCCTCCCCTGTGGAGGAATATACTTCCTCTTAATCTCTCTTAGTGGTAAAGACATGTAAGACGTAGATATATCTTTTAAAGATCAGATTCCATCTATCTAGGAACTTTCTATGAAAAGTTCTTGTGATTATCAAGTTTTGCTCGAGAGAGGGGTTACCCAAGCAGTCCGACTGTCTTGACCTATCTGGTGAGCGATTAGAATGTTGTTACACTAGCGGTCCGACCACCCTGACTTGTCCAACTGATGACACTTGCGATTAGACCAGCTGAGTGGTCCGACCATCCTTTAGCTGGCAGTCAGACTGGTGAGAGTATGAGTCTCGGTGATATTTGACTTTTGTTTTGGTGTAGCTTGTGAGTTTGTGTTTTTCGTTGTATCATGTTGTTAATATCAGAGGGAAGATTTTTAAGAAATTATTCACCTCTCTGACTCGTCATACTCGATCTTATACTAACCCTTAAAAAAGAAGTATTTCTGAGAAATTGTTTGGAATGACGTTGGTTTTCTTGCATTTAACCCGTATACGTATCACCGGTTTGGCAACAAGTGCGCACTCAATATGCACTAGAGGCAAAACGCGTGTTGAGCAAAGCCGAGCTGCCAAAGTTGCTTGATTACCACGCGCCGACCGGATAATTAAACTAATCAAAGGGGGTGTGGGTATCCAAGTAGCGTGCGTGTATAAAATCACGTACGAATCCGAGGTAGGTCTAAAGCCCAAATTTACATTAAAATTACGGAATTGATAGGTTTCTGACGTCCAGAGCGACGGCTTGCATTGGATGCTGAGATCGAGAAGGTCTTCTTCCGCTTTGACGTCGACGGTGACGATTGGATCTTTCTATCCGAACTCGTCGTAGTTTCCTGTGCCATCTCGTCGCTGCCCAGCTCCTTTGTGGGGCGGCCGTGAGGTCGCCGTCATGATGGATGAGTTTGACACTGACTACGATGACTTTGTCGACTTGAAAGTGTTCGCCGCCTTCCACACCCACAGCCATCGGGGCGGCAAGCTCGAGATCGAGCTGCCGGATCTCCCCATTAGAGCTCTCACCGCCGCCTAGCTCCTCCACGGGTGACCACAAGGTCACCACCATGATGGATGAGCTCGACACTGACCGCGACGGCTTTCGTTGACCTAGGAGTGTTCGCCGCCTTTCACGCTCGTGGTCGCCGGGATGGTGAGCTTGAGGCCGAGCTGCGTGTTGCCTTTGATATCTACGACATCGATGGTGATTAAAATTGTTGTTTTTATCATAATATTTTGATTTTATATGTGCAACAATTAAAAATAATCAGTGCAACATTGAGATTTTGATCAAATATTTTTATTGTATACAGTGATCAAAATTATTGCAAACATTATATGAAGATGTTGCATTGGAATATCTTATGAAAATACTCCCATCGGACGTACGGGCGCTAGCAATGCCCTATATAATTATCCAAATTTAGGAAGTTCATTTTCCAACAGATCTTTATCCCCAGCTAATCATAGTAACTCGATTTTAGAAATTCAAATCGCAGTCACGTCGAATTCGAGCGATAATATATTTAAATCGCGCAAGGTATGATCAAAAGATCTTGTAGATTGCCAGCTAATATACAGCAATTGTTAGTTTACTCTCCGTTCATAGATCGCACGACGTAAGCCCGTATATTTCATGACATACACACAACACTAGTTAAATTAAGATTTGCGACTAGCGTTGAATCGTACGTGGATTGCTAATTTGCATTTGTCAATTAACGGGGGACAGGAACGTGATCGATATAGTGATATCGATCGAGTTGAGATCGAGGTAACATTTGACTTAAAATCTTAGTTTAATTTCGCACAGAATTCGTGTCGTTTGCCCGGATGGGAAGCAGCTGTGAAGGGTGTTAGAAAATAGCAGTGGCACGTACTCTGGCCGCCCTGTAGCCTGTAGGTTGGCATAGTAGCAAGCTAAAGATAAAAGCGGCAATTTAAAAGTGAATTAGAGATAAGAGAGCGACTAAGTAAAGTATTATCAGATATTCATGACCTGGACGACGTGTTTAATTACTACTTGACAGTTGTTTATTATATGTAAGTGTCCTTGTACATGCATGTATATGTGGTGCGTCACACACAAAGGAGATGGCACTCTTGTCGCCAAACTAGGAGACTAAGGTTATACACGTGTACTCGTCCTAGTGAAGTAAATGAAATGTATGTAGAGTGCATCGACATTTTTTTTACAAGGTAATAAAGTGCATCAATATGTATCAGTGAGAACAGTCCAACACGTGGATTTACGTAGAGGTCAGTTTAATATCACGCTGCCGTAACTAAATGTTGAGTTTGAAGTCGTGAGACCATCGAAGCTCACCCCATTTGGTTTTGATTCCTAAGTTTTATTAAAGTTTGAGTTTAATTTTGAAACTTTTTAGTTTCAGAGTTGCTATCAAGTTTTAATCGGTTTGATTAGCTTAGCACAGTGGTTTAATCAGTCTTGCATTGGTGGTTTGACCAACGGCTTTGAGCGATCAGACCAGTCATATTCATTTTGGAAAATAACATCAAACACTTGTGTAGGTGTGTTTGAGAATATCTTTGCATCAGGTGTCACTTAATTTGAAATTCTGAGCTAAAATTAAATAGAGATTAGCCAAATTCAAAAGAGGATGTTTTCTAATACTTTTAAGTGGTCAGACTAGCCGTTGGTTCGCGGTCTAACTGGCGTTAGGCCAACGGTCAGATCGGCCTATATGTTTAGTGTGCTGAGTGTTAGAGTGTTGAGTTGGGTTGAGTGTGTGTACAAAATGGAAACCATTGGTTGTATTATATTGTATAATGCATGATTTGGATAACGTGAGATAAGTACATAGAACTTGTGCTCAGAATCAGATTGCTTGGTCCTTGGATGTGCATGTGGCTTGGAGAACGGTAGCGGTCAACGACAATGGATCGGGATTAGGCAGGGGAGCTAAGGTCCGCGTGGTTAGGTAAGTCCAGGTAAGGCTATGTGGTTCAAACGGAAAACACAAAAGAGATGAGGATCACGATGAGGCTAGTTGGTGTATGTGATGCGCCAAGTGACGAAACCAATGCACGTAGAGACGGTTCGGGAGAGTAAGAATGCGTAAAGATATGATGGCTAGTCATTGGGCACTACAGGCTATGTGTCAAAGCATACGAAGATGCTTTGATGGATTGGATTGGTGTTTCAGACTATTGAAGCACTTTGATGAACCGCTTTCAAAATAAGATACCGTACAAGGTTTAGTACATGTTTGTGATAAACAATTAGCACTTTGGTTTAGTTGAATTTGAATTTTGCAAAAGTTTCAAAAAATTCATATTTTAGATTGTGTTGTCATGGTTCAAGCGGTCTCACTGCTATAGGGTCGGTGGTCTAATCAACAGATGGGCGGCGATCTAACCGCCATGGGGCGAGCAGTCGACCAACTATGGACCTTTGAAAAATTGAATACCAAACACTTGTTTCGTGTTGAGACTCAAATATGCAAATCCGAACTCTTCGTGTATACCGCACTAGTCCAAGATCATGCTAGTGCTTATAGTGTAAATATAAATAAAATATCGATCAGATGCACGATTAATAAAGAAAAAGACCTACATATTAATAATCATAAGTATACGATCTTATGGCCAACCTTACAAATATTAGCTGGAAGGGCTTAAGAAACTAGTAGCGAAAAACAAAAATAAACATGATAGCCACTCGACAAGCCCACAGGGAATGGATTGGGAAGTGAAGTCCTAATTCGTGAAGTCGTTGAAGTATCTTCTTCTAGTACTTCCTACTGATATGGTTCGTCCTCTTTAACTGAGTAACAGTAGGCATAAAGCCGTAAGTACATTAGTACTCAGCAAGTCGTTTGTAACAAAGATGTAATATAATATGCAAGGCTTATTAATGGACGGCTGATAGGTTATTTTGCAGAAAACAATAATCTAAAACAAATACAATAATAGATTGAAAGCGAACTTTAAATAAAATGATAATAAGTAAATAACCAAAGGAATTAAATGAACCACAAATGAACTAATCATCCACCTAATGAACCACTCGTGAACTAACCATTTATGAATTAAACCACCAGTGAACTAACCATTCATTTTCCAAAGTTATCCCAACCAAGTTTTATGAAATATCTACTCTTCGTGTGAAATCACCGGGCATTGTCCATAACTGGAGACACGGCTATTTGAATAGTTTTACACTATGCAGAGGTTGCACAACTGTACCTATACGATGTGATTATCCTTATGTTAAAAAAATCACAACAAGGTCTTTATAATGCTTAACCTTAACTCAACCCCACTCATTAGGGTTTCACATCACATCCTCTATGCGCCTTATGGAAATCAGCAGCCATGTTCATCATAATGACGAGATTAAAATTGAAATATTACAAATTAATCAGTCAAGTCTATCCCATACTAGATATGTGGTTTGCATGGTAAGCTTAGATCAATGGCGTACAAAGTTAAGTCCTTAGACACTACCCAGACGAGACTTCCACATCCCTCAAAGTGAATCCACACTCCCCCCTTTATGGCATGATCACTCGCCCGAGTGGAAACTAATTTTATAACCAACACTAATGACATACCAATATCGTGGTACATAAATTTTATAACTATGGTTATAACCATAATTCAATATCTCATTGAGTAAAATATTTAATTGATCACATGTGATGATAAGCTCAACGTAACTATGAGCATGGCTAAGCAAATTAATCTTACAACCTACATGATAATTAGTATGGTATCACTAAATAATTTTACATTCTATGTTGATAATAGAATCATGACATTCAAATTATCAAGGTGGGATTAATCAAATTGACCAATATCTACCATATCAAAGATTTGTAATAAAATAGCAATGTATAATAATTTAAAATAAAATAAATAAATAAAAGATTAAAAACTAGATTCAACATGATCAAAAGATATGACTTATCTTGGCCTTACTCAATTATGAATTCTTGATCTTTTGGTGATGCTCCTGCGCCTTCAAAGATGCGATCTAACAAGAGAGAAAATAAATGAGGCATAAAATAAAATCAAATGAAATCCACAACTCCAAAACTAGAACCAAATGATAGAACTCCATTTTAGATTAATTTAGAACAAAGAACAGGGTCAAACAGAGTTAAGATGAAGGAGAATAGGCTCTTGAAAAATTTAATATAAAGAAAATACTGAAAATTGATAAAGATTACTGTGCTGTAGACTCGATGCATAGAATAGCTAGTCTACGGTGGACTCAACGTATGGAACAGTGAATGGGCGATTAGGCTTGCAGACGTGGCACTGGGATAGCTTGGCTAGCTGACGTGGTAGGACATGTGGCATCCATGTGGGTGCTAACTCAGCGAGACTGCTATGGTCGAAGCACTGCCATGGTTGTGAAATACTTCATGGTCATAGTCAAAGATGGCTGTGGTCAAAATGATTGAGTGGTTGCGGTTGTAGTCGAATACGACATGGTCAGAGACGGCCGAGTGGTCAAACGACTATGGTCGGAAGGTTGGTGGTCGGGGGTAATGGTTGTAGACGCTGCGGTAATAGCCGTGAGTGACCATGGTCGGAAGGTTGGTGGTCGTGGGTAGTTGTCATAGACGCCACTATCGTAGCTGTGAGTGACTGTGGTAGGAAGGTTGGTGGTCATGGGTAGTGGTCGTAGACGCCGCTGTCGTAGCCGTGAGCGACTATGGTCATGGTGAGGGAAGGCGTGGTCGAAGCAAGGCGGCGAGACTGGATGTCGAATGAAGAGGGATGGAGGCGCCGGATTTGGGACTCACCGGCGGTGAGGGCAGCTCGGCGAATTGCGATAGTCAGCACACCGACGAGGATGGCGAGCGATGACCCTAGCTGAAGACGACGGCGCTCAGCAGTGTTGACGGCTACATTGAAGGTGCACAGGCAACGCTTCGGCTGTAGGGTATGGAGATCGAGAGGGGCAATGCAGATTTATAAGCATGAAAGCAGAGAAGTGGGCTCAAATATGGCGTGGAGTTTGGCTCGAGCACGAGAACCGAGGCAGCAGTGGAGACGTAGTCCCGATCGGGAACAAAGGTGAACAACACACACATCGTAGGATTGCTGACACATGGTTCCGAGTGAAATGGATGATCAACGATGATTGGCACATATGCATAGTGTTTGGAGGTTCTCATGGCTGACACGTGTCGCAAAAGTTGGATCGATGGCTAAAAATGGTCATGGTTTGGATGGCCGACATGTGTCCATGATAGGATCAGACGACTGCGATTTGGTGGGTCAGAGTGAATAGTAATGGGTTGGCCTATTTATTGTTTAGGATTTCTAGGGATTTTCTTATTTTCAGAAATTCAAATAAATCCTTATGATCTCTAGAAAATAGCAAATAAATCCAGAAAAATCACAAAACATTGCAGAAAATTCCTTGAGACACAAGGAACCTAAATAAAATATTTTTAGCACATGTTAATATTTATTTTAGTTATATTAAATTCTTTCAATGGTGAATTTTATTTTAAAAGCCTCAAATAAACTATGAAAATTAGGATGTTATATTTCGCCATTGAGATGTCAGTGGTGTCAGTTAGACATTTTCACATGGCGCAAGAGGAGGCTATCCAACTAGGTGGTTAGCCTACTCGGCCCTGAAACCTTAGTGGCTAACACTGAGTTGAGATTGAGCATTGTAAAGGCTTTGCTGTGAACTTCTTGGTTGGCATGTTTAAGGAAGGGCATTATACTATTGACACTACAAGATGGTCATATCATGTTGGTAAAGTTGTGCAAGCTCTGTATAGTATAAAACTATTTGAATAGTTATGTCCCTAGTACAGACAATACTTTGTGATTTTACACGAGGGTAGAGTTTTTATAAAACCTGGCTGGGTTAAGTTTAGGAAGTGAATGGTTAGTTCACTAGTGATTCATTACATGAATGGTTAGTTCACGGGTGGTTCAATGGGTGAATGGTCACTTCACTTGTGGTTTATTCAATTTCTTTGATTTAATTGCTTATTATTATTTTTAAAGTTCACTTTTAATTTATTTATTGTATTTACTCTAAAGTGTTTCTTTTTGCAAAATAACCACTTAGCCATCATTTTGGTAAGTCTTGTATAATTACATTGCATCTTGTTATAAATGACCTTTTGAGTACTCTATTTACTCACGGCCATGTCCATATTTTCTCAGTTGCTGAAGACAATTCATATCAGATAGAGGAATTTGAAGGAGGTCTCTTTGATGACTTCACGGATTAGGACTTCGCTCCCCAATCAATGCCGTGGGCATGCCAAATGGCTACTATACTTATTTTCATTTTTTACTGCTAGCTTTTGCTAAAGCCCTTCAGGCTATTATTTATAAGCTTGATATAAGGTTATTACTTTGATAAGTAATAATATTTGAGTCGTTTCTTAGTTAATCATGAATATGATCGATATTTTATCTATATTTTTATTATGTGCAATAGCATGATTCTGAATTAGTGCAAAATACACAAAGAGTCTAGATTTACTTATTCAGGTCTCGATAGAGGTGGCACAACATGAGAGCCCAAGGTTTCAGAAGGTGGGAGGACGACAACGGCGAGCTACAGCTACCATTGACCTGATTGGAGAGTAGGGATGGTAAGAGGAGATGCTAGTGGTGCTCTGTGCAAAAGGAATCGAATAGCGGCTTACTGTAATGGCTACAACAATGGTGATTGGAGTTGGAGAAGAAAGGTAGCTTCGGCGAGCTTTCAGTCGATAGGGAAGCGATTGCTCAAAGGGGAGGAGTGAGGTGTGATGAAGCTATTGAGGGCTTGGCAGGGTTCTTATAGGGGTTGGAGCGACCGAGCAACGTGGGCCAAGTATGGTGGTTGCGGTGAGGTGTCTCGGTGACTTCATTGGCCGTCATCAACATGGGAATAGCCACAGGGATGAAGAAATTATTGCAAGAGGTTTGAAACAAGAACTATTGCTTTCATTAATTAATCATCTCAGTACACGTTTGTTACATATATATGGATGATGAGAGGGTGGCAGTTGCTGGCGATGAACCGACATCCGTATGGATCGTCGGCGTCTGTACGGATCGACGCGTCCGTACGGACACGACCGTTGGACAATATGTAATAGAAATAATGGTGCACGCATGATGATATAGCGCAAGTATCGGGGAGGCTCTCATAGCCAGTCGCCAATGTAGTACCGTCAACAGGACAGCGTAGTAGGGAAGGTGCTAGTACGGCGGCTGGCATCATTGTGCAACTTATTGCAGTGATGATGTGGATAGCAGGTTCTGAATGCTTGCAAGGAGGGGTGGCACCCTAATCAAGATTTGCAGTGGTGCTGTGCTTGGCTCGACATGGCCGACGTAGGGTAATGCATGGCACGTCGCACTGGAGTGACACAGGAGCGGGGCAAGGTGCGGCTAGGTCGGTGAGGCTTGGGCGGTACTCACGCGCATGCTGGCACAGGTTAGGCATGACCGAAGTGTTAGGGTGCCATGGGCATGACGGAGCCGGTGCGGTGAGGGCGCAAGCAATTCAGGAACAGGTCACGCCAGTGTGCTCTAGGCTGGGCAGAGGCATGGCAAGGGCAGGATGCCATGAGCCAAGCCCAAGAAAAATGTGATTTCCCATTTTTGAATTACATTCAAATTTTAGTTTTGAGTTTTAATTTAAATTCTCAATTCAATTCAAGGGTAAGCTTGAATCATGTTTGAATTTAAACATGAAATGGGCTTGTGTTTTGATTATGATTTTTCCTAAGTATAAGCTTGGCTTTTGATTGGCAATGGGATAAGAATTCCCAAATTTTGATTTGATCCACATTTTCATCTTACTGAAGGTAGATCAGAAAATTACTAAAATGTATGTTGCTTTGTGTGAGCTTACTGCTTCTTGTGCCAATTGTCCTAAGTTGACTACTGAATTTGAATCTGTGTCTAAGCAGTTTCAGGATATTTGTGATCATGATAAGAAAATGGCTCAATGTGCTTCTAAGGCTCCTGTTAGCTCACCATGCAATAACTGTCAATAACTAAAATTTGAATTGATTACTTTGGATGAAAAATATATGAAGCTAACTAAGGACCTACTATAGAAGCCACAACCTATTTGCATGTTCTATGCTAAATTGGAGAAGAAGATTGATAAAATGCATAAGACCTTTAGGAAGAAATTTGAGACCTAGATGGTTAGGGTTAGGACTACCCCATGTATGTCTTACGAAGCCCTCGAACGTGAGGCGACCGTGTATAAGGAGAGATATGCACGTGCTATTCGATATTCCCTTTCTAGTTCTTCATCTTCCCCATGTTCTTCCTGTGCTTCCCTTTTTTAGGAGCATGAGTACCTCATGAGCGCACATGATAATTTTGTTGGGGGACAAGAAAAGGCTTAATCTCATTCTAGACAAATCTAGGATTTGCAGGTTTAACTGAGGTCTTGGTTATGACTATTTAGAGGATGTGAGGAGACGTCCACCTATAGTCGTTAGAGCTATAGATGGAGGTGTAATCAAGGTTGCATCTAAGTCTAGGAAGAGCATGTTTGAGTCTGTACGTTTTGTTCAGGGGATTTCTGATAGTAAGGTAATACCTCCAGCTACTTCGACCTCTCAGAAGGGGAAGTATCATTGCACCATTTGTCAAAAGAATGAACATCTAATTGAGTTCTGCTTTAGGCATACCAAGGTCATGCTACGTGATTGTGTTCGTGCTCTTAGAGGTATTCAGGGTCAACCCTAGACTTGGAGTGCTCCTAAGACCGATACAAGGCCTACATTTGTAGATGGATTTTATGACTCTTTGGGTATTGGGTAGTGTTGAGGACTTGGTTTTCAGGCATCTCCTTCTAGTTTTGGTCATAAAGTTGCTCCTAGTTAGGGTTTTCTCTATCTTGAGGATAGATCTTGTTTTCCCCATTGAGGTGACTATCCGCAGCATGATGTGTGTGCTACTTTTGCTCCTAACAGATCTAACAGGCATCACAGTCAGATTGGCTCATCAACGGTGGTCAGACTAGCCAGAGGTTCAACATCTCGTTTTAGATCTTCTGGCTTCATTAGAGTTGAGTTGTGTAGTGATGCTAGAGGTCAGTCTTCTGTTCCTTTGACTGGTTCTTTTGTTCATCATGTGACTCAATACTGGTTTCCCTAGATTTAATCTTATTTATCTCAGTTCTGAGCCACTGATATTTACTTCTCACTAATTCAGGTTCATTGGGTTGTGAAGGGAGATGTTTGCTTGTAGACTCTGGTTATTCTCGTCACATGATTGCAGATTCATGCTGGTTCTCTTCCCTAATCTGAGCTCCAGGTGATGAGATGATTTCCTTTGGAGACGCTTTGTCAGGTTGAGTTATCGTTAAAGGTACTGTACTTATTAATGATTTTTCATGTTTAAGGATGTAGTCTTAGTGAGCAAGCTATGATTAATCTGCAATTTCTAAGCTTACCGATGATGATTTCAAAGTAAGCTTTAAGAAAAATGCATGTAGAATTCTCAATTATTCGGGAAGTCTAGTTTGCAGGATTTCTAGGTTTGGGATGATCTTTTGTGCTATTTTTGTTGAGTGTTTTGATGATTCTATCTAGTGTTTGGTTGCTAGAGAATCCCATGATCTCTTCTTATGGTATAGGAGACTTGATAACATTGGTTTTGATCACTTGACCCAAGTTAGCAACCACAACCTTATTTGTGGTCTTCCTAAACTCAAGATGGTTAAAGACTTAGTTTGTGCTCATTGCCAACATAGCAAGATGGTTGTTGCTTCCCATCCTCCAGTCACTATGACTATGATCGAGGCATAGCTTCTTCATATGGACACTATTGGTCGGCTGGTGGAAAGTGGTATGTGCTTTTTGTGGTCGATGACTTTTTGAGGTAATCTTGGGTGTTTTTCTTAGCCTTTAAGGAGAAGACTTTAAATCATTTTTGGGGTTTGGTCAGTAGGTTATCCATTGAGCTCCCTAGTGCCTTACAAGCATTCACAATGACAATGATACAAAGTTCAAGATTTCTACTTTAAGAGGTTTTGTGATGAGTCAGGTGTAGAGCATCTGTTCTTTTCTTCATACGTCCTACAGCAAAATAGCGTTGTAGAGAGGAAGAATCGTACCTTAGTCAAGATGGTTAGGACAATGTTAGATCAGTATGGTACACCTAAAAAGTTATAGGCTAAAGCTATAGCTATTGTGTGCCATGTTTGGAACAAAGTTTTATTTAGATCACACTTGCATCACACTTCATATGAGTTGAGGTATGGGTGAAAGCCCAGTGTCTTGCATATTCATGTCTTTGGTTGCAAATGTTTCATTTTAAATTCTAGGAACCTAGGTAAGTTTGAGTCTCGCTCATCTGATGGTATCTTTGTAGGTTACTTGACTTCTTTATGAGGTTATAGGGTCTAGAACTACAAGATAAGTAGGATTTTAGAGACGTGTGAGGTTACGTTCGATAAAGCTGGTCCTGGTACTAGGCCTAATATCTTTGGTCCAGTTATGCAGTATGAGACCATCTTTGTCGATGATGAGGATGATGGAGATGAGGGTTTTCTACTTGATCCAATCTCATCTAATCCTAAGGTGTCTGCTTCTACCACTGTGCTTCAAGGGAATTAGCCCTTACCTTCTAGAACTTCTAAGGCTTGTGGCTCTGCTTCTACTTTCATAGCTCATGAGGTAGAGGCCACTTCTACATCATATTCATGACCTCTCCGACACATTCAGTGTTCTCATCCTCCTGAGCAGATTATAGGTGACCTTTTGAGCATGTCATGCACTTGAAGTTTAGCTTATCTCACTTCTATCTATACTCTGCCTATGTCACCACATTCGAGACCAAGGATATTTGTCATACACTATCTGATGAGTCCTAGTTCAATGCCATACATGAGGAGTTACAAATTTTTTAGAGAAACAAGGTCTGGTCGCTTGTTAGTCTCCTTAGTGGTCATAATATCATAGGAACCAAATAGGTCTTTAAGAACAAGTAGAATGAGAATGGGGTAATCATTTAGAACAAAGCTAGATTGGTAGCTTAGGGCTTTACCCAGGTTGAGGGTTTAGATTTTGAGGAGACATTTCCCCTGTATCTAGACTATATGCCATTAGGATTTTTCTTGTAGTTGCAACATCTAAGAGTTTCAAGCTGTACTAAATGGATGTCAAGAGTAGCTTTCTCAATGGGTATATTGAGGAAGAGATCTATGCTAGACAGCTTTCAGGTTTTAATAACCCTAAATACCTAAACCATATCTTTAAGCTTTCTAATGTTTTATATGGATTTAAGCAAACCCCTAGATCTTGGTATGAGAGATTTAAGTCCTATCTTTTGAGTCATATGTTTAAGATGGGTAAGATAGATAAGACCTTGTTGATTCATAGGTATGGCAATGACCTTCTGCTCGTTAAGATTTATGTAGATGACATTATCTTTGGTGGCTCCTCTCATACTCTTGTTTCTCAGTTTTTTGATGCCATGAGCACATAGTTTGAAATGAGTATGATGGATGAGTTGAGCTTCTTCCTCAACTTCCAGATCAAGCAGACTTGGAAGGGTACTTTCTTGCATCAAGACAAGTACACACGAAATCTCCTGAGATGCTTTGACATGTCTGATAGAAAACCGGTGTTGACTCCGATGGCGACCATGACCACACTTGATCTTGGTGGCGAGCCTATAGATCAAAATGAGTACCATAGCATGATCAGCTTCCTCTTGTACCTCACCTTCAAGGTTGGACATACACTTCACCTTGTGTCTGTGCACTCGTTTCAGGCTTCTTCTTGCCCATCTCATCATCAGGCAGTGAAGCGTATCTTTAGGTACCTTCGAGCTACTCTAGACTATGGTATCTGGTACTCTTTCGCTTTCTGTCTTTCCCTTAGAGTCTACTCTGACGTAGACTTTATTGGCTATAGGATAGGTAAAAAGAGTACTTCTGGTACTTGCCAATTCATTGGCGCTTCTCTTATTTCTTGGTTATCTAGGAAGTAGTTAGGTGTTGAATAGTTCACTACAAAGGCCAAGTATGTTGCAGCCACTAGTTGCTGTAGTCAAGTATTTTGGGTGGTTTCAACCTTGCGAGACTTTAGGTTAGCAAAAGATAGTGTTTCACTTTTCTGTGACAACACTTCTACTATTAACATTGTTAAGAACCTAGTACAACACTCTAGGGCCAAGCACATAGATATTCGATATTATTTTCTTAAAGACCATGTGGAGAAGGGTGATATAGAGTTTCAGTTTATTGAGAGTGACCATCAGTTAGCTGATACTTTCACCAAGCCTTTAGATAGCTTGAGGTTCACGGCTTTGTACGGGAGAGCTTGGGTTTGTGTGTCCTTATGGCATACTTTGAGGGAGAGCATCATGTACTTTCTGTATCATATGTTCATTTACTTCTTGTTTTACTCTCTACACTATATTTATGTGTGTTCTTGGGTTAGACTCTCTAACATAGACCAGAGTTATTATCATACTATGTAGTTTAGATTTCTTTTTCTCATCTTGTGGCTTTAGGATGCTGTTTATTAGTTGTTCTCTTCTCACTAGGTTGAGTTCATTCACTTCTTATAGGTCTAGCAGGTATTAGGCCCCCTAAGTAGAGAGAGAATGAGTTTACTCCCTTGTGTTTAGATGATCAGCTAGTCCTAGAGTCATATGGGGTGGATGAGAGCGGGTTTGAGCCATAATAATCCCACTATTTTATTTTTTTATGGATTGCCATTTGTTCGTTTCTCGAGCTTCTTTTGTCTTGCTTATAGCTTTGGTTCAGGGGGAGTTCATTTAAAATTTTCTTGAGCTTAATTTTGATATAACTCAACTTAAACTAAAACGTCTCTAAAATTGACTCACTTGTTGAGGGGGAGTTTGGATCTTTATTTTGTTAATCATGCATATCATATACGCATGTGTAATATACTCACTTAGAGGATAATGTGCTTTGTCTATTATTCATGATGAAATTTTGCTTCATACCATATACACCACACTACCACAATGAAGTGCATTGCTAGTTTGTTTATGTCTAGATATGTGTCATTTAGCTTATCAATGCTTGAAATTAAATGTCAACATGAGATTTGTTGAAACTTTGATGAAACTTGTAGTTTTTTACTTGCTATTTCGATTCTTAATGCTTATGCCATGTCCTTAGATAATCTGAATTTTTGCCAGAGTCCCTAGAGTAGCATGGGCTTAAGCTATGTTGAATTATGTTTGAACCTTATGTAAATATACTTGTAGTTAAAATGCAAACAAAAGGAAAGAAATTGAAAAATAAATATTGTAAAGATATGAGAACAACCTCACCATAAAATGAAAAATGTTGAAAATTACAAAAGATGTGGTTCAATCCTACCTTGCAAAAGATTGTTTGATCCCCCCTTGCAAACATAAATACGAAATAAAAATGAGCTTTAGGTTCCTTCATGAACTTGTAGCACATCTAAAGTGTTGAATAGGTTGAAATTATGCTAAAAACTTGGTACTTGTGTAATCATGGAAAACTTAGTATTAAATTATGCAAATTGCTTATCTTGCTAGCTAGTTTTTGCTTTATGCTATATATTTAGTTATGAACTAGTTTAGCAAGTTCTAAATTGAGGTGGCTTAGTGCAATACTTTGAACTTCATATTCGTGTTGAATAATATATAAAGCTCTTTAGGTTTGAATTCCCATGCATTTCACACATACTTGCTCTCTTTTGTGCTCATTGGCATTAAGTAGTCCCTTGATGACTAAATTGACAAAGGAGGAGAGAAATGTACGCAAAATGCATGTTAATTTGGCTAAACATGAAAAATAAAAATGACTTAGTGCTAATCTCAACCATAATTGAGCTTAAATGCGCAACAAAATGATTTTCAAATGAAGTTTAGGTCATTTGCATATTATCTTTTTCATTTGATCATTTTTTGAGCACTTTTGTGGATTTTGGTAGTCTTTGGAGCTTTTGAGCAGAATTTGTTTTTAGTGTTGAGCTTCGTTCTATTTTGGCAACATGGTCATGATTCCTTGCTTCATTTCTGGACCAAGTTAGTCTCTTGACAAACTTCTTTTCTTTTAAAACCTTCAATTTGTATTTTGATGCGGATTATCAACGTATTTATCAAGGGGGATTGAGAGACCATGTGGAGGCCCTCTCCATGTTATGATGAATATTTGACAGCATTTGGAACTTATTGGTGAATGTTTGAGAGTTGTTGAAGTTGATGAAGTCAAGTTTTGAGTTTCAGCTAGGTTGCATAGATGTTATGATGTATGTTTTCACTAATGATGTACATGTGCGTGGCACTTGTGCTAAGGAAATGATTTTTTCATCTTTGTCGACTGTAGGTTGACTTGATGGTTTGGATGATCATTGACATGGGATCGGGAGCAAGCTTGGAGAGCTTGGTATTCAAAACGATCATGGAGGTCGAGGAGATTATCAAGGATCAAGTCTGGTCATGAAGATGGAGTCTTCATGAAGATGGCGTGAAATGGGTCCATGCGGTAACTCAGGGTGACTTGGCAGTGCCCAAGTGTCGGCGAAGCGTTCCGATGGTGTTTGGAGCTCGAGACACAAGGAGTAAACGTGACAAGTTAACGAGGAGTGAAGACCGTCAAGATAGAGCAGTGTGGTAGCTTCAGGTGGAGTCAACATAAGGGCATTGTTGTAATTGGCATATTACCGAGAATATTTCAGATGGAGAATACTGTGGTATACTCTTGGATATAGTTTAGGGTTATATAAACTGGGTGCGATAAGTTGTGTAGAGCCGAGGGTTTAGATTTTGCAATAATTGCTTTGTAATACGTGCTAAGCAATGTGTTATAATTGTAGCTAGTCGAGAGGGGTATTCTAGGCAAGGCAAAGAGTTGGTTGAACCCTAAGTGGATATGAATAAGTAGAGAGAGTTAATCTTAACCCTTGAGGTGATACAAGGGTTGAGGTTGCTATGAGAGGGCTATAAATAAAGGGTAGAGGTATGCCTCCATCGCCAAGTTTTTGTGAGGGATTTAGGGTTTTTCTTATGCTCTTTTATGCTTTGCCTACCAGAAAGTGTGGCTTTTTAATCCTTCCTCTCAAAACAATGATAGTCTCAAGTTCATTCATATTCTAAAATTTATTTTATTTCTTACAATTTCTAGCTTTTCTTTGTTACAACTTGAGTTTCTCTTCCCTTTCTTCTACTTGTTGTAGTTCTATTGGATCTAAGATATGTAAGAGGTTGAGGAGTTCATCAAAAACATATCCTAACCAAGTAAGATCCGTTAGAACTCACTCTTGATCAAGTTGTGTTTGTAATAACCATGTTCTTGAGCTGAAATTGCTATTTTTGAAGTAGCTTGAACTATTTAGATGAAAGGTTGATACTTTGGACATTGCCTTGCAATTCCTTTTCAAATCATAGCCTTAAGATCATTTCCTATCCATGGTTCAATTTTATCAATTTTGGATAAATATATCTTGAGTTCTTGAGGTTTCTCCATGGTCAAGTTGCTGGAATTGTTGTTTTGATGCAACATTAACTTTGAGCAAGAAAGGTCCCTCCCTTGGGCTTTTATTTTACAATTCCTTTTGGAATCATAAACCTGAAAAACTCATCTTACTATTGTTCATGTTCATCAATTTTGAGTGAGTAGATCTTTTGTTCTTGAGATTTCTTAGCGGCCAAGTTTTTAAAATTCCCGATTTTGGTGTAATGTGAACTTGGAGCAAGAAAGGTCTCGCCATTAGGCTTTACTTTGCAATTCCTTTTGGATTTACAACCCTGAGGACTTCATCTTACTATGATTCTAGATTAATCAATTTTGGTTAAGTTTATATCGAGTTCTTGTGGTTTCTTAGCAGCTAAGTTTCTAAAATTCTTGTTCTATTCTTTCTGTTCTTAGTGTTCTTGAATTTAGTGTCTTTCTCAAAGCACTTGAGTTCAGGAGATGAAATACCTGAGTCAGGAAAATTTAATTGTTGCCTATTTACCCCTTCTAGTCACCATAACCGATCCTTCATGGTACTACTACAACTTGTTGGTCGGTAGTACTGCAGAGCGGTATAACCGTATTTGTTGTACGATAGTATCGCTTAGTGGATGACTGCACCATGAGATCGAAACTACCAGAGTGCGGTATGATCGCACTTTAGTTGGAGGTAACTAATATTCAGAGAGGTGCCTTTTGAATCATTTTCTCTCCTCTGAAAATCGGTACTACCATAGTTGAGGTGCGGTACTACCACATGGATTAGTACTACCAAGCAGTATGAGTGTGGTACTATCGATATTTGATTCAGTGATTAGTTTCTATGCATTTAATGAACCTTTAGTAGCCGTTAAACAATAGGTATGGTAGTACCGCATCCTTTTTTTTGGAGATTTCGATCTCAACGGACATCCTAGTGGTTGGAGGCTATAAATACCTCCTCACCAGCAACAAGGAGCTCTCCTTGGACCTCATTGAATACACTTGAGCTCTTGCTACTCTTTTCAACACATTTGCTCTATTTTTACATTTTGAGGTTGTTGAGAGCATTCAAATGCATTGCATCATTTAGTTAATCATTATGGCACTTTGAAACCTTCAAGCAAACATCATTTGCTCATTATTCTTGGTGGTTGCCGACACCTAGATGACTTAGAGGAGTTTGTGCTGTGGTCTCTTCAAAGAAGATTGTGAAGAAACCTAACACGATTATGAGCAATGTGGTGCTCACCATCTTCAGAGTAGAGGAAGTGCAACCCTAGTGGAACTAATGTTGTTAGGCTTAATTTGTGGAGCTAGTTCAATCCGTTTGGGCTAAACTCAACATGGATTAGGAAAAAACCAGCAAGTCTTTGAGATCACAGGAAACATCGCATGTCATTGTTGTGGTTTATCTCTCTTGTCTTTACTTTCTGCATTTACATTTCTAGTATTTATTAGTTTGACTTGTGTAGCTAGAATTGTATCTAGTTTAGACATATGCTTGTGGTGCCTTAGTGATATCTAGAGGATTTAGGACTTGCTTGTGCAAAACAATATTAATTAGTTCATGCTTGCTATAAAATTGTGATTTAGCAAAAAGTATTTAAAAATCTTCTATTCACTTCCTCTAGTCGGTTATCTTTGATCCTATTCTTTTGGAAAATAGACACCAAACACTTATGTAGGTGTGTTTAAGGATATCTTTGCAATATGTGTCACTTAATTTGGAGTTGGGCTAGCGTTTTCTAATGCTCTTAAGTGGTCAAATTGGCGATCTGACTAGCGTTGGGCTAGTGGTCAAACCGATCCGCTGTTACGAAGGTAAGTTTGAGGCAAGTTGGATGGTCTGACCAGCCGGTGGCTGGCGGTCAAACTAACCCTATAGGTTTAGTGTGCTGAGTATTAGAGTATTGAGTTGGGTTGAGTGTCTACGACATGGGAGTCGTTGGTTGTGTTGTGTTTTGTTGTATTGCATGATGCATAATTTGGCTAATGTGTGTCAAATGCATGGAACTTATGCTCGAAATCGAATTGCTTGGTCTTTGGATGTGCAGGTGGCTTGGAGAGCTCTAATGGGCAATGGCAGTAGACTGGGTCTAGGCAAGTGAGCTAAGGTTTGTGTAGTCGGGTAATTTCAGGCGAGGTTATATGGCTCAAGCGGGAAGCACAGAAGACAGAACGATCATGGTGGGGTTAGTTGGTGCATGTGGTGTGCTAAGTAACAAGGTTAATGCACGTAGACATGGTTTAGGAGAGTTTGAATGCATAAAGATGTAATGGCTGGTCATTGGGTACTACAGTCTATGTGTCAAAGTATGTGAAGATGCTTAGATGGATTGGATTGGTGTTTTCAGAGTGAGTGTTTTCAGATGGATTGGATTGGTGTTTTCAGATTAACCCAAATTCCAGAGTGAGTGTTTTCTAATGCTCTTAAGTGGTCAAATTGGCGATCTGACTAGCGTTGGGCTAGTGGTCAAACCGATCCGCTGTTACGAAGGTAAGTTTGAGGCAAGTTGGATGGTCGACCAGTGGTGGTGGTGGTCAAACTAACCCTATAGGTTTAGTGTGCTGAGTATTAGAGTATTGAGTTGGGTTGAGTGTCTACGACATGGGAGTCGTTGGTTGTGTTGTGTTTTGTTGTATTGCATGATGCATAATTTGGCTAATGTGTGTCAAATGCATGGAACTTATGCTCGAAATCGAATTGTTTGGTCTTTGGATGTGCAGGTGGCTTGGAGAGCTCTAATGGGCAATGGCAGTAGACTGGGTCTAGGCAAGTGAGCTAAGGTTTGTGTAGTCGGGTAATTTCAGGCGAGGTTATATGGCTCAAGCGGGAAGCACAGAAGACAGAACGATCATGGTGGGGTTAGTTGGTGCATGTGGTGTGCTAAGTAACAAGGTTAATGCACGTAGACATGGTTTAGGAGAGTTTGAATGCATAAAGATGTGATGGCTGGTCATTGGGTACTACAGTCTATGTGTCAAAGTATGTGAAGATGCTTAGATGGATTGGATTGGTGTTTCGGGCTATCGGATCCTTTGGACGAGCCGCTTTAAAAAGCGTGTGTGTAAAATGCAGTATGGTGTTAGGTTAACGGGTTAGCTTATGTAAGTGGACGAAATTCAACTAGAGGTGCTAGTTAGGGTTTCTTGTGAACCTCCATATATAAGGTGGGAGAGGTGTTAGCTTAGTGGCTAAGCTTTGGAGAAGCCTTAAAGAGAATAGGGTTAGGGTTTCTTAAGAGAAACTTTGTGTGTGTGCTCTATAGAGAGGATGCTCTTTCCTCCAAGAGTGGAGTGGCTTTAAATATTCATTTCCAAGTGAATAAATATTCAAATTTTGTCCAAGTGAGTTTTGCCATGGATTTCTCCTTTTACTTTTTATTTGTTTGGTTTTCTTCTTTGGATTTTCTCCCTCCTTGATATGCTAGTTCCCAAGGATGTGTGGATGATGGGAGAACCTCCTAGAGGCTAGATCCTTGTTGGTGATTCTTGTGCCTTACAAATAGTTATCTGCAAGCACATGAAAATCGTCGCGTAGTACTTCACCTTGGAGTATTCCAAGGTATCGTATTTGTTCTCAGGAAGCTCTGTGGCTCGAAGATATCAACTTAACTATTTAACTACTTATCTCTCAACTCTCTATAATAGGGCATTGTTTAAACGATAAGTAACAACTCTAGATAAGTTCCATCGGTAGGTAGCTAGCCAAGAGTCTTTAGCGAGTAGGGGTAGGAGTGAGTGGAATAGTGGTCTTGTTCTTTTTCGAGTAGAGGAAAATGATATATATATATATATATATATATATATATATATATATATATATATATATATATATATATATATATATTTAAGTGTTGTCACCAACTTAGCATAACTTACAGGGATGTGGCTAGACTAATCCCAAAGTATCTTTGGATAACACCTTATAGTCGTGCACTAATATAAGAGTTTAAGCTCTATACACGTATGATTAAAAGTGGCGAATTAGGATTAAGTGCTAGCAACCAAGCCTGAAGTGTGTATAGCCCCAGCGCTAAAGCTCATAAGCAACTATACAATGAATGCGCTATGCCTCGGGCCCAAGGGTAGCTCGGCCCTTACACTACAAGACATACTGGTACTACTAGTCGGGTCCTATGTCAATCCACAAAAAGATGACAAGATACTAGATAATGACCTCTTTATTGAAATGATTATTCCCTCTTACAAGGTAAAGTAGGTACATGGAGCTTGGCACATGTCAGGATACCGAAGAGGGTGACTCTGGAACCGTTGGCACGTAGGCTGACTCTTTTCCTACTATCCTACTGGGCTACTAGAGACTCTGGCATTGCTACACTACCATAGGACTTATTCTAGAGTAGAGTGGTGGTGTGTGATCAATATGGATTGGATGGGGTTCAGTTCTTGAAAAGGAGGTGGTAGCCCCTACTTATACCCTTGGCCAACTAGCCAAGGTCGGTTGGGCTGCCAACCAAGTGTCGTTCATACGCGACTGTGGCCGAAGGTCAATGGATAGAGAGACATGTGGTTGGCCGAGGGGCATTGATGGGCTAGCTGGCCGAGTGTAGATGGTTAAGATCTCCCCCTTTTAGCGTGAAGCTGAGTCCACACACATGCTTCGCTTAGGGAGTAGCCAACCTGGCTAGGTGGCCAAGTCTCCTTGACTTGGTTAAGGTAGTTAGCTACTTGGGCCAAAGGCGGTGCAGCCTTGGCCAGCTAGCCTAGTGGGCTTGGTCGGCCAGTGGGCCCTCTTGGCCCATATTGTCATGCTGTTGGCCAGTTGGCCGGCCAACCTAGGGTTGGGCCAACTGGTCCACTGATGCGGTCCAATGCTCTTTTGAGTGTTTTCTAGTGTTTTCTTTTTTTTAATATATTTTCCTGCAAAATATGTTAATGTGCAAAATATATGAAAATAATGGCATAAATGTGCATGATCAAAGTTTAAACCATCACTTTTGTTGTGTCTTTTGCCGGGTTTTGGGGGGTAAAATATGCGTAAATCTAGTGTGAACAATCCCATCCATCTAGGCAACCCTATAGCAAATTCTTAGTGTTTGCCTCAGTTTGGCTCAAGAAAGGGTGATTTTGGGGCTTTTGATCTTGAGGGCTTTTTGGCTTGGGTTCTTGCTGTTGTTAGGCTTGCTAGCACGTGTCGGAGTAGATCCAATGTCATCTTGACCATTTTTTACCCACGAGCAAGTCTTGATTCAAATTAATATGTTTTGATCTATTTTTGTGTAAACTTTGGCAATAATCTTCTTGATCTTTGATTGAAATAGGTTCTTAACATTCTAGAGAAGTTGTATGCTAAATTTCAAGTTATTTGGAGCTATGGTTTGAACATTGTATAAATTTTTCTCTCTAGCTATTGTGTTGATTTTATCGAGAGGTCAGACCGCCCATGTAAGAGAGGTTAGACCACCCAGAGGAGAGGTCAAACAGACCCTACTTGATCAGACCGCCCATTACACTGTAGGCAGACTGCCTAGGCATGTTGAGATTCATTTGGCTCGGTTTTTCTTTGAACTTTCCTTGTGGGTGCTTAATCTCTGATATCTATAACTTTATATAGCTATTAGAGTGAAAAGCTTTTATTATAATTTGGGAAAAGATTTTCAGAAGGCATTTGATAATATTGGCTCCTATTCACCCCCCTCTAGTCGTTGTTTTCAGTCCTACACAATTATATGCAATCCATGGAATGAAATTTAGGAAAGATTCATTTGGGTTAGTTTTTAGTACAACTTTTCTTTTCATTTTTAATAATTAAATAAAAAACTAATGGATCTGTCAAGGATTACTTCTTCCTTAAAGAAAAGAAAAATATTAATATTGCCCTTACTGTTTTTAAGAATACATTGAGGATGTATACCGCACGCTCACTCCACTAATACCATATTACTCTAACTTTATTCTTGATTTCTTTGGCTTTCATTAGGGCATTGATGATGCTTCATGTAAGATGTCCATTTGGAAAGCTACCTTATAGATTTGAGCTGACGAGGGGAGAGGGGTTTTAGAAGCTCATGGAAGCAAGAAATGATCCCTTCACCCAAAATAAGGACAAGTCAATGACAAAAAAAATCCATTGGAGTGTAGCCATCCTCTCATGACGCGGCTTGTGGGGCCTAGCTATATGAATCTAGCCACGGCCACATGCAAGTGTTAACCATGACCAACACAGAGGTGACTAGGATGACAACGAAGTAATGGGCATGTTCTTTTGTGTTGCAACTGGTGGCTTTGGCTGTTCGTGAGAGAGAATGGAGTAAGAGAATCTCGCATACGATTTTAGTCGATATAAATGAAGTTGATATAGTATTTACTACAATCAACTTATAAATCTCGTCTTAAAAAGATACTCCATTTGAAAGTTAGTTATTGCAAAAAAGTATTTCATTGTAGAAAAATCAAAATCAGAAAACGAAAAAAGAGGCCAACAACGAGTGACCACACAAGCTCGACTAGGAACACAACGGCAAGGGACTTCAGTGGCTGGTTTAGGCTAGATCTACACCCCAGTGAGCCAGATGTGGTCTCATCATGTGGTCAATATTGGCTAGTTTGGATAGGGTGGAGGAGGGTGGTGGAAGCAAGGGAGGTTGGTGGTTGTGCTGGCGACGATGAGTGAGGAGGAAGGAGGACATCTGTGCACTTGAGGGTGGTCTGTGAGGGAGGAGGAATGTGCCAAAGGCCAACAACGATAGTGTAGATGGGCGAGCGACGGTGGTGAGAGAATGGAAGGAGAGCGAGGGGTGATCGGAAAGTGGTGGTGGGGAGTATTTGAAAAAGTAAACTGGCAAGTGGGCCATTAAGGAGACAAACTACAAAAGATGATGCATAGCGAGTTGGCAGTAGCTTCTAGTTGCCGGCCCACATGGCATTGCTCGTGTCCTTGGCAAGCCCACATGCGAGAAGAAATCATGGCGTCTCTTTGGATGGTAGATACCCCTCCTTCTCATCAGTTTACACTGACCAGAGCGGCTGCTTTACATTTACACGATCCGAGTACGGCGGCTACGATTCGGTCGTGCTCGAGGCTCGAGCAAATCCACCGAGTCGAGTCTAATTCTTCCCTGGTTCGACTCCCTGCTCGAGCCGGGCCAGCACCACCAGAAGCACGTGGCCGTCTTTGTCGTCACCGGCCACGTTAGGCTCGTGCTCAGGACGCTCCGGCGACGCTGCAGCTTGAGGACCAGTTCTGCTGGCTGCTGCACGGCTCCACGGACACTCCAACCAGCTCGGTTGAGGTGCCGCAAGAGGAACAAGTGCTCTCTTTGGAGTGCCTGGTTTGTTTGTGCAATGTACGGTACTTGCCTTGTACGAGGCGTACGGACGGATTGTGCCGGTTCAATTTGAATTAAAATAGCTCATCGTAACAAATTAACCGGTCCACAACAGTTCGTTCTCGCAGAATTTAATAAGAATCAACTCAAAGAAATGAATATCCGTTGGATTATGCACTTACTGTTCATCAAATTTCTTTTTTAAAATAGAAAGCATACGATTTTGCGACTTTTAATGCAAGCCTATACCAAAAGTGGCCTTTTCCCCTAAAGAAGGTGGGCTTTTTGAGAACGAGATGGGCCTAAGAAGGCGATCGGAAACGTCTCTTGCCGCGTAGATACCTTGGCTTGGTTTTGTCCATCCGATTCGCGTCCTAGGATTCCTCGTCACCATGGTACTTGATCGGCGATCAGCTACTAAGCATTTCCGTTGATCAAAGCCCCCCTTTGAGACGTAAGATTCTCGTGCTAACCCATCTCTCGCGCGTGGGAGCATGTTAATTAAGTGATGTTTTTTTGTCGGTATAAAAGGGGAATTACCTTTCCTTTTTAATAACAAATGGACAAAACATACAGTTTGTGGTACAAAATATGGCACACAAATCACGTACTTGTCGAGTTAAATCTTTTGCTTGATCCCGACCCAAATGGGTTTGTCCCATTTTAATTACCTAGAACAATGCCCCTAGAACTGTGTCTTCGACATCGACCGCAATTTTGTATCTGGTATATATATAATGGTGTAATTCTAGGCGATGATCAGAAGGCTCTCCATGTTGACCCGTCCATTTCCAGCTGCTGCGGCTGCTGCAGCTGATCGCGTTCCATGTCCACCTTCGCCACCGAGCTTCCGAACAAGGCATCGCCTCCGACGTCTCGCGGCCCAGCGAAGGCGGTGCCGGGCAGCCCCGGCGCCGCTGCCCAGGGGAGCATGGCGGCTGCCGCGGCCGCGCCCTGGTTTGCCGCCGCCATCCAGCTCATGTACGCGCCCACGTCGAACCTGTGGCCGAAGTTCTCGCCGGCGCCATGGCAGAGCGCGCCGGAGGAGCTCGACGACGCGTGCGTCGCGGCCGGGGTGAAGCTGCCGAGGATGGAGGAGACGTCGAGCTCCCCGAGATCGCCGAGGGAGGCGTTGGTGTCGTTGCATGGGGAGTCCATCGTGGGGCTGCCTTGTGGTGGCCTCATCTTCACGGTTTGGCACTTCTTGAACACCCTGCAGACCACCCAGTCCTCCTTCCAACCAAAATAAAAAGAACACATCTCACAAATTTGCAACGTATCACATAAGAACTTCGATTCTTCCAACAAAAACATTTCGCTCTCTCTAAAAGGACATTTCCCTTAAGTTGCAGCCTTGCAGCATTGCTCGGTAACTAGTTTAAGAGAACTTCTTCCAACAAAAACATTTCACAAGTTCAAGTTGCAATACTATTTCTTAAATTAAAGTTCTACCTTGTTTGGTCTGTAGGGGAACTTGTTCTGGAGCCTGTACTCGTGCATGACCCAGCTGGTCTTCTCGCCTTTGGGAGCTCTCCCCCTGTAGAAGACTAGGGTTTTCTTCATGCCCACAAGCATGCCGCAGTGGAAGATCTCCTTGTCCTTGCCGGTGGTCTTCCAGTAGCCAGAGTCGGTGGCGCGGTTGGTGCGGATGCCGGTCGGGTATTTCCGGTCGCGCATGCTGAAGAAGTACCACTCTTTCTCCCCCATGCTAGCTTTGCCTACAAATTAATTAAGTGGCATCCATATATATGTCATTAAGCAGTACGTGAACAATGTACGTGCATGCAGATGCAGGCACTGCCAAGGCCCAAGAGACAAGAGTAACTGATAAATCAACCTTGACCGGTCCACATGCAGTGCAGGTGCGACAACGACTAAGTCAAATAATACGTAGATGTAGATCAATTAATGCGTGCGTAATAGTAGTAGTAGGCACCTCAATACTGTATCTAATGATCGAACTAGGTCCAGGCATACTACCAATTCCCACCAAATCATCAGAAGGGAGACAACTAAGGTCCAAAATTACGTAACGAAGATGCAGGCAATGCGCATCAATTCCAGTTAATTTTGTGCTGCACACAAATGAAGGCAAGTATGAACTCTACTTTTCCTGGAACGAGCATAGAGAATGAGAATATAATCAGCGCATTGCATGCACACATCAAACTCAATTCAAGTTGTTTAAATTGTTCAGATAATTTTCAGATGTAGCGAGCACAGGACGTATGCAGCAGGGAAAATTGTATCGGTTCAAAAATTTTATTGGAGGGCAGCAATACGACTGGTAACCGTTAGTTACCAGAAATTTCAGAATTTTTCGGCAAAAATTTTAATTGAATTTTGAATTTTTAGATGAATTTTGATGAATCTGATTTTTTTTTTGCTTGATATAAAATTTTACCGCTCTCCACCGATAAGGCCGTTAACCGTCGAATATTGTTGAAATTTCTGCGAAACAAATTTCCCTGATATGCAGTACATACCAGTGGATAGATACTTACTCGGGAGGTCCCATGGCTCGCACTTGTTGAGGTCGACGTCGGCGATGGCGCGGGTGGCGAAGGCGAAGTCGGAGACCTTGCGGGTGAGGTAGTAGGTGACGAGCTCCTCGTCCGTCGGGTGGAACCGGAACCCGGGGGGAAGGCCCTCCTCCATCCTCAACTTCCGGCAGCTAGCTAGCGCGCGCGCTCACTCTCTGCCAGCCGAGCCGACTGCACTTGCAGAAGCAGCAGCAGCTACAGCCAGCTGCTAGCGCGTGCAGCAGGAGACACCGCCTATATATAGATCACCAACAAGGGTGCACATGTGTAAGTGAAGACAAGGCAATGGTACAATCAATCAATAAATTAATTAATGGCACATTGGCAGTACACTTGTTGTTGTTCTTCTTCTAGACCCGGCTCCAGGTCTCAACAACCACAGCACTGAGAGCGACGGGAAGGACTATTGATGGCGGCGACAGGCCGATCGAGCGGAGGAGAAAGGGGGGAAGAAAGAGAGATCCATGATTTCACGGGCGATCGATCGATGTATCCATAGGCATCGCGACACAGTTTTTTCCAGCCAACTCCAACCACCTCCACCCACCTCCCCGGCGACCTGGCACTAGCCAAGCCAGCCAGCCAGCTACGCACGGCAATAACAATATATAACAGCTTGCTAATCACACTTGTTAATTGAGTGGATAAGACGATGTGCAATCAGGCAGTAAGCTGTAGCCTTTTCGGACGTACGTGCGTGCTGCCTCAGATCTAGTCGCCACAGATTAGACTAGTTTTCGTTTTGGTTTTACGCCGAATTTGGCTGATCCTTTCCGTCCTCTCGCGCGCAATTGTCGGCGAAGAAAACAAACTAGCTAGCTAGCTAGCTAGCTGCTAGTGCAGCCAGCTCGCACGTGCGGATGCGCTATATATTTTTGTCTAATTTGGTTGGTGCAGTACAAAGCCGCGATGGTCGTCGGGAATATATTCTCCATCGATCATGCAGCAGGTTTGATAATACCCTCTCTGTTGGTTCCCTAGCCGAATTAAGAACATCTAAGACGCACGAAAGTGAGATCGGGGAGAATCAATATCGGTGAATCTGCGCTTACTCTATTCCATTTTTCAGCAACAGCCTTCCTTTGCCAATCAGCAAAACGGAAACAATTGTGGCGACACTGCTCGATCGAAGCTGTACATTTTTCGTTTCAATAATTGGAACACCCCAACTTCTTCAGCTTTTCAAAGTTTTTGGTCGAAATAAAGTTTTCTAAAGTTTTCCTTGATTTTATTTGAATTAATA
This sequence comes from Melocanna baccifera, assembly GCA_036346265.1. Classification (NCBI taxonomy): domain Eukaryota; kingdom Viridiplantae; phylum Streptophyta; class Magnoliopsida; order Poales; family Poaceae; genus Melocanna; species Melocanna baccifera. Next base: position 31,282,395 of record CM070682.1, on the reverse strand, counting down.
AAGCTTAATTAGAAATTTAAGAAATAAAAATGATTTAATATTAATAAACCAAGCATCAATTAAATCCCAAAGTTTTTATTTGAGTTCCTGGTGTTCTAAGGTATTTTCTAATTTTTTTTGAGTTCATTTGCTATTTTTCTTAGCTTATTTGAATTTCCTATATTTTATAAAAATAAAAAACTAATTTAAATTACTTGAAATCAATCGGGCCCAAATTCTCCTTGCGCATCTATATTCTCTCTCCTTGGCCAAGTCTGACTCACCCATGCACCAGCCTAGCTTTGGGGCCCAGCCCAGTCGTTACATCCACGACGCGCAGGCATGCACCACATTTCCCAGTACCCCGCTATCCCACCTATCGGGATCATCGTCTTTGACACAAATTCTTCATAGCTGCCATGCTGGAAAGGGACTTCGCCTCCTACACCGCCTCTCTGTGCTATAAATAGCATCAACACGGTTTGTTGTTTGCACCACAAGCCGCTCACATCTCGTAATACCCTAGCCGTTGCCTTGGATTCACTGCCACCTCCTTGGATTCGAGTTGGAAGCTTCGTCGCCATTGCTAACTTCAATGAGAAATTCTATCACCTCTAGTGAGTTTCAAGATTTGTCGTCGTTGTCTCCAGCACTGCCTCGCCACCCTCCATCTCGCACGCCATCTAGATTTGGTCGAAGATCATCAGATTTACCCATTCATGGAGACCCAATCGCTCATTGCTGCTTTTTTCTCACCATCAGTCATGTTCGATCATCGTTGACCTCAGCGGGCTCATCGTTGAGTTTATTGTCATCTGCTTGTCCAGATCTGCTAGCCATGTCGCTGGAAACCTCACCGTCTATTGTCACGCCTTTCGCCTGAGTTAGTGCCACCACTCACTATCTACCCTAGGGTTCTGAGTGGTATTGCCATTGATGTGTCCATGTCACCGCCTCATTGTTGCGTTGCTTGCATGTTCGCTGAGTCAGCCACCACATCAGCACCTGAAACCCTAACCCTAGATTGGCTCACCATAGACCTAGTCCATTGTGCACCGAGCCCCTGACACATGGGTCTTACCTATCAGCCTCTCTCGATTTTCCAAAAATCCAAAAAAGTAATATTTGCAAAATATTCCATAGGCCCCGCCTGTCAGTCTTAGTACTCTATCTTCTTTCTTTTTTCTGACTTTCTCGGCCTATCCAACTTTTGAAAAGTCTATTCTCTTTCATACAATCTCTATTGTGCTTGTTCAAGTTTCTAAATTCAACTCCTATCTTTCAGTAATTTTTAAATAAGTTTTAGAGTTTATTTGTGTTTTCTCTCTTTTCGCGTAGACACTGACACACTGGAAGCTTTCGGAGGAGAAGGAGAAGCAGTAGCTCATGACTAGGACCTTTTTGAAGGCAAGTTGTGCTACCTTGATCATGTTGCACTTAGTTTTAAAAAATTATTTCGTATTTTAAAGTATTATGAATTGCTATGTTGATACAACATTTATTTACTCGGGAGGTAGATATGAACCCTAGTTGTTGTTTATCTACCTTGCTTATTTGTATGCCATGATCCATTATCACCCTAAAATGTTCATACTAGTTGGTCAATACTATAGTACCAATGTGGTGGGTTTAGACTTGCTTAGCCATGGTGGGTTATTGATATCATTTTGGAATATCAAATTACATCTAACTAATGGTATATGGAATTACCTTGTGAATAGCTGTGTGCACTATGTGTTATCTATGATGGGATGTATTGCACCCCAAAATTGACTAGTGAATAAATGATATAGACTAGAGCGATTGAAAGAAATATATGCCCATGCGATGTGACAATATTGAGAATCTTTTATGTAGTTAGAGAATTGGGTGGCATCACCCTGGTCAATTAATGACTTAACTTTGTGCCCCAATAGAAGTGAACCTCCTAATATAACCACATGCTTTGTGGGAATGGCTAGCTTAGTAAGTTACTGAGTTTTGGTAATTGACTCATCAGGTTATATGTCAAGCTTCGTGCTAGGGTTGGAGTAGTTGCATATGTTGGGTTACATCATGGATGGTTTCTATTCTCAAATCCAATGTTGAGCTCCGAGCCTACTTGTATGTGTTAGAGTGAGATTGCCAGGTTTAAGCTTGATGGGAGGGGTCACTGCTGAGGCAAAGTTTCCAAAAAGTTTTGTTATGATCTTCTTAGTTGCATGTTTAAGGATGCGTGTCGTTGGCTAACAGTGTGAATTGATCGTATCATGTAGGAAAAGCTGTATAATCTATGCAGAGTGTTAATAAATCTATTCGAATAGCTGTGTTCAATGTCATGGACATGCTCGGGAATTTCACAAGGGGAGTATATTTTCATAAACAAAACTAGAAAGCAAAAACTATATAAATCTGAAAGATAAGCAATGTGCGATAATATTCTACTTCTGTTATTTATTACTATTGTTTTCAAATTATGCTTTTAATCTATTTATTGTATTCACAAATCATTTTAGCTTTGTGCAAAATAATCCAGGATAGCACCTTCGTTGTAATAAGCCTTGTATCTATATATTGCATTATGTGTGCACAATTTGTTGAATACTCCATGTACTCATCCTTGCTACAATCACAACTTAGTTACTGGAGAAGATGAGTCATCACTACTCTTCAATGAAGAGTTCAATGAGGAAGGTTAGTCGCTAGGTCAAGCACTTCAATCGATTGCCTGTGACTTGAGATGGGTTACCGTTGGAGTTCTTTCATTCTGCTGCATTTACCTTTTTTATTGTCTAAGCCCTGCAAGGCTAAATATATGTAAACTCAACCATAAGGTCAAAGCCAATTTTTCTTATCAAAACCTGTTATTTAGTTATTTATCATTGTGTATGAGTGATATTACATCGATGTTGCTACTATGTGCACGAAGTTGATCCTAGACTAATGCGGTACATACAGAGGGTGCGGATTTGCATATTCGGATCTCAACAAAGTTAGTATTAGAGATATATCGATTGTAGGGCTTGACCCTAGTTAGAATGGCCATTTCTAGAAATTTTTCAAAAGCTATTTTCTAAAATAAAAATTAACTTGTAAGAATAATTTGCTGTTCTTCTGTCGAGACCAGAATATGCAAATTCATACTCTCTGTGTATACCGCACTAGTCCAGAATTATGTTAGTGCACACAGTATAAACATAGATAAAATATCGACTATATGCATGATTAACAAAGAAAAACAAAGACTCAAATATTAGTAATTATCAGAGTATGACCTTATAGCCAAGCTTACAACTTACTAGCCTAAAGGGCTAAAGAACTAGCAGCGGAAAACCGCAATTAAGCATAGAAGCCACTCGACATACCCACAGACAATCGACTAGGAAGCGAAGGCCTAATCCGTAAAGTCATCGAAGTATCATCCCTTTGGTACCTCCTACTATATAGCTTATCCTTCTCAACTGACCAATAGTGGGCATAAAGCCATGAATACATTGGTACTCAGCAAGTCATTTGTAACAAATGAATGCAATATAATATGCAAGGCTAACTAATGGAGGGTTGAAAGGTTATTTTGCAGAAAGCAATAATTTAAAGTAAATACGGTAAATAAATTGAAAGAGAACTTAAAGAAAAATGATAATAAGTAATTAATTAACAGAATTGAATAAACCATTTATGAACTACCCTTTCACAAGCTAAACCACTAGTGAACTAACCATTCACTTTTCAAAGATAACCAGTCAAGTTTTTATGAAAACTCTATCTCTCGTGTGAAATCACCAGCATTGTCCATAACTGGAAACACGGCTATTCGAAAAGTTTTACACTCTGCAGAGGTTGCACAACTGTACCCACACGATATGATTAGCCTCGCTCTAAGGAAATCAGCAACCATGTTCAAATCAATGGTGAAATTAAAATCAAAATATCATAAATTAATCAGTCATGTCTATCCCATACTAGAGATGTGATTTGCACGGTAAAGCTCAGATCAATAGTGCACAAAGTTAAGTTCTTAATATTACTTAGGCGAGACTTTCATGTCCCTCGAAGTGAATCCACACTTACCCCTTTATTGCACGATCACTCGTCCAAGTGAAAATCAGTTTTGTATATCTAACACCAATGACACATCAATATCATGGCACACAAATTTTGTAATTGTGGCACCAACTACGATTCAATATATCATTAAGTCAAATTAATTAATTGATCATATGTGATGATGAACCTATCGAGACTATAAGCATGGCTAAGTATATAAATCGTACAACCCATGTGACAACTAGTATGGTATCACTAAATAATTTTTCATCCTATGGTGACAATTAATCATGGCATTCAAATTATCGAATGAAAGATTAATCAATTGGGATTGTAACTACCACATATGAAGATTTGTAATAAAATAGCGATGTATGATAATTTAAAACAAAATAGAAAATTAATAGATTGAGAACTATGTTTAATATGATCAAAGGACATGACTTGCCTTGACCTTGCTGAGTTATGAATTCTTGATCTTCAAATCTTACTTCAGCTCATTCGAATACATTATCTATCGTGCGAACGAACACAAAAAATAAATTTAAAGAAAATCCAAATAAAATCTAAAAATTACAAAACCAAAACCAAAAGATATATCTCAATTTTAAATGAATTTATAAAAAAGAATTAGCTCAATTGGAGTTAGGACAAAGGAGAACGAGTCATTTGAAGTTTATCAAACAAGAAATTGCTGAAAAAGAAAAATGAGAAAATATTCCAAAGAATATTCCTTTGGCTGGAAAATAACAAAGCCATTAGTGCTACTGTTTTGGCATGGCACCGATAAAGAAAGGCTCAAGCGACTTGGCCAAATATCAAAATGGGTCACTGGGGTGTTGAGGAACACCTAGGAGGTGGCGGCATGGAAAACGGAGCATGGTGACGGTGTGGGCGGCGACAACGACATGGGTAGGAGAGAAATAATATCCGGGCTTGAAACAAGGAGAAGTAGGGTGAGCACGGGCTAGAACATAGCTTTGTGAAGCTAGAAAAATTGTCGGCTCAGCCGGAAACTCATCGGAGGCAACGCAATCGACGTTTGAATGATGTCGATAAAGAAAACGGAAAAAACTTGATATCTTGGTGCTCGGTGAACGAAATCCAAAACCACTTGAAAGGTAGTAACCTGGGATAGTTTGGCACATTTTTATGTAAAAGGATTAGAGAAAGCATCACCGGATAGATTGGGATGCGAGGTGCCCTAGGCGGCCATGGCTAGGTGTCAGAGGCAAAAAATTGTGAAGGCTTTTTGGAGCAAAGGAGGGAAGCACGATATAGAACGCGATGAGAAAGTCTAAGAGAGGTGACAACATGGGCTAAAACTTACCGAAGTCGACAAATCGACGTCGGGAAGCAATCTCGGTATAGATTAGGGAAAACTTGATTCCAAGAGGTTGGCCGCACCAAAATCAAATTAATTTGGCTAGATGGTAGATGGTACATAGGAAAATGATGTGACATAAAAGAATCATGAAAAATCTTACTGGATGGCTTGGGACACGACAAGCAATTTCGAGGCCGAAGGGCCTCGGTGTCGATGATGTTCTGGCCTTTGGGGAGGCTTGGAATGGCTTGGAACAGGTTTAGAGAGGTCAAGGGATCATATTTATAGGCTTGAAATAGATAGAAATCGACTCCAATTCATGAATTTAAGTTTAGAGTCCATTTTAGAAAATAGGAGATAAAAGGCAAACGGATGAACAAAATGCAAAAAGGCTAGATGGGATGGATTCCTTACATAATTTGGCATAACTTTCCTTTTGGAAGGATATTGAGATAAGGTTTGGATTGGATGATGCCATGGGAGGCAGGAAAGAGAAGAAAATTGACCTCTCTATGGGGATCGATGGTTTTGGGAAGAAGATGAATAGTGATTTGGCTCCAAGGAATATTAGGAGAGGTAAGGGAGACTTATCACCCAAGTTGGCAAGCCCACTTAGTGGCTGGATCGGCTGGTGCTTTGGAGTTAAGCCACTTAGAAGCTCTAAGATGGGTTACTAAATGGGAGGTTTTTTCTTTTTTTTAATTTTAAATTGAGCTCAAACAAACTCTGAAAAATCCAATAAAATACAAAAAAATTTCTTGTGACATAATAAATCTAAATAAAATAAGTTTTAATTAATTAATGTTTATTTTATTAATATTAAATCTTTTTAATTTTAAAAATTCTAATTAAGCTTTAAATAATTTAAAAAATCTAAATGGTTATTTTTTATTTTAAAAGCTTTAAAAAGGCTCTAAAAATCAGAATGTTACATCTCCTCACCTTGTCCTTCTCGATCTTGTCTTAATGCTAAAATCTTCTATTCTCCCCTAAAGTTTAAAACTGACTCTCAAACTTTCATTCCTGTAAATTGATGTCAATGCTTTACACCTATGGAGAGCATACTAGAGTGTATGTGACCATCTACGCCCATGAAGGCACGAAGGCAAGCCTCCAAATGCACTTCAACTCTACTAGGGCCACTTTTGATGATGGTATTCAAGAGACATCACATTTAGCAATCACCATCTTGGAAGTGTTCACTATGCTAATATGGAGGACATGGTGTTACTCTTCCACCTTCATGTCGACCAGGATGATCGCCCAGCTTGCTACCGCAATACTCACCTAGAAGGCAATGCCACTGTTATTCATCTTGCTCGATTCGTGGTTGCCCAAGAAGATACCATGAGGATCACTATGGAGAAGCTCCGCACTATCTATGAAAGCCTGCGGCAAGCAGAAGAAAGGATCACATGATTGGAAGAAGCCTGAGAAGGTGCGTTCATGTTTGATTATGAGCCAGAGGAAGACGAGGATCTTGAAGAAGTGGATCCACTGCTAGAGAAGCCAGAAGAGGAGGCACCACTACAACCATCTACTCCACCTCATGTTGAAGATCCATCTGAGCCATTCCATCATGACCAGTTTGCACCAGTACCATGTGTACCCTAAGGAGCATTGTCACCCAGGCTGTGGAGGTTACCTTAGCTAGTGAGCCAGCCTGAGAGTTTTAGTAAATTTTGTCAGTTGAGACTCTTTGTACAAGGAGTTGCATCTTAATAAGGTTTAAGAGTTTTAACCCTTGGATGTTAGTTTTGCAATAGGATTTCGGCCTTTGTTTTGGTGCATGCAGTATGAGCTGCAAGAGCCCTTTAGGCACCTATTTGTAGTCATGCTAAGACCTATCTAAGTTTAATAAAGTGGCCTTTTGTTTTAAAGCTTATGGCTTTGTGTTCCCTTTTTATTGGGTTTAGCCTTTTCCCCATCTTAGTTCTATTTTCTTGTCTTGTGCTTTTTTCCCTCTCGTAAGATTCCTTGGAACAACCAACAGATGGCGCAAACTATAGCAAGCAACAACAATAGTGGCAACAATGTAACTGATGAACAAAGCTAACTTGCCACTACCGCCGCAACCACCTCAACCGTTGCCAATAGATCCTCAGAACTTGAGAGCTTTCTGTACTACTTAGACCTAGATGATGCAACAGATGCAGAATATGATTAACAACCCACCAAATAACCACCAAGCTACAACAACAGTTCAAGTTGCACGTCTACTTTCTCCATAAACTAGACTTGCATGTGGTTGAAAGGAGTTCATGAGGACTACACTACAGAATAGTGGGAGAACTATCGTGCTACACATGAGGTGTTGAAAATGTCTACTTTCAAGTTCTCAGAGGCTACTCAATATTACACTAGTTGAGGCTGATCATTGTCTTCATGTGGTTGAAAGGAAGTTGGTTATAACCTAGTGTAATGACAACAAGAAAGTTCTATACACTAGCCACGGTTCAAACACGGCAGTCTCATGACCAGTAAAAAAGAGAGAGACGGTACAAGGTTTAGCAAAACAAGGTGGACATGGTGCGCCAAGTGGCGCACCACGCCACACGCGCGATCGCGCCGCAAGTCACAAGTCACGCGATTTTCACGCGAAAATACGCGACGCGCGCAAGCGCAAGCGCGCGCGTGTGTGTTTAGCCAAAGCCACCATCCACTTCCATAATTCAAGGAGTGGGATGGACTCCACCTTATAAATTGGTCTCCCCACTTTGCCTAAGCAATATGGTACTAAACCTTGCGTGCTTTGGAATTATAGAAAATAGGCCTTGGGCCTAATTTCAATGATCCCCACCAATTCCAAAGCAGAAGCACAAATATGTCGAAAAATTGTCTTCAAGTGTTGTTTAATATACGAGTCTTATAATGTAAGTCCCGTATGGGTTGAACTTACACCTAGATTAGCAAGATTCATCTTCTCACGGCTAATGAATGGACTATGCCTTGAATTCACAGCTTTTCAGAATCGACTTCACTTGAAACCTCAAGCGATACTAGGCTATCAATGAACCACGTCTAAACGGAGCGTTATATGGTCATGCTCCTTATCCGCTCATGAGCTTTCTAGAGAATGCCCTGTTCTCGTGAATCTGCGACCAAACAATTAAGCTCAAGTAGGTGTATTCTTTCTAGGTATCCTGCAGCTAATACCTTTCCTCATGAATACATTAAGGTTTTATACCAACCTTCCATACAGTTGAGAGTACTTTATTTATTTTGGATATGGGTACAATTAATATGTACTCTCTTGTTACAATATCAACTTGTTTTTCCCATTACCTAAGTCACGGATCTCCGCTCATGAAGGCATGGGTTACCATTGTGATGTAACTAAATGGGCCTCATTCCCATATCCATAGAAGCAACAGAAATCGCTCTCCGTGCTAATCCCTTGGTAAAAGGGTGCGCAGATTTTCTCGGTGTTAATATAATTCACGGCTATTACTCGGAGTTTCTCAATTTTACGATGATTTAAGCCTACGCTTCACATGTCTAGAGGACTTCATATTATCCTTTGTACTTGTGACTTTGGCCAACACGTTTGATTATCACAAGACATCAGATTGCGGTATTGGTTTCTCAACCAACGGTAAGTCCATCGAAGCTCTCTTAGCCATTCGGCCTCAACGATGGTGTGTCAAGTGCTACAAGTTCCGCTTCCATGGTTGACCTCGTCAATATAGTACATTTACAAGACCTCCATGAAAGCGCAGCACCGGCTAAAGTAAACACATAACCACTTGTAGCTTTGATCTCATCGCATCGAGATCCAATTGAGTCTTTGTACCCTTCTAATACGAAGGATATCCAGTATAATGAATTCCAAAAGATGTTGTGCCTCTCAAGTAGCGCAACACTCTTTCAAGTGCCTCCCAGTGATCATCTCACAGGTTAGAAGTAAACCGACTTAATTTGCTCACAGCAAATGAAATGTCAGGTCTTGTGGCACCAGCTAAATACATAAGTGACCCAATAATTTGTGAATATTTCAATTGATCTTTTCCTAACCCTTGATTCTTTCGAAGCTTAATACTCGCATCATAGGGTGTTGGAGAAACTTTACAATTTTCAAAGCCGGGCGGCTCAATATTTTCTCAAAGATAATGAGATTGGCTCAAAGTAATCCCATTCTCATTCTTGATCAATTTAATATTCAAAATAACATCTGCCTCTCCTAAATCTTTCATATCAAAACATCGGGATAGGAAAGATTTGACCTCAAATCAATTACGGTAGTGTTTGTTCCAAATATAAGTATGTCATCTACATACAAACACAAAATTACTCCTTGACCCCACCATAGCGGTAATATACACATTTATCGCCTTCATTCACAATAAAGCCAGCGGTTGTCAAAGTCTTATCAAATTTTTCGTGCCATTGTTTAGATGCTTGCTTTAAACCATACAAGGATTTTAATAGTGCATACCTTATTTTCTGTCCAGAAATCACAAAACCATCGGGTTGATCCATATAAATTTCTTCCTCCAAATCTCCATTATGAAAGGCGTCTTTACGTCCATTTGATGAACATCTGAGACCATAGGAAGATGCTAATGCAAGGAGTACTCGATGGTGGTTAATCTAGCGACAGGAGAATAGGTATCAAGAAATCTTCTCCTCTTTCTGGGTGTAACCCTTAGCTACAAGTCTTGCTTTGTACTTCTCAATAGTACCATCGGGCCTCAGTTTCTTTTTAAAAATCCACTTACATCCAACAGGTTTGCACCCAATAGGAAGATTGGTGATCTCCCAAGTCTCATTAGCCATGATTGAATCCATCTCGCTCTGGATCGCCTCTTTCCAATACTCGACATCGAAGATGCATAAGCTTAGAAAGAGTTTTTGGCACATCATCCACGAGGTATACAATAAAGTCATCACCAAAGGTTTTCTCAACCCTTTGTCTCTTGCTTCTTCGAGGAGCTTCTGTGACTAAATTGTTGTCCTCCTCAGGGATATCATAAAATGGTTCAGAAATGGTGGAAAGTTCAGAAGTTTGATTGTTCTCATTTTCGATATTATCGATGTGAACATTCTCAGTCCGTGTTGAAGTCGCCTCTGTTCTCATAGGAAAGATATTCTCAAAAATGAAGCATCTCTAGACTCCATTATTGTATTAACAATAATCTCGGGAGTTTCGATTTAACTACTAACAATCTATAGGCAGTGCTATTTTGAGCATATCCTAGAAAAATACAATCGACTGCTTTTGGTCCAAGTTTTCTCTTTTACGCAATGGTATATTGACTTTTGCCAAACACCCCAAGTTCGCAGAAAATTAACATTAGGTTTTCTCCCTTCCATCCCTCATATGGAGTAATTTCACTCCTTTTAGTGATTACTCTATTTAGGACGAAAGTTGTTGTCAATATAGCTTCCCCACCATGCCTTAGGCATACAGGAACTCTCTAACATGGCATTGACCAAGTCCGTTAGTGTCCGGTTTTTCCTCTCGCTATCCCATTTGATTGGGGTGAGTATGGTGGTGTGAACTCATGGATTATTCCATGCTCGAATGTAAGTGGGAGAACTCATGAGAGACATATTCTCCTCCACGATCAGATCTCAATCTTTTATTTTCTTTTCTAGTTGGTTCTCAACCTCACCTTATAAGTTTTAAAGTAGTTTAAAGCTTCATCCTTAGTTTTTAGCAAATACACATAGCGATGGCGTGTTGCATCATCAATAAAAGTTAAAAATATCTTTTGCCTCCTTTTGTCAATAGTCCATTCATTTCACACAAATCTGAATGAATAAGATCTAATGGTGCCATATTCTTTTCATCCTCTAATCCCTTAAAAGGTTTTCGAGGCTGTTTTGCTTGCACACATGACTGGCATTTTGATCCTTTGATAATTTCACATTTTGGAATTAAATCTAATTTGGACATTCTCACAATACTATCAAAACTAATATGACAGAAACGGGAATGCCAAATATTTGCCTCACATTTATTTAAATTTGTTGCAACATTCAGATTATAACAATACTCTAAAGTACTTAGGCGGAACAAGCCTCCGCTCTCATAGCCTTTACCAACAAAATTTCCAAACTTAGACAATACAATTTTATTCGACTCAAAAACTAGCTTATAACCATTCCTACATAGAAGAGAACCACTAATGAGGTTCTTATTTATTGTAGGAGCATCTTGCACGTTCTTTAAGTGGACAATCTTCCCCGAAGTCACTTCAGATCCACCGTGCCAATACCAAGAACGAAGCATGCGAGCCGTTTCCCATTAGGACGGAGAAGCCCTATTTGCTGGTAAGAAGAAAACAAGGAAATATCGAACATACGTGAACATTAGCACCAGTATCCACCCACCAATCGGTGGATTGACATGCTGAAAAAACAACGGTGGATTACCATACCCTCCACGAAGTTGAGGCCTCGCCTATTATCACGTTGATGACCTTCTTCTTTGGTGTTCACCATCTCGATTTTGCGGAATCGCGGTCCTTCGCCATATGACCATCTTTTCCGCACACAAAGCAGGTGATGTCCTTGAAATCCTTTTCTCGCTTTTCTTCTTCTTAAAGCTAGTTGTCTTGTTCGGTTTGTTGGATTTGTACTTCTTTGCTATAGTCTTTTCTCAATGAAGTTTGCATTGTTCGCGGATGTGCTTGGTGCATCCTTTGCTCTAGCTTTTCTTCCACATCGAGGCAGCAATGAGATCTTCAGAAATCTCTTCCTCTTGTGTTTTGGGCTAGTGGCAAAATCCCGCCAAGAAGGTGGGAGTTTAGCAACAATGCATGACCACAAACTTAGGAGGTAACACACGGCCAGTGCGCAATCTCACCGACTAGTAGCTGGAGGTCATGAGCTTGTCCAACTATAGACTTAGTCTCATCCATGCTAAAGTCAAAAATTGCTCACACATGTAGAGCCAACGACCACCTCTGCCTCTGCATATTTGTGCTCTAGTGCATTCCACAACTCGTGGCGGACTTATAGTCCATGTACACATCGTAGAGCCGATCTGCGAGCAGTCAAGATGCAACCAAGAGCGATATTGTTTGCACTATCAAATTGCATGTCTTGCTCAATCGTAAATGGATATGCGGATGGACAACCCACCATAGTCCCAAAGACATGAGCCAAAACTTGACTCTAGTCGCCATCTACGAAAGTTCGACTACAAAACCTCTCGGGTTTCATCGCATCGAAGCGCTAACCATTTTCGTATTGCAACAAATTCCACAATAAGGTTTCGGATTGTTGAAAATGTAGGCAATATTTTAATTCCAAGTTTTAGTAGGAGACAAAAACAATATACTAGTGATGCACAACTAACTACTAACGATGAGGCTACTCATCATACTTGAATAAACACAAGAAAAATATAGTATCAAAGTAAATGCGATCACACGAACGACTTCTTGTTGGGCTTGATGAAGAACGAGAAGCGCAGCGGCGTGATGCGATGAAGACTTGACGCGATGCGGGATGTAGTAGGAGCGGTCGCGCAGATCGCTGCCGAAACCTTATTGCCGCCCGTGCAGGTTCTCTCTGCGACAATGGTTGGAGATCCCGCTCTCCTCTCTTCGGTGCACGCCGAGAAGAAAGGTCGACGAGTTCGATAGCTCAACACCGTACAAGAGTGGAAGAAGACAATGGGAGAAAGGAGTGAAGGAGATCGGTTCAAACACGGGCGTCTCGGGCCTTTTATAGACGTCTCAATTACTCTCTAATGGCGGCGCTATTATTCACCGTAGCGGCGCTATTATTCACGTGGCGACTCCATTATTAGCCAAAGCCACCATCCACTTCCATAATTCAAGGAGTGGGATGGACTCCACCTTATAAATTGGTCTCCCCCACTTTGCCTAAGCAATATGGTACTAAACCTTGCGTGCTTTGGAATTATAGAAAATAGGCCTTGGGCCTAATTTCAACATGAGGCACTATAGGCTATCACTTAAGAAGAATTTTCCACCACTTTTCACTAGTTTCATGTCTCAGAAGGAATCCTGGATGTAAAGGAGGAATTTCATGCTATGAATCAAGGAAGCAAGTCAGTGTTTGACTACCTCAACAAGTTCACCCAACTTACCCGTTATGCTCCTAGAGACGTGGCAACTGACAACGCCAGGCATAGTCGTTTCTTGAAGGGAATGAATTCAGGACTCCAGGTTGGCCTAATTACTCTCACCTTCTTTGATTTTCAAGAGCCAGTGAATAAGGCACTTGTTCTGAAAAACAAGCTGCAGAGAGCTAGGACACTTTGCCATTAATTGTCCACAGAAGGGAACCGTCACGCTAGTCTAGTTTAATCTTGGATCAACCCCTATGAAGGTACCAGCACCACGAAGTGGCCGTGGATCACCTTAAGTTTCAGGATAACTAGGAGGAGCATAGCAATCAGTGATGCGAGGCTGCAAGAACCACATCACAATTGAAGGAGCACAAGGAGTGCCAGTGTTGTACTAGGTAAGTTCCTGGCTAAGTAAGTACATGCTATAGTTTTATTTGACTCTGGAGCTTCACATCCATTTATTTCTTTATTTTTTGTAATCAAGAACTAGTTGGATTCAATGTTTCTTAAGCACACTCTATTAATTCAATCAGCCAGTTCAAAGTTGAGAGCTAAGATGGATTGCCAAGGTTTTAAGTTGCAAATAAATGGGGTATAATTTCTAGCCCACCTAATTGTGTTGGATACCTAGACATTAGATGTCATACTTGGTATGGATTGGTTGACAAAACATAAAGTAATACTATGACCATGACAACATATCTATATAGGTTCCACTGGATTCTAATTGTAATTATATCAAAATAGAACAGGGTAACATACCTTGATTCTCTAAAGAAGAACAAAACCAACATCACAGTTGCCCGACGATTAATCGACAGGTCAATAGATTTCCTCCATAGATAACTCTATTGTAGTCTTTCCTTCCTACTAAATGACTAAAGCTAACTTTTTCTAATCACGTAGGTTGTTCGCCAAGTACGTTACAGAAGTACAGAAATCCAAGAGAGGGATCAACACCCTACAACACGATTTAGATTTCCCGGTATTTGCTAGTGCACATTAATCCTATATATGTAACACTTCACAGTAATGCCTTTCGAGTTAACAAATTCTATTTTTGCAGTGCCACCAGCATCCGTCAGGCTACACTTGTGGATTCTATGTTTGCCGCTACATGTAACTACTTCTCGATTCCTCGAAGACCAATGATCCTCAGGTTTATTAATCTTGCAAAATTTATTTCATACTTATCTAGTTATATATGAATGCACGGCATTGATATTCCTACCGACAGGTTGCGTCCATCGCTACAACTCGTTGGAACAGACCGATCTTGTAAAAATTTGAGGAGAGTGTGCATACTTCTTGATGTCTAAAGTCATAAAATCAGATGGGAAGTTCCACAATGTAGAATAAATTTGATTGGGATAAGATTGACCTTAATTATACATATATGTATTTATGAAAGGATAATTTATTTCATTTTGGTTAATTGACGATAATTTATTTTATTTTGGTTAATTAATTAATGAAATAGATGTCCTTATTATTGAAATAAATGAATATGAATTAGAAGGGCATATGAATATGAATTAATGATAGGCATATTTGGCAACAAAGGGTCGGTAGTAATACTACGCTAGCCCTTGCAGACAGCGCGAAAGTGAAGGATGGACTTAGTTGGCAAACGAAGGAGGATCTCGGTGATGAGGTCATCACCAAAATAGGCTGGTACATAGTTGTTCCGTTTATTCATCTTGTCAAGTCTCCTAAAATGATATGTGTAACCCGGTGTTAGTAGCCTCGCCATGTTCTTTTCTTAATTAAAACAACCACTATTGTCCCTGTCCATCTTGGATCGATCTTGGTGGAGTTTGGATCAAATATGAGTAGAATTGTGAAAGAATTGGAAACTCCAACCAGTAAGCAAGTCAAATTTGTAAATTCACCATAGTAAGACTAAAAACAGGGAAAGATCTAGCATGCTTACAACTACAAAAAAAATATATAAAAAACAAAATCTTATTTCTTACCTTTGGTATGGGGCGACACTAGCATATAAAAGGTCATCGTAGATGGTTCTACATCCTCATCACAAATAATTTTTGAACCGTCTGAATTTATACATCTATGATAACAGGTGGTTATCATAGACGGTTTAAGTACTATTTGTAAAGGTCGACTATCACAGACTGCTACGATCAAAACCCGTCTGTGATATATAATACATCACAAACAGTTCTATGTACCAACCGTTTGTGATAGTATATGGTACATAGAACCATCTATGATGTATTACATATTATAGATGGGTTTTAGTTGTAGCTGTCTATGATAGTAGGGCCTTCACAGACGGGAGGGCGAAGGATGGGAATCCTTCCCCTCTTGTCCTCTACTCTATCTCTACTTTGTGATGGCTTGTGGGGTGGGAATCCATGGGATGATGGGATGGAGATGGGAGGGCAGCAGGAGGCTGAGGCCGAGGTGGCTGCAGGCGCTGGCATGCTAGGCGTGCCCCCCCCGTGTCGGCCATGCCCCTCCCCCTAGTAATGGTCGTGCTCGTCGGGTTGGGCCGGCCCGAGCATGACACGATATGCCGTGTCGTCCCACCCAATAGGCCAGCTTTCCAGGCCCAGCCCAACCTGCCATTCGTGCTGTGACGGCGTGGCCCACCACGTGCCAGGCCTCGGGCTAGTATAGATAAGCCTGACCCAACTCTCAGCTCTAATTGTCTTGCCTGTCGCTAGGAGTAAAGTCGTAAGCATATATATAAATTGATAATCATGAAGTAATTATTTCTAGATTAACAAACCTCTGGATTATTCTTCATAGCATCCAGGAATTTTTGTATATGGCAGCAAACATAGAATGCACATACGTTACCCTGTAACTGCTAGTGGCACTACAAAAATAGAATTACATACATATGTATAGTCAGTTATAGCGGGTACCGAAAATTTTGTTCTGTATTGCACTGTGATGCTGGATTGTTTTTATTTCCTCCATTGGCAACGTAAGGACTGAACGACTTACGTGATTCTAAAAAGTTAGTCTCGGCCATTGCAAACGAAGAAAAAACTACAATAGAGTTGTGTATGGAGCATACAAATCGAGTGTTTATTGTAGAAGGGTGAAGTTATGGTGGTTCTTGACTAGGGAATCAAAGTATATTACCTTACTCTATTTTAGTACAATCACAATCAGAATCCAGTGCCATAGTCATTAAATCTAAGTTCATGTTACTTATAAAGTACAATGAAACTTGTATAACAACTAGTGAAGCACTTACCCCTGGATGTAGAGTACCAGAATGTAGTCCTTGGTGCTCTGAGTAAGTAATATCTTCATTATGTAATTTTTGACGAAGGATGCATTTTCATTGATGCATTGCTTAGAGATCAAATGTAGGTCGAGAAAACCCATAGGTTATCGGCGTCGTCGGGCTTTTTGAATCATGTATCTATACATAAGCAGTGAGTTATAATATTTATCAGTATTACGTGAATCTAGAACTTGATAGTACACACTTATAGTGTCCAACATCGTAGAAATGAGGTGTTGAGGGTGTCAAGATTGAATAGTTCAAATAAGTTTTGGAAGCCTATGATGAAGTAGCCCAAGTCATTGTGGAAATGTGCCTCCGTGTATCTAACAGTGAATCCACTCTACCTGTTTTTTTTCACTCATTGGACATCTGCATGTACCAGGCATCCAAAGACCCATAAATTATTCCAAGGTTAGGTCATTGTGACTTAGGGACCAATGACATTTTGAGGGAGTACTTCCAGAGCTTGGGAGGCACCTTAATCTTCTTCAATTGGGCCTTAGCGCCTCTCTTGCGATACATCTTCGGCATCATCTCCACGAGAGTCGATGCGCTAGCCTTCTGAAGCAGAGCTTGAGGTGGAGTCATGGAGAGTTCTATTTGACAGGCATGGTCATGTGGATATCGCGGCATGGAAGGGTCCAAGGCGATGTCCCTCTTGGGCCATTGGATGAATGTGTGGATGTCATCTTCTAGTGTCATGATCTCTTCATTTGGGGGCTTCTCTAGCGAAACAGCTTTGAAAACATCATGGCACCATACACCTACGTCTCTAGCAGGCATAGATATGCTGTCCGCTGCCCAGCCTCAATGGAAATGGAGCCAACAAGATTTGACTCTGAGGGTGCATAGCATGGGCTCCTACATAACGTTACAAGATGATATAAGGCATCCACCAGATCTATTTATATAGCATTCTAGAAAGATACATTACCAAAAAGTGGTGTTGACATGCAGCTACTCCGATGTTGAGGGGGACTAGCTACTGTAATAACGGGGGTGACTTACGACTGGTTGTGGATTTCATTCAGTTCTTTCCTCAATGAATCTATCTCTTCTCGAATTGAGGTAGTTATCTCTCCTCGAAGTGAGGTAGTGAGCTCTTGCTAAAGTTTTGCACAAATCTCCTGTTTCAACTGTTCCTTGCACTCGGCCCTTGGATCTCTTCCAATTCCTATATGCCTCGGAGTGGTCTGGAAATCTTTGCCTCCATGGTACATAAACCTTAAGGCCTCACATGCGACCCGAGTGCTCCTTGATTCCCAGGGCTGTGGATAGTATATCCATCTCCCTAACCGCTTCAAAAGAGCATTTGGAAGATTCGATAGTCAACGTTTGCTGCAAGAGGCTATCATGTTATTTTAGACCACATGAAGTTATGAATCTATTAATAATTAGTTAATTTAACATATCTTACTAGGCGTTAGAACATTTTCTCATCTGCGGGGTTTTTGAAAGAGACGACGACCGAAAATGTGGTTGATGACCTCGCTCTTAACTAGTTTTGAGCATTCTCATTTGTGATCCCAGAAAATAGAGAGAAGGCCTCCGATCAGATTCTGACCTTGTCCTCCATCCTCCATTGTGGGATTTTACCTGCGTACCTAGTGGTGACGAGTTTCTTAATTACATTGGAATGATTTCCACATAGGTGTTCACCGTGTGGGATCATTCCACTTGGCTATTTCCTTTTACAAAAAGCCGTTCACGATTGTCAACACACATATAGTTTAGTTCTTCCTCGAGCCTGATGCCATCTTCGAATGAAGGCAACTCGTCAAATTGATTATACTTTTTCTCATCCACGACATTCTCAACTCTGAAAATCTTTCTTTTTCTTTGGAGAACTACGTGGTGCTTCTTATTTGCTCAGTCGTTTATATAAAAAACTTGAACAACTTGCCTCAAGAGTATGAATGGTTCATCTTTGTATTATACATATTCAAGGTCCATAATAGTAATGCCATACTTATTGACCTTTACAACTTATGAAAGTTGGACCTAACAGTACTAAAATAGAGGGATCTTGAAAAGTCGTAGTCAAGTTCCAAATCTCCTCTAAAAGCCCGTAGTAGGAGTTTGGACCAATGGTACTGAATTGCTCACGAAATGCATCTATGAGGACACCTAAGTTCTGGACTGTGCTCTTTCTATCCTGATCTGTTGTATAAAATATATATCCATTTATGTCGTATACTTGCCATGTCACAATTATAAATTTTGACCCTTTTGCCAACCATTACAGCGTTTTTGTAACATCCCAAAAATTCACTTCTTTAAAAATTTAATTTAAATTAATTATTTAAATTATTTGGATCTTGTTTGGATTATTTGTGTAATATTGGAAGAAAATATCAAAATCCTAATTCCAATCTGAATTCTCGAATTCAAATTCCAAATCCAAAAATTTGAATTCAAACATTCAAAACATCAAATCTTTATAAAAGTATCCATTCTAAATTTTCTAGATCCAAACTGATATTCTTGGCACTTCTCTCCTTTTTAAAAAAAGGGGTTCTCGAAGGGTCACCCATCCTAGAATTTCCTCAAGTCGATCCTCACTTAACCCATTCATTCCTAACCGTGAGAAACCAGCCACCTTTCTTGTTTTTCTTCCTCCCTCCATTATTTTTATGTCTTTCTCTCTCCTCTTAGGTTATTGTTCATGCTACAGTACTCGAAACAGTGTGCTTTGTCAACCTCCCATCGCGTAACTCTCGGTTCGAACGGAAACGCACAAAAAAACTGCTTCTGTTCTTTCCTCCATAACTTTCCTTACAAACCTCTTATTTCAATTCCGTCTGAGGCGTTACAAACCAGCAATCCCGCGCATTAATCGCCGCAGTCAATGTTTCCGTTATCATATTCCATTAGTGTTTTTATTGCCTTTTATTCATCAGTTTCCAAAACCAAATAATCACCAAAAATTTCTCGTGTTCCCAGCAATTTGAGTGATGAGAGAGGCTATAAATTGGCACACCAACACGTCTTCTACCCCTTTTCATCCCCTCAAAATCTTAGAACCTAAGGAGCCTCGACGACGACAAATTTCTCGTTTTTCTGAACGTCGACCATTACCGTCGAGTTGGGCGTTCATCTTTTTGGTGAAAATCTTTAACTTTTGATCGCATCATCTCTTGTCTTAGCATCCCAGCAACTCATCCATCATTTTTATTTAATTTTTTCATGCAGCCAATCAACAGGAATTAAGCTTTTCACGAAATTGGCCGTTCTTGGTTTCCGACGTCGATTCGTCGAGTGCTTTTCCAATTCCTTGCTGCTGCACCATCCCCACCCCATCCTCTACCTATTCCATATCTTCGTTTGTCCGATGCCTTGCCGAGGAAGTCCCGCGTCGAAGCACCTCTATTCTCCGTAGACGTCGTCGTGGCTAGGCCAATTTAGTTGTCGTCCGGCTGAACCGAGCGCACCATTGTGTAACTCGGACCGAGTCCATGCTCATGCTCCCTTTATTTTCTTCGAAATGCCACCGTTCACCGAAGCCCTGTGCAAGCCGCGCCACTGTTGTTCAAACTTGCACCGTCGACGTTGCCGGTCGCCACTAGCTGCGCTCAACCGACGATCCATACCTCGGGCCCAGGCGGATCCATTCCTCCTGTTGGTTGTGCAATTCCTTTCCTTTTTGCTTTCCGGCGAGTCATTACGGCCGAGCATCCGTTTAGGTCACTGTAGCATGCAGCAAACAGCCGATCGGTTGCAAACCCAAAAGTGCACGTTTTTATTATTTCATGTGACAAACTTCCACATGCTCGTTCTGCCTCATTCAAATTCCGAATCCAGTGATTCAAATTTCAAAATTCATATAAAATCATAACCTTTCTTCAGATATATATTTTATATGTTTATGATTTTATTTGTATTTATTCATTTTTTTGTATTTATTGTTTCACGCGTAGAACCCGACGTTGTCGAGGAAATTTTGGATCCGCAGCAAGAAGTTCCAGACTACGTGCAAGAAGACAAGTCTCCTTTGAACATTTTGTACCTATGTTTGAGAAAAGCTTTTTATTATTTTAAATATAGTTGCATTGCTATTTACGGAAAATGATAACTCCTGTCTCAAGGATTTTAGTTAATACCATAATTGTTATGCCCTCATTTGAAGTTGAATGCCATATACCTTTGTAACCTTAGGTTTTTCTTTGACTCATTAATGAATTTAATAATGTTTCTTGATAATTTTATCAAATGTTTGGCAATAGGTGTTGCCATTGGTTTATAAAATAAAATAAAATAGTGAAAAATTGGTTTTAGACTTGGGCGGATGGTAAGATTGGATTGGTGCAGATTTAGCACGAGATCTTGTAAAGTGTATATTCCACCCTAGTCAATTAATGACCGACACTTGTGATTGTCCAGACTAAGCACTACCGTACAACCACAAGTCTACATGGGTATGACCTAGCCAATTAACTTACGATAGTTTAGTTTTGGTACCACTAGTGGTTAGTGGGACAGGGATTTATTGTACTCATATGGCGCAAGAGGGGGCTTCTGACTGTGGTGGATTTAACCCTTCAGCAGTGAAACTTCAGCGGGTGGTGTCTAACTAGACTAGAGTGAGGTAAAAGCTTTGTGATATTTTATCTGGGTCTCATGCCAAAGGAAGCACATTGACTATTAAGGTAATTTATCTCTTGTGGGTAAAGTTGTATAGACTCTGCATAGCATAAAACTATTTGAATAGCCGTGTCCACGGTCAAGGGCGGGCAAGGAATGCATCACATGGTAGACCTTTGGTTTTGATTTTAAAACAAAAATTTTGGGAACTCGGGAGTAGTTGGAACTCTCGAGAGTGTAGCTTGGTGGATGGAACCAGCGCGGATAGATGCAACAGTAGTCTTGAACCTTGGTGGATAAAGCCTTTGTATTAGTGTTGGTGGTGTCGAGACCCGAATATGCAAATCCGGACTCTCTGTGTATACTGCACTAGTCCCAGGATCACGCTAGTTCACACAGTCAAACATAGATGTAATCACAACCATATACACGTTAAAATAAAGGTAAAGCTCAAATATCGATAAATATCAAGGGTACGACCTTATGGTCAAGCTTACAATGAACTAGCCCGAAGGGCTTAACAGAAACTAGCAGCGGAAATCCAAAATAAAGCGTAGTAGCCAATCGATAAGCCCACAGGCTATCGAGTGGAGAACGAAGCCTAATCCGTGAAGTCATCGAAGTAGCCTCCTTTTGGAACCTCTTTCTGGTGATACTCCTCTTCCTCAACTGAGCAACATTGGGCATAAAGCCGTGAGTACATTGGTACTCAGCAAGTCGTTTGTAACAAATGAATGCAATATAGTATGCAAGGCTTACCAATGGAAGGCTGAAAGGTTAATTTGCATAAAAGACATCTAAAGGTAAATACAGTAAATAGATTAAAAGCAAACTTTAAGTAAAACAATAATAAATAAATAATCAAAAGAATTGACATAACCACTTGCGGACCTCCTATCCACAAGCTAAACTAACCGCTTATGGACCTCCCATCCATCAGCTAAACCAACAGTGAATTAACCACCCACTTTCCAACTACAATCCACAAGTTTTCAGAAATAATTATACATCGTGTGAAATCACCGAGCATTATCCATGACTGAGGACGCGGCTATTCGAATAGTTTTACACTCTGCAGAGGTTGCACAACTGTACCCACACGATGTGATAATCCTCACGTTAAAGATAATCACAACAAGGCCTTTACAGTATTTAGTTACAACTCAATCCGCCGCTAGGGTTTCGCATCACACCCCCCTTGTGCCACATGGAAATCAGCAACCATGTTCATCTCAATAGCAAGATTAAAGTTGAAACATCCCAAATTAATCAGCCAGGTCCATCCCATACTAACATGTGTTTTGCACGGTAAAGCTTAGATCAATGGCGCACCAAGTTAAGTCCTTAAGTCTACTTGGGCGAAACTTCCACATCTCTTGAAGTGCTCCAACACTTCCCCCTTTACTGCACGATCACTCGCCCGAGTGCAAAACCAGTTTTGTATAACCACGCCAATGACACACCAATGCCATGGCCTAAATTTTAATAAACGTGGCACCAACCACAGTTCCATATCTCATTAAGTCAAATTGATAATTCACATGTGATGATAAACCCAATCGTAACTTAAGCAAGACTAAGCATACTAATCGTACAACCCATGTGACCAATATAGTAGTATCACTAGTATGTTTTCCAACCTATGGTGACAATGGTATCATGGTATTTCAAAGTATCAAGGAGGGATTAACCAATTGGGGCAATAACTACCAAGTACAAGGTTTGAATAAAAATAGCAATGCAATGTAATTTAAAACAAAATAATTAAATAGTAGATTGTAAACTGGGTTCAACATGATCAAAGGATATGACTTGCCTTGGTTATGCTCAGCGAGGTACTCTTGGTCTTCGGGCGTAGATCCTGCTCCTCCGGAATCCGAATCTAACGAGAGAGAAAAAGATTGAAACAAGAAAAATACATAAAATGATAAGTAAATAAACTCCAAAAATCATGAAACTAAAACCAAAAGCTAGATCTTGATTTTTGATGAATTTAGAAAAAAGAACAGGGTCAATCGGAGCTAGGACGGAGGAGAACGGGCTCTCGAAAAATAAATCCTAAAAGAAAATTAAGAAAATCAGAAAAGCTACTGTGCTGTGAACCCGGCTCACGGGAGACCAAGCCCACGGTGGACCCTGTCCATGGAACAGTGTGCACGAGAGGCGGCACTGACGCGGTGGGCTAGGGCTAACGTGGCAGCTGCTGGTGCCGACACGTGGCACATGCTGACGTGGCTACCGCGTGGCACCTGGGGGCGAGTTTTGGCTGACGTGGCATGACACATCACACGCCACGTGGTGGTAGGGCTGGCGTGGCTTGCGGGGACGCGGCGACGGTGACTTGATCTGACGGCTGAGGTGTGGCCACGTGGGCGCATTCGAGCCGTCGATCTGGATCTGAGGCGACGGTGTGGATCGGGGTGGGGAGCCGGCCGATGATTGACGCGTGGCCTGGTGCGCCGCGCGAAGCATCGTGCGGACGCGGCGTGGGTTCAGGCGCGGGGACCGAGGTGGGACGCGGGCGAAGACCGGGGTGACGCGGACGGGGACCGGGGTCGGGGACGAAGGAAGACGGCAGGGACGGGTGGCTCACCAGAGAAGACAGTGGCGGCGGCAGAAGAGGCAGGGGACGCACGAGCGGCGGTGCGAGGCGAGAGAACGACGACAAGGGTTTGGGCGACGGAAGATGACATGTGAACAGAGGCGACCGGGGCGTTTAAACCACATGAACTGAGGCGTGTTTGATCCTGATACAGCGCCGCGGGGATTCCGATCGAGGACGAAGGCACGAGCGGGGCGATGCGTGGCACCATGGGCGGCCGGGATGCGACGGGGTGCGGGCGAGCTAGGGTTTCCATGGGACGGAGCGTGCGGACGGGGCGGCGGCCGTTTGATCTCTGCCACGTGGCCGGGGGCTCGGATTGGGCAGCGGAGCGAGTGAGAGTGGGGCGAGGGCGCGCTTGGGTTAGGGCAGTGCGGGGCAGCGCAGGCGACGACGGGATTGCAACACGCGGCGTGGGGAGTGGGCGATGCGCGTCACCTGGCGCGGATCGGGCGGTGCGGGGAAGCGGTGCGAGCGAGGGCGCGAGCGGGGGCGAGCGGACGCGAGGGGAGAGGCAGCGGACGGCTCGGATGAGCGGGGGCGCGGGTGGCGGTGAGGATTGCAGCCACATGGCCAAGTGGGCGGGAGGAGGTGGCTGGTTGGGGCGGCGGGGCGACACGGCGCGGCGGCTGCCCGACGTGTGGCAGGCGCAGGGGCGGGCCGAAGGGAAGTGGGCCGGAGAGAGATTCGGCCTGGGGGGTTTTAGGGATTTTGGCCCTCTTTTCTTTTTACATAAATCCGAGATAAATGAAATGAGCTCTAGAAGATAGCAAATAAATCCCAAAAATTTGCCAAAATACCAGAAAAATCCTTGTGACTCAAGGAGCCCAAATAAAATATTTTCTGCTTATGTTGAAGTTTATTTTAATCACATTAAATCCTTTAAATTCTGAAAATTCAATTTAAGCTTGATTAAAATTCAGAAAATTTCAAAAATTTATTTTTAAATTCAAGATTTTAAAAATCCCAGAAAATCAGGATGTTATAGGTGGTTGGAACCTTCACTAGGAAATTGTATATAGTTTCAGTATTGCAATTATTTTGTTAAACTGTTGATTTTGAAATTACATAATGTTATTCGAAATAAAATGCTGCTTTATGTAAATGAGCCATAAGAACCTTACATGGTTAAGCCCTGCATCAACTGCATCTTTTCTAAGACTTGTGTAGTACTTTATGTACTCATATGCTACACTTTAAAACCACTCTCAGAGGAGGTCGAAGCTCAAGAGGCGGACTACAACTATTTCGTGGATGGATTCGATGAAGGCTATCTGGATTTCTAGGCTGCGTTTCCCTAGTCAATTGCCTGTGGCATATTGATGGGTCTTGCTTAAGTTCCTTTTGCTTTTGCTGTAATTTTTATTTGGTGTGAGGTCTTGAAACCTCATATGTAATAAAAGACTTCGAGGTCTGTACTTTCTATTATTGTAATAAAGTGTTGTTGGTTATGTATCATTACTGTTTAACTGTGTGCACTAGCTTTGATCTGAGACTAGTGCGGTAATACACAGAAGATTTTGGAGTTGCTGTTCCGGGGTCTCACAGTTTTACTTGACGATCTCATAGTAAATCGCACCTTCAACCATTAATTGAATGGACGGTTGTGTTATCTCGTGATCCAAACCTTCGACCGGCCAGGATTCTTTTGGCATGGCATATCTTTATGCTCATCAATATACGGGGACATTTCAGTCATATGTTGCAAGATCGTGAAATAGGCTTGCGCATACGTATCCAGATCGACAGTTATTGCTCTTCTTTTCATAGTCCCAATACCCTCTAGCCTCCCCTTATAACGAGATAGAGACACACCTATTGGTTCAACCTGAGCCTTGTAATCGACGCAGAATGTAATGACCTCTTCAGTTGTATAACCTTCAATGATATTGCCTTTCGGCCGAGATCGATTCTATACATAAGACTTGAGAATTTCCATATACCTCTCGAATAAGAACATATGATATAGAAATATGGAGCCGCATATCTTTATCTCTTTTACAAGGTAGACAATAAGATGGACCATGATATTGAAAAATGATGAGGGAAAATACATCTTAAGATGATATAGAGTCATCACCACCTTGGCCTACTAAGCATTTAGTACGTTGGGATCGATGACCTTTTGATCAATTGTGTTAAAGAAATAACATAGCCTCATGATTGTAACTCGAATCTTGTTCGATAAAATACTTTTAATTGTAACAGGAAGTAATTGTGTCACTTGCAATGACAATAATGAGATTTCATACCAATTAATTTCAAACCTTTCATGAAAACAAGTTTCTTCATATTGGTAGAGTAATCGGATAGAACTTTCGCACCATGTAAGCACTAGCATATTTTAGTTCTTTTAGCCTTAGATAGAGTGTAGCAAGCTGGGGGAAGGTACGTTAGGCCTTTATCGGTCGCTGTCAGTGCTAACTTGGTAATAATGTTAGTTGTGACCAAGTCAAGTAGTGCATTGATACCATCTTTTATTTTATCATGAATGTTCAGTAAGAGACTGATCAAGCTATCACATATATTCTTCTCTATATGCATAACATCGATGCAATTATAAATTTTTAAGTGCTCCCAATAAGGCAAGTCCCAAAATATTGATCTCTTCTTCCACATATTCTTCTGATGGGTCCTCAACTTAGGTTCCTTTCCAAGCACAACATTAATATCCTTAACCAAATTGTAGACCTCTTTTTCACTAAAAGGCCTTGGTGCTGAATTGTCCTCTTTTTTTCGTCAAATTATTTCTTTATCTTGAAGTATAAGCGATACCTTGAAAGGAACCCATGGTGATGCATGTACACAGTTTTATATGAGTTGTTCAACCACACACTCTCAGCATAATCTAAGTAGTGAGGACAAGCTTTGGCTCCTTTTGTACTCAACCGTGACAGGTTACCAAGGGCAGAAAAATCTTTGATGGCGCTGAACAACATGACGCGCAGAGTGAAGTTCTCTTATTTGTTTGTATCCCATACCTGTACCCCTTTGTTCCATAGTGTCACAAGATCTTTTAGGAATGGTGCTAGGCATACATCAATATCATTCCCAAGTTGCTTTAGCCCTTGGATAAGTAGTAACATCAAAATATACTTTCACTTCATACACAGCTAAGGAAGAAGATTGTACATACATGCATTCACAGGGCAGGTGCTATGTCAGCTGCTCATATTACCTAAAGGATTCATTTCATCTATGCTCAATACAAACTTATATTCCTCGGTTCTACACTGAAGTATACAAACATCCTATCGATGTTCCTCCACTGGACAAAATCAGTAGTGTGGGTTATCTTTTTATCTTTCTTACACTCCTCCAAGCACCAACGCAGTAATCTTGCATCATTTTGGTTTGTAAATAAATGATTCAAATGGAAAATTATAGGTAAATACCACAACACCTTAGCAGGAGGTCTTTGCTTCACCTCGATGCCCTCGCAATCATTGGAGTTATTCTTAGCTTTTATTGGGATGCTTTGCACACCGGACAAACATGTACGTTTGTATACTATTTGCGGTAGATGATACAATCATTCGAACATACATGTATTCTTTCTACTTTCATTCCCAATGGACAACGAACTTTCGTGGCTTGGTAGGTGGTTCTCGACAACACATTTCCCTCCAGAAAGATGTTTTCTAGGAAACCTAACAATGCTATGAAACTCTTGTCAGACTAACCATTGTTTGCCTTCAGTTTTAGCAGTTCAAGAATGGATAGCAACCTTGTGTATTGCAGTTTGCAGCCTGAAAACAAAGGTTTCTTTGAGTCCTCCATCAAGCCCTTGAATTTACTAAACTCTCTCTCATTATTATTCCTTTCTGCATCACGTAGCATCTGATCTAGATTGTCATTGCGCGACCTATCCTCATCAAAAGCGCAGTCCACAACTAGCATATCATTGTCTCTCTCGATGATGTTATAACTACCAACGCAATACACTGGGCAAAATTAGTAGTGTGGGTTACCTTTTTATCTTTCTTACACTCCTCCAAGTACCAACGCAGTAATCTTGCATCATTTTGGTTTGTAAATAAACACTTTAAATAGGAAATTATAGGTAAATACCACAACACCTTAGCAGGAGGTCTTTGCTTCACCTCGATGCCCTCGCAATCATTGGAGTTATTCTTACGCTTGTATTGGGATGCTTTGCACACCAGACAAACATGTAAGTTTGTATACTCTTTACAGTAGATGATACAATCATTCGAACATGCATGTATTCTTTCTACTTTTATTCCACATGGACAACAAACTTTCGTGGCTTGGTAGGTGGTTCTCGACAACACGTTTCCCTCCAAAAAGATATTTTCTAGGAAACCTAACAATGCTATGAAACTCTTGTCAGACTAACCATTGTTTGCCTTCAGTTTTAGCAGTTCAAGAATGGATGGCAACCTTGTGTATTGCAGTTTGCAGCCTGAAAACAAAGGTTTCTTTGAGTCCTCCATTAAGCCCTTGAATTTACCAAACTCTCTCTTATTATTATTCCCTTCTGCATCACGTAGCATCTGATCTAGATTGTCATTGTGCGACCTATCCTCATTAAAAGAGCAATCCACAACTAGCATATCGTTGTCTCCCTCGACGATGTTTTAACTACCTTCCTGTATAATCTTCTCTTTACCGTGACTAGTCTAACATGTATAACCCTTTTTGAAACCCCTTGAATCAAGTGAACTTCGATCTACATTAAGTTGGTAAATATCTTCATATTGTCATAATCAATACATAGATAGTACATATAATCCATCCCCTCTTCAACATATCTTGCTCAGTCGTTCTTCTAAAAGCAGACACGCCATTAATATACTCTTTAATCACGTGGTTCTCAATGTACATCCAGCTTCGCCCCATCTATGCAATGTATGTAACAAATTAGTGTCAAATTAATGCTACTATAGCTAGTTGGCCTAATACTTACACATAATTGTCATCCACCTTAATAAATTGTTATCTAAAGTAGATAGCTATGAACTATTCATGAAGCAATATATATATATTCTTGCTTGATATATATATATATACACTAGGAGTAGTGACCCATTCTTAAATTGGAGCAAACTACCAAGCTAGATCTAAACCTATTATCATCTCTCTTTATTACAAAGCATATATAATTAGAAGCAAATACTAACCTTAAATTAGCATGAACAAATTGATCTACAAGTTGTATGCTTTCACCAAACTCCCTAAAGTCGGCCGCCTCCTTCAAAGTAGCACAATAAAAACAGATCTATCGGGACTAGCGTAAGTAGGTATTTTATAACGTAGCGTATCACAGACATGTCCAACCATAAACCATCTATGATAATAAGAGACTTTACAGACGGTTCTTTATTAGAACCACATGTAATAATTCACAATTGGTTATTAATATGAACCGTCAGAAATAATTACTTGAATTGGTTAGTAATGTTGTCATGTCGTTATACTAAGAACATTTACATATATAGAAGAGAGTAATACAAATTCAACCAGTTTTTTCAGTTTTGTATTTATATATGGCCAAACAGTGTGGCCAGTCTCTTCTAAAAAGATTAACATGGTACAAACCTAAATAATCAAAGTTTTCTAGTGGCGGAGGTAGTATGCTATCTCCGTCTTCAAATCTTCGTAGGCGACGCTGTTGGCATCGGACGATTCGGGATCATCAACGAACAAAGCACGAAATACATCGGACGCGCTCATTCAAGTGTCTCCCGAAGACCCTTCAACTAAAGAATCAAGTCAATTGAGCCCATAGACTCTCCTCCCTTGCTTAAGGAGTTTTGGCAAGGTTGACTTTGTCGTCCGCCACCTCGACTAAGCAGGTCAATTGATGGTAAGCCTCCTGGAAATTTGCAACATCATTGTGAAGGACCACACCGATGACAAGTTTAGATCACTGTACATGGGAGACCAACCAGAAGACGCGACAGAGGAGGATGTCAAGACGGCGGAAGGTGGCCATTACCTGCTCCAGCAAATCCTCAAGCATAGCAGGGAGGACACTGTTGGCACAATGTCCTTCTGCAGTATCCACCAGCGTATGGCTAGCAAGAAACTCGTATAGGATGACCAGGTAGTGTAACATCCTATTTTTAGCGTTTATTTGAAGATTTTAAAAGAAAATACACCATTTGGATTTTTCTAGAATTAATTAAAGCTTAAAAAGGATTTTTATTAATTGAAAGGATCTAATATGAAAAAATAAATATTAACATTTGCTGAAAGTATTTTATTTAGGTTCCTTATGCTTTAAGTAATTTTTTGGAATTCTTTTGGATTTTTCTAAGTTTATTTGCTATTTTTTTGAGCTCAAATGAATTTATTTGAATTTGTGAAAAATAGAAAATCCTTTAAAAAATCCATAAACCCAAATGGGCCAAGCCCTCCACTGTTGCTCTGGTCTATTGTACCTTAGCCATTCATTTTCCCCACCAGCAATGCGTTGGGCATCTGGCCCGAGCCTTCCACCAACCGTTGGATCTCCTTCCTTGCCATATGTTAGGCATTCGACTTAGTCGAAACTATTCATTTGTGCCATATGCAATGACCGTCTAATCTTTTTGGAGGCCACATGTTAGCAATCTGCTTGTCTGGCACTGTTCATCTTCTTCCGCTGCTACTCTCCGTCTCCGACTGGGATTCCTTGGAGTTCATGCCCAAGCCGAACACCTCTGCCACCACTCTCTCGAGTCCCGCAGCCCTTGCAGCTGAGCACCATTGTCATTTCTTGCCCATGCCCCATCATCGGCGCTGAGTGCATCGACACCATCTTCGTTGGTGAAGTCGCTGTTGCATACGTCATCTTCACCTTGCGCCACTGGTTTTGCCGTCGTTTCACTGGAGTTGAGCCGATCGTCTCCTCCATCCTCAACACCATTCACCATCCATCATTCTCGCCACCAGTGAGTCACAAAGCCACTGCAGCCATCCCTCTTTGTTCATCATCTATCTTGCTGCTCTGCTCTGACCACTGTGTTGTCCCACCGTGTTGCACCTCGGTCCATGTGCTCACTGCCGCCGCACGATCGTTTGGCCAAAAAAGCATCACCTCGATCAATGCGCCCAGCAATGCTAGTAGTGATGTCCCTAGCACCACGCTCAGTCGACGGTTCAGATTCTTTGTGAACCGATTCCTTGTGCACCGAGTCTTTGACATCTAGGTCCCACATGCTAGAAAGCTTTGTTCCGTACACCCACTGAGTCAACACTACCATCTGAGCTGCCACGCAAGCCCTAAAGTCCACGTGTCGCTATGTATCACGACACGTGTATGACACATCAGCCACCAGAGCCTTCCAGGTGCCACGTGGTAGTGCCACATCACCATGCCAATTCAGTTGCCACTTGCAGCCACATGTCTGCCATGTCAGCCCAAGTCTACCATGTCAGCAAGCCTAGTAGGTAGTTTATTGTTCCATACACACCAAGTTCACCATAGACTAGCCTTTCCATGCATGGAGTCTATAACAAAGTAGCACTTCTGAATTTTCAGTATTACTCTTTAGGTCTAACATTCCAAGAGCTCGTTCTCCTCTGTCCTAACTTTGATTGAGCCGATTCTTTTTTCTAAATTTATATAAAATTGAGCTCTACCTTTGGTTCTTGTTTTTTAGTTTTTGGAGTTCATTTAAATTTATTTCAATTTATATAGTGCTTCATTTTATTTTTGTCTCTCAATAGATCACATCTTCGAAGGAGCTGAAGCAAAATATGAAGATAGAGAGCAATTAACTGAGCAAGGCTAAGGCAAGTTGTGTCTTTCGATCATATTAAATCTAGTTTTTCAAATCTATTTATTTATTATTTTATTTTAATTATCATGTATTGCTATTTTATTACAAACCCTTGTACCTAGTAGTTATTGTCCAATTTAATTAATTCTACCTTGATAATTTGAATGTCATAATACCATTATCACCATAGGATAAAAAAATTATTTAGTGATGCAATACTACTTGTCACATGAGTTGTACGTTTAATATGCTTAGCTATGCTTTTAGTAACATGTTTGTCATCACATGTGGTCAATTAATTAATTTTAACTTAATAAGATATTGAATCGTGATTGTAGCCATAGTTATAAAATTGATATGCCATGACATTCTTGTGTCATTGGTGGTGAGTGATCGTGTAGTAAAGAGGGAAGTGTGGATTTCACTTCGAGGGATGTGGAAGTCTCGTCTGGATAATGTCTAAGAATTTAACTTTGTATACCATTTATCTGAGCCATACCTTACAATCACGGGTCTAGTATAGGATAGATCTGGCTAATTAATTCATGGTATATCAATTTTAATTTTGCCAATGTGATGAATATGAATACTGACTTCCATGAGACGGAACCTTAGTAGACGGAATTAAGTTGAGGTTGAGCATTGTAAAGGTTTTATTATGATTTTCTTTAACATGAGGATGATCACATCATATGGGTAAAGTTGTATAACCTCTACAGAGTGTAAAACTACTCGAATAACCATATCCCCAGTTATGGACAATGCTCGGTGATTTCACACGAAGGATAGATATTTCATAAAACTTTGTTGGAATTATCTTGAGAAGTGAATGTTTAGTTTACTGGTGGATTATTTAATTCCTTTGGTTATTTATTATTATTTTCCTTAAAGTTTGCTTTCAATCTATTTATTGATTATTCTTCCTACAAAATAACCTTTCAGCTATCACTTGGTAAACCTTGCATATTATATTGCATCTTTGTTATAAATGACTTGTTGAGTGCCAATGTACTCAAGACATTTTGCCTACTGTTGCTTAGTTGAAGAAGAGCTATATTAGCAGGAGGTACCTGAAGCAGGATACTTTGACGACTTCGTGGATTAAGACTTCGCTCCCCAGTCGATTGCCTGTAGGTATGTCGAATGGCTACCATGCTTATTTTTAATTTCTGCTGCTAGTTTCTTAAGCTCTTCATGCTATTATTTGTAAGCTTACCCATAAGGTTGTACTCTGATAATTATTAATATTTTATTTTTCCTTTATTAATCTTGTATATGGTGGATATTTCATCAATCTTTATACTATGTGCACTAGCGTGATCCTGGACCAGTGTGATATATATAGATAGTCTAGATTTGTATATTTGGGTTTTGATAGAGATGGTATTAGAGCTATATCGACTGTAGGACGAAGCCCTAGTTAGAGTGATCACCTTAGCAAAAATTTCAAAATCTATTTTCTAAATCAAACCAAACAAATTTGATATTTACTAATTTCTCTATTCTCTTCTCTTTTTATTCTAAAAATTTGTTTATCCAATCCCTTAATCTGAATCCTTTCCATTGTAATTCGTTAGATGTCTCGACTTTCCTACAACCAGACTAGAGGTTGGCATGGACTTGTTCGAGTTTTGCTGAGGAGTCTTGGATTAAAGAGGCAACCTATTTATTTCACCAAGAATAAGACGACGAAGGGCCAATGTATTGGATGTTTCACTAGATTGTACTCCATCATGAGGATTGGCAGCCAAGTTCTTCACCATAGCTCGAAGTACACTAGCACCTGTGGAGCATTGTCCGCGCAAGGAGCCGTGCACAAGACTATTCGACGTCTTTGCAAGCTGTACAATATTAGGTTGTCCAAGCTCATTCAAAAGTTCAAAGAGTATTATGTAGCTACTCCCAATGAAGCAGAACAAGAGGAAGCTATGGAGAAACCTCAACTGTAGCTACCAGTACCTCTATCTTCGCCCATGCTACCAGTACACATAGCAGGCAACCATCAGGAGTATCTTCGGCACTTCATTACAGCCGTACCAAAGAACCAATCACCATAAGTTCACAACTCGTGGATGTTCTACAATGACTTAGAGAAAGAGTCGAGTGAGCCCTATTTGGTGGAAACTGAGTGGGAACCCCTAGATTAGACCCTTGTATATTATAGAAAGTGTGATCACAACGTTGTGGCTTTTATTTACAATTGCTTATGATGTGAGCTGCAGTCTTGCCCTTAAAAGTGTTATGTTGCAGTCATGTCAAAACATTTATTTAAGTAATTTAATTATTTCTTTTGTTAGCCTCTCAGCTAAGTGTTTTTTTAGTCTAGGCTTGCTATTAGAAGATTCTCTTAGATGAGTTTATCTCTTATTTATGCTTTTCCCTATCATCTTTAAAGCTCGGTAAAGACAGTTCTCAGCAAGTTATCTTTCTCTTTTAGAGCAGTAAAAGATGGTTGATACTTGGAACTCAGCTGGTCATAGTCAGATGAATCAAGATCCAGGGAGCAGTGCTATAAATCCATCAACTCAGGGACCCGCAAGCAACCCCAATGAGATTAGACCCAATTCTAAGTCAGTTCATGGTAGCTCAGACTCAGTTAATGAATACCATGATACAGAACATGAATGCATTGATGAATCAGTAGAATCAGGAAGTAGTTGACCTCAGCCAACTCGCCAGCAATCAAAATTTGTAGAATTCATGAGGATAAGACCACCCACCTATTCATAGTCTTTCGAGCCTTTGGAGGCAGATGATTGGATTCAATCTATAGAGAAGAAGCTGAACATCGCTCAGTGCATTGATCGAGAGAAAGTGCTCTACACCGCCCACAAGCTAGAGGGAGCCACCGTATAGTGGTGGGAGAACTACTGTGCCACTCATGAGGACCAGGACAGCATCACTTGTGCTAAGTATCTCAACAAGTTCACCCAGTTAGCTTGCTATGCACCGGAGGATGTTGCCACCGATAATGCTTATTCGAAGCGCTTCAAGAAAGGATTAAATCCAGAATTGAAACTTTAAGTTGTGAAGAATGATTATGCTAGTTTCCAGAATATAGTGGACAAAGCAATGCTCATTGAACAAAGTCAACGTGAGCTAGATGAATCTCACAAAAGAAGGATGATGCAACAAGGATCTCAACTGCATTGGCTCATTTAAGTATATACCAGCTTGCTGGTGTCCCTCCACAGTCTGGATTTAGGACTCTCGCACCAGCACCTTGTCAGTTCCTCTGGACCACACCCTATTGGTTCAAGCAATCAAAAACAGAGGAATGCCGTCCAACAGCATCTGTCACCTATTATAAGTGTCATAAGCAAGGTCACTATGCTAGTAAGTGTCCACAGAAGCAAACCCCCACGCCAGTCTGTTTTAATCTGGGAGCTACACCAGATCGGACCCCTTCTTCAGGATCGGGTCGTGGAGTGCTCCAAATGTCAGGCCAAGCAAATCGAGTGCTGAAATAAGTTGTGTGAGGACAAGTGAACCATATCACCACAGAGGAGGCTCAAGCAGTGCCAAATGTTGTGATCGATAAGTTCCTAGTAAATTTAGATTCTACTACAGTTTTGTTTGATTTTGGAGCTTTGCATTTGTCTGTTTCTCAGAGTCTTGCCTTAAATCAAAGGTTGAAAATTGTTGTTCTTGGATCTATTCTCTTGGTTCAATCCTCAGACTTTGAGTTGAGTACAAACTTAGATTGTCTTGGAGTCAAGATAGTCACTCGAGGAGTGGAGTTTTTTGCTGATCTAATTGTGTTGGATATCTAGTCTTTAGATGTAATTGTAGGAATGGATTGGCTTAAGAAATACCAAGCAGTGTTAGATTATGGAAGTAGAGTCGTTACCCTAACCAGTTCAGACAAAAGAAAAGTGAAATTTGAAGCCATCATGAGTTAGTCGGAGAATGTTATGGTTTGCTAGAGTAAGGGAATCTTGTTAGAGCATGTACTAGTTTTCAAGAAGTATCCCGATGTGTTTCCAAATGATCTTCCTAGAATGCCACCTGTCGACAAGTTGAGTTTTTGATTGAGCTAGTATTGGGTACTAAACCGATTTTCAAGAGGTTGTACCAGACGCCTGCTAATGAGTTAGCATAATTAAAGAAGTAAATATAGGAGTTGTTGGGCAAAGGTTATGTCAAACCTAGTTCATTCCCATGGAGAACACCAGTATTGTTCATTAAGAAGAAGGATGGAAGTCAGTGTATATATATAGAATATCGAGCACTCATTGAGGTTACTATTAAGAACAAGTATCATTTGCCCCAAATTGATGATTTGTTTGATTAGCTTAAAGGATCCAGAGTGTTTTCCAAGATTTACTTGAGGTCAGGGTACCATCAGATAAAAAATTGACAAGAGGATATACCCAAGATAGCTTTCTCAACTCGTTATGGTCTATACAAGTTCACAGTGAGGTCCTTTGGTTTAACCAATGTTTCAGCTTATTTCATGTACCTGATGAACAATGTATTCATGTAGTATTTGGATAAGTTTGTCGTGGTGTTCATTGATGACATTTTGATTTACTCCAAGGATGAGAAGGAGCACGAGTAGCATTTGAGGTTAGTGTTGCAAAAGCTAAGAGAGCATAAGATGTATGCCAAGATCAGCAGTGTGAATTCTGGATAAAAGAAGTTGCTTTTCCTAGACCACGTCATCTCAACAGGGGGAGTTGTAGTTGACCTCAGAAAAGTGAATGATCTGCTTGACTGGAAGTCACCATTGTTAGTGACACAAGTCAGAAGTTTTCTGGGAATGACTGGTTATTACGGTCATTTCATTGAAGGATTATCTAGTGTGGCAAGATGGATTATGCAATTATTAAAGAAGGAAAATAAGTTCATTTCGATGCCAGAATGTGTGAAGTTTCAAAAATTGAAGGAGTGTTTGACCATAGCCCCAGTGCTAGTATTGCTAGACATTAACAAGGAATTCAAGTTCTATTGTGACACTTCTTTTAAAGGTTTGGGATGTGTACTGATGGAAGATAAAAGAGTGGTATCTTATGCTTCACGTTAGTTGAGGCCACATAAGGAGAATTATCCTATACATGATTTGGAGCTAGCAGCCAAAGTGCATGCCTTGAAAATTTAGCATCATTATCTCATGGGTAATCATTGTGACATCTATATGGATCATAAGTGTTTGAAGTATATCTTCACCCAATCCGATCTTACTCAGGCAAAGAAGGTGGCTGGAGTTGATAAAGGACTATAATATTGAAATTCATTACCACCCAAGAAAAGCCAATGTGATAGTAGATGCTTTGAGTAGGAAGGTTTATTACAATACAATGATGATCAAGGAAAGACAGCCAGCTTTACACGAGGAATTTTAGAAGCTTAGTCTGGAGTTGGTTGAGGAAGGATTCTTAGTCACAATGGAGTTGCATCCAACTTTGGATGGTTAGATTCATCGAGCTCAGGCAGAGGATGAAAAGGTTCAGCGGATCAGGACTAATATGAGTAAGGGTAGGGCATCAGATTTTACAGATGATGACAAAGGTACCTTGTGATTTAAGGAACATTTGTGTGTGTCAAATAAAAAGGAGTTACTGCTCAAGGAAGCTCATGAGTCGTTGTCCTCGATCCATCCGGGTAGCACTAAGATGTATCAGCATATCAAGGATAAATACTGGTGGCCAAGTATGAAGCGTAAGATAACAGAGTATGTTGCACTATGTGATGTGTGTCAAAGGGTTAAATCTGAACATCAAAGGCCAGTAGGACTGTTAAAACCGTTGAAAATTCGTGAGTAGAAGTGGGAAGAAGTTAGCATGGACTTTATTATAGGATTGCCTAAGACCAATGAGGGTTTTGATTTAATTTGGGTAATTATGGATCGTTTGACAAAAGTTGCTTATTTTATTTCAATCAAGACTACTAATGTAGGTGGCAAGGTTGCAGAGCTATACATGTCAAAAATTTTGAGGTGGCAAGGTTGCAGAGCTATACATGTCAAGAATTTTGAGTCTCCATGGAGCGCCTAAGAAAATAGTATAGGATCGTGGGTCACAGTTTACTTTATGATTTTAGGGGAGTTTGCATGAAGTTATGGGTACTTATCTAAATTTCAATACAGCGTATTATCCATAGACCGATGGTCAGACTGAGCATGTAAATCAGATTTTTGAGGATATGCTAAGAGTTTATGTGCTAGATCATCGAGCCATGTGGGACAGTTATTTGCCTTTCGTAGGGTTTTTCTACAACAATAGTTACTAGGCTAGTTTGTAAATATCACCGTTTGAAGCTTTGTATGGCAGAAAATGCAGGACCCCTCTCAATTGGAAAGAGACAGAGGAAGGTCAAGTCTTTGGACCAAATTATTTAAAGGAAACTAAGAAAAATGATCGTTTTTCTAGAAAAGGTTAAGAATTGCTCAGGTTATATAGAAAAGCTATGCGGATACTCATTGTCGAGAGTTGAGTTTTGAATCAAATAAGTATGTGTATCTCAAAATTACGCCATTAAAAGGTGTTAAGAGATTTCAGATGAAAAGAAAACTTGTGTCAAGGTATGTGGAGCCGTTCAAGATATTAAAGTCCAGGGGAGAATTACGCCATTTCTCACTTGTGCCTCGTAGTCGCCACCGAGCACGTCATCGCCGTCTTCATTGGTAAAGTCATTGTCGCCGTCACGTTCGTCATCTTCACCTTGCGCCACCGGTCTTTGCCGTTGTTTCGCTATAGCCAAGCCGAATGTCTCCTCTGTCCTCGATGTCGTTCATCGTCCATCATCCTCACCGTCGGTGAGTCACAAGTCCACCACCGCCACCCTCTCTGTTTGTCGTCCAGTCTCTCGCCACCCTGCTCGCTGCCACCGCATGATTGTTCGACCGAATGAAGCATCACCTCGATCAGTGCACCCACCAATGCTAGTAGTGATGTCACCTCACACCACGCCCGACCAACGGTTCAGATTCTCTGTGAACCAAGTCCTTGTGTACCGAGTCTTTGACAGTTGGGTCCTGCATGCCAAAAAGCACTGTTCCGTAGACCCACCGAGTTAGCATTGCCACCTCAGCTACCATGCAAGCCACGTTAGCCACAAGAGCCTTATAGGTGCCACATGGCGTACCACATCAACATGCCAGTTCAGTTGCAATGTTAGCCCTACCTTGCCACCTGGCAACCATGTGTCTACCATGTCAACCCTAGTCTACCACGTCAGCAATTCCAGTTGCCAGTACACTATTCCATACACTAATTTCACCATAGACTAGCCTTTCTATGCACCGGGTTTATAGCACAGTAGCACTTCTGAATTTTCAGTATTTATCTTTAGGTCTAATCTTCCAAGAGTCCATTCTCCTCCGCCCTAGCTCTGATTGTGCTGGTGCTTTATTTTGTTTTTCTCTCTCCTCAAATCACATCTTCGAAAGAGCTAAAGCAATACTTGAAGATCAAGAGCAATTAACTGAGCAAGGCTAAGACAAGTTGTGTCATTTTATCATGTTAAATTTACTTTTTTAAATCTATTTGTTTATTATTTTATTTTAAATTATCATGCATTGTTATTTTATTACAAACCCTTGTACCTGATAATTATTGTCCAATTTGATTAATTCTACTTTGATAATTTGAATGCCATGGTACTATTATCACCATAGGATGAAAAATTATTTAGTTGCTCAATACTAGTTGTCACATGGATTTTACGTTTAATATGCTTAGCCATTCTTTTAGTCACATTGGATTTGTCATTATATGTGGTTAATTAATTAATTTTTACTTAATGAGATATTGAATCGTAGTTGCATCCATAGTTATAAAATTGGAGTGCCATGATATTGGTGTGTCATTGGTGGTGATTACATAAACTTAGTTTTCACTTGGATAAGTGATCGTGTAGTAAAGGAGGGAAGTGTCGATTTCACTTTGAGGGATGTGGAAGTCTCGCCTGGGTAATGTCTATGGACTTTACTTTGTGCACAACCACATGTCAAGTGTGGAATAGATCTGGTTTATTAATTGGTGATATTTCAATTTTGATTTTGCCAATGTAATGAATATGGATGCTGATTTTCATGAGGCGTAAGAGGGGGTTCTTCGACTAGGTAGTAGCCTAATTGGCCACGAAACCTTAGCAGATAGAATTAAGTTGAGGTTGGTATTGTAAAGGTCTTATTGTAATTTTCTTTAACGTGAGGATGATTACATCATGTTGGTAAAGTTGTACAACTTCTATAGAGTATAAACTATTCGAATAGCCGTGTCCTCGGTTATGAATAATGCTCGGTGATTTCATATAAACGGTATATATTTCATAAAATTTAGTTGGGATAATCTTAAAAAAATAAATGGTTAGTTCACTCGTGGATTATTCAATTCCTTTGGTTATTTATTATCATTCTCCTTACAGTTCGCTTTCAATTTATTTATTGTATTATTACTTTTGCAAAATAATATTTCAGCTATCACATGGTAAGCTTTGCATATTATATTGCATCTTTGTTACAAACAACTTGCTGAGTACCAATGAACTCATGGCTTTATGCCTATTGTTACTTAGTTAAAGAAGAAGAGCCATATCTGCAGGAGAATATTTCGACGACTGCACATATTAGGACTTCGCTCCCCATCGATTGCCTGGGGGTATGTTGAATAGCTACCATGTTTATTTCTATTTTTCGCTGTTAGTTTTTTAAGTCATTTGGGATATTGTTTGTAAGCTTGACCATAAGGTTATACTATAATAATTATTAATATTTGAGTATTTTCCTTTATTTGTGTATATGATCGATATTTTATCTATGTTTACACTGTGTGTACTAGCGTAATTCTGGACCAATGCGGTATACACAGAGAGTCCGGATTTGTAGATTCGGCTCTCGACAGGTAGGCCATCAATGCTGGCGACAATAAAGAGTAGGGAGTCATTTGTTTGTGCTTGAGAGTAGATCAACGATGTGAAGATTCATCTTTAGTGGTGGATGATCATTTTTATAAAGCAAGGAATAAATTCGACGCATGAGATGAAGACACGCATCGGGGAGCCGAAGCATCATTTATGTGTATAAGAGATAATATCACAGACACTTCCAACCTGATACGGTTCGGCTACTGTCTTCTAATTTTCTTTACGTTGCTTTAAATTCTTGTACACAGGATGTTGATGCTTCTGTCGTGGAAACCCAAACTCTGGTTCATGGAGGAAGCTTGGGTACAGTGCAAGAGAGCATACGGGCCAAGTGTGTGGCACATGGGCTTGAGTGGGTGCATAAGGAGCATGGGGCATTTTAGTCACATGCAGAGCAGCAATGTGTGGAACCAGGCAAGGCACTGGCACATTCATGCAATTGGTAGACTATGCGGGGTGCGTTTCCATGGAAGCGAGCTAGAAATAGGAAAGAGCCAGGAGATGAGCCAGCACTTGGAATGCCTGGAAACTCATACCGAGATAGAAAAGAACATGAGTGAGAGTGTGGAATATTTGGAGCAATCACGCTATGTACTCATTCATTGATGTTACAAAGGCTTACATATATATAAACCACGCCAGGCAGATGAGGAGACAAGTATGAAACCATACCAAGTGTGAAACTATGCCAGGTAGATGAGAAGGCAAGTGTAAAAATATGCCAAGTGTAAAACCATACCAAGCATATGTGAAACCATGCTAACACCCCCCGGGCAGTTGGAGCATCGATGGAGCAGACGTTCAAACTGGACCGAAACTCAGTGAATGATAGCCCTTTGTTGCTGAGGTAACCGAGAGCATGGTGGCCATGATCGTAGCCGTGAGGAGGAAGCCATGTCAAGGTTGCTAGTGTTGAGGTCA
This sequence comes from Melocanna baccifera, assembly GCA_036346265.1. Lineage (NCBI taxonomy): Eukaryota > Viridiplantae > Streptophyta > Magnoliopsida > Poales > Poaceae > Melocanna > Melocanna baccifera. Next base: position 31,241,046 of record CM070682.1, on the reverse strand, counting down.
TTGTTGTTCTCGGGGTAGCTGACGTCCAACACACATCGTCCGCCAATGGTTGAAAGGTTGCGGCAGCAACAGCAGAGGGGGGACTTATGACGGTGGCGGTGCGGAGCGTAGGAGGGCCGCGCAATACGGCGACGACCGTCGGAGGACTCATGACGGTGGTGGTGCGGGGCGTAGGAGGGTCGCGCAACACGGCGACTAACGTAGGAGTGGACAAAAAGAAAAAGAAAGAAAAACAAAAAATATGACACTGGCGGGGTGGTATCGACAATGGCAATGATGACCATAGGCAATGACACAGCAGCCCTAAGGGGTGATGCAGCAGCAACCCGTGTATGTCGATGGCATGACCACAAGTACGGGCTCTCGGTGGTGCGATGGCTCATGCTCACAGGCTAGCAATGATGATTCGACGTGATGAGATAGTAGACGGGGGCGCTCGGAAGGCTGCTGAGGGAGATCCATGATTACAAGCGCGCCACGTCATGCCATGACATCATTGGAGGAGAGGAGGCATTGGTGAGGTCAAAACCAAAGCGGTGAAGTTTGGAGCTGAGAAATGTCGACAGGCCGGTAGGGTAATGCAAACCGATCTATGATCGGAAAAGTAGAGAAAACCTGATCTAAAGATGACCAGGTAAAACTCTAATTGGTCATCGATCGGATGATCATAAAGACCACTTAAACTACGGGTTGCGCAGCCCCTAGGAGAGATCATAAAGACGAGATCATTTCCCAGGGGTGGCACGGCGGAAGCGTGGCGGCGGCGGCTCAGGAGCGGCACCGCTATGATACCATGATAACATGGAATATTTGGAGCAATCACGCTATGTATTCATTTATTGATGTTACAAAGGGTTACATATATAGGTCATGTCAGGCAGATGAGGAGGCAAGTGTGAAACCATGCTAAGTGTGAAACTATACCAGGCAGATGAGGAGGCAAGTGTGAAAATATGCTAAGTATGAAACCATACCAGGCATGTGTGAAACCATGCTAACAATGAGGAAGCCAAGAGTCCAAGTTGGGAAGAATTCTGCCTCTTTGGGTCGATCTAAGTGGGATTTTTTCCTTGTGCGTCAGATTGCTTTCCAAGGAAGAGTCCAAGTACCACAAGATCTATTTGGAGATAAGATAGAAATAGTATGTATCAACCAAGGAATTTGGAACCAAGATTCGTTCTTTTCTGTTGATGGTACACGGATAAAACTAGCACCATGTAATTTCCTTTCCTTGTGTGCCATGGGACGGGGCCCACTTATGATGTACATCTATAGGAGTAATTCACGATGGTGCGTCAGAAAAGTTTATTCTTAGTGGCGTCTTTTGTTTTAGTTCGGTTACATTAATGTGTGCGTGTGTGTGGACCTTTCGGCTGAGAATTTGGTTGATTATTTATAGCCTAATGTGTGCATCATTGTAAGGGGAGTTTTAGAGTTATGAATTAAAATACATGTGCGTGTTGGCCTTCGAGTGTTAGGGTTTATCTCTGTTCTACTGTGTTCTTATGAATTCCAACGTGGTATTTCATCTTGGCTGTTGGATTCTACTGTGGTGTAGGTATTTGTCCACTGATCTTTGACCTCTATTTCTTGATCATGTGCTGTGGTGTGCATAGGAGTGAAATTATCTATCCTATTGCGAATTGCATCCTATAATTCATGCTCCAAATATACTTTGTTGTTTCTACCACCGTGAAAGATTGAGCAACCCTTGGATTTAATCTCATCTCGAGGTTTGATTCACATCATTTGATATCAGAGCCTTCATTGCTCATGGTGGATTTGTTGCGCTACCATAGTGCTAATGGAGGAGAGCCCCACCTTGGGGTTCAACGTATCATTGAAGATGAAAGACTTGAAAAAGCATCTACTGAAGTTGAAGGAATGAGAGAAGCATCAAGAGGAGCTCAGGAGAAAATTTTTCAAATGATGGCTGAGTGGTTATTTTGTAGGAAGCAATAATTTTGAAATAAATACAATAGATAGATTGAAAGCAAACTTGTGCGTAGGATAATTTTCCTCATGCCACTGCAACAGACAGGCCTATCACAGACGGTTCGGAACCGTCATCACAGACGGTTTTCAAACCGTCTGTTTTTATGTGTCAGTGATAATAGGTGGTTATCACAGACGGCTCACGAGCCGTTTGTGATAACTTACATTACAGACGGTTTTTGCAAACAACCGTCTGTGATAGTCGACTTTCACAGACGGTTAAAAACAACAACCGTCTGTGATAGACACAATATCACAGACGGTTCCTGTTCCGAACCGTCTGTGATAGCTATTGCAACAGCAGTTTTATTTGCCGTTTTTTTGGCTAGCCTCAGGATATGCTAGCCATGCCCTCTGAAAGCAAGCAACAAGATTACAACATATATAAGAATCACATATATTGCAGATTACAGATCGACAAATGAATCACATACAATATTGCAACTCAAAGTTACAGATAAGTTAATTGCAACTCGATGAATTACAAATGTAACAAGCGGCCAATGATCATATACAAATATAGAATGAAAATCGTCACCTTTTTCGACAAATGAGTTGTTTGATTAAGCACACAACCGAGTAATTTGTACAATTGCATCTAATGTTTCAACATCTAATTATCACTATTGCCAGGGTAGAACTCTCCAGCCTTGTTTACACACTGTCCTAGTAAGAACCCGGAGAGTGTTGCACGAATTTTGACGAGTTGATCAAGATCATATGTACTTACGTTGAAGTCCACCCGCTGTCGCTAGGAGCAATAAGTCATTAATTAGCATATGTGTATATATATATACATATATAATCAAATAATAATAATTATTGCAAGGACATGACAAACCTCTAGATCATTGATCTTACTATCCATGATTTCCTTCATATGGCGGCAAACATAGAATCCACATACGTTGCCCTGTAGTTGCTGGTGGCACTGCAAAAAATGCATTACATACATAGGTATTGTCAATTCTAGAGGTATTATAACAAAGTGTGATATAGGATTGTTGTGCTGTAGCGGGTACCGGAAATCGCGTGTTGTGTCGCAACGTGTCACTAGATTTGTCGTGTCTTCCTCACTGGGCAACATAAGCGACAAACGACCTACGTGATTCAAAAAAGTTAGCCTCGGCCGTTGCAAACGAAGGAAATATTACAATAGAGTTATGTATGGAGGAAATGTGTTTACTTGTTAAGTATTTCTTGCACACAACTAAAGTCGTGGTTGCTCCTAAGTAGGGAATCAAGGTATATTACCTTGCTCCACTTTGGTATAATCACAATCAAAATCCAGTGTTGCCTAGTCATGTACACACCATATTGATTAATCCTAAGTTCATGTTGCATGTAAAGTACAAATAAAACATGTGTGGCAACTAGTGAAGCACTTACCCTTGGTTGAAAAGAAACATGACATACTCCTTGTCGATGTGAGCACGCAATCCCCTCGTTATGTAATCTTGCACGAAGGATTCATTACCTTTGATAACTTGCTCGGAGACCAAGTGAGGGTCGAGGAAACCCACCGGTTGTCGCAATCGCCAGACTTGTTGGATCATACATCTATACATAAGGAAAGAGTAATGATATTTATCGGTATAACATGAATGTAGAACTTCATTGTACAGTACACTTACAATGTCCAGCGCGTAGAGAAGCGGCGTCGAGTTCGTCGAGATTGAATAGTAAAAATAAGTCTTGAATGTCACGGCGATATAGCACTGTGTCGTGGAGGAAATGCTGCTCGTATATTTCACGATGAATGCACTCTGCGGATTGGCTTTATGTTGGACTTCTCCATGTACCAGGCATGCAATGTATTGCAAATTATGCCAAGCCTGGGTAATTGTGACTCAGGGACCAACGACACTCCTAGACTGAACTTCCATGGCACGAGAGCCTTATTTTTCTTCCCTTGAGTCTTATAGCCTCGCTTACGATACGTTCTCGGTGGCGTCTCGGCGGGAGCCGATGCAACAGGCTTTTGAACCGGAGCTGGAGGTGGAACCACCGGAGCCGATGTGACAGGTCTAGGGCGATGTCCCTCTTGGGACACTGGATGTGGAGATCGTGGCACGGACAAGTCGAGGGCAATGTCCCTCTTTGGCCACTGAATGAATGTGTGGACAGTATCCCCTAATGTCTTAATCTCTTCGTTTGGGGGCTTCTCAAGAGGGACGGTCTTAAAAATATCATTAATCATGTCCACCTGGACCTTTATGAAACTGGTCTCTACTTGTACACCGTGCACCAGCGTACTTGACAGCAATGGATACACCATCCCCCGCCCAGCGTCAACGGGAATAGAGCCAATAAGTTTGACTCTGAGGATGAAAGGCATGGGCCCCTACATAACGACACAAGATGAGTTGAGGCATCCACCAAAGCGATCTATGCAGCATTCTAAAGAGGTGCATTACCTGAATGTCATCTATGCAGCAGTAGTAGGGGTGGGTTGCGATTGGTTGCGGACTTGTCTCAGTTCTTCCCTCAATGAATCTATCTCTCCTCGAAGTGAGGCAGCCTGCTCTTGAAGTGAGGCAGATAGTTGATAGTTGTTCCTGAAGTTGAGCATGAAGCTCCTGTTTCATTTGGTCGTTGCGGTACGCCTTGGATATCTTCCTACTCCTTTATGTCTCGGAGTAATCTGGAAATCCGTGCTTCCAAGATACGTAAACCCCCAAGCCTCGTGTGCGACCTGGGTGCTCCTTGTTTCCCAAGGCTTGTGATACTAAATCTCTCTCCCTGTATTCTTGAAAGGATCCACGAGAAAATTCGGTAGTCAATGATTGCTGCAAGAGGCAATTAATCATGTTGTTTTTGAACCCATGAAGTTCAAGAGGTGTTAACAACTATATAGTTTAACTTATCTTACCAGGCGTTGGGACACTTCCTCATCTGCGAGGTTTTTGAAAGAGACACCCGAAGATGTGGTTGATAACCTCGCTCTTAACCAGTTTCGAGTGCGCTCGTTTGCGATCCCGGCAAATGGCGGGAGGCCTTCGATCGGAGTGCGACCTCGTCCTGCATCTTCCACTACGGGATTTTACCCGCGTACCCAGCGGTGCCGAGTCTGTGAGGGTGAGTGTTTTGTGATTGGATAGCCTTGTGCGCCGCACTTTGTTGTTCAAATTCAGTCGTTGTCTTCATCTGCACAAAGGCCTCCTATGCTTCCGGCGACACGAAAGGATACTTTGTGAAGGGCGTAAGATCCTTGGCCACATACCGTGTCACAAGAGTGCTCTTAAAATTCTTCCATGCTTTTTCCATTGCGAGGAGCTTGTGCCGTCGCATGAGTCCCTGTACTTCTGCTGGGATCTCGAACGAATGTGTAACTTCCTCGCATAGCTGATTTTTGTGATCGTTTGACAACTCTCTCCAGCTTGCTATGTTGATGGGGACCCGTTCCCTTCCAATTATCCCGCAGGTACTCCAAAATGATGCCACTGCTTTCTTCAGTTGCAGAGGGACCCCATCCGGAGAGACCACCGTGATGGTCATTCGGCCATCTGGCCTTTTCGATACTCCTCGACCACGCTTAGTTTTCCCAATCTTGGGAGTGTGAGACCCAAAAGACGACGACGAAGCCTGTGAGGACGCCATCTCTCTTCTAAGAAAAAAAATAACTGCAGTGTGTCACTAGCCTGTGAGGTGTGGGCCTAAACAAAGTTCTATGAAGCAAATGACACAAACTAGTGTATCAAGTTCATTGAACCCGATACACTAGAGTGTGTCACTAGCTTCATGCCCTTTGAAGGTCTATGTGGCACATATTTTTGGATGACTATGTGGACGCAGTGAGGTGTGGTATATCTCTAGCTATAGCTAGCTGCTAATAATTCATATATAGCAATATAATTCTACTATGATTATGTGAGCACAAAGATGACATCAATCGAAATCCAAATGTCATAACATGTATGTAATATATGAATTGAACATACCATTTGAAATATAACACATATCCAAATACAAATGACAAATGAATTTAACATATCCATCAATCCAGCATGTGTAAATTCGGCCAACATATATATCAATATGACAATCCAGCATGTGTAAATTGGGCCAGCATATATATCAATATGACAATCCAGCATGTGTAAATTCGGCCAGCATATATATCAATATGACAATCCAGCATGTGTAAATTCGACCAGCATATATATCAATATGACAATGTAGCATATATATCAATATGACAATGTAGCATATACATCACTATGACAATGTAGCATATATATCACTATGACAATGTAGCATATATATATCAATATGACAATGTAGCATATATATCAATATATGAAACATGAATAACGTATCTTCATTATTCTATATGAAACATGAAACAACTAGCTACATGAAACAAATCTAAAACCTAGCTAGAGTTGGGGGAGGAGGGCACCGGAGTCGAGGGAGGAGGGCGCCGGGCTCGCGGGGGAGGAGGGAGCTAGAGTCGGGGGCGGGAGCCGGGCTTGGGGGAGGGAGCAGCGTCGAGGAAGGAGGGCACCGGAGTCGGGGGAGGGAGCGGCGTCAGGAGGGAGCGTTGGCGGGAGGGCGTGGCATCGGGAGCGACTGGCGGCGGTGTCGGGAGGGAAGGGCGGCGCGAGAGATACCAGGGGCGCTGGAGATCTAGAGTGCGAGAGTGCGGAATCTGTGCCCTAGCTGGGGGTATTTATAAGGAGAACTATCACAGACAGTTCCTTAAGGGAACCGTGTATGATAGTTCTATCACAGATGGTTCTATAATTAAACCGTCTCTGATATTATATTATCATAGACAGTTATACGTTACAAACCGTCTGTGATAGTATGCCTATGACAAACGGTTCGTTACTTAGAACCGTCTGTGATAGTATTACTATCACAGACGGTTCTTACCTTATAACCGTCTGTGATAATATAATATCACAGACGGTATAAGTGGAGAACCGTCTGTGATAACTATCAAAGACGGTTCTAAATGTATAACCATCTGTAATAAGTCTTTGCCCACTGCTTGTTGATCTGTAATAAACCTTTACTGGCTGGCTGTTGTAACTACACTACCAGCATTCAATAAGACCTCTCACAGAGTGTAATGAATATAACTACACCTACCAGCATGCAAATTCACAAATACATCATGTACAGTTCCTGAGTCATTTTACAATTACAATAAAACATATATAGTTACATTTATTACACATAGCTATTTTATTTTAAATAAAGCCCTTCACGATGATCGACACGCATATAGCTTGTTTCATCGCCTTGTTCTTCCTCGAGCCTGATGCCGTCTCCGAATGGAGGAAAATCATCAAATTGATTGTACTCTTCCTCATCCACAACATTCTCAACACCGACAATCCTTCTTTTTCCCTGAAGAACTACATGGCGCTTCTTATTTGCCGGGTCGGTTACATAAAATACTTGAACAACTTGCCTCGCGAGTACGAATGGTTCGTCTTTGTATCCTACACATTCGATGTCCACGGTAGTGACACCGTGCTTGTCGACCTTTACACCCGTGTGGAGATGGACCAACGGCACGAAATAGAGGAATCTTGAAAATTACGTAGTCAAGCTCCCAAATCTCCTCTATAAGCCCGTAGTACGAGCTTGGGCCAGTGATCTTGGCGTGCGCATCATAGGCATCTATGCGGACACCTGAGCTCTGCACAGTGCTCTTTTTATCCTGATCTGTTGTATAAAATGTGTAGCCATTAATGTCGTGTCCTTGCCATGTCATAATTGTAAATTTTGACCCTTTTGCCAACCATGTAGTGTTTCACTTGACGACCTCCTAATCAATTGCGCCTTCAACCATTCGTTGAACTGACGATTGTGTTGTCTCGTGATCCAAACTTCTGACTGGCCTGCATTCTCTTGACGTAGCATGTCCTTGTGCTCTTCAACATATGGGGTGTAACATCCCAAAATTTTGTCCCTTTATTGAAAATTTAATCTGGAGTTTATTGGATTTTCTGGAGTTATGTTAAAATCCTGATTTGAGAAAAATTATAAACTTTAATGTATGAAAGTCAAAAATAAATTTATTGCATTCCTAAAAGCTAAAACAAATGTATTTCAGCTTCCTTAAGTCAAATGTGAGATTATATCAATTTTTCTAGATTTTAGAAGGAATTAAAACCTTCCCTACAAAATCAAATTGTACCTTTGCAAATTATACTTGTTAAAATGAGTGGGACATATTTTTATTAAGTCTAGAATAGCCCCAGATAGATCCTGAATTTTCTGGATTTTCAAAATTTATTTGGTATTTTTAGAGTTTTCTAAAGCTTAATAGCATTTACGGAAAATCAAAAGAAAGAAAATCCCAAAAATCCCTCCCGCCGCGGTGTCAACCATCGCGTCCCCTCGCCCGCCGGATTCCCCTCGGCCGTCGATCTAACTTAAACCCTCTCCCGCCTTCCCTCTCCGCGTGCGGCGCGTGTCGCGCATCGGACCGTCCACTCCGCGCGGATTTAATCCTCGCCGCCGCACCAACTTACGCTTCACGCTCCCCTCTCGCTCCTGCGCCACGTGGTTTTATCCGGCCGTCCCCTATTGCCGTACCTCATCGTGGCGCCCCTTCCCCATAAGCACCGACCGGTCCGATCTAATCTTCGTTGTCGGATCGAATCTCGGCCGTCCCCTTCACTTACCCCTTCGCATCGCGCCAGTGATCCGATCTCCCGTGCCACCGTCAAGCATCCAACCATCACCCCGTCCTTTCCGTTTTTTCTCTCTCGTGACATGCGGGCCCCCTGTCGGCCCGTCGTCCCCCCCTTTCCTTTCTTCCTCGCGCGATCTCCGCCCATTGCGCCATTATTGCCATAAGCGAAGCTTTTAAAGCCGGTTTCCTCCGAGTGATACCCGTGCCAGCGGCCGATCATAATTGCACCTCCACGCGTCCATTGCGGACATAATCACGCGTAATTGCGGCCGTTACCACCGCCGCCATAAACCTCCCGCCCGTTGCACTCCGGCGAACCGTGCGGCCGTACCTCCTCCCGACCTATAAAGAGGTGCCCGAGGTCCCTCTACCCACACCGCCAACCCCGAGCCTCCAAAGCGCATAATCCGGCCCGAAGGTCCCCTGCGCTTGTTTCTCCCCCGGCCACCGGCAACTCCGGCGAGCAATCGCCGCGCCTCGAGCTTCTGCTCCTCGCCGGTGCCTCCCGACCTTGCTTTGGTGCCCAGCGAACACCGGCGACCACCTCCCGAACACGTGCACCACCGGAGCTACTCCGCCGTGAAGTCTTCTCCGACCGCCCCTCTCCGCGATTTCCCTCTCCGGTCATCCTCGGCCTCCGCGCAAGGTACCGATGCACTCCGCGTTCTCCTCGTCGTCTTGGTACCCTCGGCGGCGCGCCGCTCACCGAACTCGGCGACCATCGGGCCGGCGCGCCGCCGCCGGCGAGCCGCGTCGGCCGTCGGGCGAGTTAGCGGCGGCGTGGCGGCCAGTGGCGGCGGTCGGCGCCACGCCCGGCGCCACGCCGCCACCCCACGCCACCTCGCGCGCGCCGCCGCGTCGGCATAAGCGTGGCGTGGCAGCCACGCGGCGACCACCACGGTAGCCCCGTGGCGCCACGTCAGCGCCACCCCGCCTCGCGCCGCCGCCACCTCACCCTTCCCCGGGTCCATGGACTCGGTTCATGACACCGGGCCCCACTGTCGACCTGCGCCGAATATATTAATCCTAGGGCTGACGTCATAATCTATAATTTCCTTTAGAAAAATAATTTGTGCTGACGTCATAAATCCTTTTCGGTTTAAAATTAAATCCAGAAAATACCCTTTTCTTTTATTTTGAATTCAAACTTTGGAAGGCTATAACTTTTGCATTTTAACTCCAAATTGACCCATTCAAATTTCTAAATTTTCTAAAATCATGATCTATCCATTTCTGGAATAATTTTGAAATTTTGAAATTTATTTAAATTTGATTTGAATATATTTTGTAATTCCAAGGTTTAAATTTAAATTAAAACTTCCAACTTCTTTTAAAAGCCTCATTTCCTTTTTAAAATTGTTGACCCACATCCAAAATTCAAAATTCTGTCTCGGTGTATTTTATGATTTTTTTGGAAAGTTATTTGGATTGTGTTTGAATTTTTGTTTTGAAATTGCTTTGAATTGATTTTTCGTTAGATATTGTGATTAGGAGAGTTTGAAGTCGACGAATCGCAGCGGGACTCGATCAAGGCAAGTTACACCTTTGACCATATTGAACCTAATATTTTAAATTATTTATATTGTTTTACTGTATATGCATGCGTATCTTTATTCAAATGTAATTCAAATTTGATTTGAATTTTAGATATACCCATGATCCTTTGTATATGGCCAATTTGAATCTTGAATTCATATACCTTGTCACCCTAGCTGAAAACTAGTTAGTACTATAGTATTAGCTAGAAATTTTTGTAGCAATGCTTAGCCTGGCTTAGTATAATTTTAGATGGGATCGATCTTTCACATGAAATGACGGACTTTGAAAATCAATATCTTGACTTCCGTGAGTCAAGGGTGGTTTCCGGAAATTATTTAAAAATGAAAATAGAAAACATGTTTTGGACTTAGGCTAATGGTTAGGTGGTGGGTACCGGTATGCCTCGTGTTTGGTGACACCTGGTTGATTATCGTGTACGGGGGTATGTGGTTGAGCCTAAATCAACTTAAGGACCGTTTCTGTGAATTATTTTACGAAGTCACTTCGTACTACCACAAGTCCGGTATGGGACGGACCTGGCTAAGTAATTTGTGAAGTTCCAACTATAGTCTCGCTATAGGCTGAATGTGGCGGCGTAGAGGTGTGGGAAGTCTCACATGGCACGAGAGGGCTCCAACTCGTGGATTCGAGTTGTGGTGAAACCTTAGTGGCGGCGTGATTATGTTGGCTATGAATCATCGGACAGCCTTGTCATGAACTCTCCGCCGCACACCTAAGGCGGTGTGTTGATCGCGTGGCTCAAGTGAGAGGAATGTCTTGTGGGTAAAGTTGTACACCTCTGCGAGTAGCAAACTATCTGGATAGCCGTGTCCACGGTCATGGACATCTTGAGTAGAGTCTTCACAGATTAGACTTGAATTTTCATAAAACTTGGTTTTGGCAAACAAGCGTTGGATTTGGTAATGGACGGGTGGATTCCGTGGATAGGTTAGTGTGGGTTGGGGCCTACACTAACGATATTACTTGTTAAAAACAATGTTTCATATCTGTATTTAAATTCAGCTTTTCGTACTTACGTTATTGTATTTAAATTCAAGTATTGCTTTCACACATTACCTATTAAGCTTCCTTTGAAATCCCTTATGCATGCATCAACTCTGTTATATTTCTGGTGTAACTTGCGTAAGCATTTACTTGCTTACCTTGGGAGTATACAGTACTCACCTTGCTAAATCTGTTGCGGACTTGAGGCGACTCGGACGGTGAGGACTACTTGGTAGTAGGATCGTCTTCTGATCATTCGCTGTGGGAGGTGGATGGGCTGTCTTTGCCACCTTTACTTTCTTTCCATTGTTTTGTTTACTTTGTTGGCACGGTGCCTTATTGTAAGACTTGGCCTTAAGGCCGTATTTTCGTTTAATAATATCTCGTGGTTATTTTTGCATGATATACATTCTTTATTAAACTTTGTGTGCACTAGCTTTTCCTAGGATAGTGCGATTTACCTGAGGGCTCGGAGTTGTTGTTAGGGTCCCGCGAGAAATGGTATCGAGCAGTTGACTCTAAGGCGTGACCTTAGCAAGAGACCAGCTTTAAGGATATATTTTAATAAGAAATGCCCTTTTAAATTATCTCTCCCTTTTCTCAAGTCTTTTTACCAAAACCGATTACTAACTCCTCTCCCCTTCCAAATTTTAGATGGAGCAACCCACCCGCGTCTCCCACGGAACCCTTGCCGGACTCTTCGCCGACGATCTGTACAACCTCATGCAAGAGCTCAACTTTTGCCCGTACCCCCTCTACCAGGGATACGTTGGCATGTATGGAGACGAGGAACGCTGGAGGGTGGAAGTGAAGATCTTCAAGGATTTGGAGCACACGGAGCCATTTACGTGTTCGCGCACCTACCTCGAGCCACCTTCTTCGATGGAGTTCGGGATGCAGCCGAGAGGCCATTCGCGGTGCGGAACATCTACGCTCGAGACTTCTCTGCGACCGACTTCCGCTACTTCCCCATGAAGACTCCCTTATGGGCTGCGGCGACTTCGTCTCAGTATGAGAGCAACCCCGCCTCATACGGTGGTGGAGTACACCAAGTCCATGGATCACATGTACCGGACCACCTGGGACGAGCTGCACACCGCGCTGTGAAGCTCGCGCACGCGAAGAGGAACTTGCCGAGCCCGTGCGAGAAGATGCGAGTTCCACCGATTCGGACCTTTTCCGAGGAGACTCGGCGCGGCGCTAGTGTATGACAACCCCAAGTCTTAGAAGCGCTATCCGTGAGTGTAGAACTTTGTAAATGCAGCCACGAGACTATTATAATAAAATAAAAGTTTTATTTGGCTCTTATCTGTGTTTTCGTTGCTCTTGTGTGTTGTTTTGGTGGGATTGTTACTAGAACCTTTCCTCTAGTTCTCTCTCTAAATCTGGAAGTCTCAATAGATGGTGAACACAAGAAGAAACTCCAACATGGACAACGCCAACCCGGAGCACAAGGAAGCGATCCGCTCGATTCCACCACCCCGCCTTGTGTGAGGACAGATTGGGCACGATTGATGGCCAATCAAACCCGCTTGATCAGCTCTTAGCTCGGGCGATCAACAACCCTCGTGCTCATCATCAACTTTGCCCAAGTGCCTCCCAATCGTCTCTCTCGAGTTCACGAGGATCAAGCCACCCACCTTCGCGGCGATCTTTGAGCCGATGGCGCCGACGATCGCTCAGTCGATTGGCAAGAAGCTGGACATTCGGTGCAGCGATTGGGAGCGAGTCTGTTCGCCTCCCATCGGCTAAGCGAGCCCGCATCTCAATGGTGGGACACTTTCACCGCCGCACGCCAACCCGCAGACGGTGACGTGGATCGAGTTCGAGCAAAGCTTTCGCAAAGCTCATATCCCCACCGGCACCATGGCATTGAAGAAGAAGGAGTTCAGATCTCTACGCCAAGGAAGTCGTACTGTCAATGAGTACGTACAGAAGTTTAACCAACTGGCCCGCTATGCGCTAGAGGATGTGGCTTCCGATGAAGCTAAGCAAGAAAGGTTCATGGAGGGCCTGAATGACAACATATCAGTACAACTGATATCGGGTGACTATACTGACTTCCACCAGCTAGTCAGTAAGGCCATCCGCCAGGAGGGCAAGCACATGGAGATGGAGACCCGGAAGAAAAGGATGGCGGATCAGAGGAGCAACTCTGGAAGTTCCTTCAAGAATCGCAGTACTCCTCCTCACTCAAACAAGTTCAGACCCCAAGGCAGCAACTTCAAGAACCAGTCCAGCAGGTTCAAGTCCTCAACCAGCCGCCCGCCGTTTAGGCCAACGCCAGTGATTCCCAAGCAACGCACCCAAAGAACCGGTGGCGGAGCACAAAAAGCGATCCGCCGTCGGCGGATTGACTCGCTACTCGCAGGAACGGGGCACTTTGCCAAGGCGTGCCTAAGAAGATTCAAGCGGCGGCAACCGAGAGCCTCGGAAGTCGGAACGGGGCCGCGAAGCGCAGACCTTCATCAAAGGCGAGTGAACCACGTGGATACGGAAGAGGCCCAGTGCACGGATGTCGTCTTTGGGTATGTTCCTTGTCAATTCAGTACCAAGCATCAGTTCTTTTCGATTCGAACATCGCATTCCTTTGTGTCAAAAACTTTTATGGATAAGCATGGGTTGGGCGGGGTAACCCTTAGCAACCCTATGATAGTTCACTCCTGGAGCAGAAATAAGAGCAGGACCTTGTGCCCCAAAGTGGAATTGCTCATAGATGGGACCCGATTCCTCGCCGATCTTTTGGTTTTGGAATCGCAAGGATTAGACGTCATTCTCGGGATGGCGGTTAGCCAAGAATCGAGTCGGATCGATTGTGCTACGAGATCCATCACCCTCACCAATGACCAGCGCGTGGAAGTAATCTTCTCTCCCAGCATTCGAAGGCGGAAGAATGTACCCTCTTCCACCTCCAAGTCTTGGAGGAAGTGCCGATCGTGCGGGAATACCGGATGTTTTCCCGAGGAACCGAGGATGCCACCGGATAGGAGATCGAATTTGTGATTGACCTAGTCGAGGCACCGCCCCAATTTCCAGAGACCATATCGGATGCACGCTAACGAGTTAGCGAATGAAGAATCAACTCAAGGAGTTAGAAGACAAAGGGTATATCCGACCCGGTTAAATGCGCTGGGGAGCACCGTCTGTTCGTTAAGAAGAAGGATGAGAGTGCGAGGCTATGTGTGGACTCTGAGCACTCAATGGCGTCACCATCAAGAATAAATACCCCCTCCCGGGATCGATGACTGTTCGATCGGTTGAAAGGAGCCGTATTTTCTCCAAGATTGATCTGCGATCGAGGATACCATCGGTGAAGATTCGTGAAGAAGACATTCCTAAGGCGCCTTCTCCACGGATATGGGCATTATGAGTTCACGGTCATGTCATTTGGGTGACCAATGCACGACCTACTTCATGAGCATGATGAGCGGTGTGTTCATGAAATACTTGGACAAGTTCGTAGTGATCTTCATCGGCGACATCCTCATCTACTCAAGAATGAAGAAGAGCACGAGCAGCACCTCGGGATCACTCGGAAAAGCTTAGAGAACATCGACTTTTCACCAAATTGATAAGTGTGAATTACGGCTAAAGAGGTTGCCTTCCTCGGACATATCGTAACAGTAGAAGGAATCATTGTAGATCCTTCCAAGGTAGAAGCGATAATGGAGTGGAAGCCACCAAAGTCCGTAAGAAGTCAAGAGCTTTCTTGGACTTGCGGGTTATTACCGTCGGTTCATAGCGAGAATTCTCGAGACAGCCAAGCCAATGACCCAATTCTGAAAAAGGAAAAGAAGTTCGAATGGACGAAGGCTTGTGAGCGAGTTTCCAAACCCTTAAGAAGAGACTAGTCTCGGCACCGTGCTTGTCTTGCGGCGTGCATAAAGGCTTCGAGGTTTTCGTGGCGCCTCTCGCCTAGGCTTAGGGCGTGTTACGATGCAAGAAGGCAAAGTGGTAGCCTATGCATCGCGTCAACTCAAGCCTCATGAGTGCAATTATCCTACTCATGACTTGGAGTTAGCGCGATGAGTGCACGCCTTAAAAATCTGGCACCACTATCTTATTGGTAACCGTTGTGAAGTATACACGGACTATAAGAGTTTGAAGTATATCTTCACCTGTGAGAACTCAACGAGGCGGCGAAGATGGTTGGAGTTGATAAAGGACTACGACATCGGTATACATTACCACCCGGAAGCGAATGTAGTAGCCGATGCCTTAGCAGAAGTCTTATGCAAACATGGTGGTATCGGAAGAAGACCGGACCCGACTTGGGGAGGAGTCGCCGTCTAAGTCTAAACCCAGCGGGACCAAACACCCTCACCACTTTGGAAGTGCGACCGGCTTACGATCAAATTAAGGAAGCTCGGATCGTGGGCGAGGATATTCAAGAAATCAAGAAGAATATGAGAAGAGGCAAAGCACGAGATTCAGCGAAGATGAACATGGCGCGGTTTGGTTCGAGAACGCATCGTGTGCGAATAATCGTGAAATCAAAAACCGATTACGAAAGAGGCTCATGATACCCCATACTCAATCCACCAGTCGTACCAAGATGTACCAGGATCGAGGAAAGATATTGGTGGGTTAGTATGAAAAGGAAATCGCGAGTTCATTGAAACTGCGACACACATCAACGAGTCAAAGCTGAACATCGAGGCCGGCGGGACTCTTGCAACCATTGCCGATTCCGAATGGAAGTGGGAAGAAATCGGTATGGATTTCATAACCGATTCCCAAGGACACAATCGGGTTATGATTCAATTTGGGTAATCATAGACAGATTGACTAAAGTGGCTCACTTCATACCGATCAAGACCACTTATTCGAAAGCAAGTTGGTGAAATGTACATGTCTCGAATTGTGTGCTGTATGGCGTACCCAAGAAGATAGTGTCGGATCGAGGTAGTCGATTTACTTCTCGATTTTGGCAAAGGTCGCACGAAGAGTTGGGTAGTAAGCTCGGTTTGATGCCGCTTACCATCCCAGACAGACGGTCAAGCGAAAGAGTTAATCGGATACTCGAGGATATGCTAAGGGCTTGTACTGCTGGATTTGGGAGCAGTTGGGACCGTTCAACGCCTATGCGGAATTCTCGTACAATAACGACTACCAAGCCGATCTGCAGATGGCACCCTTGAAGCCTTGTATGGTGAAAGTGCAGAACCCCTTGCTTTGGGATCAGCAAGGTGAACCCCAAGCAGGACCAAACTGCTGCAAGGCGCAGAAGATCAAGTGAAGAAGATCGAGAGCGGACTAAAGATAGCCGGTCTCGGCGGAAGAGCTACGCGGATAACCGTCGTCGAGACGACCTTTGAGTCGGGGACTACGTCTATCTTAGAGTATCCCCACTCGAGGTGTGAAAAGGTTTCAAGTTAGAGGAAAGCTAGCACCACGATATGTGGGCCCTTTCAAGATTCGGACCGAAGAGGTGCGATCGCATATCGATTAGACTTGCCGCCAAGCATGTCAGGTGCACAATGTCTTTCATGTCTCACGAGTTAAAGAAGTGCCTCGAGTACCTGAGCAAGCCGCATGCTGAAACCTTGGACCTCCAAGATGACCTCACCTATCGGGAGCAACCAATCAAGATTCTCGAGACAACGAGCGTCGGACGGAAGAAAAACCATCAGTTACGCAAAGTTCGGTGGAGCAACCACACCGAGGACGAAGCCACGGGAGCGAGAAGAAGATTTAAAGACCAGCCATCCCCATCTCTTTTGCTAGTTTGCAAATCTCGAGCGAGATTTCCTTTAAGGGGTAGGTTTGTAACATCCCAAAATTTTGTCCCTTTATTGAAAATTTAATCTGAGTTTATTGGATTTTACGGAGTTATGTTAAAATCTGATTTGAGAAAAATTATAAACTTTAATGTATGAAAGTCAAAAATAAATTTATTGCATTCCTAAAAGCTAAAACAAATGTATTTCAGCTTCCTTAAGTCAAATGTGAGATTATATCAATTTTTCTAGATTTTAGAAGGAATTAAAACCTTCCTACAAAATCAAATTGTACCTTTGTAAATTATACTTGTTAAAATGAGTGGGACATATTTTTATTAAGTCTAGAATAGCCCAGATAGATCCTGAATTTTCTGGATTTTTCAAAATTTATTTGGTATTTTTCGAGTTTTCTAAAGCTTAATAGCATTTACGGAAAATCAAAAGAAAGAAAATCCCAAAATCCCTCCCGCCGCGGTGTCAACCATCGGCGTCCCCTCGCCCGCCGGATTCCCCCTCGGCCGTCGATCTAACTTAAACCCTCTCCCGCCTTCCCTCTCTCGCGTGCGGCGCGTGTGTCGCGATCGGACCGTCCACTCCGCGCGGATTTAATCCTCGCCGCGCACCAACTTACCGCTTCACGCTCCCTCTCCGCTCCTGCCGCCACGTGGTTTTATCCGAGCCGTCCCCTATTGCCGTACCTCATCGTGGCCGCCCCTTCCCACTTAAGCACCGACCGGTCCCGATCTAATCTTCGTTGTCGGATCGAATCTCAGCCGTCCCCCTTCACTTACCCCTTCGCATCGCGCCAGCGGTCCCGATCTCCCCCCCCCCCCCCCGTGCCACCCGTCAAGCATCCAACCATCACCCCCGTCCTTTCCGTTTTTCTTCTCTCGCTGACATGCGGGCCCCACCTGTCAGGCCCGTCGTCCCCGCCCCCTTTCCTTTCTTCCTCGCGCGATCTCCGCGCTGCCGCCATTCTTTGCCGCCGTCGAAGCTTTTAAAGCCGGTTTCCTTCGAACTGATGCCGCGCTAGCGGCCGATCGCAATTGCACCTCCACCGTGTCCATTGCGGGCATAATCACGCGTAATTGCAGCCGTTACCACCGTCGCCATAAACCTCCCCGCCCGTTGCACTCCGGCGAACTTTGTGCGGCCGTTACCCTCCTCCCGACCTATAAAGAGGTGCCCGAGGTCCCTCTACCCACACCGCCACCCCGAGCCTCGGGCGCATAATCCGGCCCGAAGGTCCCCTGCGCTTGTTTCTCCCCGCGGCCACCAGCAACTCCGGCGAGCAATCGCCGCCGCCTCGAGCTTCTCCGCTCCTCGCTGGTGCCTCCCCGACCTTGCTGGTGCCCAGGCGAACACCGGCGACCACCTCCCCGGGCACGTGCACCACCGGAGCTACTCCGCCGCCGTGAAGTCTTCTCCGACCGCCGCCTCTCGCGCGATTTCCCTCTCCGGTCATCCTCGGCCTCGCGCAAGGTACCGATGCACTCCCGCGTTCTCCTCGTCGTCTTGGTACCCTCGGCCGCGCCGCCGCCTCACGGAACTCCGGCGACCATCGACCCCGGCGCGCCGCCGGCGAGCCACGTCGGCCGTCGGGCGAGTTAGCGTGGCGTGGCAGCCAAGTGGCGGCGGTCGGCGCCACGCCGGCGCCACCGCGCCCCTCGCCACCTCGCGCGCGCGCCGCCACGTCGGCATAAAGCGTGACGTGGCAGCCACGCGGCGACCACACGGTAGCCCCGTGGCGCCACGTCAGCGCCACCCCGCTCCCCGCGCGCCCGCCTGCCACCTCACCCTTCCCTCGGGTCCATGGACTCGGTTCATGACACCCGGGCCCCACCTGTCAGCCTCTGCCCGAATATATTAATCCTAGGGCTGACGTCATAATCTATAATTTCCTTTAGAAAAATAATTCGTGCTGACGTCATAAATCCTTTTCGGTTTAAAATTAAATCCAGAAAATACCCTTTTTCTTTTATTTTTGAATTCAAACTTTGGAAGGCTATAACTTTTGCATTTTAACTCCAAATTGACCCATTCAAATTTCTAAATTTTTCTAAAATCATGATCTATCCATTTCTGGAATAATTTTGAAATTTTGAAATTTATTTAAATTTGATTTGAATATATTTTGTAATTCCAAGGTTTAAATTTAAAATTAAAACTTCCAACTTCTTTTAAAAGCCTCATTTCCTTTTTAAAAATTGTTGACCCACATCCAAAATTCAAAATTCTATCTCCCAGTGTATTTTATGATTTTTTTTTGGAAAGTTATTTGGATTGTGTTTGAATTTTTGTTTTGAAATTGCTTTGAATTGATTTTTCGTTAGATATTGACGATTCCGGAGAGTTTGAATTCGACGAATCGCAGCAGGACTACGATCAAGGCAAGTTACACCTTTGACCATATTGAACCTAATATTTTAAATTATTTATATTGTTTTACTGTATATGCATGCGTATCTTTATTCAAATGTAATTCAAATTTGATTTGAATTTTAGATATACCCATGATCCTTTGTATATGGCCAATTTGAATCTTGAATTCATATACCTTGTCACCCTAGCTGAAAACTAGTTAGTACTATAGTATTAGCTAGAAATTTTTGTAGCAATGCTTAGCCTGGCTTAGTATAATTTTAGATGGGATCGATCTTTCACATGAAATGACGGACTTTGAAAATCAATATCTTGACTTCGGTGAGTCAAGGGTGGTTTCCGGAAATTATTTAAAAATGAAAATAGAAAATATGTTTTGGACTTAGGCTAATGGTTAGGTGGTGGGTACCGGTATGCCTCGTGTTTGGTGACACTGGTTGATTATCGTGTGCGGGGTATGTGGTTGAGCCTAAATCAACTTAAGGACCGTTTCGTGAATTATTTTGAAGTCACTTCAGTACTACCACAAGTCCGGTATGGGACGGACACAGCTAAGTAATTTGTGAAGTTCCAACTATAGTCTCGCTATAGGTGAATGTGGCGCAGCGAGGTGTGGGAAGTCTCACATGGCACGAGAGGGCTCCAACTCGTGGATTCGAGTTGTGGTGAAACTTAGTGGCGGCGTGATTATGTTGGCTATGAATCATCGGAACGACCTTGTCATGAACTCTCGCCGCACACCTAAGGCGGTGTGTTGATCGCGTGGCTCAAGTGAGAGGAATGTCTTGTGGGTAAAGTTGTACACCTCTGCGAGTAGCAAACTATCGGATAGCCGTGTCCACGGTCATGGACATCTTGAGTAGAGTCTTCACAGATTAGACTTAAATTTTCATAAAACTTGGATTTGGCAAACAAGCGTTGGATTTGGTAATGGACCGGGTGGATTCCCGTGGATAGGTTAGTGTGGGTTGGGGCCTACACTAACGATATTACTTGTTAAAAACAATGTTTCATATCTTGTATTTAAATTCAGCTTTTAGTACTTACGTTATTGTATTTAAATTCAAGTATTGCTTTCCGCACATTACCTATTAAGCTTCCTTTGAAATCCCTTATGCATGCATCAACTCTGTTATATTTCCTGGTGTAACTTGCGTAAGCATTTACTTGCTTACCTTGGGAGTATACAGTACTCACCTTGCTAAATCTGTTGCCGGACTTGAGGGCGACTACGACGGTGAGGACTACTTCAATGAGTAGGATCGTCTTCTGATCATTCGCTGTGGGAGGTTGGATGGGCTGTGCTGCCACCTTTACTTTCTTTCCGCATTGTTTTGTTTACTTTGTTGGCACGGTGCCTTATTGTAAGACTTGGCCTTAAGGCCGTATTTTCGTTTAATAATATCTCGTGGTTATTTTTGCATGATATACATTGCTGTTAAACCTGTGTGCACTAGCTTTTCCTAGGATAGTGCGATTTACACAGAGGGGCTCGGAGTTATTGTTCCGGGTCCCGACATAGGGTCACTTCAGTCATGTAGCCGATGCAGAATTCAATGACCTCTTCTGTTGTATAACCTTTGATGATGCTCCCCTCCGGTCGAGATCGATTGCGTACATAGGACTTGAGAATTCCCATGTACGTCTCGAAAGGGTACATATGACATAGAAACACGGGACCGCATATTTTTATCTCTTTCACAAGGTGGATAATGAGATGGACTATGATAGCAAAAAATGATGGAGGAAAATACATCTCTAGATGACATAGAGTTGTCACCACCTCGGTTTGCAGAGCATCTAGTCCATCGGGATCAATGACCTTCTGAGCAATTGCGTTAAAGAAATAACACAGCCTTATGATTGTTACTCGAACCTTGTTCGGCAAAATACTTCTAATTGCAACAGGTAGCATTTGTGTCATTAGCACATGGCAGTCGTGGGACTTCATACCAATTAATTTCAAATGTTCCATGGAAACAATTTTCTTCGTGCTGGTGGAGTGACCGGATGGAACTTTCACACCATGTAAGGACTGGCACAGTTCAGTTCTCTCGGACTTAGACAGAGTGTAGCAAGCTGGGGGAAGGTATGTTCGGTCTTTATCGGTCTCTATCGGTGCTAACTCGGTCCTGATGTTCATAGCGACTAAGTCACGCCTTGCGTTAACACCATCCTTAGTTTTATCAGGAATGTTCAATAAGAGACCAATCAAACTGTCACATACATTCTTCTCTACGTGCATGACATCGATGCAATTGCAACTTCTAAGTGCTCCCAATGAGGCAAGTCCCAAAATATTGACCTTTTTTTCCACATGTTCTTCCTCAATTTACGCCCCTTTCCAAGCACAATGTTTATATCCTTGACCATATCATACACCTCTTTCCCGCTAAAAGGTTTTGATACTGAGTCATCTTCTTTTTTTCCATCAAATTATTTTTTCATCTTGCGGTATGGGTGATACTTTGGAAGGAACCTACGGTGACGCATGTACACAATTTTACGCGAGTTGTTCAACCACACACTGTCGGTATTGTCTAAGCAGTGCGGACACGTTTTGGCTCTTTTTGTACTCAACCCTGACGGAAAATCATTAATGGTGCAGAAAAACATAGCGCGTAGAGTAAAGTTCTCTCGTTTGTCCGCATCCCATACATGTACCCCTTCGTTCCACAGTATTGCAAGATCTTCTACCAATGGTGCTAGGAACACATCAATATCGTTGTCAGATTGCTTCGGCCCTTGGATAAGTAGTGACATCAAAATATACTTCCGCTTCATACACAGCCAAGGAGGAAGGTTGTACATGCATAGAGTCACGGGCCAGGTGCTATGTCGGCTGCTCATGTTACCAAAAAGATTCATTCCATCTGTACTCAACCCAAACCTTATATTTCTCGGTTCCACAGCGAAATCTATAAACATCCTATCGATGTTCCTCCACTGGGCAGAATCAGCAACATGTCTTATCATTCCGTCTTTCTTACGCTACTCCAAGTGCCAACGCATCAATCTTGCATCCTTGCGGTTTGCAAATAAACGCTTCAAACGGGGAATTACAGGAAGATACCACAACACCTTAGCAGGAGGTCCTTGCTTCACCTCGATGCCGTTTTCATCATCAGAGTCATTTTTACGCTTGTATCGGGATGATTTGCACACCGGACAAACATTTAAGCTAGCATACTCTTTACGGTACAGGATACAATCATTCGGATATGCATGTATTTTTTCTACTTCCATTCCTAATGGACAAAGAATCTTCTTGGCTTGGTAGGTGGTTCTCGACAACACATTTCCCTTTGGAAGCATATCCGCTAGGAGACCTAACAATGTCGTGAAACTCTTGTCGGACCAACCATTGCTTGCCTTCAATTTCAGTAGTTCTAGAACTGATGACAACCTCGTGTATTGCGGCTTGCATCCCGAGAACAAAGGTTTCTCCGAGTCCTCCATTAAGCCCTTGAATTTACCAAACTCTCTCTCACTATAGTTCTCTTCTGCATCACGTAACATCTGATCCAGATTGTCATCCTGCGATCCATCCGCGGCCTCATGATCAAAAGCACAGTCCACAACTGGCATATCGTTGTCCCCATCGACTATGTCATAACTACTAGCTTCTTGTGTACACTTCTCTTCACCGTGACTGGTCCAACATTTGTACCCTTTTCTGAAACCCCTTCGAATCAAGTGAGCTTCGATCTGCGCTGAGTTGCTAAACATCTTGAGATTATCACAATCAATACATGGACAGTACATATATTTTATCCCCTTCTTTAACATATCCAGCTCGGCCGCTCTTCTAAAAACAGACATGCCAATAATGTACTCTTCACTCACACGGTTCTCAACATACATCCAGCTTCAATCCATTTCCGCTAGCTACACAAGTAACAAATGGTTGCCAAAAATGATTATTACCGCAACTACATAGCATATAAATTATCATCTCTAAGCCTTCCATTACAAAAATATGTATATAAACATAATTAAAAGTAATTGAGTACTAACCTCTGATCAGATCACTAAGAAGACGACGATATATTTTCACCCCCGAACTCCCAAAAGCCGGCCGCCTTGCTCCACCGATGCAGCGCAATAAAAAAACAGATCTGTGTCGACACCGTCTAAGTATTAATAGTGCAATTTATCATAGACGGTTATTAACACAAACCGCTCGTGACAATTCATATCAAAGACGGTTTGTTATACGACCGTCGTGATAATAGAGACATCACGAGCGGTTCGTGTTAATAACCGTCGTGAAGTGTCCGACGGTTATTAACACGCAACCGTGCGTGATGTCTCTATTATCACGAGATGGTTCGTATAACAAACCGTCTGTGAACTATCACAGACGGTTATTTGCACGAACCGTCTTTGATTTCTCTATTATCACAGACGGGTCGTGTTAATAACCGTCTGTGATAGTATCACAGCCGGGTGGCAGTATGAACCATCTGTGATAGTTAAGCACAGACGGTTCCGTATGAACCGTCTGTGATTTACCCGTCCAGTATAGCCTGTTTTGTAGTAGTGTGCGGTCTCAACTGACACGATAGATAAAAAAGTTCATGCTTTAGTATAAGTTCATCACAAAAATCTTCAATTTTAGTGTTCTTGAACTCAAAACCATTATCACTATAGATTTTTTTAATTTTGAAATCAAATTTATTTTGAGCCCTTTTGTGAAACTTTTGAAAATGCCAGAGGCTTCGACCTTGTCACACAAAAAGAAAACCTAAGTATATTTTGAGCGATCATTTACAATTACCAAATAATAGCTATTGTCCCAATGCACATATAGGTTGTTGGCCAATAAAGTTTTGTGCATCCAAATAGCATTCTTTTTAGTATCTAAAATTGAAGTGCCAATAAATTTAACTACAACCTTACCATCCCTAGATTTTCTAAGAATTTAGCATGAATCATAAATGCCATAGGATTTAGTTTTAGCATTGGAATATGAGTTTTGTGGATATCCTACATTATGACATTTAGAGCAACATTTTTTATTTTCTTTTACAAACCTTATGAGCTTGTAAATAGGTTTCTTACCTTTCTTAGTAATAAACATAAGTTCTTCTTTATTGAATGAGTACCTTCGCTCACTCAATAGCTTGTGAAGGGTAACTTTTCCCTTGAAGCATATTTTCAAGCTTTTGCTTAGCTTGGTAACTTGCTCTTTCAACACATTGTTTTTAACAATGAACAATGTGTCACATGACTTAGCCATACAAGGATTAGACTCAATTTTGGAGCAAATGGCATATCTAACAAATCATTACAAGAAGTAGAAGTGCTAATCTTAGAAATATTATTGGAAACAAATTCTACACTAGGCATTTCATTTATAACATCACAAGTAATTTTTGCATTTGAGTGAGATTTGTTTAAATCCTTCAAAAGGAGTGATTCATGAGCTTCCTTTAGCTCATAAGAATCCTTGATAGAGAGATATTCTCTCTTCGAGACCTTAAATTTTGACTTCTCTTTTCGAAGGAATTCATTTAATTCTTCAACATGTTCATTAATTCATTATAAGAGGGCTCATCGTCATCAAGTGATTTTACCTTATCTACTTTTGCCATGAGATATGTAGGAGATAAGAAGAGTGATGAAGCCTTCTTGATGGTGATGCCAACAAGTCCCCTCTTCTTTGAGGATTCATCGTCGTCGGAGTCGATATACTCCTTATCGGAGTTTCACTTTCCAATATAAGCTTCATTTTTGCCATCCTTTTTGAAGCTTCTTGCCATTGAAGTCCTTCTTGGATGTCTTGGTCTTGTCATCCTTCTTTGTTAGGCAACAAGCGGCAACATTCACCTCCTCATCACACTTAAATCAATGGACATTTCTATAGTGCTTCTTGTTGTTGTAAGAGTGCCCCTTCTTGTTCTTATCTTGTCTAGCCCTTGGTTTGAGTGATTTCTCATACATTTCCTTATCCTTCCCACGAGGAGAGCCATTTCCTCCTTGAAGTTATCTTCTTACCTTGTGACTCATCAATTGATACCACTTTAACCTTGAAAGCGGTAACCTTCTTTTTGAAGAGGATTACTCCAAAAGCTCCTCCTTGTCTTTCTTGTATAACTCATTAGTTATGAGGTTGCCTAAGAGTTGAGTTAATGTCATTCTTGGCAACTTGGCTGAGTTGAGAAATAGTGTCACCAAGGTCTCATATTTCTCTAGTATAGCCCTAAGCATCTTGCGAATAATATAAACATTAGTTAGTGAAGTGCATGGGATTTTGAGCTCATGTCCAATATTGTTGAAACATGAATACATTTCATTAATGTCTTCACGAGGCAACATTGTAAATATTTCATATTTGAACTGGAGCTATGCAATTCAGCCTCTTTCATCATAGATGTTCCCTCATAGATTTCCAAGAGGGTAGTCCATACCTCATAAGCGGTTTCAAAATTATTTACTCGATTGAACTCATCCGTGTTCAAAGCTCTAAAAAGGGCATTCATCGTTTGAGCATTAAAATGAGCATTGTGCTCCTTAAGATCCTTGGGATGTGATAGATCAATAGGCATAATGCAACCCTCATTTACAATCCTTCATATACTCAGGCTCATGGCCTTTAAATAAATTAACATTCTAATTTTTCAATAGACATAATTTGAATCATCAAATAGAGTTGCCTTTCCTATAGAGATACCATCACTAGCCATCCTTTTCTCTCTTAGACAATTAAGCCCAAATATTTGAGAGACCAAACTCTGATACCACTGTAGGATCAAGGATAACCGACTAGAGGAGGGGTGAATAAGAGGTTTTTAAAACTTGATACTCTAATTTACAATTTTAACAAGAATGAGCAATTGAAGGTATCTAGTACAAGTCAAGAGTTAAAAGGCTTATGTTTTTCTAAGGCACAATAAGCAATGTCTCTACTAAAAATAACTTTAGCTATACAAGATAATTCAATTGAATAGCTAAAAATATAAATGCAAAAAAGTAAAGACAAGAGATAACCATAATGAAGACACACGAAGTTTTTCCTGTAGTATCAAAGACTTGCTGGTCTTCACTAGTCCACATTGAGTTAAGTCCAAATAAATTGGACTGACTTTATGAATTAAGTCTCAAGAACCTCAAGTCCACTAGAGTTGCTCTTCCTCCACTTCGGAGATAGTGAGCACAAAACCACTCATAACAGTGTTGGGCCTCTTCACAACCTTCTTGAAAAGATCACCGCACAAACTTACTCCAAGCCGTCTAGGTGCTGACAAACCCCAAGAGTAACAAACCAAAGCTCTCATTTAATGGAAATAAACTACCAAAGAATCAACTAAAGAATGGATGCACTTGAATGATCTCAACTACCTCAAAATGTGAATGAGCAAATAAGTAGTTGGAAGTGCACATGAAGCTCAAAGGATATTCAATGAAGTGTTCTCTATTGAGATTGTTGCTGTTGAGGGGGTATTTATTGCCCTCAACCACAAATTTGATCGTTTGAGCATTTTTTAAAAAAAAATCAGCAGATGTGGTACTACCATCATGTTTCGGCGGTACTACCACACCTAGGATTTAATAGTTATATGTAGGTCAATTATTATTTCTAAACTAGCTGTTATTGTTTGGTGTGGTACTACCGCACTCTCATGGGCCAGTACAACCGCTTTGCAGTAGTACCACTCATCACATGCAGGACTAACATTTTTTAGGTCCCCCCAAATGTGGTCACACTGATTTTTCTGAAAGTGCACAGATGGTTTTGAAAACATATTTTCAAGTGCATGCATGATCTTTAATTGATCCAAATGGCACAAGATAAACATTCAAGCCACTAGCCATGATGTCTCTTTACAATATGACATCTACCCTAAAACCTAGTCTTCCAACAAATCACCAATACTTGTAAAATTGAAAAGGATCCTAGACTATATTTATTGTACCTTTGTCTTGAGCCATGTCAATCTATTGTCATTCGTAGCATGCTTTTCCTTATCATCACTAAAATCTAGGACTAAACCTCAATAATCTCAACATATATGTTAGTCTCTTTAACCATGTTGTCATTAATTACCAAAATATATTTAGGGTTATAGATGCTTTCAACCGCACTAAGGTAAAATGGCATCCTTGTGTTGCCCTATCCCTTTTGCGCATATCGCCAATTGCCACTGTGCTCCAGAACGCTGATGACCAAAGGGTCCTGTGCACCACCATGCTAGCAAGCCTCATGGCAGCCACGTGTACGCCACACGTATGCCACGTCAGCCAATCCCGTCGAGTCAGTGCTTGTGTGTTTTCCTAGTCCACCATTGACCTGGCCAAGTTCTCGTGGACCCGGTCTATAGACCCAGGCCAACATGTCAAAGACCGAAGCGTTATCCTTTAGAAAATAATTTAGCCAAAATAATTTATTCCCTGTTGACATCATGAATTTAATTTCCTTTAGAAAAATAAATCAACAAATCCAAGAATTCTAAATTACTATTTTATTTCTCATTTTCTTAGATTTAAATCATCCGAGAGCCCATTCTCCACCATTATAGCTCTGATTAACTCCGTTCTTTCTTATAAATTCATCTAAAATCCTAATCTACCCATTTATGCCCTATTTTTGAAAAGTTGGTGTTCTTTTAATTTTATTTAAATTTATTTTACTTTGATTATTTTCGTATGTAAACTATGACGTTTCGAGGAGTACAATTTTGTCTATGACTCTCACCACCATTCCTCTGAGCAAGGCAAGTTACATCGTTGATCATATTGAACCTAGTATTTCATTTATTTATATTGCTGTCAATGAGAAAAACCAAATACGTTAGAGTGGGTGGGTGTCGACCGTACTATGGGTCGGCGTCCACGAGAGCGAAAGTGGTGTGGAAATTTATGCATGTTCGAGGGTCCAAGAGGACCGCTCTACTCCTGTCGGTGACCTTCGGGGGTTTTGAGGGTTCCTCTTGGAGGGCACCAGTTTGAACTAGGCTTTGTATTCCTTATCTGCTTGAGTTACAAATAAAAGATACATAGGGTATTTATAGGCTCTTGTGTCTGTACAAATGACTGAAATGCCTTCTGGGGGGATAGCTACCCTATATATATAAGTGGGGGTACACTCATCCTTTGCGAATGTAATGGTATTTTTTAGACTTGAGTGTATCTCTTTGTCAAACGGGTCTCGCTAAAGACTAGGGCTGTGCAATATTCTGGCAAACCGAAAAAACCGAACCAAAAATACCAAACCGAATCAGTCAAATCGGTTTGACCGGTTTTCGGTTTGGGAATGAAATTTTTGGTTTTTTATGGATTCGATTTTTCCAGTAAATACCGGTTAAAAACCGAAAAAACTGAACACCGGAAAAAATATCAGAGCCGGCCCCGCCCAGGCTTTCAGCGCTCCTCCAGGCTCCAGCCAATTCGAGTTTGGCCCAGTGGCCCACAGGGCACAGGTCACAGCCCAGGCAGCGAGAGACCGATAGGCTCAGTGCTCGCTCGCTCAGAGATCCGAAAGGAATATCCAGTTGCTTACTGCGTGTCTGCGTCGGTTGCTTGCTTTACTGGAATACTGGACTACTGGTTGCGGTTGGTGCTTGGCTGCTTGAGTGCATGCCTGCTTGCTAATTTGCTATAATTGCTATCGCTTGGTGCTTCAGACCTTCAGTTCAGTCCTTCATACTTCATGTGTCTTTGTTATCGCTTCGCCTCATATCGTTCGCAATTTACATCAATTATGGTAAATATGATAATTACCGATACCGCGTCAAAAATAATTAGGATTTATCCATACCGAACCGTACTTCTAAATAAATCGTATATTACCGAACTACGAATACCGTACATACTGAATCGATTAAACCGAAAAAGTCGATTGCATAACCCTACTAAAGACTGAATGAATCATTCCTCTAAAACTAACCCCTTGCCGCTTGGACGCCCAGAAAGAGTGCCTGATGGGGTAGCCTTAACTTGCCATGTTTTCTGCGTTAGGGTTGATGCTTGACCGGAATTTGTCGGGATTGAGTGATAGCCTTCGTCGGGTACCAGAGTCATGACAGATTTCCACACTTCCACGAAACATAGTCGGTTCTTGGCATGGGGAGATTCCAGACCCATTCTATAGTTTGTACGATTTTCGGGCCGGCTGTCGGCTGTGCTACTAATGTCGGCCCAAGTAACACCAGCTGGTTTGTTCACCCCCTCTTTTTTGGTTCATTGATGGGTCGAGATTGCACTTGAGGCCTCAGCATTGGTTGGCCTTAACGCTCTGCTACGCCTGAGATGCCAGCATTGATTAAAGTCATTCCAAAAAAACATCACTGGATGCCTTAACATTGGTTGGGCCGATCAGTGCACTCCTCATGGCCCATAGGCTCGGTCGGCCCACTTGGTGCAGGAGACAAATAGTGGGAGTGGATGCAGTGGTTGCCCTAGCCAGTTCATCCCCTCATCTACCGTCTCCACCAAAGGAAAAGGAAGGAGCTCCCTTGGCCGGTGCCTCTATCGAAGAGAAAAGGGGATCCAGCTCGCTTGGCCGTCACCTCTACTGGAGAAGGAAGGGGACCCGGTTCCCTTCGGTCGTCGCCTCGACCAGAGAAGGAAGGGGAACCCGGCTCCCTTGGCTCTCGCCTCCATCGGAACCCAGCTCCCTTGCCATCGCCTCCACCTCACGGCTGTGAGGGCCGGATCCGCGGGTTTCCAGCGAGCTGGTCACTGGGGGACGTTGGCGAGACCATCTACTTGGGGCGCCTCGACGCCGGATTCTAGGTGAGGTAAGCCGGCTACTACCCTCGATTTTCCTTTTTCCCTCCTTTCTTTTCCTTTTACTGTGAAGGACACGTCGTGCAGACATCGGGAGGAAGCTACCTGGTCACGGGCAGAAAGCCGCTAGGGCACTGCTCAGATGCCGGTAGGGCGTGGGGGCCGGAGGCTTCCAGGGAGTTGGTCGGATATCACGGTGGCCTCCGGTTCATTGGCGGTGCACTTGGCGTGAAGGTTCTACCAAGGTGCTGGAGCTGGAGGCCGTCGCCAGGGCACTAGCATCGAAGGCTGTTGCCGGAGCACCAGTACTGCCGAGGGCTTCGCTTGGGTGCGTTGGAGTGGACTTCTGAGCTATGCTGCCGGACTGCCAGGGCGCTAGAAGACGCCCAAGCTCTTTGCCTGATGTTGTAGATACCCGTGCGAGGGCAACTCTTGAAACAATTTTGTACTTTGTGTGAAAGTCTCTTTGTGCGTATGCTTTCTAGTTGTTTTCTGCAGAGATCTTTGCTGATGGGGGCGGTTTTGCACAGGGTGTTTTGTCTTTTCGGTGATTTTTGAGACGTAGAATATTTGAAGCAATCAGTTATGTAATTCATTCATTAATGTTATAAAAGATATATATATATATATCTTTTTGTAACATCAATAAATGAATTACATATAAGTATTTCAAGTTTGTTTAGATGGTATATTGGAAGTGGGTGTAATTATATCTAGGTGTAAAAAAATATTTTTATATATATATATATGCTATACCAGGTAGGTGAGGAGACAAGTGTGACACTATACCAAATGTGAAACCATACCAGGCATGTGTAAAACCATGCTAACACCTCCCGCAGTTGAAACGTCGGCAAAGCGGACGTTCAAACTAGACCAAAACTCAGTGAATGATAGCCCTTTGTTGCCGAGGTAACCGAAAGCGCGATGACCATGATCATAGCCATGAGGAGGAAACCACGTCGAGGTAGCTAGTGTCGAGATCGTCGTTGTGCTCGGGGTAGCGACGCCTAACACATATCGTCCGTCAATATTTGAAAGGTTGCGGTAGCAACAGCAGAGGAGGGACACACGACGGTAGTGGTGCGGGGCACAGGAGGGCCGTGCAATACGACGACTGCCGTCGAAGGACTCATGACGATGGCAGTGCGAGGTGTAGGAGGACTGCTCAACACGGCGACTACCATTGGAGTGGAAGAAAAAGAAAAAATAGAAAGAAAAAAATACGACACTGGCGAGGTGGCGTCGACAATGGCAATGATGACCATAGGCAGCAACATAGCAGCCCTAAAAGGCGATGCAGCAACAGCCCGTGTATATCGATGGTATGATCACAAGTGCGGCCTCCCGATGGTGCGACGACTCATGCTTGTGGACGACGGGGCGGCGATGATGATTTGGCGTGATGACGACGATAGATGAGGCGCTCAGAAGGCCGTAGAAGGAGGGCTATGTCAACGAGCACGCTACGTCACACCACGATGTCATCGAAGGAGAGAAGACGTCCAAGAGGTCAAAGCCAAGGTGGTGAAGTTCGGAGTTGAGGAACGTGATAGGTCGGCAGGGTGACGCAAACCGATCTATAATAATAAAAATAGAGAAAACTCAATCTGAAGATGATCGAAGAAAACTTTAATTGGTAGCTGATCAGATGATCGGCAACACGACTTAAACTACGGGTTGCGCAGCCCCCGGAAGAGATCATGGAGACGAGGTCATTTCCCAAGGGCGACGTGGCGGAAGCTATGGAGGCGGCGGCTCAGGAGCAGCACCGCTCTGATATCATAAGAGTGTGGAATATTTGAAGCAATCACGCTATGTAATTCATTCATTGATGTCACGATATATATATAGGCCATGCCAGGTAGACGAGGAGGCAAGTATGAAACTATGCAAGTGTAAAACTATGTTAGATAGATGAGGAGGTAAGTGTGAAATCATACGATATGTGAAATTGTTCTAAGTATGTGTGAAACCATGCTAACAGATTTCTCAGGGCGTTTTGTGCTTTTGGGCGGTTTGCGCAGGGCGTTTCGAGTGGTTTGCGCAGGGCGCTTTGGCACTTGGTCGTGAGGGTGCGCTAACGACCGAGCTCACAGGCGCTGCAGGGTGCCTGGGTGCGAAAGCGGCAGGGCGCTTAGGTGCACGCGCGGGACGTAGGGCGTTGATGTGCGTGAGGTGTAGAGCACTTAGGCGCGTGGGGCGCAAGGCCCTGCAGGGCGTTCACGAGCTGCAGAGCGTTTGGGAGATGCAGGGTGCTCTGGTACTTCGGCGTGAGGATGCATGCGAGGCCGATGGCATAGGCACTACAGGGCATTCGTCAGCCGCAGGGAGTTCGGGAGCTTTTGCTGGGGTGCTAAGGTTGTAGAAGCCTCAGGCACATACGCTTCAGAGAGAGGAAAGGAGCACAATATGGCCCACATCATGTGGGCATGTACAATGCCCGAGTAGACTTACTGCTGCAAAAAGGGCTTTGGGTGTCCTGTGTTCACTGTGTCTCCATAATTCAAAGGTGCAGGAATAAACTGTCTGGGTGAATGGGGCTTGATTATTGAATACTGTAGATAGCGAACTCGTAGTCATGGGGATTGGCTTTTCACCCATAAATAGGACTCGTCCATGTGATACTATAGATAGCACTAGGCATGTTGGGTGGTTTGCACATGGAAGAACCTTGACATGTGTCGGAGAGACTAAGTTCGACATTTGCTCCTGTCCCATGGCTAGAAAAACTCTATGTCATTGTCGGCTCACCACCTGATATTGCCAACTTTGTGTTTCTTATATATATATTGCATGTGCTAGCTGGATTCTCTTAGCTTATAGGAACTTATGGGCCTCACTTTTCCATCTCTATAGGTTTTCACTGCTTTGCTGCCATGACTAAGGACCATGGGCTCTTTCACCAGGGGAGAGGAGGTGAGGATCGGGCTGAGGGGGCCATGAGGGACTTGTCGTGCGATGGTCTCGATGAAGAGGTTGAAATCCTTGAGGACGATCCTGACAAAGAGGTTCTTATGGGTGTCGAGCCTTCTACCCTTACTAAGGTAGAGAAGGCAGAGCTAGTGGCACATGGGAGCCGCCTCACCCAGAGCGATGTTTGGTGGCTAGGGCTGGATGAGTGCCCCTGCCCTCTGAAAGGGTACACCATTGCGCTGAAAGCTTGGGTTGAGGTTGGCCTGGGGTTTTCGATCCATCCCTTCATCTGATCCCTCGTGAGGCACTTCCATGTGGAGCTCTCGCACTTCTCACCCAACCTACTTGCCAGGGCGAGAGTGTTCCTGTGGCTGTGTGAGACGACGATCGAGGTCAGATGCCTGAAGCCTACCGTCATGGCCTTCAACTACTTCTTCCACCTCTAGCGGTCGAACGGGAAGTTCGGACCACTCGGCACATTGATCTCGACCGCTCAATGCAAGGGCGAGTATCTGGTTCATGCAATGAGGTACAACTGGAGTCACCCTGGGAAAAAGTGGTTTCACTTGAAGGTGGAGGGCTTTCCATACACTGGCAGCCAGCCCATGCTCACTTAGGATGGTTATCCTGAGATCCCTCCTCTCTCGGTCACCGACTGGGAGTTTGTTCGTGTTGCGTCCGAGATCCGCAAGTGGAGTGGGGTCTAGGACCTGACGGAGGAGATGGCCCTTGCAAACATCAACCCCCTGATTGACGAGAAGAGTGACTACATCACAGTCTCCAAAAGTCTAGGTGAGTGCGACTTGGCTAGTTTGAATCGGGTTGCCTTGGAGTCCATGAGTTGACACCTTTGTTTAACTTCGCACAGCGCGCTCTCCCTGGGAGACGGTCGAGGAGGCCAACTGCATCCTTAGAGAGATGATCATCATCGAGTACGAGGCTCTTGAGAAGTCCGACATTTCTGGTGGTCGAGGGGCCAACAGTGTCGCCAACAGCCTGAAGCTAACAATGCCCCCTCGGGCAAGCCTGTTCCTAATCCATCGAAGAGGAAGAAGGCTAAAGTGTTGGCCTTAGAGGGCACTGCTAAGCCCTTTCCTCCAAAGACCTAGTCGAGAGCAGAGCCCCTAGCTGGGGGGGGCAAGGCCTCCTGTCATAGGAGCGAGGCCCCCTCCCTCGGGTGGCTTTCGACCATGAGTTCCTGGTGCCACGCAACCCACTGCTGAGCATCCTCTACACTCTGCCACCTCGGGGCTCGCTTCACACAAGGGGAAGCCTCAGGATCCCAAGGCTCTTCAGAGGTTGCCTCTATAGAAAAGGAAAAGGCAGGCCTCTAACTGTGGTCTGCTTCATACCTTCATTGTCAAGCCTGGGAGCAGAGTCAGCGTGGGACTTTCTCTGAGTCGTGGGACTTCTCACACCATGTCCTCTTCCTCACGCTCTAGATCCACGTCCCCTGCAGGCTCCAGCTCCATGAGGTCCTTTGTTCGTATAGTGGAGGAGCAGTTGGAGGAGGGGGAGGTGGGCTGGACCCCTTGTGGCAGTTCGAGGGCGCGCCCAACACTCAGTGCTGTGACGTCATTGACTCTCTCTTTGGCGATGAAGGCAAATAAAGCTTCTCATCCTTTTGAGGTGTCTTTGGCTATTTGTTGCCTCATGCTCAATATTTTCTATCGATACTAGGCGCTGTGGAGGCAAGAGCACATACAGATGACACGAGGATGGCAACGCTCAAGGCCTAGGATCCAAGAGGCAAGAAGTCCCCTCCTGGCATCGAGGCCCAAGTGCAGGGGGCTCATGGCGAGGCTATGAGCTACTCTTCCAGTGAATACCCTCCTACACCATTCCACTCATTGATGATGATGCAGTAGCCCAGATCTATCACCTCACCAAGGGTCATGTCAACAAGTATATGGCCTCCTTCTGGGACACACGGGATGTCGGGGAGTTCTTCTAAATCCTCGAGGATCAATTGGGCACCATTATAAACCTCTACTTCTAGGTACCTCTGTAGTCACTACTCTCCTTTACCCAGTATCCTATGTCTTCTAATGCCAGTATTCTATATGCTTCCCACATGCCACTTCCATCTCCAACATCATCAGGGTTGAAGCCCTCTAGATCATAGAGGAGATGTTTCTGGAGGTAGTGGCTGAGGCTCAGCAGAAGGCTTCATAGCTGAAGGATGACCGGCTAAGAGCTATAGAGGAGAAACTGAAGATTGCCAAGGATTAGCTGAGAGCTACTGAGGAGAAGTTGAAGGTTTTAGAGGGGAAGGCTAGGGTCACTCGCCATGTGAACATGAGCTTGGAGGAGGACATGACCAAGTCCTAGCAATGACTAAACTACTTCTTCAGACTTCATGAGATCACATTGGCTGCACAAATGTCATTGGAGAGCCTAGGGGCGTCATTGGAGAGCCTAGGGGCTTAGGTCACCCCTATCCCATCAAGGGTGATGAAGCCAGAGGTGTGGATTCCCCACCTTGAGGAGTGAGTCGACATACTTGCCAGAGTTGCCGAAGACCGGAGTCAGTCCTTCGCCACCGTAGCTTTGATCACTGGGGCCCTTGCCATCTCCCACTACTGTGATAGCTTAGGCAAGGAGGTGGTGCGCAAGGGCCTCTGTGGCCTTTTCACTCCTAAGGTGAGGAAGGCATCCTTAGACGAGCGAGCAATGCTGAGACCCCATGTGACAGGGTTCATCAAGAGTGTTGCTTCATCTATGGCTTCGAGAGTTCCCATGCCTCCACTGACAGACAGTGAGCGCGATGCCCCAGCCAGTGTATAGCTTTTGTTGCGATGTTATGTTTGGTAGAGATCCTATAGTGACATTAGCTAGACATGTTTAGCATCCCCTTTTTTGGTAGATGACGTATGCCTGAGAGCTAATATTGCATCCAATGTGAGAGCATGGTTATGTTTCATCTTGTCCATTATGAAAATAACAAGATAATGTTATGCTTCATTCAGAGAGTGTTCATGAGGGTGATTGGCATCAAATATAAGCGATGTGTGCAGAGGGGCTGAGTGCCCAGGTGGTCGAACTCGGCCTAGTAGGATAGGCCACGGGAGATGAGCAGTTTAGTAATGGGTACGATTGCCAAGGGGCACTCGGTCCCGAATATTTTTCCTTTTTGCCTCAGTCCCAGCCGGGTAAGAGAACAGGGGGTTGTAGGCACCCTTAAAATAGGTAGGGGCCTTGCTCGCGAGGCCCCTAATAGCCTAAATATAATTAGGGTATGCTTTCATGCCCACTAAGAGGGGATGTCTCTCAAGACCTATTAAGGTTCATGACTTGTGTAACCATCTTATTTGTAGAAAAGAACTCCCAGGGATATGCGAATGTGTTAGGCGTAGTTGGCCCTTTGCCTGCATATAAGTGAGGCGATGGGTGACCCAGAGGTTGTTTGACGTACTAATCATTTGCACATCCATAGACTTAGGCACTAAGCCCGAGCAGTCGTTTGCACCCTAGGTCCAGCAGGGTGCAAGCCACCATAGCGGAGGCGACAAGCACCTAAGACGCTTTGGTCTTTTATTAGGGGAGACCACGGAGGCCATGCACCCTGGTCACCATGGAGGTGATACCGTTTAGAAGGATGGGTTGCGAGGACTTTGAGCGGGACTTGTAGAGCATGATTGTCCCTTAACAATAGCTTGTTAGGAGCATGTTCTTGGAGTTAGCTGTGATCATGCTAGTAAGATGATTCCTCGAAGTAGCGTAACCCTCTGACAGCAGCATGTTAGAGGGCCACCTCCTAACAGCAGCGCGTTAGGAGGCAAACTTTCCAATCACCAACGATCATATAGTTAGGAAGACATTCACAAAGTAGGTGTGTCCCTTAACAGTAGCGTGTTAAGGGGCCACCCCTGAGTCATATCACAATTGCACAAGTGGAGTGAACATGTGGGAATCTCATGCCTTTATTGCATTGAGCAAGGGGTATTTACATCCTAGTAAGTCCTGGCATCGTTCTAAGGATAGCTTTTGAAGTTTCTACTTTATCGGATGATGCTCGGGCCTCACAGCGAGGTGGTGCTGGATCACCTCCCGGGGGACACCAATTATGTCTGATGGTGTCTAGGCAAACAGTTCAGTATTGGACTTTAGAAATTCCATGAGCTCCTTCTCCATTCTCTCTAGGAGATGGACCCTGATTCTGGCAAATCGTGGGTTGTTCGGGCTGAAGAGTGGCACTTCCTTTAAATTCTCCTTCTATTGAGGCTTGAGAGAGTACTTTGTTGGAGGGGCATATTCTCATTGTGCCCTAATGAGAGAGGCGAGGGTATCCCCTATTTCACCTCCTTAAGTTCAAGGACACTAATGTCACTGGAGTTGGTTACTGCTTTGTGGTATAGATGGTGAGCCAGGTCCTCATCACCCTTGATGGAGATGACCCCACAGGGGACTAGTATCTTTAAGCACAGGTAGTTTTAATGAACTGCTGCATAGAAGTGGTTTAGGGTTGCTCGCCCCATTATAGTGTTGAATGGGGACTCGATGTCCACAACATCGAATCTGATGACTTTTGTGCAATGATTCTCATGTGTTTCAAAAGTCATAAGGAGCTCGATCCTCCCAAGGGATTGAATAGATTTTTCGGGTATGAAGCCAGTGAGGGGGTGGTCTGATGGTAATAGAATATCATGATGATAGCCCCCCATGACACCCACAACTCCTTGAGCGTACATAGGTAGAGTATATATGTGGAGCTTCCCCTGTTGACGAGGATGCGAGAGACTTCACAATTGGATATTGTGGCAATCACCAAGAGAGCATCGTCATGGGGGAACCTTAAGCTTTTTGCATCCTCATCTGTGAAGCTAAGGGGAATGCTTGCTCATTTAGGAAGGGCGCTTTGAGGAACTACCCCCACGATGTTGACCTCTCAGGCATACTCCTTCCACTGGCACTTTGAGTCATGCCCTAAGGTTAAGCTCCCTATTATGATATTCACTTGCCTTTGTGCTGCTTGGAATGGGAATTCTTGCTCGGCATCTTGCAAGTGCCCCCTAGGGGGTAAATCGCTAGGAGCCTATGCCTAAAATGGTGTGATTGCTTGAAGGGGCATTGCCTCCACAGCTGTGGGATGTGATGTAGACCCTCGGCGTGGCTCAAGGCCACATTTGAGGAGTTTTGCCACCTCAGTGATGTACTGCAGCATTCATTTGTGTCATGCCATTCATTTTATGGTAAGTGCACCAGTGTCCATCTCCTTGGTTGGGGTTGTTCTTTCTATCTTTGCAGCCTTGATCGGGGTGCCCCTTCCAGTGGGCTTTAGGATTTGACTCCTTCTTGGGCCCCCTGGCGGAATTGCCACCGCGTTCCTGTGAGGGGGTGTCAGTCATGCCGAGGACTTTGGAATCGTACCCTCCACCGAAGCAATCCTTCCAGTCCCATCTTACCCCTATCTCGTAGGAGAATCCCCCTTTTGGCCTAGTCGTCTTCTTCTCCTTGGGCATATTTCTCCACCACCTCGAAGAGCTCATGGGTGGTTCTCATGGGATCCCTTCCTAGCGTGTGGTTCAGCTCGCCTGAAAGCAACCCCTCCTTGCATGCATTGATAATAGTGGAATCTAGGGCATCCGCCACTTGGCTTTACACTTTGGAAAAGCGCTTAAGAACTTCCGTTGTGGATTCACCCTTCTGCTGCTTGACATTAAAGAGTTGATTAGGGAGCATGGGACATTTATAGCTTCCTTGAAAGTTTGCGTTGAACTATTCGTGCAGCTAGTCCTAGGAGTAGATAGAGCCCATTTTTTATTCAAGAACTAGGAGCGCGCTGTCCTGGAGAGAAATAATGGGAGGCAATTGCACATCTCCGCTTCCCCACCTCCAGCCTGAATCGCCATGGAATATACTTCCAAAAACTGCATAGGGTCAAAGTCCCCATCATAGGTCCTGAGGCTGGGCTAACAGAACTATGGTTAGAATAGAGTTTCGAAGATGTTTCAGGCGAGAGGGTTGCTAGTCTCCGAGATGCCCTGTCCCCTTGCACACGAGGTAATGGTGATTGTGTGTGGCATTGACTACGATGTCAAGGCTCTCCTGAGCTAGAAGAGCTAGATGCTCGGCCGTGGCCACGGTGGTGCCCGCGCACCAGCGAGTTAGGGCACCTATGCCGACCAGCAGCTTGGTCTAGCCGGGAGATCAGGGACTCAGCCTCCACTTCTTCGTGGCAATGAGGACCACACCGGTCAACAGATGTAGCTGGCGGTACAGAGGCTCGCCTAGTGCTTGTGGAGTAAAGGCTCTTCTGCTGTCTCAGCCATGGTCCTCTCGACGTGAGTCCCTTCGGCTCAATGAGCGTGCTTGCACCACAGCAGGGGGAATGGCTTGCTTATTTGAAGATGCCGAAGGGACTGCTGGTGGGGGAACAACCTTTGGCCTCGGGGGTTCTTTGGTCGCTCCTAACCATGTCGCACCTTAGGGGCAGAGCCTTACATTAACTAGTGGGAACTGGTTTACTATCTCTGGGTGCAGGCACATTTGCCCAGGTGGAGGAACTTGGAGACGAGGCCCTAGAATTCTCATCTGTGGGGGTATGAGCTCAGGCCTTAGAGACGGAGGTGATGGGATGAACTGCAGCGGGATAGGCTAAGTTCCTCCCCATCTAGAGCTCGGCAAGTGCAGCGGCCAGTAATGAGCCCCATTCATTAATGCTACGTGGACAAGTGGAGGAAGGTTGTAAGGATTTCCCCCTTGCCCTCCACCAAAGGTGAAAGCTCCACACGCGCCTGGGTCAGTGACCACTTGATCTGAAGGTGGCACCTAGGGCGGAGAGATGTACTGAGGGCCACCAGGAGGACAATAGGACATCATCATGTAGTCCACCACTTGTCATGTGGTTGCCTCCATCATTGCCCTGCAATTAGTGGCGTCAAGCACCCCAGAAGCGATGGCCGACCATGGGGGTTCGATAGTACCTTGGGCCACTTGCTCTTGGCCAGAACCCACTTTAGCTGGTGTTAGGGAAGTAGGTATGCCTGGCGGTCCTAGGACACGCAAGGCATTGTCCGTCCCAGGGTGAACAGCCCCAATCTCCGAAGGCAGCACATGCCTTAAACTCCTTCAGAGGGTGGATGGGTAATCCACGGGCTCCTTGTGCTTCAGAGCTAGGGGAGGCCTCATGGACTTAGAGTACTTCTTGGTAGGAGCTATAGCCTTTCGTTAATCAGTTATGTTCCCCACAATCGGCGCCAATGTTATCGATGAGAAAAACCAAACACATTAGAGGGGGTGGGCGTCGGCCGTGCTACTGGTCGGTGTCTACGAGAGCGAGACTGATGTGCAAATTTATACAGGTTCGAGGGTCCGAGAGGACCACTCTACTCCTGTCGGCAACCTTCGGGAGTTCGAGGGTTCCTCTTAGATGGCACCAATTTGAACTGAGCTTTATATTCCTTCTCTGCTTGAGTTACAAATAAAAGATACATAGGGTATTTATAGACTCTTGGGCCTATACAAATGACCGAAATGCCCTCTAAGGGATTGCTACCCTATAGATACAAGTGAGGGGTACAACCGTCCTTTGCAAATGTAACAGTATTTCTTGGACTTGAGTGTATCTCTTTGTCAAGCGGGCCCCACTTAAGACTGGATGAATCGTTCCTCCAACATATATTATTTTAAATTATTATGCATTCCTATGTTTATTCAAGCATACTTTAAATTCTAGTTTAAACTTTAGATAATTTCCAATTCCTTGTATATGGCCAAAATTTGACATTTATCACTCAAATACCTTATCACTCTAGAATAAAACTCTAGTTAGTACACTAGTATTAGCTAGAAACTTTGTAACAAAGCTTAGACATGTTCAGAAATGATCCTAGGTTTGGGATGACCTTTTTCATATGAGATGATGTTTATTAAAAAGTATTCTTGACTTTTGTGAGTCAAGAAGGTGTGGTCAATGTTTAAAAATAAAATAAAAACATAGTTTAGAGTTAGACAAATGGTTAGGCCGTGGGTGCTTGGTGGCACAAGAGGTATGTGGAAAGTCTGGCTAAGTCAATTAAGGACTGGTATATGAGCTACTGCTACAAAACCACATTGTACTACCACAAGTTTGGTATGAGACAGACATGGCTAACTAATTTATAGGTCTCAATCTTGGTTTCACTACAAGTTGCATGTAGGCATGGCAGGGTCACGAGAAGTCCCACACGACACAAGAGGGGCCCCCAACTTAGTAGATTTTATGTTATGATGAAACCTTAGCAGGGCGTGACCAGGTTAAGGATTTGGCATTGTAAATGCCTTGTGATAATCTCTTAGTCACACACCTTTGGAAGTGTGTCAGATGGACATTATACGTTGATTATCTCTTGTGAGTAAAGCTATACAATCTCTGCAAAATGTACAAACAATCTCTGATAGTCGTGCCCACGGTCATAGGCATGTCGAGTAATGTTTTTCACTAATTAGACTTTGTTTTTTAAAAAGTTGGTTAATGAAAAATATGAAAATCTTTTGGAAAAGATGGTCTGGGTTGGATACCCATGGATAGGTTAGTGTTAGGTTAGACCTACACTAATGGTATTATTTGGTTAAAATGTTTTTTATTTACTTATTGTATTAAGTTCAACAATTTACATCTTTATTGTATTTACTTGTCAATTTTGCTTTACACTCAAACAACCTTACTATGCCTTCCTTTGATAATATCCATGCATGCATATACTCCGTTATTGGTATAACTTGCGGAATACATTTTGTACTCACCCTTGCTTAATTTTATTGTTTAGAGGAGAACTACTTTGACTTTAGTGAGGACTAGAATAGGTAGGCTAATTCCCACAATCATTTACTGTGGGCAGACTAGATGGGCTTCTTCCACTTAGATTTTTACTTCCGTTGCTTATATTTAAATTTGGCTTTTGGGTCGTTAATGTAAACTTTGGCCATCAGGCCCATATTTAGTTAATTAATAAATATCATTATAGTTGATATTTATCTTTATTATCTCTGTGTGTATTAGCTGATCTTAGACTAGTGTGATTTACATAAAG
The DNA here is from genome assembly GCA_036346265.1 of Melocanna baccifera. Classification (NCBI taxonomy): domain Eukaryota; kingdom Viridiplantae; phylum Streptophyta; class Magnoliopsida; order Poales; family Poaceae; genus Melocanna; species Melocanna baccifera. Next base: position 31,199,086 of record CM070682.1, on the reverse strand, counting down.
AATCTGAAGGTGTTGTTTTCGGGGTCCAACACTCTGATAAGTGAGCTAAGTTATAATCTGCTATCTGTTCCCAACTTCTTGATGATGGTTTAGAAGTGAGATTCAAGAGTGGTAAGTGTAGAGTTCTAGACTCCTTGGGTAAGTTTGTGTTTGGGATCTCAAGGTTTGAGAGGACCTTTAGTGCTGATTTTCTTGTCTCTTCCAGCTTTAGGCCTAGGTGTCTTGTAGCTTCTATCTCTTGTGATCTAATTTTGTGGCATCACAAACTAGATCACATAGGTTTTAACCACTTGTTTAGAGTCAGCAGCATAGATATCATTAGAGGCTTACCTAAGCTTAAGGGTAGCAGGGGTCTAGTTTACTCACCCTATAGATATGATAGGATAGCTATTGCTTCTCATCCACCTCTTACCAAGGTAATGATTGATGCACCTGGATAGCTTTTGCTCTTAGGCATAGTTAGTCCTTCTAGAGTCTAGTCTGTAGGAGGGAAGTGGTATATCCGTATCATTGTTGATGACTTCTTTAGGTATTTTTGGGTGTATTTTCTTACTTGTAAGAATGAGGTGTTTGGTTGCTTCAAGGAGTTAGTCTTGAGGTTAGCAGTTGATCTCCCAGGTGCCTTAAGGGTCGTTAGGAGTGACAATGGGACTGAATTCAAGAATTCATCCTTTGACACTTTCTATGCTGAGCGAGGTTTAGAGCGCCAGTTCTCTTCTCCTAAGGTTCCTCAGCATAATGGAGTTGTAGAGATGAAGAATATGACTCTTGCAAAGATGGCTAGAATGATGTTATGTGAGCATAGCACTCCTAGGAGGTACTGGGCAGAGGCAATCTCCACTGCTTGTTATGTGACTAATAGGGTGATCTTGAGATCGTCCAAACACAAGAGTGCCTATGAGTTGAGGTTTAGTCATAAGCCTAGCTCCTCTCATTTTAAGATTTTTTGTTGTAAGTGCTTTATTCTTATGTTTCAAGAGTGCCTATCAGTTGAGGCACTTAGATAAATTTGAATCCAGATGTTTTGATGTGATTTTTCTTGGATATCCTACTTATTCTTATGTCTTTCGTGTTTTAAATTTGGATACTAACAAAATCATTGAGACTTGTAAAGTCACTTTTGATGAGGCTAATCCTAGCACTTAATTTGAAGTGCAGGTGCATAGGTACATAGTGATCAAGAGAGCATCTTCGTCGATGATGAGTCTAACTAAGAGGATGGGGATCCGATTCCTCCTCTTGCACCTCCTGAGTTGGTTAGAGAGCTGCTTTGACTGTTCTAGCTTCACTTGAGCAGCCTCCTTCCATCTTCACCAACATGATGAGGGGCTCTACTCCTACCTTCACAGCCCATGAAGTAGAGGCCACATCTGCACCAGGACCACCACTTCATATTTAGCGTTGCCACCCTCACACTACCACACAAAAGGTCATCACAGACGGTTCATAACCCTCATTAGAGATGGTTTTTGAACTGTCTGATTTATTGTGTCTATGATAATAAGTGGTTATCACATATAGCTCCCAAACCTTTGTGATAAGTCACAATATAGATGGTTTTTCAAAAGAAGCATCTGTGATAAATTACAACATAGATAGTTTTTATTACGTACCATCTATAATATGTCAGATATCATAGTGTTGAGACCCGAATATGCAAAGCTGGACTCTTTGTGTATACTGCACTAGTATAAGATCATAGTGCACATCATGGAAATATAGCAATAAACCATATTCCTAATTAACTAAGAAAAAGACTCAAATAGTATTAATTATCACAGTTGCGACCTTATAGCCGAGTTTACACTTAAACAGCCGAAAGAGCTTAATAGAAATAGCAGCGCAAACACAATGAAAACAAAGTGATCATTCGATAAGCCCACAAGCAATCAACTAGGAAGTGAGACCCTAATCTGAAAAGCCGTCGAGGTATCCTCCTTCAAGCACCTCTGGTTGATATGTTTTTTCTTCTTCAACTTAGCAAATATGGTACAGCCGTGAGTACATAGAGCACTCAGCAAGTCATTTATAACAAGAATGCAATATAATTATGCAAAGCTTACCAAATGATAGCTAAATGATTATTTTGTAGAAAACAATAATTTAAAGTAAATACAATCAATACTTTGAAAGCGAACTTTGAAAAATGATTATTATGTAATCAAATAAATTGAGTAAACCACAAGTGATCTGACCATCTATCTAATGAACCACCTGTGAATTAATCATTCATATACTGAACTACCAGTGAACTAGCCATTCACTTCCTATACTTAACCCAACCAGGTTTTAATGAAATTCTACTCTTCGTATGAAATCACTAAGCATTGTTTATAACTGGGGATATGGCTATTTGAATAGTTTTATACTCTTCTGAACCACCTGTGATAACCCTTTTTGTAGTAGTGCTACCACTACCACACAAGTCATCACATGTGATGCATCCTTATTCCTCTACAGTAGTAGCTCTCTTCCTACTCATCTCTCTATCTCTCTCTTTAGCTTGTGCTCATGGAAAGCCATGCACCATGGCCAAAGCTCGAGTAGAGTTTTCCCTTTTCATAGAGATGTCAGAGTTTGTCGAACTTATCACCTGCTAGGTCGGATCTCGTTGGATTTGGTGTGGACGAAGCCAGATGAGATAGTGGTGAGCAGTGCTAGGCTCGCCCCGCTAGATCTGAACCCATCAGTGATGGGGTGGCTCATCTCCATCCTCCTCTATGCTGATCTCATATTTTAATATTGGTAAGTCGAGTTATTGCAATAGTTATTTCCAAATATTGTAGTATAAGATATCAAATATTGTAGATGTTTCGATGGTTTCTTTGTTGTTACAACAATGTTTAATTTTTGTTGTAATAGGTTCTTGTATTTATTGTCCTAATAGTTTAAATTTGCTGCACATTTTTGTTGTTGATTTTGTGTTTGTTGCAACTAGAATAAAGATTTATTGCAAGATTATGGACTAATTGTTGTGCTTCTGGGGTTTTTGGTTGCACTGGATCTCATCCTCATCCATTCACCCACCAAGCCTATGCCTCCCAAACCCCATTCTTAACATCCTAGCTCCTCCCCCACCGATGGCTTATCGGTCTCTAATGGCTGGAACTAGCTATACCATCGTAGTGGTGCTGCGGCCGGAGCAACAAGGCAGTGTGGGTGGGAACTCGGTTTTACAAATCAGATGAGTCATTGGGATGAATTTGAATAAGATATTTTGAATCACGTGGGCGAGATCGAAGGAATCGCCTGACGAGCGAGCTCAGGGAGGGAGAGACCGTTTTGGTTGTGGGGGACGCGCGGTATTGTAAACCGACCTATTTTTGTTGCGGGGGTAAGAAGGGGGATCCGACGGCTGAAGTCCATCATGACAGATCCAATAGTTGAAACAGGCATACGACGGTAGCGCCTAGATCGTACATCCAGGTGCTAGTCGGTCATTAATCTGTTTCATTATTTAGAAGAAGGTCAGTTAAAGATTTCACCATTGGATCTAGATCCTGTGGTCTCTATTCTCCTTACATCAATCTCCCGCTCCGCTCCCACCTCTAACCCTCACCCATACCTACCCTCGCTGCCACCCCGAAGAGGCCTGCCGGCCCTTTGCCGCAGACACCTTGCCGCCTTCGGGCTTCGGTGCTGACCTAAAGGAACCTCGTCACCTCCGGCATCAACCATAACTCAGAAAGAGAGATATATAGAGGGAGAGGACGAGAGAAATGGAGAGAGAGATCGCCAGAGCTGGAGCTGGAGAAGACATCACGGGCTAGCACACGGATCATAGTTCATAGGTGAGAGATTCCACTGATTTCAAAAAAAGGAAAATACTCCCAACTCAGGCAACTACTTTTGAAGTTTGAACACCATGCATGCACGCATATACTCATGCAGCCATGCTACACGCAGCCAGCTAGCTAGCATCCCCTTTCTTCAATCATGAGCTCTAAACCATGTATGCACCAGAAATTGACAGAAAAGCTAATTATAACAGAGAACAAAAACAAGACCAAGAACTCGCTAGCATCTCTCATTCTCATTCTCTCTCTCTCCCCATGGCATTAAAACCAGTGTCGATTGACCATTTAGTTGTACTCAATTTGAATATTCTTGATGGAATTAACTACGTACTACTTAACTAGCTACTAATATCACAAGCACTTTAGTAGGGTTAGCTCTTTGGACGCCGAGGACTCCACGCTGCTGTGGCGCTGTCGCTGCTGCTGCTGCTGCTGCTGATCCATGATGCTGTTTTGCCACCCCTGCCTCCCTAGGCTGATCTCCAGGTTTGGTATCCTTGATGGCACCTGCTGCTGCTTCATGCATGCTTGCTCTGCGGCGCTGCTGCTGCTGATCCTGCCGTTCATCTGTGGGGTCGACGGCCACGATGGCGACGTCGACCAGCCCTTCGCAAAACCTGCGCCCGACGATCTAAACCTGACCGTCTCATCATGGCCTGCAACCAGACGTTGTCCTTTGTCCTGCCCAAGGCCATGGACAGCGTCTTGCTGCTGTACACCTCCCCTCCATCCCTGTTCAAAACATGCAGGCATGCACAAGTGGTTATTTGCAATGCAATAGTTGTGATTTACTAGTAGTTAATTGCCATGTAGCTGAAACCCTAGCTGAAAGCTGACGATACCATATAAATACAGAATCATGCATACCTTTATGTAAATGTACACTAGTAGACAGTAGCATCATTGTACGTTCGAAGGTACTATTTGGACATACATTGACTCTAGAGAGACTGCAAATCAACAAACAGGGGTCCCAAATATTACTCCCCAACACTGTAGATACAGTGCTACTCCCTCCGTTTCGCAATATAAATCCTCATTCTTAATAAGCATCATCCCACAATACAAATCTATTGCAGAGACAAAATGTGTAGCAATTGTAATATTTCCACCATATATCCCTCTTTTAATGCAAAAGAAAGTGAATGTGTAGTTGTAGTATGTCATTTAATAGGGGTATATATGGTCTAATAATATTAACTCTTTTGTTATATTTAGTACCTCCTTGGTCTATACATATAGTGGGCTAAGTCATGTATAATGGTGTGACGTC